>JAPVLO010000461.1:652500-1252500 GCA_027257055.1 Cephalopachus bancanus | reverse complement strand
TTCAAACCCTGCTCTGCCACTGACCATCTCTTCCCCTATCATTCACAAGTTACAGAGGCAGTTCTTGAAAATGTTCTCCCTGGAAAGCAGGAATGCCATGAACTGAGAATTTAAATAAAGGACTTGTTTCTCTAAAACAGAAGTATATTCATTCATTTATTTACTCAAAAAATATTTGCTTATTACATACACACTAGTTGTGTGATCTTGGGCAAATTACTTAATTGCTATCTGCCTTAATTTCCTAAGCTATAAAGTGGTGTCTACATTACAGAGCTGTTGCAAGGATTAAAGGATTTAATGCATATAAGATGATGGCTCCCAACACTTTGGAAAGGCACAATGTAGGACATCATTATCATTCTCCTACTGCTACTATGATGCTATGCTAGGAAAAATAGTGGGCTCTGGGGATATAGTTTGGGAGCCCTACACAATACTTTCCTTATTACTAAAAAACCTCATTTACATAGAGCTAATCTCTCATTCCATGACTCAATCCTGGTAGTTTCCCATTTGGAAACTTCTTCACTTTGACAGTGCTGTCCGTTATGCATGAAGGGAATACTATCTCACCAGCATTTACTCACATACTTTGTGTTTTGCCTTCAGTTGGCTTTGAAATGATCTAAAGTTTTTACCTGGCCTCCTGGGTGACAAAGGATGACTTTCTGAGTACGTGAGGAGGTTGACTGTGTCCCTGTAGAACAAAGCAAAGCTAACTGGTCCTTTGGGGGGAGAAGCTTTACATGTAGTCCTCACTGAACAGAACCACAATCAGCTGGAATAACAAGTTAAAGAAATCTAGTAACTGCTACTCCTCTGTTCTCAGTAGTTCTACAATGGTACAATGAGCTAATGTAGATTCCTTTAGTGTCTTGGAAACTCTCAGGATGTGACTGAAATTCTGTGCATGCTCATTCATGATGATGGAAACCACAGAGAATGAAAAGAATCCTGAGTGATTGTGCAGTTTCTCAGTCTTACTTCTCATAAGAAAACATTACACTATCCCAGAGAAGTGAGGACTTGTATACCTTTATGACCTTGAAGGAAGTCTCACTCCAAAATTCATTTTCACGTGCAAGTCTTATTGAAAAAACAAACAAATATTAACTTGTCAGTATGGAATCTTTCTCCTATGTTGTATATGTGTGCACATATGTGTGCACTGATGTATATGCTGATCATCATTCTCTGGTAGGAAAGTTAAAATGGCCACCACTGAAGAAAAAAGCAAACATTAAACAAAAACAGAAAACCATTGCCACTATTCCATCTTTTCTAGGCAGAACATCCTTCATTCTTTCCGATATTTTAGACTATCTCATTTTCTGTCTCATTTTCTAACCTAGCATCACTCTCCTGTGAACCTTTCTGGCTTGTAACAAGTATTTTCATTTTACACTACTAAGGGCAGCTTAAGATAACATATTGGAGAGAGGACCTGATTAGTCCTTAGGTGTATGGGAAATGCAACTTAAGTTTCCCTGCATGATACATTTTAACTGATGCCTCACAAGTCCTTGCTTTCTTTGTTAACCCAAGAGGTAGAATGCTGAGTCATTGTCGTGTTGTTACCTGTTCTGATTCCACAGTTCAGGAAATAGCCACGCACCGTCCAAGTGTAAAAGGCACTAGGTCTGAGAGAGGCAGGGATCTCCAGATCTTATCCCAGCCCCAGTCTTTGCCTAGCTGTGTGACCTTAGACAAATTCAACTTGTGTTAGGAAGAGGAGCCTGGTCATGCCTTTTCTTTTATGGATAATACCTTGCTAAGTGACTTGTCCACAGTCACAATGAATCTCTCTGTGGCTCTGGTCCCTTAGTTATTGGGGAAAAAAGGAGAAAGAAGGATAATACTTGGTATCTCAGTGTTACAGGTCAAATAAGAAACATATTGAAGGATTCTACAAAGTTTAAAGTTCAATAACATGAGGCATTATTAGCTTTCTTTGTCAACTTGGCTGCATCTTCCTTTTAATAAAGCAGCCAGTTTGGTACTCTGTCTGTTGCTACTGAATTCTGACCACGTCCTACAAGGAATTAACAACTCCATGCCCAGTTTAAAATTCCTGACAAACTTGAGGAGTCTACCCTTTGTCAAGTGTCCATCCAACTCACTTATGTTCAATGAAGCTAGATCAAAAGTCATCTCCTGCTGAACACTTGTGGTCTAGGTGACAGCCTGTTCTATGAGTTATCCAGTATGTTTCTTAAAGCCCTTGCTGTCAGCCGACCTCTAATTTGAGGCTCCTTCTTCTGTATTTGTGTAGCCCACACAGCACACTACAGGGCACTTGTCAGTCTCCTTTCTATGTTCCCTACTAGACTTAAGCTCATGGAGGGCAGAGGCAATAACATTGAGAGTAGGGTCCTCAGCACCACTGACATCTGGACCAGTTAATTATTTGTTGTGAGGGCTATCCTGAGCTGTGCATTTCAGGATTTTTAGCATATTCCCTGGCTTCTACCCATTAGATACCAGTATAATACTCTACCATCAGCCATGGCAACAACTGACAAAAAAAAAATCTCCAAATGTTGTGAAATGTTCTCCTAAGGGGCAGAATCACCCTTGGTTGAAATTCTCTGTACAAGAACCTTTTTCATACTAGACACTCAATAAATATTTATAGAATACATGAATTGATGGAAACAAAATGCATTTGGATGGGTTTTTTTAAAAAAAAAGTCAAGCTAACTTCGCTTGGTTTTAGTGCCTTCTAGAAGGTGTGGCATATAGTGAGAGCTGAATATCAATTTATTGGGTAAACTGATGTTTGATGATCACAAACAACTTCCTGTACCCCTGGTAAAATGTTTTCCCTCAAAAGGGCCTGGTGGAGTGATAGGGAACTGTCAATGCTAGGGAAAGAACATTTAAAAAAGAACAAAGTGGGATGAAGGAACAGAAAAATCACTTTGCAGAAAGTAGGGCTGTCCCCCAGACTGTTAACTCTCCATACAATTCTAGCACTTGGGGCAGAAATCAAATTCTTTGCACTGGTAAAGTTAGAAATATCTACCCATATTCCTGGGTCCTTTAAAACACAACACTGATCAGGCCGTGAAGCGCCAGGAAGGTTGCAGGACATCCAGAATGTCAGACATTGAGTCATTAGTGTCATTGCTGGGAATGGAGCTTGCGCCTTTCTGACTCTCTGTACAGTACTTGATTACATTGATTATTATGGATGCAAATTAAGACTTATTACTATTGTGAAATAACAATGCAGGTTAATGATATTCTTTATTGCCATGCTAACATTTTTTTCTAGAGGGGAAAATTATAGGCATGAAACTAATTAAGCCACCTTTCTTTCTTTATAAAGCTCTTTGCATTTTCCTAAATGATGAGTCTCTTCTTGTGCTCACTGCTTAATAGTGCAAACTGATTTTTTTGTTTCCCAGGTCTTACTGAGATAGCTGCTAATATTGGTGCTGTCCATTTTCCCTGTAGAAATTGAAAATGACTATGCTAATACATTATTCCACAAAGGGCAGTCATAAATAGGAAGAGCAAATATTTTGAAATGAATAGTCAATGGACATTCTCCTGTAGAGCTTAGGCATTGTAGGAAATACTTCCCTTGGAAATTTTTGTTTCTAAGCTTGTCCTTTCCTGGCCTGGACACCACTGTAGGAAGGCTCTCCTCCCGACTGAAATGGTGTCTCCGGAAAACAATGGCAGACTAATTTATGTGTCCCCCAGACTTTAAATGGTTGTCCTTTACTCCCAGGTCTACAAAATATCTTCCACAAAAACCCTTCATGTAGAAGGATGTCATGTCACATGTATATTGTTAGTGTAACTATGGTAACCAAAAAATGCCACTAGTGTGTCTATTTCATACACAAATGAGGGGACAGCTGTGGCGTCCACATGTCTGTCAGTGGTATAATAGATGTAAGCTAGGACGGCCTGGGTCAGAAAGTTATAACTCGTTGTATTAATCAGAGCTTTCAAATAACACTCCAACCTCTGAGCTATAAAGAGTATAAATGAGAGGCAATAAGCTACTAGAAAAGCAGTTTTCACTTCACAGATTTCAAAACTAATTGTCTTAAGCTGATGCAGCCGTCTCTTTAGAGGGTACCCTGAAGTCAGGGTGGACAGGATCTTTGGTGTATACCACTGAAGTTTAAGCCTAGCTGCTTTGCAACTCAGGGATGATTATCAGTTCAGTGGTTCCATGCAAGTTAAATGTTCATGTTAATTGTCGTATTGGAGGCACAGCTTCCCTAAACCTTTAGCAATTTTGCTGATTATGGCAGTCTTATTCATCCAACTTATGTTACAAACGTGGAAACTGAGGGTTGGTGGGGTTAAGAAACTGATCCTAGATTCTCTAGCTATGACTGGATAACTGCTTTGTTTACTAACCAAATCAGTTACAAAATTGCTAACAATGTCCTATCTTTGCTAGAGCTTTTGAAAACATTCAAAAAGTAAAAAATTTAATGACATGTAAGCCTGCATATTGCTTTTTAAAAAAAAACTATAATTTATAATGGTATATACTTTGATTACTGAATAATGTGCTTAACAGTTCTACAAGGTGCCCATAAAGTCTGGAAATGTATATCATTTTATCATGAATTGTAATGCAATTTCAACAAACCATTTATTATGCATTCGTCTATGTTTCAGGACTTGGAAGCTACACTCTGTAATAGATCCATAAAGTAGGTGAATGGTAATATTTTAAAACAAGAAAATTTAAAAAGGTAACATCACTGAAGAAGACTTTAAGAAAGAATTGATCCCTTGGTCGCTAAAGTACTGAATTTTTTTTTTTTTTTTTTTGAGTTGAAGTTTCACTCCATCGCCCAGACTGGAGTGCAGTGGCCACTCCCGGCCACCGCAGCCTCGACCCACTGGGATCCAGCGATCCTTCTGCCTCAGCCTTCCGAGTAGTCAGAATTACAGGCACGCGCTACCACACCCGGCTGATTTTTGATTTATTGTAGAGATGAGGTCTCATCAAGTTGCCCAGGCGGGTCTCGGACCCGTGGGCTCAGGCAATCCATTCACCTCAGCCTCCCAAAGGCGCGGGATTACAGGCTGAGCCACCGAGCCTGGATTTTACAGATAGGGTTTAACTTTTGTCTTTATTTTGTACTTGTGAGTCCAAACAAGAGAAAATACATGCTTTTCTGACTTTAACAATATAATTACAATTTCATTCTGAATAAAATATTAATCAAAGCTTTATTCATGAGTTAAAGATACTTCCATTGTTCCCAGGAACATATTATTCTAAATTATCATATGATTCTAAAATGGAATTTGCTTTATCTCCAGATTGACTTAACCCAAAATAGATGTTCAGCATAATAATTTTTAAAAATGAAATACAACATTTGAGCAACCTTATATTAGTACTCAAATGAATCACCCAGAGAACTATTATTTGGTAGCTTAAAAATGAATTTTAAGAAAGCATTGTGAAAGTCTAGTAGAAGTGACATCTGTATCCTATAATTTACCATATTTTATTTATGGCATATTTATGGTGGCATATAAAGTCCACCGTTCTGATTACTTATAATAATTATTTATAGTCAACTGGCTTGGGGAGTAGCCATATAACTCAGCAGAAGCATATTTTCTTTAATACCTGGAATGTTCCCGTGAGAGTCACTGCTTTAGAATATGTGGTAATGGGTCTAGCAGTTCAGGTCAAGAAGGTAGTAGTCTTGGCAGAGTCTAACCAGAAAGAGATCAATGGCTGAGTTTTTCCTTGCTGTTTCAGAATTTCAAACACTAACCAGAGCTACCTGTGTTTATTTTTCAGAACCACAGTATGCAGTTGGATCTGTTCTCAGATCTTTTATTTAGAAGAATGATCCTTTTCTAATAATTAGGTACTTTGTTGCTTTTATTTACCAAGGAATGAGTTCTACTCTTTCCTTTCATCAGAATTGCAGAATAAAGATTTCACACAGGGAAGATAATAGCCAAAGTTAAGCTTTCACAAATGTGAGGCTTTGGTCATTTTAAAGTCACCAGGTTTGTTTTAAAGATACTTAGATGATAACTTTACAAGAAAATGGTTTATAGTTTAGTATAGTCATGCTTATTTTATAGTTATCCCTCAACTCTAGAGGAAGACAGGGTCCTAGTCATGAGTCAAGTAAGAGTTTATTATGATGATGTGTTACTTTCTGACTTTTCTATAGCTCTAAGACAGAAAATGCAAACTTGGTTATGAGATTTTCAAATTTAATATTACTTAAATTTGATTCAATTCATTTTTCCCCTTCTGGGAAAATACTGCTTTACGTATAAAAGGCACTGAAGCAGCAAAAATAACTTAAGGGAACATGTAAAATAGCAGGCTAACATCTGTTGCCTGCCCCTGCCCCCAACACTGAATTCTCCAAAACAATGTTGTCTTTTTTTTTTTTTGGTCATCCCTTTCAGTGAAGAGATAGAATACAGGGGCAAACGCTGTTCAGTGAATAGGTTCTTTTTCCTTTCAACAGTGTTTGAGACTGACAAAAGAAGAGGCCACTGGGGCTGGCTTGTCGGTAGGTATAATTGCGGCTCACGTGCAGCCCACACTGCCTGCCTTTTGTTCAGCAATAGCACAACGCCAGGAAGTGAACAGTGCAGTGTGGTCAATCAGCCAATGTGAGGCAAGGCAGAAAGGCCTTTGCTTTGGAGTTCACGGTATGACTGGCTCCCCACTCACTGCTCCATACTGTGACATGAAACCCACTCTGATGATTTAGGGACAGGACAGATTCATCACCCGCACTTCTACAAGCTTGGTGCCTTTTAGAACCAAAACGACTTCGACTAGACAGTAAACATTCTAGTGAGATCTTCATGTGGGTCCGTGATAACTATCTTCTACTATATTGAATGTCTGAGGATGGGAAGCAAATGTGAGCAAAAGGTAGTGCATTCCTGTAGTTCCAGCTACTTGGAAGGCTGAGGCGGAAGGATTGCCGGAGCCCAGCAGGTCGAGGCTGCGGTGGCCGGGAGCGGCCACTGCACTCCAGTCTGGGCGACGGAGTGAGACTCCAACTCAAAAAAAAAAAAAAAAAAAAAAAGAAAAGAAACGAAAAGAAAAGAAAGTCTACAAGTTGAGGGGTCACTTCAGAGATCACATCAAGCCACCAGAAGTCGATTCGAGTTACTGTCTGCTTCATATGAACATAACTTGCTCAGAATATCTAGCTTAAATGTTGTACAAATACATACAGTCAGGTAAAGAGCAAGCAGTACTTTTGAGCTTTCACTACAATAGCACTCAAAGAATTTGGCTCTTAAATAAAGGTGTCAGCAAGCCATGGAATTCCCAAACACAAAAACTCACACTGTGTCTTTATTCTATTTTCTTAAGGTCTATTGTTAACTGAAGACTCCTTGTCTTTTCAAATTCCTTCATGTGAATGGATGAGGCCAGACATCTGCCAGGATCCGCTCACATTTGCATGCAAATCAGAGACTTCTGGACACATATGGCCCTGGAGCCAGTAACACTTTTACTCTAGATTTATACTGATCAAAGCACCTTACTGAACTTTCCACTACTCTAGTTCTAGCTTTTTAAAATGAAGTAATGAGCATATTCCAGTAATAGTAATTATTTAGATTGCCGTGGCCACGCAAATTGCAAAACAAAACATGCCTTTCGCAGTACCTGTTCCCTCACCGAATTAGAATTCCATTTTGCTTTTATGCGTATAATCTGAGTTTGGGAACGAAAATACGTTTGGCAGGGTGGAATTGAGATTCTCAGCCCTTGCCTGCGAGGTTCAAGGTCCCGGAAAACCATCGACACCCCGGCCATCCATGCATCCAAGGCCAGGCACCGTTCTCAACGCTGGGGCTGCGGCGGGGCGCCCGGCAGGCAAGGCCCCCTCTCCTGGAGCAGGTGTCACAGCTGCGTCTCCCAGTCCGCGCACCCACGCAGGCTCCCTCGCGACGGTCCCAGGACCGGCTTTCCCACCCGTCCCGGTAGGCAGCGGTTCTCTCGCGGCTAGACTTTCCCACCCCACCGCAGTCTGCCGGTCAGAGACTCCCTCGAAGGGAGACAGTCGCCGCGGGGACCCGCGAAGCGCGAAGTCAGCGACCGCCCACACCCCTCACCGTGCAGCACAAAGGACACGCGCTGGCAAACTTTACTCGCTTCTGACCCCGGCCGAGCTGGGAACTCGGCGCTGGCTCCGTTCCAGGGGGAGACCGAGGTTTGCCTAACATTTCTACCTTCCTGGCAAGCCTCCTGAGGGGGTTGGCCACCTCTTCCGGGCTCAGAACGCGGAGGGTGAGGGTTTTCCCCCAGTTTTGCCCGTCCGACAGCAGAGCGGATTCTTCCTGGTGCCCAGACTTCAGTGCACTCATGCTTTGTCAATCACGCCCTCTGATCCTTTCTCTTACCAAGGCCACCGCCAAGACACCCTCCCTTCCTTCCGTCCCACAACCTGCACCCTCTTTCCCTGCCCTTGACTCTTTCCAACTCCCTGGGCCCCCTTTGCGCGCTCTTCTCCGCCCCGGCTGGCTGCTCCAGTCTCCATCCCAACAACCCTCCTTCTTCCCCCGTCCCGGGCACCACCCCCATCCCCACCCCCACCCTCAAGTCGTTCCAGAAATCCAGCGGGCTTGGCTCCAGTCACAGTCTTTTGCCCATTTCGGTCTCTTCTTCCTTTAGAACTATCGCTCTCCCCAACCCTGGTGTTTTTTTTTGGGGGGGGGGCTAGATTCCTGTTTCCTGACTTCGTCATTTTTCCCAGCTGCAAGAGCCGCGCCCCCTTGCCCCCCTTAGGCCCGCGATCTTGTCGTGCGGTTCCCAGACCCTCTAGGGTCTGCCACGCCACCAAGTTTGCCTCGACTTCCCTTGCCGCCTCCCACACCTCCCGCCGCGGCCCGGGTGGCCAGGGCACTTACCCCGAGGCCCAGCTGGCGGGGGTGTCGGGATGCGCACGGACCGGGCACCGCGGCGGCGGCGGCGGCGGCAGCAGGAGGAGAAGGAGGAGAAGCAGGAGGACGAGGACGAGGAGGAGGAGGACGACCAGCGGAGCGGCGCCTTCTTCCCGGCCCGCAGCGCGCACTGGCTCCTTGGGGGACCCCCAGCAGAGCACCGAGACAGAGACACGAGCAACAGCTGCTGCACGGGGCTGGGCTCAACCCAGTTCTTGGGGGCCAGGGCAGAGGCAGGCAGGATTGGCAAGAAGGGTGGAAAAGTGGGGCGCAGAGGGCGGGGCAGCCAGCCGCCAGGTCCCGAGGAAGGCGCCCCGGGCGCCGAGGGCTGCCGCCGCGCGGTTGCCGCCGCCCGGGCCGACCCCGCCGGCTCCTCTCCCCGCCCGGCGGGCGCTTCAGCCGCGGGCGCACGGGCCTCGCCTCGCTCCCGCTCGCTGCCGGCGCCCTCGGTGCGCCCCGCTTTGTGCTCCCCGCAGCCGGCGTGCACCTGGTGTAAGCAAAAGCGGTCAGCTGATGGGCTGCGCGTCGATTGGCTGCTCCGCCGTCTCCTCCCCTCCCGCCGACCCTCTTCCCGGCCTCCCCCGCCCCGCCCCCGCCCGCGCCCAGCCCCGTGCTGGGCACCATCTGTGGCCGCCCAACAAAGGCGCGGCGCCCGGGCCTGGGGTGGCCGGGCCGCGCAGCGCCGCCGCCGCCGCCGCGGGGAGCCGCGGGCCGCCGCTTTTTGTCTGGGGGACAGCAGGCTGCGGCTGGGTGAGGGAGGCGAGGCACACTGCCGTTTCTTGGCGCAGACAGACCCAAAGGAAAAAAAATGTCCGTGCTAGGAGGCCGGTTAGGCGCGATGGGACCGCGTCTCTGCGCAATGTGGAACTCGGGCTCGCGGGTGAGGAGCAGACAATTGGCGACCTGGGGGAGAGCCAAGCTTCAGCGTGAAATCTGACCCTCCGTCTTAAAACGCGTGGTGACTCCTCAGGCTGCGTGTGCAAGCCCGGGTGGCGTCCACGTGTGGCCGTGGGGCTGGTCCGCGCCCTTGCCGCGGGACGTGGGATTCGGACACTTCACCGCATGTTTGGGCAGGCTTTCAGAAGACGTTTCCGAAACTTTGAAATTACAGCTTTCTGATTTGTTAAGGTGTGAAAGTTGCGTTCAGAAAGGCAGCCGGATTGAGAACGCTGTCTGCCTGAAGTGGAGGGTGTCTGAGAGCAAGGGGCGGGGGAGGAGGGGTGGGAACTGGTCTTTGGAAACTGCACGCGAACCTGAATCTCAACTTCAAAGTGGCCGACCCAGGGCAGGGCTCAAAAGAAGCCTTGATACTTCTTATTGGGGGAATCTGCATTAGACTAGAGCCTCACTAGCCCCTCAGTACTGAACAACTTTGGGCGAGAGAATGTTGTGACATTTCCTCATGATGTTCAAGCTTAGAACTTCTGGGGACTTTGGAAGGATACTTTGTTAGAGAATCATCTTTTAGATTCTTCAAAGCCACGGGACAAACTCGATATCAATATTCTTACGTTCTTGATCCCTATGGTTTCCCATTTCCTTTCTGTGTCTTGCACAGATGTCTGATAGGTGTTTGATGCCTGTATATGTCCGTGTACTTTGTGTTATCTTGAAACTGTCTTGGGTCACAGTGTGCCTTAGAAGGCTTTAGGGAAAGATGATATTAAGATTCAGGTTGTAAGGTGGGTGTAGAGAAGAGGGTGATGAATAGGAGAGGAAGAATTAGACAAAAAGGCCATTGCTGTCTATAAATGAATAAGAAGATTTAAGAACTTTCAAAGCAAGTTGAATGTAGAACCTTACCCAAATTTCATAGCATGCTTCTATCTCATTCTCCCTTTTTCATGAAGGTTGCATGTAATATGGAGTTTTTCTGAGAGGAGGTGGGCCTCTGGTGGAAATAGGAAACTTGAGTGGTCAGGGAAGGATAGAATGCAGGTTTCTTAGGGAGTCTCTTCCCCCCCCCCCAAGCTCTAGCATGTCTTTCTGAAGTGGAAGGAAGATTATACTGTACTCTTCCAGGAAGAGGTTTACAGAGGTAGGTCTTGGGTTGGTGGGTGAGGGGACATGAGGCAATTAGTGGCAGTGGGAGTCACTCCTGGGAGATGAGATCTAAAACAGCCTCCAGGTTTGGCGAGAGACTTCGTGAGAATGGCACCAATGCATAAGCTTTGAATCCAGGCCAACACTGCTTTAAATCCCAGCACTGCAGTTTATGAGCTATGTCCCTATGGGCAAGTGACTTTATCTCTTTAAGCCTTAGTTTCCTTGACTCTAAAAGTGGGGTTACTAACAGTATTTGTCTCAAAAGACCATGCTGGTTAAGTGAGAGTAAGCATGTAAAATGCTTAGGGCAGTGCTTAGAACACAGAAAGCATTAGACAAATGTAAGCTCTGGGCATTGTTAGCCAGATATTGAAGACTAAAACAAGATGTCAGGTCAGACAGGTGGGATGATGATTCCATGTGTGACAGAATATCTTAAAGGCACTAGCAGCTCCAGTGGAAGGAATGGATTCTGTTTCCCTGCTGTTCAATTCATTTCTTTTTAAGTCAGCGCATCATTTATTTAAACTAATTTCCCTTTTCTCCAAAGCGCAAGAGTGAGAAAGGAAACTTGGCCTATTTCTACTTGACCACTGTATTTATTTGGCTCCAGAGAGAGGGAGTATTATCATTAGGAAGAAATGTGTGTGTCAGAGATTGAGGAGGGGACTTTAGGCGGGAGGATGAGGCTTGCTGTGGACAGAAGAGGATAAATGAGACATAATAATTATAAAAGGTTCTGAAATTTTTTGCAGATATTGGAAATTTAATGAAGTGCCTAAATTGTTAATTGGTCTGAAGCTCAGGAACTGTCATTTTGTAACTATGCAAAAGGGTTTCAGGAATATTTTATCTACTGACACTTAAAAACCCCATGTCATTGGGGGTGAATGAGGAGGAAACACCCATTCAATGAACCAGCATAACTAAACCAAATCACTCATTTGTTTCTTGTTTAAAGAGCTGGCATCCATCTGCATTACTCCTAGTGAGCTTACTCTGTCCTGGGGTCCTTAATTTAATAACAAAGGATTTCATCTTAATAGTAATTTTTTAGGGCTTTGTAGAAGACCTTGGAGTCTTTGAAGGAGATTGGAATTGCAGAAAAGGACCCAAGAGATCCTATGAGAGCCAGGCCTAACTGTTGACGTGAAGAGTTCTTGCCCCTAGATTTGTTGTTTTGGGACACCTCAGACCTCTCTGAAGTCTTCCACAACTCCCTTGAGATTCTTTAGCTTTGCTTTGAAGGAACGTTATAATTGGTATTAGCCTAATTGTACCGATCTATGTGGTAAATGAGGAGAAAATTTAGAGAGTGATCATATTTGAATAATCTTTAAATGAACATCTGTATTTTGAGAAAAAAATTATATGCCACTTAAAACTGCAATTTTTCAAAGTTAAAACTGTGTTTCTCTGCAATTGAAATATTAATAGAGTGCTGGTAGTCAGTGTTCTTGCCAATCTCTGAAATAATATTATTGTTTTAAAACAATCACCACCAAGAGGTTGATGATTATGCAGCTTAAAATTATGTGACTGTTGTGATCATTGTTAACTTTCATACCAAATGTGTTATTCCTCTAGCAATTTTTTAAAATCATTTTTTAATTTTAAATATGTGGGGTACAATTCAGAGTTCCTCTAACAATTTTTGACAATAAGTGGGTTTACTATGTATACATAATTCCTGTTCTTCCAGTTTTGTACTGCATATTCCAACAACAAATCATTCCAACAACAAAAAGGCATTCATTGAGGTTTCTGTAATTTAAATGAATTTTAGCATTTAAATCAAATAATTTGACATGGAACTAAGGTGACCAACCATCTCAGTTTGCCTGGGACTCTCCAGTTTAAGTCCTAAAATTCTCACATCTGAGGTAACCCCTTATTCTTGGGTATACCAAGAATGAAACTAACATTAATAGGTTCATGATACTGGTACAATTTTAGTGGAGTTACAACCTTGCAGATATATTGCCAAAGTGTTTTATGCCTGACAAGATAAAGGGTCCTATTTCTACTTGTAGAGACCTTGACAGTCCCATCAAATCCTACTTTTTTTATTTTGTACACCAAAAGCTGAGCTATTTGCCCTTTGGAGACAGGGATCGTATGGCCAGCTCCTGGCCCAGGATCTATACCGTGTAGCAGGTACTCAATACACATTTTTTGAATAAATGAACTGAATCAATAAATGAATGACTTTATGTAGCTGAATCACATCATATCATGAACATTTTCTTCATATCATCAAAAAGTCTTTGAAAATATAATGCTTTACGGCTGCATAATTCCACTAGCCTTCTGTTGGTGAGAAATAAGAACTTTATGTCTTATTTGCTATACATATGATAAACAGTTTAGAAATGCTATAGATCTATAGGTATAAATATAATTCTATAGGTATAAATATAATGCTATAGCATTTCTATATAATCCTATAGCTCTATAGGTACAAATGATACTTTTGGATTATCAATTTATATATTCAACTTTTTCTATTTTCATTACTATTTAGCCAGCCAAACCTTACTGAAAAATAAAAGGATATTTGTTTTCTTCACTCTTGTAAAGATTTTAGTTGTAAGAGAATTTTAGCATTAAGTTTTTGTTTTTAATTGTTTGCTCTCTATTCTGATTTCTCTTTTGTCTATATAACAATAGCTAGCATAAACTAAGTACTCACTCTGTGCCAGGCATTATATCTGTAATCTTTCTTATATTCACAGAGGCAGTACAGTGTAATGGTTAAGAGCCAGCACTCTTGATTTGGGCTACCAAGGTTTATAGTCTGGCTCAACACATTGCGTGAATTTGAGCAAGTTACTTAAGCTCTTTGTGCCTGTAATAGTTTAAAGAGGTATGTATGTGCTTAGAATATGGCAAGCATTCACTAAATATTAACGTATTAATGTAATCCTGACTGCTGGAACAAATAAACCGAAAACCTCAGTGGCTTAAAAAGGCTAGTTCATCTTACACTCATGTTCCTGGCTGGGTGGCCCCACTTGCTCATTCCAGGCCCAGGTGACTTCCATCTTTTGGTTCTTCCTCCTCTATGTTTAGAGACTCCTTTCCG
This sequence comes from Cephalopachus bancanus, assembly GCA_027257055.1. NCBI lineage: Eukaryota > Metazoa > Chordata > Mammalia > Primates > Tarsiidae > Cephalopachus > Cephalopachus bancanus. The sequence goes on along the minus strand of JAPVLO010000461.1, from coordinate 1,238,435 downwards.
TTCACACAGAGATGGAGAAAGACAGAATAAAGGATCATGTGGGAAATAGGCTGGCCTAAGAAATACCATTACTGTTAGTGAGAACTCAGTTACATAGCTCCACCTGATAACAAGGGAAGCTAGGGAATGAAGACAAGGTGTTTGCCTAGAAAGTAGAGAAATAAATTTTGCAACATCTAGTGATCTGTATTAGAAACATAGCAATAAGTAGTAGAAATACAGCCATCTCTCCTACCATTGGCTGTTATCTTACTTAGTCTTCATAAAATGTCGGATAAGGTAAGCGAGAGGAAATGACTCAGAGCCCTACAGCAGGTAAGAGAACATCATTATAGCAAACAAATGTGTCTAGAACAGCTACTAGAGAAGGCTTTCTAGCTTTTTGTTCAGCTTAAAACTATTCTTGGTTGATTGTTAACCTAATTAGCATCAACACACTACCTTCCCAAAGTTCCCAGAGACTTTCAAGCAGGGAGAGGAGGACTGTCAGCTGCCCCTGCCAGCAGCTTGTGCTCCTTTTCTTCCAGTAACATCCTTTTTCCTTTGGTAACCATAAACTTTAAGGAAGTTCAGAATTGTTCGTCTTAAGATAGTGCTTAGAGACTACTGCACTGGAATTCAGTGCCCCTATTATCATACATTTAATATCCACGCTTACTTTTAGTCCTAGGGGCCTATGAGGCTATAAAAGAAAGATTGGCAGATAAAGAAGACACGATTGGTTTATACACATTTTGTAGAAACACTGAAGCTCACAGAATTTCCTCTACATTTCATCTAGCACCTTCCTCTGTCAAGTTTGTCTCTGTGTTGCCTGTGCTTAATTTTATTTTTATAATAGCGGACTCTCATACTTTTTATCTCTGAGTACATTAACAGAATCTTTTGAGTAAAACATTGCTTATATTACATTTTCATGGATACGTAAGTACTCACATACTAGACTAATCATTTGTTGAAATCCTTATTTTCTTGAATTCAGTTCACATTATTCCCTAGAGTCTGTATCTTTGCGCAGACTTTGCATTACATACAAGCTATCTTTTGGAAAAAAAGACTTAGTTTTTGAGTTTTGTGACTTTGTAAAAGAAAGCTGCCAATAGATATGTGATATATAAATGGTAATATCTAGTTACTAGAAGCAAGGTCAAAATGTGATTTAATTCAATGAATATCATAGGATTTCCGAGCTGAAAACAACCTTAGAGATGATCTGGTTCAGCCCTTTCATTTTACAGATGAACAAACTAAAGTCTTAAGAAGGCTAACACTTCCACATACTTCAGAGCATCTGGGAAATTTGACTGGATTTAAACCCCTACCCAGGGTGCTGCTGCTGGGTAATAGGAGAGCTAGGTCTAAAATCGAGTTCTCTTGATTTTCACACCAGGGACCTTTCTCTTGTATTAATGTAACTTTAACTGGGATCCTCAAACCTCTCATAAGTTCATGGGATACTACTCTTAAGCATATTTGTATACCTAACCCTTAAATGTACCCCACAATATCATAATAAAAAATATTGATTAAAAAAAAAAGAAAGGAAGAAAGCAGGATTTATTGAGGACAAAAAAGTTCCCAGAGTGGGAGGGGACCCAGGAAGGTTGCCTTATTTACCTTTTTAAAAGTTGTCTGGGCTATGTTAGGTCCTTTGCATTTCCATATGAATTTCAGATTCAGCTTGCTAATTTCTACAAAGCCCTGCTATAATTTAATTGAGATATACTGAATCTATGGATACATTTAGGGGAAACTGACTCCCTACTAATACTGAGTCTTTCAATCTATGAACATGGTATATCTCTCCTTTATATCTTTGATTTCTCTCAGCAATGTCTTGTACATATTAGTTCAAAGGTTTTGCGTATCTTTTGTCTTACATGTTCCTAAGTGTGTCATGTTTCGATGCTAATAGAATGGAATTGATTTTTAAAATTTAGCTTCTAGTTGTACATAGTTAGTCCATAGAAATAAAATAGATTTTTTTCATAACCCGAAAAATTGCTAAGCTCACTTACTAATTCTAGTGATTAGAATAAGAGATTTTATAAAGTTTTATACATAAACTATGATGTGATCTGCTAATAAAGATATCTTTATTTCTTCTTTTCCAAAAAAAAAAAAAAAAGAGTTTGCTGCATTGCCGTAGATGAACCCCAAAGCAGGGGTAGCAAAAGCAAAAGTAGAAAACCTACAGGATGGGAGAACATATACACCTGACATGCATCATACATCTGATAAGGGGTTCATTTCTAAAATATTCAAGGAACTCGAGCAATTGAATAGTAAGAAAATGACCCAATTATAAAATGAGAAAAGGATCTGAATAGATATTTCTTGAAAGAAGATGTACCAGTAGCCAAGAGATATATGAAAAAAGGGTCAAAATCACTAGTTATCAGAGAAATGCAAATTAAAACCACAATGAGCTATACTGCACACCTATTACAATGGCTATTATCAAGAAGATGAAAGATAAAATGTTTTGGTGAGGATGTGGCGGAAGGAGGACACTTGTGCACTGGTGGTGGAAATGTAAATTAGCACAGTCATTATGGAAAATAGTTTGGGGGTTCCTCAAAAAATTAAAAACATAAGTGCCATGTGATCCAGAAATTCTGATAGTGGGTATGTATAGAGAAATTGTTATCCTAATTTCAATAGTAATATGAAAAATTAATATGAATATATTTTGAATCATATGGGTGACCATCTTTTAACTGAATGCAAATAAATGACATCTAGTGCCAGTGTCTATGTTTGTGTTTATAATGGTATTAGAGAAAATGGAAGAAAAACAGGGTGGGTTTTTTTTGAGTTGGAGTCTCACTCTGTCACCCAGACTGGAGTGCAGTGGCTGCTCCCGACCACCACAGCCTCGACCTGCTGGGCTCCGGCGATCCTTCTGCCTCAGTCTTCCAAGTAGCTGGAACTACAGGCGTTCACTACCATGCCTGGCTAATGTTTTTGATTTATTGTAGAGATGAGGTCTCTCCAAGTTGCCCAGGCGGGTCTCAAACCCGCGGGCTCAGGCAATTCACTCACCTCCACCTCCCAAAGCGTGGGATTACAGGCTGACAGGGTGGTTTTAATGTAGAAATGATGTCTCAGCACATTCTAAGAACTTCCCGTAGAAATTTATGAGTTAAACATAATGGGAGAAGAAAAAGCATGAGAGAATGGAGTAAAGTATGTAAAAAAAAATGAAATTGGGCATCAATACCATATTTACACTTCAAGAGGCAACTTAACTTTAGGAAAAAAATTCAATGCCACCATGCCCGGCTAGTTTTTGTAATTTATTGTAGGAAAAAAATGCATCATTCATTATGTAGAATTTATTATTGAATTTGAGTATAACTAGTTTGGTGGTTTTGGGGGTTTTGTCCTAAACTGTTTCATTTGGGAAAAATTGAAATATGTCCCCCACAAATTAATATGTCAAAGTATTAACCTCTAGTATCTTAAGAGTGTGAATTTATATGGAAACAGGGTCTTTTGCAGATGTAATTAGTTAAAATGAGGTAACATTGGAGTAGAGTGGGCCCCTAATCCAATGTGACCTATGTCCTCATAAAAAGAGGAAATTTGGACACAGATGCTCAGACAGGGAAGATGCCACATGTAGATGAAGGCGTAGATCAGGGTGATGCATCTACAAACCAAAGAACAACAAAGATTGCCAGCATACACTAAAAGCTAGGAGAAAAGCATAGAACAAGTTCTTCTCACAGCCTCAGAAGGACCTAACCTTGCTCACAACTTGATCTTGAAGTTCCAACCTTCAGAATGGTGAAAAAAAAATTTCTGTTGTTCAAGCTACTCTGTTTGTGGCACTATGTTATGGCAACCCTGAGAGACTGATACAGTTGCATACAGTAAGAGGCACATATTTATACAATTTTTTCCCCTATATATGCCCCTAAAGGTATCATCACAATCAAGGTAATGAACATATCCCATCTCCTTCAAAGGTTTCTTTGTGCCTTTTTGTAATCTATTCCTTCCTAATTTTTATCACTTTACACTTGCTGTCTGTTCCTAGAATCAGTAAACTCACTTGTATTGTCCCTATGGATTAATTTATACTTTCCAAATTTCTTTCATGCAGTATAATTATTTTGAGATTCATCCATGTTCTTGGTGTATTACGAGTGTATTGCTGAGTAGAATATCACTGTATAGATATACTACAATATATTTATGTATTCATCTATTAATGGACATTTGGTTTCCAGTTTGTGTGTGTGTGCGTGTGTTTGTGTATCTTCTTTGAATATTTGCATTTAAGTCTTTGTATTTATGCTTTCATTTCTCTTGGGGAACTATACAAGTGTTAGATGACCGGATCATATGGTATGCATATATTTCATTGTTTAAGAAGCTGTCAAACTGTTTTCCAAAGTGGTGTTACCATTTATCATTCCCACTAACAATGTGTATGAGAAGATACCAGTTGGTTTGCACATTAAAAGCCCCCTGAAAGTTAATGCCTTTAAGTAGGTAGGAACTTTTAGATTATCTCAGTCACCACCCCACCTATCACCTTGCACCAGGCTTAATTCAAACACTTACATTCCCCATCCATATAGTTCTGAGTGTGCAACCTCTGATGTATAGGTTGGTTTAGAATTGACTGTCCAAATACATTGGATATTGGAAGGCTCTCTGAGAGGTGGGCTTCCAGAATAAGGTTCTCACAGATTGTGGCAGCCTGCGTGGTGCAGATGATATTTCAGATAGAGTGCCCTGGCCAGCTGTGCCTGCTCTCCTTTGCCTCTGTTTCTAGACAGAAATTACCAGCAGACCTTGGGACAAGGACTAAATGCCTTCTAGGAAAGTTCCTCCTGAAGTCTGAAAGGAATAAGGTTGGAAAGCAGTAAGAATATTTTTTGTGGAATTTCCCCCATCATAGGTAAGGTTTTGTTTTAATAATAATAGTAATAACAATAATGGCTAACATTTGTTAAGCTTGTACCTGTGTGCTAGGCATGGCACAATTTTTGTATGAATTCCATGTAATTCTTACAACAATTTCATGAGATAGGTATTGTCATTACACTTATTTTTTCAGATGAGGTCATTGAGACCTTAATGAGATTAGGTCACTTGCTTGGATAACCAGTCTGAATCAGGGCTCATGCTCTTAACTATGATGTGATCTATATTTTCTGCTCCTGTCTATGCTATAATAGAAAGACCTGCACCGTTTTGACCATATTGACACAGATACTATGCTTGTTGAGAAAAAATTAAAAATTCAAAAAACAAAACATATTGAAGTAGTGTTCAAGAAGCTGTCTCCAGTTATCTTCTTTCCAAAATGAGGAATATGAGGAATACTGCTCACATTTTATTAGAATAATAGAGACATTCACAAAAATAATGAGATTTGGGATTTGGACATTTTTAAAATGTAAAAGGCAACGGTATTTCAATTTGTGACACTGGAGTTTTCTGACTGATGTACATTAAGAGCCAACCACTGGCTGTCTAGTTGATTGTTAAGGTCTGGGCAATTATATGAAGTTTTGTTTGCCAAGGTCACTTCCTGGAATGTCGCCTGGTGAGTCTATAGTGAGAACTGGGTTCTAGACTCGATTTTACCACTCATAGCTTTATTTCTCTGACCTCCAAGTTCTTTATGTATCAAATGAGGCTGCTGAAAGAACCTGTGGTATTCGTACTGAAATCTTTGGTTAAATTAAATCATAAGAAAACAGCACATCAGGACATAAAGCAAATTTATCCAGGTTCTTGGTTGCAACAACCAAATCTACTCTAGCTAATTAGTCAGGAAGAGATTTAATAAAAGATTCCAGTTAACTTAGAGGGTCTCTGGAAGGACTGGAGAGCAACTGACAGCTAGAGAAAGGCCCCCTGATACCCAATGTGCCTATTCTGGTGGAGTCAACCTTGTCACTCTTGCTCATCATCATTTGATACCTATCACATTATGGTCTGGTCAAAAACTCTGCACATCTATCTCAAATGATGCTGCCATTGTCCTTTCCAGAAGATATGAACCACCAACTTGTGACTGTCTTTTTATGTAGCTTACTTGTACCTCTGTGCTGTTGGACAAAACCTAGGCCCTGTGTGGAACAGGAAGCCAGCCAGAAAGGGGTTGGACTGTGTGCTGGGTGGGCCAACTCACGGTCCCTGCCATCTTTGCTCGATGATGACCAAAGCAGGAGCCCCTGCATAGTCTTCTCTTGTCACTGTTCCTTGGGGATGATGGTGCCTTGTTGGCTGGTCACTCACTGAAAAGGCCTCCAAAAGCTCTGCTTATCAAAGTTGGAAAGTGATCAAACTAGATTATCCCTGGAGATCTCTCTAGTGCTAAAATTTCTTGATTCTATGAATTTTCAAAGTTAAATTAAAGTAGAGGTGTTTAAACAAGCATTTTTCTATAGGTCTTGTCTAATTCCAATATATTGTCTGTAATTATTACTAGTGAAGAGTAGTATTCCCAAGGTATGGCTTTGTCTATGTTTACATTTTGGTTGACTTCTTCAGTTGATATATCAGTATAAGGACATCCAATTCGCAGAATAGGAGAGGACAGTGAGGGTAACGGGGAAAATGGGAACATTTGACAAAGATTTTGTGTGGGATTTCTTTTCAGAAGGTTAGATTTTGGGCCTTTCAAGGAAAGCATTTTTGAGTTGAGAGTACCTGTAGATGCATTTATAAGAAAACTGCCTACAGTTTTTGGTACAAGTTCAGATTTACAAGCCCCTAGCCCAAGGATTCAAAGATTGAAAGAAAGAGCAGACAAACTTAAACTATCTTAAATTATACAGAGATCTATTTGTATAATTTTCTGCTCACTGATGTCTCTCAATTATCAGAAAATAACTGCCGAAGTTATCTTCAAAGTACCCCAAAGACAGCAGCTATCAGTGTTACCGTATTATTAGGCATGCTATGTCCATCAATTGTATGATAACTTGGGATATACTATGATATTGTGCCCAAGAACTTGGGCTCTGGATTCAATTCTTTGACCTTTAGAAGCTTTAGTTAACCTAGCCATAAGATAGGAATAATAATAGTAACTACATCATGTTGCAAAAATTAAATGGGATAATGTAAGTTAAATTATAGCACATTTCATATAATAATATAATCAGTGTTTTGTTTTGTTTGTGGTACAGTCATTGAGTCACCTACCCTGATCTTTGGTCCTCTGGGGTCTCAACTGGTATTGGCAGCTGAGTAGTGATTTAGGGAGACTCCTGCCAAGGAAAGGAAAAGTGACTCCACCAGTTTTTCTTCTAGAGGAGAGAGAGGTGATATTCATAATTGTGTCATCAGCTCACAAGTCCTCCACCATCCCTGAGATGCAGAGACAGGTTGTCCCTCTCTTCCTTTGAGTCTCCTCTAACTCTTTAAGATTGCCCTGCTTATTATGGACTGATTTCATCTATATTTGAATCAGTAAACATTGACGAGCATCAGCTACATGTAAAACACTCTGACCTATGAACCAAGAGACTAGACAAATGTGGACAATAGTTCAGCAAATATTTGTTGAATTCCTACTCTGTTGAAGAATTGTTTTTTGGCTTTGAACCTTAGCAGGCCCTAGAGGACCATATGGGACTGTGGTGAGGACAGGGGGAATGATGTTAAATTAGGATTGACTCTCTGCCCCCATATATGTGGCAAAACTACAGATAGGGTGACTAACCATCTCTGTTTGCCTGAGACTGAGGAGTTGTCCCAGGACTGAATTATTTCCCAGGATGTGGTATTTTTGTGCTAAAACCAGAAAGGTTCTGGTTATGCTGAGACAAATTGGTCATCCTCGAATTTTACATCTCTGGATAAACAGCCTCTTCACCTTTGAGAAATTTAATTCCCTGTATTCAAAATGAAAAGCTCTAAACTGGGATGCAGCAGTGATGTAGTGCAAAGAGGCCTGGAGTGGGATTTAAGAGTGCAGCTCAGACCCTGGCTCTAGTTCTTGCTATTGTGATGACCCTTGGCAAATTGATCACCTCTTTCAACTTCAGCTCCCTTTTCTAGAAGGAAGAACTCCTGGCCCCTGAGAGTTTGAACAGGCTAAATAAGATAATGTGTGTACAAGTGTCTGGCATGAAGAGGGAGTGCAATCATTTTTAATTTTCTACTTTTGAATAAAAAAATTTATACTGGCTTAAAAATGAGAAGTTTCCTACACACATGCTTGTCTGCATCAGTCTGCTTTCCTATGAGCTTTATGTATTGCCCTGGAAATGCTATTTAAATGTTTCAATTGCATGTGTTCCAAGTTGCTAACATAATTGTAAACTTCCCCAGGTGTAAATATTATCTTTTCGTATCTTGGGTATCTCCTAAAAGCTTCTAGAACTTAGATAGTCAAATTCTGGGAATATGAATTGCTGAGATTGGTTCATAATGCTCTGGAAATAAAATATGCAGCAAATATTTAGTTTTTTAAAATCTGTATTTTATACTGCAAGTCTACCACCATGAATGTTAATCTTATGGATATAAAAGGAGCCAGCTTAGGTCATAGCCTTTTTAAGGTTCTCTTTTTCTCTCTTACCTAAATTATTTCATTTTCAGCCCTTTATCTGTGTGACTTCCTTGCCATGTGCAAATGCAAGAGCAGCAAAAGGTGGCAGAGACAGGACAGAGGCGTACCTTTCCATGCTAAGGAGGCAGAAATCCTCCTATGCCCTTGAGCCTGAGGAAGCACAGTTGAAATGTCAAAGCTCACAGTGTGGGGCCTGGAGTTCACAAGCAGCAACAAACCAGCCACATGCAACCTAACATTAGCCAAATGGAGATAAACTTCTTTGTAATTTCTAATCTTCTGTTACCATAATGGGTTCGTTGGCCTGCTCATTTGGGGAAACTCAAAAGAGCTTTCTTTAAAAGTACTAGTCAGGAGAGAAAATGTTACCCGTTGGCAGCAAGCTTAACTCTTTCTGTATTAACTCCCCCTCTCTCCTTTTCCTGCCTTTCTTCATCTCTTCCATAGCACGCAGTTTCTGTGACTGACTTCGTGCCAAATATTCATCCGGTATCCTGGGCGTATGTTGTTGTGTGATGGCTGTGTTGGTCTTCACATTAGGTCTTGCCTCCTGATGGCTGAATCCACTGAGCCAGATGCCCTTATGGCTAAAGGCACTGCAGATTTTGAAAGATGACTTTTCGCTCATTGGGATCATCCTCTAAACCAGGCTGGGGAGATCTGCTAAAATCACATGATTAGAAACGTGCCCATCTGATACTTGAAGGATATTCCTGAGATTGTGCCCATGGATTATGAGGTAATTTTCAGTGTTTTATTTTTAGGGTGACAGAAGGAGGGGGCTTCAATTGAATGTTTATAATTGTCAAAATAGCTAATGTGACCTTGGGCTTCATTACAAGAAGTATTGTGCTTGAAATGAGGGAGAAGTTTTAGCTGAAACTGTGCAGCTGTCTTTAAACAAATTTAATCAACTAAAATGTATGACACCATTCTGTGAAAGGTGTTGTGCTGTGAGAGAAACAAAAATAATAAATAGCACACCAAGACAGATATACATTGTATTGAAAGAGAGTTCTGTGAGAGAACTGCTGCTTTTCTGGTTTGACTCATGGGACTGCCAGAACCTTTACTATGGCAATCACAAATCCAGATGTCTGCAGGGGGCTGGCAGATAAGTGAGTAAATTGGCCTGGTAAGGACTGTGCCAAATTGTGGAGGATATGCCCTTTTAAAAACAGGCAGCTGCTATGCAGTTCTATTAGATTATCATCTTCTGAGAATGTGGGTCTGATTTTGTCAAGAGAAACTGGAAATCCATAATTTGTGTGAAATATTTTATTTTAAAGTGCTGTCAAAATAGCAGCTAATTCAAATTTTTAAAAGCTCTTTAGAATAACTCTTAACTGTATTTGGACTATGTTCTGCTCATGAGCTTCTCATTTGTAAATTCTGTTCTAATAGGTAGTGTTCACCCAATCCAGTTGTATTTGCCAATGGCTGGAGGGGTTCTTTAACGTGAAAATTCACATAAACAACCAATCGGTATAGATTGCCTGGACTCAATACTAGGAATGACTTAGTTTACTTCCTATAACAAGTAGGTAAAGACAAATGAGGGACACAAATGTGACTCATATGATTTTGGTGAGGATTGGGGGAAAGTTGGTTCTCCACTCACAATGGAAAGTTTTAGCTTATTTTGCAGCATGTGATGTGGAAGCATTTCACACTTCTACTGGGACAAGTAAGGGAAATAAAAACCCCTGGACTCTGCGTGCTAATTTAAGGGTGACAAAATCTATCTCTCTGGAGGTTCTCCAGGATGCACTTATGGTGGACTCAGGCCAGATTCTCCACTGATGCCTTGAACTTATGTTCAGAGCATCACATCCAATAGAAAGGAGCTTTCCTCCTCTGTGTCCTGGCAAAAGAAATACATGTACTCAATTACTGGGTTGTGGCTCTTGAGTAACTTCTGGAATGACCCAACGTGAACCTCTATTCCTCATGAACTACAATACATTTCCACGTCTTTACCTGCTGCCTTTATCTTGTTGTGAGATATTGTCCATTGACTATTTCCCTCTATACCTGGCTTCTTTCTGCCCTCTCCCTCAGGGAGTGACCTCTGCCCAAGGCTGGTGTCTGAAAGTTATGCATATTCCCAATAATGAGTCATGGGATGCAGGTGACCAAGCAAAGCTGAAAACCATATAGTCGGCATGCTTAATCAGTGTAATTATAAACACAAGATAGGAATTTGAATAATTAACTTGCTTTGGTTATAAAACTGCTTACTATACTGCCCTAAGGTGTGGCTTCTTCATGGACTTGCTGCCATTGGTGCCTCCTATAAGTTTTAATAAACCAATGTCTTTCCCTGCTGGACCTCCAGGTGACTTCTTTGGAATAGATAAACATTACATGCAGGCTCTCCCAGATTTGGAGTTACTGCGTTACACATGCCAAATAGAGAAATGCCCTAACTAAAGCATGCACATGAACTAGCCACATTAACAAGAGAAGCTATAGGCCATTGTCTCACCAGTTATTAATTATGCGCATTAAATTTGCAATACCAAATGTGGTAATAATTGCCACTTTATTGCATAGGGGAGGTTAGAGAAGGTAGAGGGTGTATACTTCAGTTGCATTAAAAAAATTATTTTGCTTTTTAATTGACACATAATAATGGTACATATTCATGCGGTGTATGGTGAGATTTTGGTACATAGAATGTATGGCAATCAGATCAGGGTAATTAGCAGATCCATCACCTCAAGCATTTATTATTTCTTTGTATGGGGAACAGTTGCATTTTTTAAAAGTAAAGTGAATGGAGTAATGCTTGACAGTACAAATGAGAGGTGACCACTCACTAGTTGTGAAGAAGTGAAAATGTGGCTGATAAGTTTGTCCAGATTTGCCTTTCCTAGAGTGGGGAAGGTAGAATTCAGGCAGAACCTGTGACCCACACAGAAACTGAAGTCAACAGTTTTCTCCATAATTCACCTGGATTAGGTGGTCTTCTTATTAGCAAGCTGTCTCATATTAGCATAGGCAAACTATGATTAATATGTTTTGGGTGGGGCTGGTGAGTAAGGAACACATTTTATTCTTGGTCACAAGATTGAACAATTTAAACATCATCAAATGTTGAATTTTTGATCTTTGTTTTTATTTTCTTTATGCAAAATGTGTGATTTTTTAGTATTTCCACAGAATAAAAAGAAGAGTAGTTTATGCTTCACAATTGTTTATGGATGATTAATGTACTTTCAACAAGTCTGTCACATTTTCAACATTTATAATTTTCTTCCAATAGGGAGTTGAAGTTTTGCGCCCTCTTAATCTATGTTTTTGCAGTGTGTTTTCTAAACTATTTTTTTGCATGCTTTCTGCATAGTAAGGATTCTATACTAATCAAATCATTATTCATCCCAGCAATCTCATGAGGTAGTTCTTGTTATCCTTCTTTACTTTGTAAGAGCTAAGGTTTTGAGTCAATAAGAAACCTGCTCAAACCTTGCAGTTAACTAAGAGCCAGGATTTGAACTCAGCTCTGTCTTATTCTCATAGTAACTTCACTGCCAACTGTAAAATATCTATATTCCCTGTTTACATCTCAGATAAATCACTTTTATATATTTATGTTAACTTCTACCAAGAACATAGTTAATTTAAGGCCAGATATTTTTAGCAAGTACATTTAAACTGGGGAGTTGTTTAACACTTAAGAGACAAAGAGGTGGCATAAAACTTAGGTTTCTGTCAAATTTGAAATTAAACAGGAATACAGATGACAGTTATGTCCTTAGGCAAATGAATTGGTATAACTAAGTGGAAATTACCCCCTTCCTCATGGAAATATGCTAGTTGGATCTGTATGTTTAGGCTTTGAAGATCTAGTTTGAGACCTGAATAAAGAACCCATTCCATGTGCCTGGGCTCATGGAACTCTAAGGCAAGCCATTTAGATCAAATAAAAATGGGCATGTCGAAATGTATGTAACCGAATTAAAAGCTGGTACTCTACATAGTTCAGCCCTTTCTCAGTGTCGCTTTAGAAGAAAAGTACAATCTATCAATCAAAAGTAATTTCAACAATTCAAATCTTTTTTGGAATCACTTGAATAATGTCAAAGCAGATGCAATCTGAAAACCCCATCAACCTTCATTAAAATCATCATTCCTTAGTTCTCTCAAAAACATCTCTTAAACAAGTAGCTGATCTTAAAATCATCTCTTGTCTCCCTGCCAATACTCCTTCCAACTTCTTCTCTGTTATAGCTTAAGCAAGTCCTTATTTTCATTACCTTATCCTTTTTCCTTCTGCCTTCTCTTCCATGAGTAAATCATGGTGCTTGTTTATTTATATTTATAAATACTGACTCTTTGGCCATTGTCTAGATTCTTCATCACAAAATTTCAGGAACCAAGCTATCAAAGACAGATTTTGCAGAAAAGGATAGAAGAAGATAAGGCTGGAAATGCTTATACTTTATTTTTGCTCTGTCACATGCAAAACCATGATGTGTAATTAGCAAGGCCTGTAACAGACCTATCTGGATATACTCTATACCTGAGCCTTCCCTGCACTCTCAGCGTGGGCAGGACTGAGGAAACACAGAAAATTCATTGTCAGTATGAAAGACCATAGTGGTAAGTGATTCAAGTATCTAGTGAGAGGGGAGATGAGATTTAAAGGGGAACTGAGTTGAGTGGCAGACATGGTTTGAAACTTAGCTTTGGGGTGAATATGACAGTATTTGTGTGTGTGTGATTTTAAAATAACATTTAATGACTGTGTCAGAATGTCATTAGTCTTGCCTTTGATGCATTCTGATGTACTTGCCTCTCTGTTTTCCACTTTGTATTATTCTTTCCCAACTTCTAGATACTAGATGTGTCAGGTCAGGTTGGAATCACAGAATGTCAGGGTTGGAAAGAGCCTTAAAGGTTATGTTTAGCTGTTCCCAAATCTCATACCTGGGCTGCTTTTGGAAATGCCAGTTCTTATATTCCATTCCTCAGAGGCTCTCATTCTTTCATTTGCTAAAGGGCTCTAGAGTATGCATTAAAAAAAAATCTTCCCAAGTGTTTTTGTTAACCATTCAGTTTTGGGAAATTCCAGTTCAAGTCACTGCCTTCCATCCCACCTGATCCCGTGCTTGCTGCTCAATTCGGTCCACCTGTGAATCTTTCCTCCCCTCACATGCTTGAACCTCTCATCATTCCCTCCACCAGTAGAGCCCTGAGTGGTCAGCCTAGGGAAGATGATGGTAGTGGGGAAGGAACCTCAAAGTACTGAGTGCATTCTCATTGTCGGACACTGAGTGAAGGGTTTTACCTAATTTATCCTATGAAATATATATAAAACAATCTCAAGAGATAGGTACGATCATTATATTCATCTTCCCTCAAGTTATTGGAGTTGCTAGGCATTCACTGTTTTCTAGGTTTTTGCTCAGGTATCCCAAAAGGCACTACTGCCTAATCATCGGCTTTGGTTACATGACTTTCCTTTGTGCTTCTGCAGCATTTGTGTTTACTTCTATGCTTCCACATTTTCTTGGGAAGACTACAGTTTAACAGTAACGATGTGAATTTAAATCCCCACTCTGACGCTTTCTTGCAGTATGACTCTGAGCAAGTTAAACTTGCTCTGCACCACTTTCTTAATCTGTAAAATGAAGATTTAAAATAGCACCTCCTTGTAGGTCCAACATGAGGATTAATGCACAAGTGCATGTTAAGCTCTTAGAATAGATCCAGGAAGGGAGTAAATGCCCCATAAATGTTACCTAGTATTTTATTACAGCAAATTTTAATTGCTTATTTACTTGTCTTTCTCCTTTAATAGACAATGAGCATCTTGAAAGCAGAGATTACATCCCATTCAATCTTCTATCTCAAGTGTCTACCACAAGGCCTGGCAAATAGTAAATGCTCAAAAATAATTGGCAATTCCTCAAGGAATTCTAATCTGTAAGAGGGTTTAGAGTAAAACATCTTAAAGATCTCCAGCCCACACACTTACTTCTCTGAACATTTACAAACTTTTAATTGATACCACTGTACTGTCAATTAATAAGAATAATGTATCTTTTAATTCTTTAATCACATGGCCATATGGGTTCACCCACTGCTTTGCTTATCAGACAGTACTGGATTTGAATCTTGCTTGCCTGCTCTTCTTGTTCTCTGTATGGCATTGGGCAAGTCATTGCACTTCTTGAATCCTTATCTTCTCATCTGTGAAACAGATGATGCACCTTCTTTGCATAGTAGTATACAGATTAGCAGTGTTGTACGAAGAACACGTTGTACGGTGCCTGGGATGGAAAAGATGCTTAGGAAGAGGCAGGTATGCTTGCTATTGCATGCAAAGAGTTCCACATAAATGTTTATTCATTTGGTCTTGGCCTCTGCTTAGTGTAAGTATATACCTTGGAAATACTGTGGGTTTGGTTCCAAACAACCACAGTAAAGATAAGATCACAATAAAGTAAGTCACACAGTTTTTTTTCAGTTTCCCACTGCCTGCAAAAGTTATGTTCACACTATACTGTAGTTTATTAATTGTGCAATAACATTATGTCTAAAAAAATGTATACTTTAATTTAAAATTGCTTTATTGCTAAAACATGCTACCAATCATCTGAGCCTTCATCAAGTTGCAATCTTTGCTGGTGGAGGGTATTGCCTCAGGTTCAGTGACTGCTGACTAATCAGGATGGTAGTTGCTGAAGGCTGGGATGGCTGAGACAATTACTTAAAATAAGCAAGGACAAAATTTGCCCCGTCAATTGTCTCTTCCTTTTATGAAAGAGTTCTTGGTAGGTATGTGATGCTGTTGGATAGCATTTGACCCACAGTAGAACTTCTTTGAAAATTGGAGTCCATTCTCTCAAATCCTCCACTATTTATCAACTCATCTTATTGAGCATTCTAAATCCTTTGTTCTTATTTCAACAATGTTTGCTCATCTATAAGAAACAACACGTCATCTGTCCAAGTTTGATCATGAGATTATAGCAATTCAGTCACATCTTCAGGCTCCACTTCTAATTCTAGTTCTTTTGCTACTTCTACCACATCTGCAGTTATTTCCTCTGCTGAAGTCTTGATCTCCTCAAAGTCATCCATATGGATTGAAATCAACTTCTTCCTATTAATGTTAATATTTTGACCTCCTCCCATGAATCACAAATATTCTTAATGGCATCTAGAATGGTGTGTCTTTTCCAGATGATTTTCAATTTACTTTGTCCAGATTCATTAGAAGAATCACTATCTGTGGCAGTTATAGCCTTACAAAATGTGTTTCTTAAATATCAAGTCTTAAAAATCTTAATTACTCCTTGATCCATGGGTTACAGAATGGATGCTAGGTTAGATGAAACCAACATTCATCTCCTTGTACATCTGTGTCAGAGCTCTTGAGTGATCAGGTGCATTGTTAATGAGCAATAATATTTTGAGACATCTTTTTTTTTTTCTCTTCTGAGCAGCAGGTCTCAATAGTAGGCTTATAATATTTAGTAAATGGTGCTAAAAACGAATGTGCTATCATCCAGTCTTCATTGTCCCATTTATAGAGTACAGACATAGTAGATTTAGCATAATTCTTAAGGGCTCCAGGATTTTCAGAACAGTCAGTGAGCAATGGTTTCAACTTAAAGTCAGCAGCTACCATTTTAGCTTCTAAAAGAGAGTTAGCCTCTCTTTTGAAGCTTTGAAGTCAGTCATTGGCTTCTCCTCTCTAGCTACGAATGTCCTAGATGGTGTCTTTACCAATAGAAGGTTGCTTCATCTCCATTTAAAATCTGCTGTTATGCCGGGCTCGGTGGCTCAGCCTGTAATCCCGCGCCTTTGGGAGGCTGAGGTGAGTGGATTGCCTGAGCCCGCGGGTTCGAGACCTGCCTGGGCAGCGAGACCTCATCTCCACAATAAATCAAAAAATCAGCCGGGCGTGGTAGCACACACCTGTAATTCCGGCTACTGGGAAGGCTGAGGTGGAAGGATCGCTGGAGTCCAGCAGGTGAGGCTGCGGTGGCTGGGAGCGGCCACTGCACTCCAGTCTGGGCGACAGAGTGAGACTCCAACTCAAAAAAAATAAATAAAATAAAATAAAATAAAATCTGCTGTTTCACATAGCCACTTTCATTAATCATCTTTGCAAGGTCTTCTGGGTAGCTTGGTGCAGATTCTCCATCAGCACTTGCTGCTTTGCCTTGCACTTTTATATTATGGAGATGACTTTTTTCCTTAAATCTCATGCACCAACCTCTGCTAACGTCAGTCTTTTCTTCTGCAGTTTCCTCATCTTTCCCAACTTTCATAAAATTGAAGAGAATTAGGGCCTTTGTCTGGACTAAGCTTTGGCTGAAGGGAATGTTGTGACTGTTTTGATCTTTCCAGACCATTTCAACTTTCTCAATATCAGCAATAAGGTGGCTTCTCTTATCATTTGTGTGTTGACTTTAGTAGCACTTTTAATTTTCATAAAGAACTTTTCTTTTGCATTCACATCTTGGCCAACTTTGGCACAACAAGCCTAGTTTTCAGCCTATCTTAGCTTTCAAAATGGCTTTTTCACTAAACTTATTCATTTCTAGCTTTTGATTTTAAATTGGGAGATATGAGACTCTTCCTTTCATTTGGACTCTTAGAAGACTTTGTAGGGTTATTAATTAGCCAAATTTTAATATTGTTGTGTCTCAGGGAGTAGGGAGTGCAAGGACAAGGAGAGAATGGGTGAATGGGCCGTTGGTGGGACAGTCAGAACATATATGACATTTATTGATTAAGTGTCCTCTTACATGGGGGGGGGTTAATATGTTCCCAAACAATTACGATAGTAAGGTCAAAGATCACTGATCACCATAACAGATTAAATAACAATGGAAAATTTGAGATATTGTGAAAATTACAAAATGTGACAGAGACACTAAGTGAACACATGCTGTTGCAAAATGACACCTTTGGACTCTCTCCATGCAGGGTTGCCACAGACCTTCAGCTTGTATTTTAAAAAATATGCAATATCTTCAAAACACTTTACTGAAGTGCAATAAAATGTGGTATGCCTGTATTTTTTTATTGATCTAGTCTGAAATCTTTTGGGTCAGATTTCTTTTAGTGCTGTTATGGTTGGTTGAATTGTATACCCCAAAAAGATATGTTGAAATCCTAACCTACAAAACTTTAGAATGTGAAAATAGGGTGTTGCAGATGTCATGAGTTAAGGTGATGACATATTGGAGTAAGGTGACCCCTAATCCTATGTGATTTGTGCCTTTTAAGAAGAGGAGAGATAGACACAGGGGGAAGGACTGCATGTGACAGCAGAGGCAGACTGGCATGACATGGCTGCAAGCCAAGAAACTAGGGGCTACTGCCACCATGCGCAGAAGAGTCTTGGAAGGATTCTACCCTGAGTCTCAGAGGGAGCATGAGCCTGATTTTGGACCTCTTGCCTCAAGAACTATAAGAGAATACATTTCAAATCATTTTAAGTCACCCAGTTTGTGATACTTTGTTAGGGCAGGCCTAGGAAATTAATATTATGCTAAACTTAATAGTCATGACTTGCCAAAGTTTTCTAAAAAAAGAAACATTTGTGTTATTCATAAAAATAAGCAATGTTGAGTTTTTTCCACAGATGTTGGATTTTTATATTTTAAAAATGATTATAACTGTAGAACAATTGATTGAATTCTAGAGGAAAGAAGGAGGAAAAAAACCTTGACCTATCACACTCTTCAGAGGTTTTTGTGTTTTTAGTTTTTTCCTGAACTAACAAATTTTCTTGTAAAGAAGTTTGGGTCCCAGGAGAACCAAAGAGCTTTCAGTTGTATTCAGAAAGATAAGAAAATCCTGTTTGCATTTACTATTTATAAGTTGTGTCTTCATATTGTCACATGACCAGGCAATGCTCTGCTTTTAAGAACCTGCAAATGACATGAGATTCATTATTTTTTAAATATAAAGAGGATGATGGCAAACTCTGCTGTGTAATACATAATCAGGCTGTCACTCTTGCCCTAGAATCAGTATTAACATTGTCCATTTAGAAATTAGGAAACCGAATGCAATATTTATATACATAATATTTGACATCTGGGCAATATGTGTTGGAAAAAGTATTCAAGTGTTTAATTGTAGTACAAGCTTCATGGGAAAACCAACTCTGAGTGTTTCCCTGGTGCTAAACTCAGGAACACATTTTTCCATGCAAAGCACTCATCTAATAAGAAAACCCATTAGCTTTATTCTTATGTTTCTCTTTCAACAAGGAAGCTGCTGCCATTTCAGTTGCTAAATTTTATTCAATTTCTAAGTGCAGACAGAATGAAATTTAAATAGTTAAATGAGTTGGAGTAAACACTAAAAATTAACCTTATGATCATCCAATGTGTTCTAGAATTTAATTTGTATTTATTTTTAAAAAGCTTTTCTTCTGGGGGAAAAAAAATTTATGTTGCAGTCTAAAGTAATTGGAAATCCAATTCTGTCATGAAAAAGTTTCCATGCCCTGATCTTTGCACATATTCAAGGCATATGTATCCCTCCTGGCTCAGCTTCAAGGAATGTCTTAAGCTATGGAATATTGAAATTCGTCTTTTCAATGGAAGCAATTCCACATTTCCTGAAATCAATTTTGGGGCTAGGTTATTACTGTACAGTTATAATTTTTTTTAGTGTTTTTCATACAGTTTAACATTTTCTACCAGAATTATTATAGAATAGCTGAATTATCCTATAATTATTTCTCTTCTTCTCTTGATGTTCATCTTCCATTGCTTCTGGTGTTTTCTATCTCTGTTCCCTGCAACACTGAATAAATCACCTTTATTATTCATTCATTTATTCATTCAACTATTGTCTGCAAATTAAGATCCACTGCCTGTATTTATACTGCTTGTGAGCTAAGAATGTTGTTTACATTTTTAAATGGTAGAGAAAAAAAATCAAAAGAAGAATAATATTTTGTGACACCTGGAAGTTGTGTGAAATTCAAATTTCAGTGTCTCTAAATAAGGTTTTATTAGAACAGAGTTACACTTATCTGTATATGGCTGCTTATCCTATAGGAGCCCTAGGGCTAATCTAGTAAATCAGGAGAGTAGTTCTGTTTCCTTTTTGCATCTCTAAATTCACCAGCACTGTCCAAAGGCTTCTTGTTCCTGTTGTGACCCACTGCCCTGTATCTATTTTTCTCTGCTCTATCTGGTCCTTTTTGTGTGACACTCCATTAGGGTTCTGCGTAGCTTGGTCCTAAATTTGTTCCTTTCAAGGTAGATCTATGACCCTGATCTAACTCTACCCATGTCTACTTCCGGCCTCATGTTCCAATTTGATATCCCAAGTCCTTTTCATCTGGAAGGGAACCTTGAAAAATGATGAAATAAAAAGTCACTAATTTTTTTTTGAAAACAGAAATGACTGCCAACCTGGTCTTCTCTCATCTTGCATTTCTTTAGTTGATTTTTTTTTGAAGCTTAAATATAGGAACCTGCCTGGAGTTAGGTGGTATCTCAGTGTGGTTTTAATTTGCATTTTGTTGATGACTAGTGAGATTGAGCATTTTTTCACGTACCTGTTGGCTATTCATATGTCTTCTTTTGAGAAGTGTCTTCATATCTTTTGTCCACTTTGTAACGGGGTTGTTTGTTTTTTCATTTTCAGTATGTTTGAGTTCCTTGCAGATCCTAGATGTTAGGCCTTTGTCAGGTATGTAGTTGGCAAATATTTTTCCCCAGTCTGTGGGCTGTCTCCTTGCTCGCTTGATGATTTCTGTGGCTTTGCAGAAGCTTGTCAGTTTGATGAGGTTCCACTTGTCTATCTTATCCATTAGGGCATGGGCACTGAGGTTTTGATCAGGATTTGGTTGCTAGTTCCAATTTCCATAAGGGTGTCTCCTGCATTTTCTAAGAATCTTATAATTTGAGGTTTTACATTTAGATCTTGATCCATTTAGAGTTGATTTTTGTGTATGGTGATAGGTAGGGGTCTTGTTTTAATCTTCAGCATATGATCAGCCAGTTTTCCCAGCACCATTTATTGAACAGGTTCTCCTCTCCCCAGTGGTTGGTGGTAGAGGCTTTGTTGAAGATGAGTTGGTTGATAAATTCATGTTTTGCTTCTGGAATCTCAACCCTGTCCATTGGTCTATATAAAAAAACAACAAATGCTGGAGAGGATGTGGTGAAAAGGGAACACTTCTACACTTCTGGTGGGAGTGTAAACTAATACAACCTCTGTGGAAAAAGAGTTTGGCATTTCTAAAAGATCTAAAAATCGAACTTCCATATGACCCTGCAATCCCCCAACTGGGAATATACCTGGAGGAACTTAAATCACTCTATAAAAAAGATACCTGCACACATATGTTTATTGTAGCATTGTTCACAATAGCAAAAGCATGGAACCAACTGTGCTGCCCATAGACAGAGGACTGGATTTAAAAAAATGTGGTACATATGCATGATGGAATATTATGCAGTCATAAAGGACAAAATTATGAACTTCATAACAACCTGGATGGACTTAGAATTTATAATGCTGAGTGACCTAACACAGAAACAAAGAACTGAGTACATGTTCTCACTTATAAGTGGACCTTGAACAATTATCATCATACTATAAGAAAAGGATTGGCGAGAGGGGGAATCTGCTGGGGTGAGGGGGCACACAAGGGTACATACATAATGAACATTTCTGCACATAACCCTGAATTGTACCCCATATCTTTAAAATAAAAAATAATAAAAAAATAAATAGGAGCAAACTTTTTTTTTTTAAATTGGCCATTCCCCTTCCTTCCTTCCTTCCTTCCTTCCTTCCTTCCTTCCTTTAAAATGGGTCAGGGTCTCTCTCACTCTGTTGCCTAGGCCAGAGTGGCACAATCACAGTTCACTGCCACCTTGACCTCCTGGGCTCAGGTGATCCTTCTGCCTCAGTCACCCTAGTAGCTGGGACTAAAGGTATGGGCCACCACACCTGGCTAATTTTTTTATTTTTTGTAGAAAGGAGGCCTCACTATGTTGTCCAGGCTGGTCCCAGGAACCTACTTCTATAATTACTAAATTTCTTTCTATTAGTTTTAGTTTAGCATTGCTTCCTGCAGAGAGGATTTTGAAACTTAATTTTCTTGGCCATTATACTGCTATCTTCCCTAGAGTTGTGTGTTCTAAAGATTTTTTTTTTGCAGACACATATTCTACATTTTAATCTGATGTATTGATTAAAATGTTCAAGAGCATTGATCCCCAAACAGAGCTTTGTGACACTAACCTAGAGACTTCTCTCCAATTCAATATTAATCTATTAAATAGCACTCATTGGGAGTGGATTGTTCAAATAATTGCTAATTCCCATAACAATACATGATTGTAGAAGACTGTCAAGTGCTTTGTTAAAATTAAGATAAACTGTATTGAAACCCTTCCCTTGTTCTAGTAGCTTAGAGGTTCTCAACAAGTTCTCTGTGAGTATATCAAGGTAAAAGAGAAATTTCTGGAGTCTGACAGACCTGGGTTCAAACTCTGTGTCTTCCATTTCATCTCAGTGTGGTTGTGAGGATTTAGTGGACTCAGGAGTGCACTAATAAAGCACTTACATCTATACACGGCATTACATATAGTTACATTACATGTGGGTTCCCCTATGAATGATAGGTTCGATTATTATCAGTAATGAAATTACCAAGAAAGGAATGAGATTAGCTTAGGATGGCTCATTCTCAGTAAATTCATATTGGCACCCAGTGCAGAAAACATTTGTTTCTAAATGTCTGTATATCATTTTTTTGATCATTGATTCTTGTGATTTGTATGAGTATGGCAATGTCTATACTGTCCTGGGGTTTCTGCAGTCTACTCTTGGCTAAAATTTGTCACTGCATATCTCTGACTACAATCCTTTGGCAAATCTCTTATTTATTTAAATTCTTTTTTATTTCCTTTAAAAATTTTTTAAAATAATTTTAAAGATGTGGGATACAAATAAGGGTTAGGTATACAAATATTCATTATGCAGGTACCCTTGTTGATGAGGTATCTCCCTCCCTCCCCTGGAAGTTTCCCACTACTGCCAATTCCTTTCTTATAGTATTATGATAATTGTTCAAGGTCTCCTTGTGAGTGAGAACATATGGTACTCTGTTCTTTGTCTCTGTGATAGATTACTGAGTATGATTGACTCTAAATTCATCCAAGTTGCTGCGAAGTCCATGTTTGTCCTTCTTTATGGCAGTATAATATTCCATAGTGTATATGTACCACATTTTAAAAATCCAGTATAGCGTCGATGGGCAGCATGGTTGGTTCCATATTTTTGCTATTGTGAATAGAGCTGCAACAGACATACATGTGCAGGTATCTTTTTTTGTAGAATGATTTGAGTTCCTCTGGGTATATTCCCAATAGGGGGATTTCTGAGTCATATGGAAGATCAGTTTCTAGTTCTTTCAGAAATCGCCACACTGTCTTCCAAAGAGGTTGCATTAGTTTTCATTCCCACCAGCAGTGTAGAAGCGTTCCTTTTTCTCCACATCCTCACCAGCATCTGTTGTTATTTGTTTTATTAATGATGGCCATTCTTACTGGGTTAGGTGGTATCTCACTGTGGTTTTGATTTGCATTTCTCTGATGATGAGTGAGGCTGAGCACTTTTTCATGTGTCTGTTGGCTGCTTGTATATCTTCTTTTGAGAAGTGTCTATTCATGTTTTTTGCCCACTTTTAAATGGAGCTGTTTTTTTTTTCCTTATGGGACATTTGAGTTCCTTGTACATCCTAGATATTAGGCCTTTGTCAGACATATAGTTGGCAAATATTTTTTCCCATTCTGTGGGCTCTCTGCTCTCTTGATAGTTTATTTTGCTTTGCAGAAGCTTGTAACTTAAATTATTAAGTGTTATTGATGACCTTTTTATTTTCTGATCCCCTAGTCCTGTATACAGTTAGCCTGAGCTTGTAGATATGAACATATGGAAACAGTCAGGTATTTCTGTATCATCTGCAAGGCTTCTCTCTTAAGCTGAAAAATTTGATGTGGGGTGAAAGCTCAGGACCAGAAATAAAAACCTCTAGAAACCTGTATTTAATCTGTTCCTTAACTAGCTATGTGACCTGAGAAGGGCTATCTAGCCTCTCTTAGCATTAGTTTGGATGTTAAAATAATTGAATTCTACCAGATGCTTTTGGTGAGTTCTTCCTTGTTCTAGAATCCCATATTTATAAAACAACTCTTTGTGCATATATAAGAAACCCTTTGAGGAGTTTATGGAGGGAGAATGCATGGAACCATTCAGTAGATATACAAATTCATATAATGCCTGTGAAAATCAGGGTGTCATGTCAACTCTGGAGGAATTCCGAGAAGGAAAATCTATGGGTGTTAGATTGTTAGGGATAGATTCCGTGGATGAAGCATAACAAAAAGAGAGGGTAAAGCATTGATGTCAGATTTTTTAAAATTCTTGCTTTATTTTGTTGATGTTTTAATCGTCTCCAAGGTGAATGTCAATGCAGGATATCTGCCCTCCACTCTTTGGAATACTGCTTTGACTTTATTCAGAAGTACTAGCTTCTACTTTGATCTCAGAGATGGATCTGATGCTGGTAATTATTTCCAAGCATGCCATTTTGAGACAGTATATAATTCTTGCTAGAGTGAGATAACATTCAAGACACAAGGACTTGTGAAGGTAGGCAGAGCAATTTCAAGGCAGTCTTCTGGCCTTAGGAGCATTTGTTCTTAGCAACATGTGAAGGCAAACAACTCAGATAATTGCTACTGTTTGATTCTTTTTGTTCTATCAAAGCTGAGAGAAACAGCAGTGGGGTGATGGATGGCATCAATTTAGGTTGCTCTTTTGAGAGATGCAGTGAAATGTGATGGTTGGGCATATAGGTTCTGGACCCATTGTTCATAACTGAATGAGGCTGGAGAAGTAACTTAACTGTTCTTACCTCAATTTCTTAAATTGTAGAATGGGCATGGTAGAAAACTTATACTTTGTCAGGGTGAAATGTATTATTATATACAGAGCTTAGAGTAGTTGTCAGATTGGAGTAAATGTCCACCAAATGCCATTTATTATTTTTTTCTTAGTGTTTTTGTATTCTCCCATAAATGCATACATGTATTGTTAAAAAGAATAAATTATGAAAACAGGACTTTATAAAAATTTATGAATATACTTAGAAAATAGTATGAAATGAAAAGGAGAAATATGAAACATTCTGAGTATTTCTAAAGACATAAATTATAATACAAAAAGCCTGGGCCACTACACTCCTTAATTTATAGGAGACAGGAATGACCTCTCTGACAGCTTTATCATGCCTCTTTACTTTCGAATTCAAAATTGTTACACTATTAAAAAAAAAAAACACTTGTAGATTTTGATCTCCGTAAATTTTAGAAATCATTTTGTCATGACTCTTATGATTTTATTATTTAAGACTAATTTATTTATCATTGAAATGTAATTTATTAAACATGGCAAGAATGCAACAAATATCAAAATTTAAACATTGCTTTGTCTAACTGGAGGATTAATTTTAATAGACTAACTGTTTAAGGGATTTAATTATACAATAAAGTATTTTTTGAAAATTATTAAAAGAACTGAAGATAAATCTATTTCTTTAGGAGTTTTTGGCAGAAAAATATTGTTCCTAATTGTCAAATGAGTGTAATAGATCTTCCTCTTCAGAATTTCTGTGACTCTTTCATCTTGGGTTAACTCAGTTGTGGAAATCAATACCCAAAGAATGTAGTAGGGTGAGACATTACATGCAGGAGTAAAGAAAGAACACAAAGGCATTTAAAAAATTGGAGGCTACTGCAGAGAATCAACTAACTCATAAAATGCTTCATGAATTCTTAATTTTGTAGCACAATTAAGAGCTAATTCTTCAATTTTGTGTTTTCTTTTCGAAGTCTTCTAACAATCACTTCTCTCTCTCTCTTTGTCTCTCTCTTTTTTTACCTCTCTCTGTGACTACTTTTACTGGGGATAAAATGAGAAGCTGGTGGGGAGCAGTAAAAGAAGTAATGAGATGAACTTAGTCTAGGGTACATTTAAAATGTGAGAAAGGAAACTTCTTGGACAGTGAGAGTTCTTAGGCAATGAAAGACTCTTTGCATGGTATATTTAAAATGGGATTAAGCAAAGTACTAGAAAACAGATGCCAGGCAAGAATGCCACTTTGGCAGGAAGATGGGTTAGATGCCTCTGTAGAGTTTGTCCACCTTGAAATTCTCTATTTTGGTAGCATAAGACATTATTAGTTCATCAAATTGTGCAGTGGGAATCTTTTTTGCTTATGCAAATTGGCTAGATTTGAACAGTTGAAAACACAGCCATTGAGGAACTGCAAGAGAGTGACTTGTACACATAACTAAAAGACCTTGGTTTCACTGTGAGTCACTTGCTGAATGCCAGGCTTAGTTCTCTTCCAGGGAGAAGGTCACCTGGGAATCTATTGAAACAGGGACAGACTCAACTTTCCTTAAAGAGTTAGATTACACTGAAGAGATGATATGTGAAGCATTTGTCACCTAAACATTTGTCATTAATTCTTGACCATTTTATCTTCTCATGAAATACAACTTGACCTTTTTCTGTGAAACTCACTTTCTTTACTTGAAAGACGAATCATAGTTGAAAGGACACAACACAAACCCATGTACCTTTCTCCCACAAAAGGATTCAAAACCATGGAGTATCATGGAAAACAAATTTTTATAACCTTTTCAAATGTTTTGACTTGTAACATCCTTATGCTGGACCTCATTTTCACCTCCTGCCTGATTATCCATCATCATCTTGACAGAAAAAATGTGTTATCTTCTGTGATCTTCTCTCTTAAAATGAGTGTGAAAAGTAAAGGCCACCTGTTACCATTTAGAAGTACAGTTTTTCTTGAAATCCACTTGACATTTCAAGGCTTCACATCTGCTACTTTGTGATAACATTTTCCTTTATGGACTATGTGGCTTCTAGAATGATGCCATGTGGGTCAAATCTAGCAAGGAATGAATGGTGTTAAAATTCCCAAGTTTAAGCCGGGTTCGGTGGCTCAGCCTGTAATCCCGCGCCTTTGGGAGGCTGAGGTGAGTGGATTGCCTGAGCCCGCGGGTTCGAGACCCGCCTGGGCAGCGAGACCTCATCTCTACAATAAATCAAAAAATCAGCCGGGCGTGGTAGTGCATGCCTGTAATTCCGACTACTCGGAAGGCTGAGGCGGAAGGATCGCCAGAGCCCAGCAGGTCGAGGCTGCGGTGGCCGGAGCGGCCACTGCACTCCCGTCTGGGAACAGAGTGAGACTCCAACTTGAAAAAAAAAAAAAAATTCCCAAGTTTAGCCGGGCTCAGTGACTCAGCCTGTAATCCCAGCGCTTTGGGAGGCTGAGGCGAGTGGATTACCTGAGCCCGCGGGTTCGAGACCCGCCTGGGCACCTTGGCGAGCCCTCATCTCTACAATAAATAAAAAAATTAGCTGGGGGTGGTAGCACACGCCTGTAGTTCCAGCTACTTGGAAGGCTGAGGCAGAAGGATCGCCGGAGCCCAGCAGGTCGAGGCTGCAGTGGCCGGAAGTGACCACTGCACTCCAGTCTGGGTGACAGAGTGAGACTCCAACTCACTCACACACACACACACACACACACACACACACACACACACACACACACACACACACAAATCCCAAGTTTAAGGTTGTTTTAGGTTTTCATCTCCTACAAGGGAAAGGATGTGTGATTATAGTGTGACCTTATATAAAAATATGTGGAGCTCATTTCCTCTCTTGTTCCAGGTTTGATCAGTTGGCTTAGATGATTGTACTGGGACTAGCTGTTTATGAACAGCCAAGTAAAGAGTCTGTGCCAATTTGAGATGTGTGTTTTGAGTGAGGGACTGGGCAGTGTACCGAACTGGTCATTCTTTCTCTAGAGGCTCCTTCCAGGATCCTATCCCAAACACACTTACTTTCTCAGCTGAGAAAGTAGGGTGGCTATGGGCCTGCAGCAACAACTTATGCTCCATTCCTTCCTCCTTTTTCTTTCCCTACTATCTCAGTCTAATGGATATACAATCCCGGTGCATTTTCCAAACAAAGAAGGACAATTACTGGCCTGGATTAAAGAGCCCAGGCAATGTGACATGTGCTCATCAAGATAGACATTTATCTGCAACCCATCCTTCTGGACTCCAGGGGGGGTCTTAGTCACCAAAGAGGTTCAGGTTGCAGCAATATTTGCTCTTGGTGTATTTTCAGAGGCCAGGATAATTCCACAGCCTGCAAGTGAAGACAAGAGGCAGGTTGCAGACCGGACAGCAGTTGTGGGCAGATAAGAGCATGTTATTCCATGCCAGAGGTTCATGGGAATTGTCAGTGTGGTGGTGATTTTCCCAATCCTTTGTTCCCATTTTGACTGGAGATGTGGTCTGAGCCAAACCGAGGATCCTATTTCCAAGAACACCTGTTGCTTCATGGATCAAATGTAAGAGATATTTCTTGGGAACTCCTTCTATTCTAATAGCATCATGTCTGTCTGTTGTTTTCTGTCTGCATTCCTGGCATACACTTTCCTCTGGCCCAGGCTTTGGTGGCCAAATGGCTAATCTCCTCTTTGCTGCCTGTTGTTTTCTTGCAAAGCTTTAAAACTATTTATTCATTTCTTTTTTTGTTTCCGAGCAGTGTGTATAAATATACCCAGAAATGTATTTCAAGTCAACACTTAAATATCTGCCAGCTTCAGTAGACCACTTTGGGTAATAATAATCCACAAAGAAGTCAAAGTTAAAGTTTATTTTTATATTTGTATTTAGGATACAGTTTATCAGGTACATACAACACACCCATTCAGGGCTCCTCTCTCTTTATAGTTGATATCTACACGTGAGTCCAGACTTATGAAAATCTGGCCCCTGCAATTGTAAATCATTAGTGCCCAGTCACTGAACGACTCCTATTTAGTTTTCAATAGATTTCCCCCCGCTACAGCTTATCTGAATAGCTGCAAATGGTTTCTATTATTTTAAAACTGAAAATATTTTAGTGGACCAATCTATAATGTGACAGGCACCATTTAGCCTAAAGAAAGCAATTTACAATAATCAGGTTGCTTCACCTGGAAAAAAGGAGGGACATCTTGAGAAAATAAAAAGTCTTGTTGGCTTTGTTTTGAAAGTATTAGCATTGTGTTATTTGTTATCTTCTATAATAATGCCATATTCCATTTATTCAGTGCTTACCATGTGCCAAGCATTGAACTAGTTTTGCATGCATGGTCAAATTTAACTCTTATGGAAATTTTCGAGGTAAGTATAGATTTCTATGTCATGGATGAGGATATTGACTTGGAATGATAAAGCAGCTTGCCAGAGGTCACACAGCTAAGAAGAGGTTGAACTAGGACTTGAATTTAGGTCTTTCTGTTTCCAATACCCTTGTTCTTTCTTGCCTTCCAGTAAAGCATAAGACCTGGCCTTTATACAAACAGTGCTGAAGGACCTCTTTCCAATTTCTTACTCTCTCATGCCTTCTCATTATTCTGGACTTGCCTAAGATCTTAAATGTGTGTCCTTAACAAAAACGAGTCTTTGCTGAGAAGGGTGTAACCAGACCCCATGTTCCTGCCTTATGACCCAAAACTCTTTCTGGGTTTCACCACCCCCTGGCAGGAGGTATGACATTGGCAAGTCACTTCTGTAAACCCTTCTTTCACTTACCCCTCCCAGCTACTCTCCACCCCATTCTTCTGCTGCTATACTCATCTTCAGAGACTATGTCTTTCCTTAACATTTTATTGCACACTGATTTGCTCTTTGTTTATTGTATTTCTCCAAATAGAATATTTGCTCCTGCAGAAGAGAGACTGTTTCATTCACTGTTGTGTCCTCAGTACCTAACAGAGTGTCCAACCATAGAAGACCCTTGCTAAATATTTGTGGGAGGAATGAATGAAAACACAGACCTTCATGAGGTTTAGTTAGATGGTTCCATTCCTCTGTGTTCATGGGTATTTGAAATTTAGCCAAGATCCTCTCTCTTTCACATAGCATTTGTGAAGAGCTGAGGATACTTTTTAAAAGTACTCTAGAAGCAGTGAGTTTGTGTTTTATAAAAATAATTTAATACATCATTGGTGTAGTAACGTTCCATATTTGGGACATATCTCTCTATAAGCCCTGACCTTTTAAAAGCTCAAGCCAATTTGTAATTAAATACACCTCAAAAATATTGCTCTAATTCATCATGCAACATCGCAGCACTTAAAAACATTTCTTTCTGTATCCTTTCAATATATAACAAGAAAAAAAAAGAAAATTAGAAAATTTATTCTGTTGCACTGCTTCAGCTTTTTGTAAAGCCTTTCAAATGTTCATTACACTTAGGCAGAATGTGTACTTGTTACCTCATGTTAATAGGCCCAGATTTCCCAAGTGTGAAAGGTATAGAGGAAACCACGCTTGGTACAAATGGCAGATCAATGTGGTTTTGTCATCTTTGGAAGAGAGAGGATCTTCCTTGCACTTCAATAAGGGGTAAAGCTTTCTTCTTTTCACAAAGCAAACACTTATAAAGTGATCTTCCTTACATGTGTAAATGACTGGTTTTCTTAGGCAAGGTTGTCAGCCCTATAGTTTTTCCTTCACTACACCTAAAGATTCCTCGACTTTTTTTTCCCCTCACCACCCCAAAGTCAGCTTCTGCTGTGTGATTGCTTTGGAAAATTCAAATTCCCATTGACTCCTTTTACTTTAAAGTATTTACGTAACAGCAAATGATCAATGTTGAGCTAACTTGGGAAGAAATCATCTGTATAGTTACATTTCTTTATATCGCTCAGCACATGTTTGCCTATTTTAAATGCTAACATGGCAAACTATGTTGGATAAGCATTCTGGGGCGTCCATGTGTTCATTATTTTGCAACATAAAGTGGAGATACTCAATCCTCTAAAATTGTTTTCTGAGATTGAATATTGTATTGTGTCTCCTAATTCATATTTATTCTTAATAAAAAAGCATTACAGGAGAAATAGTTTTGTTATTACTAGATCAACTCTTTACCATAAAAATGGGTTAAGATATACTGCCATTTATTTTTGGGGGGACAAGCTCCCCTGGTGTGTGTGTGTGTGTGTGTGTGTGTGTGTGTGTGTGTGTGTGTGTATGTGTGTATGTTTGTGTGTTTATTATGCAGTTATTTATGAGTTGGATTGCCACGTGCAGTCTTGAGAAGAAGAATAGCTCCTTCACAAGATAGTTAAAAGGGTTAAGTGTGTAGCAGCTCAAGAAGCACAGATCTGGATTTGAATTTTGACTTTAGTTTCCCTGCTTTGGGCAACTACTTAATTCCTTTGTGCCTCCACTTGCTACCTCATAGACAAAATGGAGATAATAATAGCTCCAGTCCTAAAATAGCTTTTAGTTGATCTTTTAGTTGATCTTTTGTGTAAAGGACTCACCACAAGGCTGAACACATGATAATTCCTCAGCTTATGTTTAACTATTGTTATTAATTCAGTTGGCAAATGAACATACAATGACACAGACCAGGACTTGGAAAGGGATGGTCAGTGACCTGTTGGCCCTAATTAATAATGTCATGTCTGCAGGGAAACCTGCTTTGAATCCCTAAGTTGGGGTAAGCAGCCCTGGCATATGCTTTCACAGCATCCTGTAAAGTACTTTTTTCTTTATCACATTTACTACAGTTTTAATAAATGATTTGTGTGATTATCCACTTAGGATCTGATAGGTAGTGCAAGGCACACTCTGTTTTGCTTAGTGTTGTAGATCCAGTGTATATTCCACAGTGTCTGGAACAAAGCGGAACAAAATCGATTTTGTTGTCAACAAAAAGGTATGAGAAACCCACATGCCTGGTGAGCTCCTTTGTGAATAAAGGAATGAATGATGGAATAGATGAATAAAACTTTCTGATTTCATCTCCATTCTTTGGCTAATATTTTTGTGTCCTTTGCTGGCTCTTTCTCCTTTGTTCAATGTCTAACTGTATTTAGAGTACTAGAGTACTGAAAGTTAGAAGTACAAATGGCCAATCATTCACATATGCAATTCCAGGTCAGAAGAGCTGTCTTATTGCTTGGTTGCATCATTCTAGAATCTGCAGCTTAGAACTGAAGAAACATCATCTTCAAGGCCTTGAAATAGGTTCTGTCTCTTCCCTGTGCTGTGACTACTAAAACTCCCCTTTGATGATGCTCCTACAAGCATGCAGTGACTTGGAGGTCTTTGGACAATTGGTTTCAGTATGTTAGTTTGCAGTAGAAACAATATGTTTCATGTACACAGGGGCTAGATGTAAATGAGTAGATCTGGCTGGATGGGGACATATAGTGACAAACTGGAGAAGAGTCTCTCATTCCAGAAGTAGCCCCCACTGAGTTCCTATTGGTTTTTTGCCAGTGAGGGTCCAATATTTTCAGATCTTCCAATTTTTCAAGAAGAGTTAAACATCTACATTTCTGAGAAATTCTCCAATTTAAAAATGTTATCAATTAATGCATTAATTTTATAAAAAATTAGGTCAATAGTTCTAATTGCTGAATTCAGCCTATGAGGGACCTGTCTGAACAGTTGTGTCTGTGCAACCCCAAATCATTTACTACTAAGTTAAAAAAAAGTGTCCTACCTAATGTGAAGAAAGCTACTCCAAGAAATGTCTGAAAAGAGTTGGGGTGTTTAAACACAGACATTGGGTCCTAGATTAGCACACATTAGCAGTGTGATATAGATAAAATTACTTACCCTCTCTGAGTTGCGTCTACTAATTTTTTTAAATATCCTGGTGACTTAATTAATAGAGAGGAATAAAAATAAAAAATAAATAAAAATGCCTATCTACATTTCATAAAATGATCAACTTATTACATAAACAAAACTTGAAACACCAAATGAACATTTAAAGCTTATTACAAATGCCATTAAACTCTCCTAGAACATGCAAATTAGAATTACAATTTTAATTGTGAACACTGAAACTTGTGAACACTATGCCTTAAAGTAGGCAAACTAGCTATAATTATAAAATTTAATAAATATATTACTATAATTAAACTATCCAAAATTATCAATGCTCTGATTTAATTAATTAATTAATTATTTCTATATGTTTCTAAACACGTTTGTAGATTTACAACAATTTTTTTTTTTTTTTTTTTGAGTTGGAATCTCACTCTGTCGCCCAGACTGGAGTGCAGTGGCCGCTCCCGGCCACCGCAGCCTCGGCCTGCTGGGCTCCGGCGATCCTTCCACCTCAGCCTTCCGAGTAGCCGGAATTACAGGCATGCACCACCACGCCCAGCTGAGTTTTTGATTTATTGTAGAGATGAGGTCTCGCTGCCCAGGCGGGTCTCGAACCCGCGGGCTCAGGCAATTCACTCACCTCAGCCTCCCAAAGGCGCGGGATTACAGGCTGAGCCACTGAGCCCGGCTCAATATTTGTTTTAATTTGAAAATTGTACTAGAATTTATATTGATACCTTCTCAGGGTTATAAAGGTCTTTACTGATTCCAAAAACAAACTTAACACCTAATGCCTTTTCATACTAACCTACATTATAGAATCTGAATTAACAATTAGCTGATTCTGATCTGTGTTCAGTTGTTTGTCTCAAATTGCTTCAAACCTGAGCCACTAATTATTTGGCTAGCTCTCTTATAAAACTATACCGTGTTTGTCATACCAGTGGAATAGTTTTAATCCTGTGTCTTTCCTATAGGTTTAGATATTTGCAATTTTCCCCCCATAACAAGGCACTCTTTATAAAAAGTTTTGCATGACAAGAACCATAACTTTATGATCCTGTCAAGGCTTATAAAATTCTCTGCCTTGCAAGCATTATTTTAAACTCATATGTTTACTAGTGTCTATAATACTAATAAATACTAATTATGAGTATCTTATAATACTCAATAGGCCATCTGCCTCTCTGAAGACATTTATTTGGCTCACTGATCATTTCAAAATCTACTGTTGAACCCTTTTTCTAATTAGTCATTGAGTGTGACCATGGACTGAACCTCATGTTACCTGTGACCATAATAAATCCTTCCTAATTTGACGTTTAGTTCTAAAGTTTCTTGGCACTATTTGCCTAACTCATAATTCTTTTACTACCCTTCCCTACTTAGACAGAAAGTATATATCTTCAACTTATGAACAGATGTACAGAAGAATAAAAAGAAGAAACAATACACCTACATGTAATCTCTTTTGTAATTATTATAACCAGTGAAAAGAATATATTTATAGTCATTCTTTTTGCGATAGAACCAACTTTTAGTTCACTTTGTGTTAACTTCTCTCATTTGTGATCAGAGTGAAATCATGGCCTTTCACAGATTCAAACTGGTTTCAGTCAGCCATAATTATTTGTTTCTTTCTTATGCTCAAATTGTCTTAAGTTGGTCAGTACAAGTCCCTTTAAGCCAGCTATTTCCCCCAAAGTCCTTGAGAGCACAGCACCATTGTTCTTTAGCAAAATCTGTAAGTTTCAAGCTCTCCTGATATTACTCAGTTTCAAGGCAGGATGAATTACCCTCTGAGAATGCCAGGTTTCTTTTTAGGAGAAACATTGGAAATGAATGTCTGGGCCCTAGAGATCCACACCAAGAGTTGATGGGATCAAAGTGTTGCTGACACCGTTGGGTCATTTTTAAAGAAAAAAAAAAGCAACCTGAAAAAATATATTTTAGGAAAATGAGTTCATTTTGATTTTTCCAATTTAGCTATTATGTTACTCAATTCTCCTTTAAATGATGTTCTAATTAATTATCTCCATGAACCTTAGGTGAATTGGTTCCCTTCTCTGGTCCTCTCTGTTTTCTCTATATACAGGTACAGAAAATACCTACTTAACTGGATTGTAATGAGGATTAAATGTATTAGTTAAAGTTTATCAAAAATGCCTTATATGCTACACACACACACACACACACACACACACACACACACATATAAATATTTTACTAGTACAGAGTATAAGTAAATTGCTCTTATGGCTTAGGCAGACATACCTAATACGATTGCTAATGGCAAAGTGATAAAATATCATTGCAAAAAATAATCATTTTCATGCTTTTCCTCAGTCAAACTGTAATTGTTTAATCTATTGCAATCCTTACATAGTCTCATATTCCACCAACCTGTTGTTAATTTGGGGGGTTCTTCTTTCTCAGTAGCATGACTTTAGGAACATATAGCTTGTTGTGTGCAGTATTGAAGAAATTACACAATGCATAGCAGAGGCCACATTTGGCAAAAGGAAGTGGATGCAATTAAGCATACCTAACCTGGAGGCACACTTACCTACCATGCAAAACGCCTCTTGCTTAGAAAGTAGAATTTATGTGTAAGCTGTAGAAGCTCTATTTAAAATGTACAAGTGATACACAGAAAAAAATTACTTTCCCAAAAATAAATGCCTTCTATCTCTTTTGTATTGCTAATTCTCTGTGTGACATTCTGTAGCTCTTTTAAATATTTTTGTATTAACATTGAAATTATCCATCTGGGTGGTTTCTGCATCTGCTTGGGTATTAATAGCCTATTCTGATCTGTCTCCATTTGTGGAGGAGCTGTTACACCATTAAGAATTGGATGGTTTGGCCTGAAACCATTAGGAAAAAACAGATTCAAAGGTTAGGTGACTCAGATGTATTTGGAGCAACCATGGCCATAATCACAGGCATTTTTTTTTTTTTTTGTAGCTGGTTTTTAAATCCAAGAATTACCATGGGTGGCCTAAAAGATTACTATCCATCCCTACTTCTTTTGTATTACTGATGAAGCTGATTTTAAGAGAGGTCTCATTTTATTCATTAGCCAGGAATCAATCAATCTTTTAATGCATACCCACTAAACACATAATATGTGGTCAAAGTTATCTTGGGCATATAGAGATAGATGTATCAAGGGTCCTGTTTTCAAAAACGTGTTACTGTTGTGAAGAAAGGGCACTAGTTTTGGAGTTGGAAGTTTTCATTTTAAACTCATCACTGTCTGACTAGCTGTGCAATCTTAGGTGAATTGGTTCTCTTCTCTGGTCCTCTCTGTTTTCTCTATATACAGGTACAGAAAATACCTACTTAACTGGATTGTAATGAGGATTAAATGTATTAGTTAAAGTTTATAAAAAATGCCTTATATACTATACACACACACACACACACACACACACACATAAATATTTTACTAGTACAGAGTATAAGTAAATTGCTCTTATGGCTTAGGCAGACATACCTAATACGATTGCTAATGGCAAAGTGATAAAATATCATTGCAAAAAATAATCATTTTCATGAGGTGCCTTATGAGTTCAGAGGAGAAAAAGAGCATGCTTTAGATGTTAAGGTGGTTAGGCAAAGCTGTATATAAGAGATCAGACTTAAGTTTGCGCCTTTGGGAGGCTGAGGTGAGTGGATTGCCTGAGCCCGTGGGTTCGAGACCCGCCTGGGCAGCAAGACCTCATCTCTACAATAAATCAAAAAATCAGCTGGGCGTGGTAGCGCATGCCTGTAATTCTGGCTACTTGGAAGGCTGAGGCGGAAGGATCGCAGGAGCCCAGCAGGTCGAGGCTGCGGTGGCCGGGAGTGGCCACTGCACTCCAGTCTGGGTGACAGAGTGAGACTACAACTCAAAAAAAAAAAAAAGAATATGGGAAGAAAACAGAAGAGCAAAGAACCCCTAAACCTTTCAGGACAAGTCAATAGGCCCACCTGACTGCAACTGAAGGTTCCTGAAAGGGGCAGAGAGATGTAAAATTGGATAAGAAAGATGAAGGTCAATGGTGAAGGACTTTGAATGACTGACTAGGGATTTTGGACTATCTGGTCAGCAATAGGAAAACTTTGATAACCCATGAATCAATTTAAACTATCAGCTTCCTGAAACACAAAAATTTTTTCTATCATTTTATTCACAGATAAGCAACTACTTTATTCAATGATGGAATGAGATTTGCTTTGATTTTTCAATAATTTTCAAATAATCCTTCCTATGGTCCTTAAAGATGATTCTGGGAAATATTTTCTGTTTGCTTTACAAAGATAAAATTTCTGGATGGAATTCAAGCCCAGTGTGTTGGTTCTCTAAGACCATGTCTTCATTTTTTCTTGTAGACGAATACTTCGGTCTGTTTCCCAAACTTCTCTGCTTATAGACCTTCCTATGCTGCCCAATAGGTTGTAATGTGTCTGGGAGCATTTTATTGCTTTGTGAGGTGGGTGACCTGTTTGTCATAGTACCAGGCATATAGTAAGCTCTCAGGAAAATGTTGCTGAACAGATGAGGGAAGAAAAGGAGGAAGAAGAATAAAAATTAAAGAAAGGAAAAGAAGCCTACCTGGAAAATGATGGGGTAGTATCATTTGAACACAGCAAATTGTAACCCTATGTCCTGGACCATTTACAAGCTCAATGCTTCATGATGGGGGTGTGAGAGAGTGAAATCAATAAGAAAGATTTATCTTGCAAAATAACAGCATGTTTAGAGAAACACCTTGTAATAGAAGGCCAGTAGGGAATTTCTAATGGACTATATATTCCCGGCCATTTTCCCCAACACTCAGCTTGGTATGATGTAATTTAAAAGAGCTCAGGGAGCTTAAAGCAGATTTAAAGGAACTTTAAATGAGTGGTGACATGAAAAATAGGAGTGTTGGGTAATCGTTGCTGTTTCAGTCATTGGCAGCTACATATTGACAAAACAAACCTGTGTACAAAGTCACAACAGTATTTTGTTTCCTAGGGCCTTCTAACTTTTTTCTTCATCAAAGAGGAAGGCCTTATGTCTAAAATGTGGTGAGAGTTTTAGGAGAAAATGAGTTCAGAAACAAGAGTAATAAATAACCCTAATATATTATTTAGAGACATTAACAAGTTCTCCTGTGTATACATGGTTTTGAACAGGAAAAAAAAAATGAGCAGAAAGTAGCATTAGAAGACTAAATTGCAGAGTGACCTTTGAAATGCTTTCAACGTATTACCTCTTTCCTGTGAGACTAAATTTGTTTGGAAGCAGGGGTTTCATTTAGCTATAAAGAGAGAGAAGTCATCACTTTTTATTTTACCATTACTGTCCTGTAGAACTGTGACATCCATTATGGTAGCCAAAGCCATAATGACTCTTTTAATGCAATTTAAATGAATTAAAATCACAGAAAATTTAGAATTCAGGGTCTCAGTCACATTGCCACATTTCAAGTATTCAATAGTCATATGTGGTTAGTGACTACCACACTGGATAATATAGATACAGAACCTTCTGTCTTCATAGAAAGTTCTATTGTACAGTGCTCTTAAAACCAGTCAGGCATTTGGCCTCATCAGTGGCACCAGTGTCATTTGGCTTGGATCTCACAGTGCCTTTAGGTTGTTCACTTCAGATTTTTTTTTCTTTTTTTTTTTTTTTTAGGCTACGTCATTTTCATCACTTGTATGAACAGTAGAGATTTTACTAAGCCTGTTGGGACAGACTAGGATGGCGTGGTAGGGAGCAGCAAAGGAGAAACCTTTATGAATCACACTTAAGTGTTTGTTTCTTGCTGCATGAGAGGTTGAGAATAATATGGTTTATGCCCCTTTTATAACTCCTAATTTAATGTTGTCCAACATGCGTTGTGAGGGACACTCTGGAAAAAGATCCTTGGCGGAAGGTGGGGATCTATGGTCAAATAAGTGTGGAAAATGCCCCAGGCCATCCTCTACCAGGCAGAATAAGCATGTAAAACTGCTAAGGATAGTTAACTTTCTCCTTAAACAAAACAAAAAATATCTTCAAATTCTTCCTTTTGCATTTTAAAGTCCAAACTCCCTGCTAGGAGGTCCAAGACCATGCATGTAGATCCTGCCAGTATCTCCAACAATATCTCTTGCCATTCTCTCCCTCTACTCACTCCGGTCCAGACAAAGTAGTCTTTTTAGTCCTTTAAGAGACCATATTCTTTCCAGATTGAAGATTTTACATGTGCTGTACCTCTTACTTGGAATGCTTTTCCTTTCCTTTCTCCTCTGACAGGATCCTTCTGGTAACTTAGCTCTCAGATTGAACATCCCTTTTTGGGGAAGGACTCATGCGACCACCTCCCTAGTTCCCAGTGGTTCTCTATCACACAGAGAGCTCTGTTATTTTCCTTGGCCATCCTCTGCACAACTCAGCCTTATCTATTGGCTTATTCACTTGTTTATGTTTTTGTCACCGGTACTAGAATGCAAGTCCTACGAGAGCAGACAGCACGGTTGTTTTGCTCATTATTGTTCATGGTCGGTAAATGCTCCATGGTATGCTGGAGCCTGCTTGTACTGGTTGGTGA
Organism: Cephalopachus bancanus; assembly: GCA_027257055.1. NCBI lineage: Eukaryota > Metazoa > Chordata > Mammalia > Primates > Tarsiidae > Cephalopachus > Cephalopachus bancanus. Next base: position 1,199,577 of record JAPVLO010000461.1, on the reverse strand, counting down.
GTGCTGATTTTGCACATTTCTTCCTTATTCTAAGTTCAGTGATGACACATTATTAGCTTGAAATCAGCCATATGGGAATATTCATATCACAGACATTGACAAACACTACAAGTTGGGGTGGGTTTTTTGTTTGTTTTTCTAAGAGAGCTGGTTTTTAAACATTTGCCAACATACTTCTGTTAGTATTTTACACATTGCCTGGTAGATTCTTAATGTTTGTGGAATGAATGAATGAATCAGTCAATCAATATAATGTCTCTTTCTTTCTTTTTTTTTTTTTTTTTTGAGTTGGAGTCTCACTCTGTCGCCCAAACTGGAGTGCAGTGGCCGCTCCCGACCTGCTTGGCTCCGGTGATCCTTCCGCCTCAGCCTTCCCAGTAGCTGGAATTACAGGCGCGTGCTACCACGCCCGGCTAATTTTTTTATTTTATTGTAGAGATGGGGTCTCGCTGCCCAGGCGGGTCTCGAACCCGCGGGCTCAGGCAATCCACTCACCTTAGCCTCCCATGTCTCTTTCTTATGCAACCAAAATACTCATTGGTAGGTTAATGCTCTGAGTTCTGTGTCTGGGAGCATATACTTATATGGTATAGGCACCCCTTTTCAAGTAACTTGTGTCGATATCACTCAGAACTAGTGAGAAGCACATTTTGGAAAATGCTGCCTTAAACACTGAGAAAGAAAAAGTATACGTGCCTTCATTTGTCTTCTGTATTATATAAAGACTCCTAACACAGAAATTTCCACAGCATCTATTCTAGGGAAACTGAATCTCATAATCATCAAGCATTATCGTTATGCCTCCTACATAGAGCACAATACTAGGCAAAAGTGGTAATCTTATTAGTAGAGCGCTCTTAGGGGAGGTTACTTATACAATCTATAAATGTAGCTTAGCTATTTGTTGTGTGGAAATTGTATAGAAGTATGTAGCATCCAAAAGTAGTAACAAAAACATTTCCTATGCATGGAAAGTTACAGCTTCACTCTGAGAAAACGGAGTCATTGTTTGAGGAGATGCTAAGTGGTTGGGCACATGACCACGTATCTATTGTATGAACACAATTGCTGAGATTGAACAGAGCCACAGCTCATTCCAGGTGAAGACAGAAGCATGGGAAAATATACCACTTGACTGATCCTTCTGCAGGAACACAAGACTCACATCAAGAAGTCATGGGACACACCCTTGAAAAGGCAAATCAAATTTTGAGGCCTTGTATGGCAAGTTAAAGGGTTTGGACTTGACTGATGTGAGAGGAGGTGGGGTTTGAGCCGAGACCTGGAAGACAAGAAGTTAACTAGATGAAGGTGAAGTGGGGTGGGGTACGAGGTGGAAGAGAGAGCATTACCGACAGAGGAAGAGCCCCAGAAAGGGCCCTGGAGGAGGAGGAGGAACACAGCATGGTTTAGGGACCACTGTTCCTTGTCATTCTACCTGTATCTTCATTAGAATACTTGGCTATGAACGCTCATAAAATTGTACTTTTAATTTCATAAGAGTTATGTCCATTTATAATTATGTGTTCATTAGTTTGATCAATTATAACCTGTCAGTCCCACTAGACTACATATTTCTAGGAGTCAGGACCAATGTTTGCTACACATCCCCCAGAGACAACCCCAGAATCTGATACCATAAGTGACACTCAATGGTCAAATGAACAAATAAGTGAAAGAATGAATTGAATAGAGTTGATAAAAACCACAGATACCATAAAACAGGATGAAAGAGCTAACATTTTGAAGAGTAGATACAGTTTCCAAATTATCTTGACAGATTAATACAATGGGCCAAATGTAACAGAATGCAATTTAAGAGGAAAAATATGACGAAGTGAGGGGCAGAGTAGAGCAGACAGGGAAGGAGTGAGTTTGAATGTATTGTAGGTTTCATGTGTCCCCGAGTGGTGAGGCAGAAAAGCTGATGCAGCTTCCAGTTGCAGTCATGGGAATGTCTACACCCAAGAGGGTTCATTGTCTCCCTCTCCTCTGCATGTGGCTGATTACCCAAGGAAGATTGTGCCCAATTCTAGAGGAAGAATATAGAGTAAAAGAACCATGTTTAAAGGAAGATAGCAGAATGAGTGAGATACCCAAATGATGTTGTGAGAGCAAATTTCAAGGAGTTAGCGATGCTAACCCCGGAGGAAAAGAGCTTGGTTAGAAAGCATGGTGGACCCAGGAGGGCTCATAACAGTTATTTGAAAGCCTATGGTAATTGTGAACATCTGAAGAGAATAAATTTCAAAAGTACTTGACAAAATAATAAAACCAACAATTCTGGAACTTTTTTTCATTAAACAATAGAAAAACATTGAGATTTTAAAGTAAAAAGTAGCCCAGTGCGGTGGCTCATGCCTGTAATGCTAGCACTTTGGGAGGCCAAGGCAGGAGAATTGCTTGAGACCAGGAGTTCAAGACCAGCCTGGGGAGCATAGCGAGACTTCATCTCTACAAAAAAAACAAACAAAAATTAGCCAGGTGTGGTGGTGTACGCCTGTAGTCCTAGCTACTCAGGAGGCTGAGGCAGAAGGATCACCTGAGCCCAGGAGGTAAAGGCTGCAGTGAGCCATGATCATGCCACTGCACTCCATCATGGGTGACAGAATGAGAGACTCCCAATTCAAAAAGAAAGAAAGAAAAAGGAAAGAAAGAAAGAAAGAAAAAGAAAGAAAGAAAGAAAAAGATTATACCTAGAAATGCACATGGAAAGGGACCAGACTTATTTTGAAAGGTGTAGGAACAAACCATCATTACAAAGGACTTTTTAATAATAAATAGAGATATCCTGTAATGAAGTGGGTCACCTTTGAAAATAGTTATTGTTAGAGAAAGAAGCAAGCAAAGTCAGTACTATAGCCTGCTGGGGGTGGTGGTGTGGAGATGTCGTGCATCAGTTAAGAATTTAGCTGGGTCACCTGTGAAACTCAATAAGAAAATGCAGACTGCTACTAGTCATCTCAATGACTCTTTAAAAATGAAGTTTAAAAAGTAATTGTCGGAGCCGGGCTCAGTGGCTCAGCCAGTAATCCCACGCCTTTGGGAGGCTGAGGTTAGTGGATTGCCTGAGCCCGCGGGTTCGAGACCCGCCTGGGTAGCGAGACCTCATCTCTACAATAAATCAAAAAATCAGCTGGGCGTGTTAGTGTGCGCCTGTAATTCCGGCTCCTCGGAAGGCTGAGGTGGAAGGATCGCCGGAGCCTAGCAGGTCGAGGTTGCGGTGGCCGGGAGCGGCCACTGCACTCCAGTCTGGGCGACAGAGTGAGACTCCAACTCAAAAAAATAAAATTAAAAAAAAAAAAAAAGTAATTGTCGAACTTAGAGGCAACAAGATGTCCTTAAGTAGATGAATGGATAAATAAACTGTGGTGTACCCAGACAATGAAAAAACATGGCGGAAGCTTAAAAACCATGAAAAAGCTTATTAATTGGAAATGCCAATCTGAAAAGGCTCCATGCTATGTGATTCCAACTATGTAACATTTTGGAAAAGGCATAACTAGGAGACAGTAAAATTATCAGGGGTTGTCCAGGATTAGGGGGAAAGAAAGGATGAATAGGTTGAACATAAGGCATTTTTAGGGCAATGAAACTATTTTTGCATGATACGATAATGGTAGTTACTTGTCATTAAATATTTGTGAAACCCTGAAGAATGTAGGATGCCAACAGTGAACCCTAATGTAAACTATGGACTTAGGATGATAATGATATATCAATGTATGTTCATCAACTATAGCAAATGTACCACTCTGGTGGGGTATATTGAGAACGGGGAGACTGTGCATGGCAGGTAGAGTGATATAGGAACTTTGTACTTTCTGTTTAATTTTGTGGTGAACCTAAAACTGCTCTAATAAATAAAGTATATATTTTAAAAATAATATATGATTGCACCAGTTCATAGGAGTGGGGATTTGTTGTTTTATGTTTTAAAATTTAAGACTTAGACAGACGTGGTCAAAGTTTGAAAACAAAAGTTCTGTTGTTACCAAATGTTAAACAAGTTTGTTGTTATTTTACTGAAAATATAGAAATAATTTTCTTAAGTATTGGTGCCAAATCACTTAAGTGATTTTCCCAAGTATCAATTATACAAAAATCTAAATTTAGTCACAAAAAATGTTTTAGATTTATCTGATAGTGTATGCAAAATCATGTTCTAGGTAATGTAATGCTTTGCTGTTCAGGACAATGGAAAGGCAGGAAATATAGGAGAATGTAGAACTTCAACATGTGTCTTTTTCTTTTTTCCTTTCGTAATAAATGGAAATTGAGAGTCAGCTCCCACAAAGGAGTTGTTAGAACTCGGGGTAATGAAGAAAAATGCTTGACTCTTTCTGGTTACCAGTATAATTCAGATTCTACATCCTTGGTTTGCAAACTTCAAAAGGATATTTACTTTTGAGTTTCACTGTTTCCGACATCCATCTTCTTTCAGTAAGTAACCTGTGGCATGAGTCTACTCAAAGGGATTTCTGAGGTGTGCCTTAGATGAGAATGGTGGTCTGGAATACATGGAATAAGTCACTGCTGTGGTTTTTAGCAACAAAAAGATTTAAAAACTTAAAACTTGGGAGTTATCTATATCTATATCTATGTCTATATCTATATCTATTTGGAAACAGTAGGGGGAATTCTGTGTTTTTTACTGTTAGGTTTTAATTCTCAACTGCCCCAGGTTGGCACTTTCATTACCTGTAATTGTTTGACATTTATCTATTGGCTATTCATATAGGAAAGAGAACTCCCGCCATTAGAGTCAGCATTTTGATTCAAACACCAAAGAGCCTCCCAATAAGGGAATTACTCAGGTGCTCATACTGGTGTAAAAAGGAATGAAGTGTAAGTTTTCTAATACTATTTGTTAAGCAATGGAATCAGAAGTGAATGTTTTTGTTAAATAAAGTTGGGAAGTAGAGTACAAAAGAAGGGAAAGTCTTGAGCTCAGAGTACCTGAAGGCCTTGAACTGAGGTGTGAAAACCAGGTCTGGCTGGTGTGGGTAAGCCAACTCCAAGCACCAGCATCTGTGTGTAGCTTGGTCCTGGGCAGTTGATGAAGCAGGTGTTCTCGCTGGGCTTTCTGCACAGTGCCTTTGGGTCAAATGCTTCTGCATCTCAGAAGCCCATTGAGAGCTCACGTGTTTTTACCATTAAGCAGCATCATTGTTTTCCTCTATGGAAAAAGTTGTGTTCTGATTTTTTTATGGTGGCTTCCATTGAGAAGGTGAAATGCCCCTTCCTTCTTTGTCCTGTTCTTTCCTCTTTCTTTATGTTACCCCACAGAATGGGAGTAAACACCAGATTATAGAACTCAAGACTCCATGGAAGTATCACACAGAGATCCCTAGTTCTGACAAAAGGGACAGCCAAAGCCAAGGAAGGAAAATGTGAACAGGCCTTACAGGGACACAAAACTTTCCACAGTCCTATGTGTAGCTTCATCTCTCCTATCCCTACCTGTCTGTGCTCTGTGCTTCCAACACACTAAGCTGTGGCTCACTTATGCTCATTCTTTTGATTGTGCCTGTTATGATCTTTCCCTGTCATTGGTCAGCTAGCTCTTATTCCTTCCTTCAAGAAATTTTCCCTGGGTCCCTCTCAGCTGGCTTGCTACTGCCATAATCCTTTTGCATGTAATTGCATTCCCACATTTCTTTACAATAATCTGTTGAGACATGTCTCCTGTAGCAGACCATGAACTCCTTGAGGGTAGAGACTGTCTCTGATTCGTGTTTTTATCCCCAGTGCTTAACAATTGTCTTGGATATAGTTGATGATAAGAAAATATTTTTGAATGAATGAACGAGTGAATAGAGAGATGAATAAACTATTTCTTCTCTTTCTATGTTTTTCCTGGAGCTTGGGTCCCTTCATGAATTCATTCATTTATACAGAACTTTATTGAGCATCTACTACACTCTGGAAATGATGAAGCCATCTTTTCACCTCTATCACATCCATAAAAATCTCTTCATGAAAGCAGATAAAAATACCTTCCCCGAGGTCCACTTATGCATCATTTACAATAAATGGTTAGATGGATTTTGGGGCTTAGTAAAGCTCTACCGTTATTAATTCCCAGTTGAATGCACTGTGAAAGGCCACTTACATTTCTTTATAAAGTACAAATTATCGATTTTCAAACCAGCCTCCTGGAGCACTAGAGAATTTTCAGAAGACTCAGGGACAGGCCCAGAGAACAAGGAAGAGATGCTCAGACTAGGAGGCTTAGTACCCCCAACTTATACCCCACTTTCAACTCTATTTTTTTACAGTTATTTTCCTATAAAAGAGTCTTAGGAGAATGGGTTTACTGTTTTAAAAACAAGCTTAAAAACCACTGGTACTGTTTTTTGAAAACTGAAAAGGTAGCCAGGCATGGTGGCTCTTGCTTGTAATCCTAGCACTTTGGGAGGTGGAGGTAAGAGGATTGCCTAAGTCCAGGGGTTCAAGACCAGCCTGGGCAACTTGGTGAGACCTCATCTATACAATAAATCAAAAAATTAGCTGAGCATGGTGGCACATGCCTGTGGTTCCAGCTACTTGGAAGGCTGAGGCAGAAGGATCACCTGAACTCAGCAGTTCGAGGTTATGATGGCCATGAGCATGCCACTGCACTCCAACCTGGGCAACAGAGTATGAGACTCTGACTCAAAAACAAAAACAAAAAAAACCCCGAAGGTTAAAGTAAGAAAATAGGTATCTAAAATGCACAGTACAGTGTTGCTAACTATGTACATTGTTGTGCAACACATCTCTAGAACTTTTTCATCTTGTAAAACTGACATATTCTTTTAAATATAGTGACATTTGACATAGAATACTATGATATTTTACTGCCTGTCTTATCATCTATTTCCCTCCTCTCCTATCATGCTAGCACCATAAAAAATATTTCCTTCTGCATTGTTGTGCACGAAGAGGAAATACTGACATACTAAACTATGACCTTTCATTCTTAAATACCATGTACCATGTCTTGACTTACTTATATAATGAAAGCCTCTAAAGACTGGTATTTATTGTAGATCATCTAGTCTAGTCCTTTTCTTTGGCAAATGAGAAAATAGGTCCAAAGAAGTTAAGTGACTTGCTCACAATCACAGACCAGTTAATAGCAGCATATAGACTAGTTTTCTTATCACCTGATCCAAGGTAGTTCATCTTCTTAATTAGCTTCATTTCGAGTTCAAGGGTTAGTGGGTTATCTGCAACCTTTTACATTCAATCCTTGGCTATATGTGCACTCCAGTTCTATTTGCAACTATTGGTGGTGGGGAAGAAGGAGAGAATACTCATGATGAAATGTGTCTAATTGCTACCTGTTGTATGCCAGGCACGACCTTAGGGGCTTTACTTAAGGTGTTTCAATTTTTTTGTTTTAAAATTTCCTTATTTTCAAACATTCATTTAAAAATTGTAGCAAAATCAACATAATGTTTACCATCTTATACGTTTTTCCAGTGTACAGTTCAGTGGCATTAGGTACTTTGCATTGTAGTGCAACCATCATCACTGTCCATCTAAAGAACTCTTTTAATCTTGCAAAACTAAAACTCTATGCCCACTAAACAATAGCTCTCTATTATCTGCACAAGTAAAACTCAAAACCTTCTAAACAATAACTCCCTATTATTTCCTTCTCCTCACCTCTGGCAAGCATCATTCTACTTTCTATCTCTATGAATTTGACCACTCTAAGTACCTTATATAAGTGGAATCATACAGTACATGTCTCCTTAGAACTCATTTATTTCACTTAGCAGGATACTTTCAGGGTTCTTCCATGTTGTAGCATGTCAAAATTTTCTTCATTTATAAGACTAACATTCATTCATTGTATGCATATAGAACATTTTGTTTATTTATTCACCTGTTGGTTGTCTAGACTATCTCACTTTTGAAGGAGTATCATGGTTCTCATTTCACAGATGTGAAAACTGAGACTGAAGAAGTTATATAACTTTTCATGGTCAAAGAGCCATAAGGGTTAGAGGCAGAAGTTGAATCTAGATACACTTGAATCTAAAATTCATGTTCTTCTCAGCATATGAAACTGTTTCCAATATCTGAAATATAGCTTACCTATATATTTACATAGTTTACCTATATATGTTTATCAGCATAGTTGGAAGAATTAATGTCCTTAATATCGTATTTTAGAGCTTTTATTTCTGTTATTTTAGGGATAATCTAGAAAGAACATTTTCTAACCTTGTTTAAATGTTCAGGTTTTTAACCTTTAAGGTTTATTTACTTGTTGAGAATAGGGTATTTATTCAAGGTGACTTGATCCTAGCATGAATAGGCAGCAATAATTAAATAAAAAGTAAACTTTATTCAAATATATAGTTCCTTGGTAAAGTTCAAGATATAAAAATCAACTTACATTGCTAAGAAAAATCACTGTGCTTTTAGAGTTGAAGAAAAATATTATCCATATAGGCTTCTCTTCTTTAAACAAAGCAAAACCAAATTGAACTTTAAGTTTCTATAGGCCCATTTTCATGGTAATACTAGCCAGCATTTGATGCTTTTCACTTATGTGCCAAGTTCTGTGCTTATACTTCTACAGCCATTACTTCATTTAATCTTCTCATTAGCTCTGTGAAGTCAGTTCCTAGTATCTCAAAATATGACCTTATTTGGAAATAGGATCTTTATAGAGGCAATCAAGTTAATATCAGGTCATTGGGGTATGGCCTAATTCAATATGACTGAGTCCCTATAAAAAGGGGAAATTTGGACACAGAGACCAACAAATACAAGGAGAAGATAGCCATGGGACTGGAGTGATGTATGTATAAACCAAGTAATGCCAAAGACTGCCAAGGACTGCCAGCAAACACTCGAAGATAAAAGAGGTGAGGATGGATTCTCCCCTAGACACCCCACAGAGAGCATAGCCCCATGAAACCTTGATTTTAGGCTTCTATCCTCCAGAACAGGGAGATAATAAATAATAGTTTAAACCATCCAGTTTTTGGTACTTTGTTCCAGCAGCCCTAGGAGACTAATACAGAAACTTTCCAAGTTCAAAATGACAGCAAATGGTAGAGTTAATATTTTGACAGAGGCACCTATTAAGAGTTTAATAAACGCTTTTTATTATTTATAACATTAGCAATGATGCTTAATGCTGTTATTATTAATAATAAAACCTAAGGTTGTTGTTTTCTTCCTTCCAAGCCTGTGCTATTATGTCTACTATGCTGCAATTGGGTCTTGCTTGTCATTGATTCAAAAACCCATCAATCTCACTCAAAACTGAATATGAAATCAGTCATCTATACATAAGCAGCTTGGCAAGTTCAGACAACAGATAGTCCCCACTAAAAGGAAATGTACCCTCAACAGCCTGCATGAGGCATCTGCGAAACTTTGTGAGAGAACATTTGCAAAATGATCTCTAAATATAAGCTCTGTACACAATACCCACCCAAACCCGCAGCCTGACATCCTGAGCTACAGAAGAGAGCAGATTGTGAAGTCCTGTGTTTTGGTGAGGTTGTATCTGGAGAGAATTGTTAGAACTCTCAACTCTGCACTCGTGCCTAGCATCTGAATATGCATTCACAAGAATGTAATTCAGCCTCTTAATTTTCCAGACCTGCATATAATTGGTTCCATAGAGACACAAAAACTCACACTCTCAACACATACGTCAGAAACGCTGCTTACCAGTAATCAGAGGATCGGCAGTCTTTGAAGTTTGAAATATATGTAGACTGGGGCTGAGCTGGGCAGAGAATCATTTCTGGGTTCTTCATCATAATTACAGTGGATTATGATTTTTTTTTAAAGGTAAAGCAAATTTAGCAGAACCAAACGCAAATTCTTCAACCTCTCTCTGCCCCATATCTCAGCTAAGGTCTCAGGTGATCAGTATGCTGAAGAATACATTGAAATTTAGTGGAAAACAAAGTGAACACGTTTTGTGGTTTTATAAATTATCCCCATTCTCATCTTTGGGGGATTTATGAACAACTGAGTACAGAGCTGGCCATGTGAACAAAGCCACAAGCAGGACATTTGGAGATATGGCTCCTAACTTGTGTCTTGTCCCTGACTTTGGCCCTTTGGTAAGTCACATGGCTGTCATGACCTTGGTTGTATATTTGTGAAATCCCAGATGCACACACAGCCCAGAGCTGTAGCATGAAGTTGCTGGAAGGGTTACAGTGATGGACTTTGAATACATGAAGTCTTCAACAATGAGGGGCACTGTTATAGAACACTGTCTCCACCTTCAATTTGTTTGCACGGCATAACGTATCCAATTCTTAGAATAGTTGCAGAGAAGAGAATAGCATCATGGCTAAAATTAAGCAATGATTTATATCTTCTTACCTAGTCTTTTATCATAGCTTAGGAGTCAAACTAATTCCACAAACCTTTATTACATTCCAGTTATGCTAAATGATGAGCTGCATGCAGGGGTGAAAGAGTCAGGGCCAAGCCTTTATTTGCAACCAGCCACAATCTATTCAAACATGTGCTCTGTCTCTTGTTGTGAGAGCCATTGCTTTATCCTGACCTGAACTCCAGTTCAGAACTAGTTTTCTTGTAGTCCAGCTGCCCTGAATTTTAGATTATTTTGTTGGTATCCCTTTTGTATTGGTATTTGATAATAGTTTGATTGCCTTATTGCTTTAGAATCTCACCTCTGGCATTTCCCTTGCTTGAAAAACTTAAATCCAAAAGGGCAAGCCTCACGTCATCTCCAGATTAGCTCTAGATTGTGAATCAAGGGTCCCTGTGTGTGCCCATCTGAGTCTTAGAGCTAGAGAAATTCAGAGAAGAGAGAGCATAGGATTGGTTTACCTTTTTCAGGGAACAGCTGGAACATTGGCATCGTAAATCCTGCACACTATTTTCAGATTAATCTGAAAACTTCAATTATATCTCCTTCTCTCCTCCAAAGTCCTTCAATGTTTCCCAAATTATGTTAGTTAGCCTTCGCTAACTACAAAGGCACTCCAAAACTTAGTGGATTAAAAATAATAAGTATTTATTATTTCTCACATCACTGTGGGTTGGTTACACCTTTCTGGTCTGGGTTGACTCTGCTGTGGCTGGCATAGTGGCGGTAAGTAGGCTTGGTTAGTATGGGATCCTTTTGAGGCCAACTTAGCATAATGTATCGAATTACTATTTCTCTTGCCTGAATCCCCCACTGAAGAATAAATTGTATAAGAATAGAAACCAAGACATCCATGCTCACCTCTTGGCTTAGGCTGACCTGTCCCAGAAGCATCCTTAAGGCAAAGATTTGAGAGCAAGAAGTTCGTCTGGAGGTGATCCAGGAAACATGAGTAGGGGAGTAAGGAAATAAGGCAGGAAAGGGATGGGGAGCTGATCTCTCCCCTGGTCTCTCAACTTCCAGTAAGCTAGCTGTGGCTTCTTCACATGTAATTTCAAGGTTCTTAAGAACAGCAAGAGAGGCCAAGCCCCAATGCACAAGTGCTTTCTTAAACTTTTGCTTGTATCACATTTGCTACTGTACAACTAGCCAAGCCCAGAATCAAAATAGGGATGTAGGAGCTCTGATTCTTGCAGGAAGTCATCACTACCACACCATGTAATGAGATCCGAACTCCTCAATGTGGTATTTATTCCAACTGCAATCTATTCTCCCAACATTGTGGTGCACTAGATACTGCCAGTATCCATGCTCTGGTCAAACTAAATTTCTTGCTTTTTCTAGGAGGTTCCATACTTTCTGATCTCCATTATTCATGTACATCTCTCTGCTGGAACACTTTTCTTCTACTTATCACTTGGCCAGATTTATCACAGAGCAAAATGTATTAAACACCTGCAATGTGCTAAGTACACTAGACGCTGGAGAGACAATGTACATAGCCTGTGTTTTCCAGAAGCTCAGGGGCTATCCTTCCTCAAAGAGGTAATTCAACTGCTGCCTCTTCAAAATCTTATGATACCCTCTGGAGAAAAGTAAACCTTATTTCCTTCTAATCTCCCTTGGTAATTTAATTGCTTCTTTTATGGTTCTGATCAGTTACTACCTTGTATTATAGTTAACAATATTTGTGTATATTTCTTCCATTTATTTATTGGGCACCAGTCAGCCACGTGCCAGGCATTTTGGGCACCAGTCAGCCATGTGCCAGGCATTTTGCTAGGAGCCAGGAATATGGAGGAATATGGAGGGTACTTACCTGTGCCCTGCCCATTTTCCTGGTCTTTGCTGTGTCAGTACATGCTGACGATATTCTATGCAAGCTCTTGCAGCACTCTCTCTGGGGGCTTTCTATCAGATACCCAGAGCAGGTGGAAGTGTCATGGAGTCAATGCCCCGCCCCTGGGAGCTGCTCTCACCCAATAGTGGATGGGAATTAGTGAATTGACAGCCCAGTTTCCTCATTTACTCAGCCCTTACCTTCATCCAAGGATGGACTATCCGGGGTAGATAAGCACCAGCTCCCTCACCCCACTGGTGGGTCAACCTTGAGGCATGTTCTCCTGGAGGATCCTAATGGGACTGAGCCTCAGCTGCCTGCAGTAGTAGCTGGCTAGGCACTGACTTCTTAATCAGCTCCCCACCCTTTTCCTGCCTTATTTTTGTACTTTCCTACTTATGTTTTCTGCGATCACCTCTGGATGAACTTCTTGCTCTCAAATCCTTGCCTCAAGAATGCTTCTGGTGCGGGTCAGCCTAAATCAAGACGTGAGCATGGAAGTCTTGGTTTCTATTTGTATATAATTTATTCATTAGTGGGGGATTCAGATAAGATAAATAGTAATTACAATATGGCATGATAAGAGTTAACATTGATAGTGTAGTCTCAAAGCAATTCTAATAAAAATTAGAAATATTATTTTTCCCATTTTACATGTAAGGAAATCAAGGCTCAGAGAGGTTAAGAAGTGGCCCAAGGGAAACATACACTGATAGCTATTGGCGATTTTAACCCAGGTCTACAAGATTTTGGAGCCAGAACTCTGCCATTTAGTTACCTGCCTCTCACATAGTTCTTTCTCCTTCATTGGCAGCTGGTTTTAGGAGTCTTTGATTTATTAAAAAATCTTAACAGAGATTGAAGTCATGGGCCATAAACCTCACCCAGGTGTCTAATTAAAAGTCACAATCCATCCCGTGGAACCTTGGCATTAGAGTAGTGAGGTTCTGAGACCCAGAGCTGCTCAGGCCCTGAGATGCACTTATCCCTCTAAGCCAGCTGGTTACTTACAGCAAACCCTCTATCTCCAAATGCCAGCCAGGTCCTGGGAACACATGGTTTCCTTCCTATAGCAGAGCCGGAGGGCCCTGGCATCTTGGACAACAGCAGTTGCTAGGATTGTCCTCTCCCAAGTGGCCAAGGCCCTTTGCCTCCTAGGTTCACTGCTATAATATGGGATGGGACAAGTGTCTTTCTCCTTTACTCGCCAGATCACAGATGACAGCAGCTCATCACTCCATTTTCTAAGTGACTCTTTTGTCAGTTCCAGGTCACTGGGGCACCTTTTCCCACGGGAAGCCAGAGAGGCTACTTATCGCTGAGAGCTGGCCTTGTGGGGAGCAGAGCACCAGGCTCTAGGGGAGAGCGAAGGACGCAGTCTCAGCCACTGGGCTAGTATCTAGCAGGGTCGTCACTCATAGTCAGGATTCAACACTTAGAAGGATAGCAACCTGTTTCACTTTTCCCCCTTTTCTCCTCAGGTTATAAACAAACAAGCAACAAAACCCCCAAACAACTGGGGTCAAAATCATGGTACATTATTCCATTCTATATTAAAAGTTGCTATGAAATAGAAAACCTAGATTTGAACATCTGTTTTATCAGTCCCTGGCTGTATGACTTTGGGCAAGTGACCTTGCTTCTTCCAATCTCTGTTTCTCCAGCAGTCAAGTGGAATAGGTACTTTACCTAAGACTGTGCAGCTAATGTCGCACACCCTGGGATTTTATCACAAGCCTTTGTTGGTATCAAAATATACATCGCTCGCTCTTAGAAATGCATCTGGCACATAGTAAAGGTTCTATGAGTTTAGCTCTAGGTCACCACTCTGCCACCATGGCAAGCTTATGAAGGAATTATACAGTGTGTGCTTATTGCTCTCTGTTGCTCCCTTTCTGTCCCCCAAAACTTCACACACTCAGAATTCCTTCATGTCTCTTCTCTTTAACCCATTACACCTGCTTCTTCGAAAGAGCCCATAATTTGGACTCAGAAATACAGAAATCCTTTGACTTGAGTTCCAGTTCTACCACTTATTGGCTATATAATGGTGGCCATGTATGTCTATTTCCTGATTCTCAATTTCTCATTGTTTATAAAGAAAGAGTTAGCCAAGATGATCTATAAATTTCTTTCTTGGTTTAAAATATATATTTGGAGCCGGGCTCGGTGGCTCAGCCTGTAATCCCATGCTTTGGGAGGCTGAGGTGAGTGGATTGCCTGAGCCTGCAGGTTCGAGACCTGCCTGGGCAACTTGACGAGCCCTCATCTCTACAATAAATCAAAAAATTAACCGGGCATGGTAGTGCGCGCCTGTAGTTCCAGCTACTTGGAAGGCTGAGGCAGAAGGATCGCTGGAGCCCAGCAGGTCGAGGCTTCAGTGGCCGGGAGCACTCCAGTCTGGGCAACAGAATGAGACTCCAACTAAAAAACAAACAAACAAACAATATATATATATATATGTGGAGTCAGACAGTCAGGATTAGAATTTCCAGGAATGTGAACTTGGGAAAACCCTGGCTTTGCCTAAATCTGTAGCCACTTGTAAATTGGGAATCATGAAAACCCCTACACATAGGTAGTTGTGAGAACGTGTTGGTACGACGGCATTTCTTAGGACAGCACCTGGCGCGTATGAAGGTACATCAGTAGCTATAATATTTGTAATCTAAAATTATACCATCTAGGGTCAAATAGATCATTTCCACCTCAGCCTGAATCCCAATCATATGTTTTCTTTCCCTGGTGGCAGTTGCTTCATAAAAACATTTTTAGCTGTCAAAGGGATTTCAGTCAAAAGGAAGTATTTGAGGCTTTCCAAGCTCCCTGGAAACCATGTCACTTGGGCGTCTGCCTACACTGACGAGATATAAAACGTGTTTTGTGTGGAGTAACCAAGTAGCTAGGCCAGGAGCTCAGATTTTTTCTTGAAGCCTTTCTGAGGAATCTCAAGAACTGCAGACCCAAGTCTTCAGTTGTGTGTGTGTGTTGTGTTATGTTGTGGGAGGAAAATGGAGGAGCTTGGCTGAAGAAGCCAACTCTGCCCTGGTATGACATTTTTTTTTTTTTAGAATTGAGAAAGGCTTCCTATGCTTTTACTTTCTCTTGGCTCAGCCTGCTTGGTATTCTTATTCAAATCAGACCCCAATCAGAGGGGAGTACACATCAGTCAGTCAGACATGCTTGCGTGTGTGGGCTTTAATTACCCTGTGCCTTCCAACCATTCACACCCAAAGGAAATCACTGCAGCACAGGATCTGGACTATATTCTCTAAGGAAGCGTTCAGTGAATAGAAAGGCAAAGTCTGTGAAATGTGATGGAAATTGGCATGCAATCATAGATGGAGACAGTCCACAGAAACTCAAGTTGGCCTCAGGAGAGAACCTCTAAGCCTTCAATGACTAAGGATGCTACCTTTTCTCAGTAGTCTCTAATTCAATATCTTTGCTATACGCTTCTATAACTGAAGTCTTTCTAATGATAGGAGCATCACCTCATGTGGTTCAAAGAGACCTTGGTCTAGTCATTCATCTGAAGTCTGCCTCCTCAGTGTCTTAGGGCTTCCTGGAGAAACAGAACCAATAGGCTATATATGTAGATACATGTAAGAGGAGATTTATTACAGAAATTGGCTTACTTGATTATGGAGGTCAACAAGTCCCACGATCTGCTATCTGCCAACTGGCGAACCAGGAAAGTCAGTGGTATAATTCAGTCTGAGACTGAAGGTCTGAGAATTGCAGGGTGATGGTATAAGTCCTTGTTTGAGTCCAAAATGCTGAGAACTAAGAGTTCCAATGTCTGTAGGGAGGAGAAGATGGATGTCTTAGCTCAAGCAGAGAAAGTGAATTCCCCTTTCTTCTGCGTTTTTGTTCTATCTGAGCCTTCAATGGATTGGATGATGCCAGCCCACAATGGTGAGAGCCGATCTTCTTTACTCAGTCTACTGATTCAAAGGCTAATTTCTTCTGGAAACATTCTCATAGACACACCCAGAAATAATGTTTTACCAACAATATGGACATCCCTCAATCCGGTCAAGTCAACACCTAAAATTAACCATCACACCCACTATGCTGTTTCTGTAAATGGGTCTGCTAATCTCTGCTTGAATGTCTCTAACAGAATACTTACTGAGTCCAGTTCATCTTTGTTCAACTATCTTAGAAAGTTTTTTATAGTGAAGGGTTCTTCCTGAAGCTTCCATCTTTTGTTTGTGGAACCTCTTTGGACCATTCAGTACATTTATCTCAGTGTTTCCCAAAATTCAGTAACTCATGTACCACCTTTACAGTTGTTTTGTATCTATGCACTACCTATAATACTACCCACATAATATTTTCTTTTACTTTTTTTTTTGAGTCAGAATCTCGCTCTGTCACCCAACCTGGAGTGCAGTGGCATGCTCACGGCCACCCTAGCTTTGACCTGCTGGGTTCAAGTGATTCTTCTGCCTCAGACTTCCAAGTAGCTGGAACTACAGGTACGCATTACCATGCCCAGCTAATTTTTATTTATTTATTGATTGCAGAGACAGAGGTCTTACCAAGTTTCCCAGGCTGGTCTCGAACTCCTGGACTCAGTCAATCTTCTTGCCTCGGTCTCTCAAAGTGCTGGGATTACAGGCTTGAGCCACCGCACCTGGCCATCCTTTACTTGTTTTTTAACTTAAACACTTTAGTTTTGTCCTAAGCACAATTATCTGTGAAACTGTGGGCTTACAGGGGGAGTATTTTTTATAATACATATAAAAATAAATACATGTACCATGTAAAATCATCTTGTATGCCATCAGAGGTAGCATATCATATGAGAGGGGACCCAGAAATCTCTGAATTTATTTATAAAAAATTGTGTATTTATTTTTACATGTTTAAACTTTAGTCATCTTCAAAGTACCCTCTGTTTGATGCAATACACCTATCAAGATGCTTTTTCTACTGCTCAAAACAGTATTTGAACTCATCAATTTTGATGCCTATTAGTGCTTCTGCCACTTTTTTGTTTCACCTTTTCCACATTGGCAAAATGTTTCCCTTTGAGGACTTTTTTCATCTAGGGAAACAAACAAACAAAAAAGTCACTCAGGGTGAGACTGGGTGAACAGGGAGGGTGGGACGCAGGGGTCATACCATTTTTGGTCAAAAACTGTGGAACACTCAGCACAGTGTAGGCAACTGTGCTGGTAAATCGCCCATCATGAAATGGGCAAATGCACTGAAAGAATTTCCCAGAAAAAATTCACTAAAGTTGAATGCAGCCTCTCACAACAATGCTAGCTGGTACACTGATGGCAATGGATTCCTAGAACAATTGCCTAGTGGGGGAAGCCTGTACTCCAAGGGGGCCTCCCTCTAAAAAATAATTCCCTTTTTGGGGGGGTCCCCCCTCATATATCTGTACTCCAAATAACCTGGCTCTGTTATATTTAATTAAATCCAATAAATTATTGAACAATTATTTGGTGCCAGATACACAGTAGGTGCTTCATGTATGTTATCTCAATGAATAGTTTGATGCTCACAATAACACATTGAGCTCAGCGCTATTCTTATACTTGTTTTACAGATGAAGAAATGGAAGTTCAGAAAGAAGAAATACTTGTCTGAAGTAAGTTGTACAATTAGTGACTATAAAGGCTAGGCCTGAATTCATGTCATCCGGTTTCAAGTGTCACACTGCCCACTGGGCCACTGAATGACTAGAAGTTCTATTTGCCCCAGAAAGAGGGAACTTCCAATGTTGTGGTGCCTTTACTTCATTGTCTCAGCCAGGGCGGAAGAAGATATCTTTGTCTCCAAAACAGCTTACTGCTGACTAAAACAGTTGTTTGTACTTCAGTGAGTGGTCTTAAATGCTCTAAATAGACGGCTAAGTTGACAGACATAAATGTGGCAGGTGTATTTTAGCCATAATTCCTTTCTCTTGAGAAATGTCTCGGTTCTGAAATGGAACCCAAGGCATGCCAGACACAAATAACAGATGTAGATATAGAAGTCTGGAATGGGGGGGTGGGGACTAGAATAGTGCATCCTCTAATCCTTTCAACCCTTCATGTGCTACATTGAAAGTGATTGTATACTGTGTAGTGGGGAAGGGAAGAGTGGGAATGAAGAAAGACAAAGGCAAGTTACAGGAAATTTGTAGGTGTTGTCTCAGGACTGAGGTAAAACTCAGGACTGAGGTAAAACTGTTAAGCCACCAAGATCCTTAGGCAAGAGTATCTTTTCTTCTGTTATCTCTAAGAGGTTACAGTATTAATATTTACGGTCTTCCAAACAGGCTCCACAGAATACTGATGTTTTATAATGTCTTTAAAAAATTCTATTAAAAAGGTCTTGTAGCCAAATAAATGTGGAAAATGGCCCATAGCATATTCCCTTCTTATTGATTCTAAACATATCTTACCCATTAAAAGACTCTGAGAATGGGTAACTGATAACTTTGTTTAACCCAGTGCTTCTCAAAATTATTTGACCACTGCTGGAGAAAGTTGAAAAACTTTGAAATGGCCAAAGAGATTTCTGGGTGTTCCTTCAGCTGAATATGAGGCATTAACTGCCTCCTTTTTGTGGGTTATCTGATTTTATGGGGACCTTGATCTTTTATTGTCTTTGTCTAAACTATTTTACAGAACTGTATGTTGTAGAAAACTAATAGTAATGCAAATGACTCTTGTTCTTGGCAATGCAAATGCATTTTTTCCTCAGGGGAGTTGCACAGATACATCTGCTGGCAAGTTTACTTCCCCACTCCTGGTTGCCCATATGTGTCACTTCTTTGGATTTCCCCTGGTACTCATTTTTTATCTTACTTGTTCCCTCATTATTTGATGAGCTAAATAAAATCTTTGACACATTTTAATTTTAAAATTGTAGAAGAGGCATGATTTTTCTCTTTTCTAAAAATTATCTTTTCATACACAGAACTTCCTTTTTTTTTTTTTTTTCCTTGTCTGCTGTTAATTTTGTCTCTTCACATAACTACGTGTCTACCCCTGTGGCCTACCAATTCTGGCTCCTGGCTTTTCTTTCTCTCCTAGTTCACACCTCTAAGTCTGACTCCTGCAGTAAGTGACTACCTTCTGGGTCTCAGGACTCCATCTTCTGCAATGCCAGTGGGGTCAGGCGGCCGAGGGATGCACCATATGCAAAGTGGTTTTCCTACCCACCCTTTCCAGAACAACTTTTTATTTTCACCTTCACTTTTGGCATCATTTTCTCCTTTTCCTGAGCTGCCACACCCAATCTTTGCTTATCCAAATCCTTCTTGTCTTTCCAGACCCAATACCCTCCTCCATGTAGCACTCATGGCTATACCAGCTGGAATCACTTTCTTCCTGCATTGAAATGCCTCAACATTTCATATCTTTTATTTGGCCCTCCTCATTTACTTCCTGATGCTATTTATGCACATTTAAAAAATCTCAACTAACACCAGAAGGGAGAGCTTAATTTATTATTTTTTTTAATGGGGGAATCACAGGGCTGGATCTATTCCATGAATTTGTTCTCAGTGTCTCTCAAAATGGAAACCATAATGGTTTGTGAGTGTTTGTGCAAATGATTGCTTAAGAAAGGTCTCCCAGAGGAGCCTGGTTTGTGAGACGGAACCAGGGAATGGGAGGAAGCCACGCAAAAGTGATATCATGCAGAATCTTTTGGAAGCTATGTTCAGTCTGATCCCTTAGGAATTCTGAAGCATAAGCTAGGCTTAGAGTTGTCCTAACCCATTCTGAAATTCCTCCTGGATCCTGTGTTCCTACAAGAAGGAGGCAGAGAGAGAGAGAGAGAGAGAGAGAGAGAGAGAGAGAGAGAGAGAGAGAAAGAGAGAGAGAGGCAGACAGAAGAGATTACACAGACACACAGAGAATAAAGCAATGTGATGACAGACAGGAGCTGGAACGATGCTACCACAAACCCAGGAAGGCTGGGCAGCCACAGAAGCTGGATGAGACAAAGAATAGATTCATCCTTACTCTAGGAGAATATAGTCCTGCTAGATTGTGGATATGTAGCCTCCAGAAGTGTGAGAATATACAATTCTACTGTTTTAAGCCATCAAGCTAGTGGTAATTTGTTATAGCAGCCACAGGAAACAAAAACACCATGTAATTAAAAAATAATTTTCAAAAGTGTTAAAAATTTCTGTAGTGACTCTCTATGAACACAATTGTTGATTATTGTCATCAGCCTCCCCTAGGAGAAGATGAATCCAACACTAACATTTTGGATAATCATCCAAATGGAATCAGAAACCTGCCTTTCTCTTTCTTCCTTAGGGGAAAAATGAATATCATTTCAGCTAGTTTTATTTTCAAGTGTTCCTTTGTCAACTTAGGTTTTGGAGAAACTCTTATATGAGAAAAGATTCAGATAGTTTCTGAGTAAAAGCCCTTTTTTTTCCCAGTCAAATTTTCCCCTGCAAGGACTATATTTTGTTTCTATGCTACAAATCCATTTACATAAGTTCTGTCTTGGGGAGATGGAAATGTAAATGGCTTGGAAAAAGAGAACTCTGTCTGCAGTAAGAGATAATATACCTTTTTATTTTATAGAAATTAAGCTATTACTGAGTCTACATAATATAAATATTTAAGCATTAAGTGGTATTTTATGCAGATCAATAAATGAGAAGAAAACAGTACTTGCAGAAAAATAAAATTCCTACTTTTAGAGAAGTAGCAAGGCCACTTCTAGTCAGTTCTTAGGTGCAGTACAACTAATAGGATGATCATGTGCTGCTGTAAAACTCAAAACTCCAACAAATAATTCCTAGTGTTGGTGTGGAGTTTTACAGTTTGCAAAATGCTTTTGTAGTCAGTTGTTATGGGTTGAATTATGTCCCCTCCAAATTTTCTATCCTGAAATCCTAACCTCCAGTATCACAGAATGTGACCTTAATTGTAAATAGGGTTATTGCAGATGTAATTAGTTAAGATGGAGTTCTAGGGAATTAGGATGGGTTCCTGTTCCAGTAGCACCGGTGTCCTCATAGAAAAGGAAAACTTGAGCACAGATACACATAGAAGGAAGATGATGTAAAGCGACAGGGAGAAGATGGCCATCTGTAAGTTAAAAATGCCTGAGGCTACCAGAAGCTAGAGAGAGTTCTGGAACAAATCTTCCCCAGCTCTGTCAACACCTTGATATTGGACTTCTAGTATGAATTCATATTGTTTAAGCCATCCAGATTGTGGCACTTTGTTATGGCAGCCCCAGTAAACAAATACATCAGTGGAGTTTAGGAAATGTTTCATATCAAAAGCCAGTTGCCAAAAGCATTTAGAACGAGTCCAGGACTAAAATCTGGATCTTCTGATTTCTGGTACAGTGATGTGAAAATTTCAGGTTTGTTGGATCTAGGTGCCAGAGTTGAATCAGGGGAGATGACTTAACCATTATCTGCATGAATATCCTGAGCATGAGTTAAGTGGAAGTTTATGAGTTGCGAGAGTGAAGGACCTTGGGTAGTTAGCATGGACCCAAACACAGCCAAGAACTCTGAATCCTAGTAAACAGGTGGGACGTACTAAGACTAACAAATAGAAGAACTGGTTTAAGGGTCAGAAAGTTGTGGTTAAAGGCTGAAGAAGTCAAAGAGTTCATTAGTTAAGGACAAGCCCGCCTTTCCAGTAGCCCAAGAATTTACCCAGAATAGTCCTGTCATCCAGGTGTGGGAATCTCTGTGGTCTGAGACAACTCGGATCACGGGCAGACTGTTTCTTGGAATTTACGGGAGCACATTCCCAGAAGCAGGGGCTTCCCCAAGCATCATATCAGTTATCAGACAAGATTGGGCACGTCCAGGGTGGTATGGCCATAGATTCTTATCTATTATCTTTGCTAGTGACCCTTTCCCATTTGATCCTTGTTTCCGTATGAACACATAACAGGGAAATGGTGTGCTGTAAGGAGGGGTGTATGCCTATTGATGCTTTCTGCCTCCTTATGATTAGAATTCCAGGAATGAGTTAACATTTAGGGAAACTGAATAGTTCCCTGCTATCTTGTGAGGAAGATCTGTATCTGATTGTCATTGGCTGCTCCCTGAAAGTCAGCTGTGTGTATGATGAAGAAATGTGCAGTCCCACAAGAAGCATGTGTGGTCGACTCTTTGGGTATGGGAAAGAGAGACTCAATCAGGCTAAAAATCTAGGGGTTTATCCTACTGAGTCATAGAACAAGAATATTGTTCATGCAGTTGCTCCTCTCAGAGGTTTGGATACAGTTTGAATACCTGAGGGATCAGCACCTCTCCATGACCTGGGTGTCCATCTAACCACCCATTAACAGAGCAAGTTCCCCAATTTCTGCTCCTGTCCCCTGCTCCTCCTTCTCTCTGCTGCTATGATTCCTGCCAGCAGAGGCTGCAGGAAGCAGATAACTCAAAATATGACAGTGATTTGATGATCAGGGAAAGTACTGGGGCAATTAACGAGTATCTTTCTAAGGAAGGCTGTGGGACTTAGATGCCTAGCCAATTAACTCCCTGAATAATAGCAAGATGATTTTACTCCAAGAATTTGAGGAAACAAAAGTGGGCAAGCTACAGATTCAGATTTAGTTCACATTTTGAAGAAGTTAGTATTGGCTATACACTATGCTTGGTGCTTTTACTTCTGTTATTTAAATCTAAAGCTGAAAGCAGAATTCCTTTTCAAGAGAGAATTACAGTATTTCTGTTTAGGATATGTCTAGATTGATGGCTTATCTGGGTGTATAAGAAGAAGCTATCCCTGCACCCCACTTTTTATGGGCAAAAGCCAGATATGGAAAGATCTGGAGCTCTGAGTAATAAAGCTGGTGAATGTTGAATTGCCAAACACAGCCTGAAAAGGAAAGGTTTTAGCACCATGAAATTTAATCCTTACAATGACTTTGTAAGAGGAATACCATTGCTATCTTCACATCACAAAATAGAAGCCTGTGCACAGTGAAGTTTAATAAACTGCATGGTGTCACACAGCTAACTGGTGATAAAGATGAGATTTAAACACATTCTATTTGACAGTAAAATTGGTACTCTTAACCATTAGGTTGTACTTCTTAGAAATATTTACCTGTTAATATGGATTTAACACAATAACAGAAAATAAGTCCTAAACATCTTCAGGTAAATTCACACACTTGGCTTCAATAATCGAGCTCTCCTTTCTTATGTATAAGTGGTTAGTCTAGTTTGTAGAGATACACCCTGCACAGTGTTCTTGCAGATGATCATTGTGAGGCAGATGAGAGCATCTGCTTCCTCTCCAAAGAGTGGGTGTAACAGTAACCAAAAAAGAAATGTGGTACCTCAATAGATCTGCTTTAAGACAGCCTTATATTTTTGGCTTTGACTTGACTTTGTAATATTTTATGACCAAGAGAGGGAGGCTGAAAGTTATGCTGTTTTGAGATAATGCAGTAAACTGGAATGCATAAGTGATTTGCAGGGAAATTACTTACCAATAAAAAATAGAAAGTGGAGTCAGTTTAAAGAACTTAAGCAAACATATCTTAAGTGTGAACCAAATAGCCCATTACTTGGGTGGACTTCTTAGCTCATGTTAAGCTTCTTGACAGACTTATATCCCTCAGGTTATTGGTAGGGAGGGGTGGAGTGTCAAATTCCATTTGTGGTGGAGACCATGTGTTGGGCTCAAAAACTTACAAACATCATTTTTTAATTTGTATCTGCCATAAGCGGATTATATAGAATTTGATTTTCACGTTCTGAGGATCTTGCTTCTAACCCAGACACTATTACTAGAGCTGTCAGGGAGACGGGAGATGCCTGTGTTCTGCACAGCCAAATAATGGTGTTTCCTTTGAATTTAACAGCAGCAGAAGACAGGAGTGTTTTCTCTAGATATACTTTGCTTTAAACCCTGAAAAACCTAGCGATATTACACACCTACCTGACTTTGAAAATGGAGGATTCCTATGGGGTGTTTATTTCTTTCCTAACCACAAGATGAATTGATAGTGTGTGTACTGGGATAGAGGAAACAAATAGACAATTTCCAAATGCTTTTGGAATGAATATAACTAAACCGTCTTAAAAAGCCACCCTAGTCAAAATAAGTGCAATTATTATAAAAAAAATAAGTCATCTTTATAGGAGAAACAGTCTGGAAATATAAACTGGGGAAAGCAGAATGTGTGCGTGTGTGTGTGTGCGTGCGTGTGTGTGTGTGTGTGTGTGTGTGTGTGTGTGTGTGTGTATTTGGGTGTCAGTCTTCAAAGGCTGCAATTATCTGATAGCACATACTTAAATTCGTCAGAGGATTTTTCATTGTGGTATATATCAAATGAAGGAGGAGAATTAAATCTAGCCAACCATTGTGCAATTTAGGATGCAGCCTATATACTGTACCCAGGGTTCTTATGATGAAAAACATTAATTTCCCTTAGTTCCTAGAAAGGTTTTTGAACCCAGGTGACTATTCCAAGCTCTATGGGAATGTATTTTTATGTATTTATTATACTCATAAAAACCCTTGGCCCCATTTAGCCTCAGGATGCACTAATATCATTTAAAAATATGCAGAATTAATAACCATTTAAAATGTTCCCAGAAGCCTTAAAATTTTCTAGTGTCTTTTGTGTCTTTAAAAAAGAAATGCAGGCAGGATAGAAAGATAGAAAGACAGAAAACAAATCAAACTCACTGGCTGGTGGTGTACCTTGAGGGCTGAGTTCCTCTTCCCTCACTTCATAAATGACCTTGTATTGTGCAGTAGCTTCCTTGGAACACAGTGGCTGCTCACTCAATATTTGTCTTTCTTTGAAACTGGTTGGAAGAAGCAGCCTACAAGTTAAGTAGTAATGACCATAACATTAACTATTATTTATATATGCTTCTTTAGAGATTACAAGGCAAATACCACACCATTACACCCTAGTGGCTATTGGGAACCTGTCATATAAAATGTGACCAGAGGTTGAAGTGGGATGGAGAAACAGGGGAAGGTAAGAGGTTGCCCCTTCACTGGTAATAACTCCTTGTTTATTCTTTGATTTCAATCATGGTTCTTTTACTACCGGTTGTTAACTTTTACAGTCAAGAATTTGAGAAATGAATAAAAACTAAGAACCCATTCCTTAGAAAAATAAACACACAAATAACTGAAGCTGTCTGTGTTTTCAAGAGGTTAGTAGATGTCTTGTTGGCCAGCTATGGACCTGGCTTAGAGAACTTGGCCTCTTAGTTTTTGGTACAAGCTAGCCAGTGAAAAATGAATAGCTAAGGGAGAGTGGACAGCAATCATGTATGTTGATTTATCACGGTATGCCTAATACCTGGCACTTTAGGTGGCACATAGTATGTGTTCAATAGATATGCATTTGATGAATAAATGAACATGAGACTTTTAAGTTTCAATGATTTGCCTTTCAACCAAGCACTTCAAAGTATTAATATGGTTATCCTTTTGCTATTCAAGGCAAATTTTGGTGTGGAGGAATATCAGCAGGAAATATTCAATTTGAGTCAGTTTCTTTTTCTTGCTGTGCCTTCTTTTCTGATTTCCAACCAAGTACTTAAGGAAAACAACTGGTTCAAATACCTATTAAGTAGCATTGTGACCTTGAGCACATTTTGTCTTCCCCAAAGTTGAGATGCTAATTTAATACCTTTTCTCCTGATACTACTGGGATGTTGGAGAAAAGAAATAACATTGTGTGAAATTTATTTTATTAAAAGAGCCAAATCATTTTCAAAGTATTCTAACCTACCAATGGTATGATGCCAGGAATAAGACTTTATGGTGGGTTCATGGTGGGAGAGATGTACTATATGCCATTAAATGCTGAGTGGTCAAGGTTAGGTCGGCCATATAGGTGTTGTATTGGGGTAGTATTTTATGATGGAGTTTTCTAGGGCAGACAACCATAAAATAATACATTGGAAGGGCTGCTTATCTGCCCAATATTAAGCAATGTTCCCTCCCACTTCCTTATCATCATCATCATCCTAACAGATTATTCCAGAGTTTCTCACCGGGATGTTATGATGTTAACAAGTGTCTTGTCCAAGACATTCTAAGTAAAGCTTTTTTACCTTATCTGTGTTGCTGATTTGTAAATTTAAGCTCCTCTCTGTCTTCAGGTATGCCATTTAAATAATTTTAACTATTGTTAAAAATCACAGCATGTTCTTGTATATCACCACACCCATGAAGATTCTTCTCCCTTTTTTGTTATGTCCTGTGATTAAAGACACTTGCTGCATTGTAAGACAGAATGGGTTTAAATTCTAGCTCTGCCACTTATCAGCTGCATGTTCATGAGTAAGTTTTTAACCTCCTGAGACCCAGTGTCCTTATTTGTGAAATGGGAGTCATATCATATCCTTATAGGGTTATTGTAAAGCTTAAATGTAATCATTAAAAGCTCAGATAAAGAAAATAGTGCTTATTAAAGCACTTAGTACAGTGTCTGATCATGCAGAAAAATCTTTGTAGCTGTTAGTTGATGTTGCTCTTGCCATTGACATCTGTTTGTTGAAGATGCCGCGTTGAGAGTGTTAGTCTGGCTCTGAGTTTAGAGTGAGCACTGTGGCCTCACACAAGAGGTTTTCTGCAGGGGATTCCTGCTGGGCCTTCAATCAAGGAGGAGAAAAGCTCAGCTGTCTGCTGATGCTCATAGTCTGATACTCTGAGACTTTTTTCAGGATGCCTTGGGGATTTCTTTCTCCCTGGGTCAGAATGCACAGAAGTTTCATCAGGAGATGAGCCTCCCAATATTCAATAATATATTTCTTAGAGTAGAGCTTAAAAAAAACCCTCAGTTCTCTGCCTACCCACAGACAGCAGTTTCCAGAACTGCAGCAGTACACAACAAGGCTCTGTTTGGTCCATACTCACTCTGCTAGACCCAGCATCTCTGTTCGCAGCTAGTTTAGTGCTTCTCTACTAGACAAATTGCTGCATCAGAAACCCTCATCAAACTTCTTTTCACCACTGGATCAACTGGTGCTTTCTATCCCCTATGTAAAACATATGCCTAACACCCAAAAATGCAGACTGTTCCAACTAGCGGCCAGTTCTGTTTCATTCTGGTACTTTTGTTCCCCCAGTGCAGTTGATTACTTGCCAAGAGTCAGTTGTGTTGCTGCCCATAGCTATTTATGCCAGTTCTATTTGTTATGTAATTACATGCTTCAATTAAATGTTCCATAAACTGATTTAATATAAGTGTAAAAAGAGAGTTGTTGATTCTGTGAATGTTTTGGAAACAGTAAGGTTGAGTTGCTAAAAACGCTGTTGAATTAGATGTGGGCGAGACAACTCTAAAAGCCTTGGGGATGGAAAAAATCATAAAAACTAGAGAGTCTGCACTCAGATTGTTTCACAAAGGTCTTAACAGTCTCACTCTGCTTTAAAGAAAGCACACCTGTAAATCCTAGTAGATGATGAGTCTGAGTTGTTCATGCAACAAAGGCAGTGTGAATTCTGATCACTGAACCAGTTTAAAGTCAATCACAACCACAATACCCTGGCCTACATCAAGAGCTTAGGAATGATTCAATGTATCCATTTTAAGTTAAAATCAAAATTTAAGTTATTCATGCGTCACTTTAAAGGACTTTCCAGTTTAACTAGTATTTTCTTTTTTTCTCCCTTTAAAAAAAATTTTTTTTTTTTTTTTGAGGCTGTAGGGTACAATTCAGGTTTAGGTATACAAATGTTCATTATACAGGCACCCTTATTGATGAGGTGTGTCCCCACCGCCCTGGCGGTTTCTCACTACTGCCAATTCCATTCTTATAGTATTATGATAATTGTTCAAGGTCTGCTTATGAGTGAGAACATGTGGTACTCATGTTCACTCAGTATTATAGACTCTAAGTCCACCCAAGTTGCTGCAAAGTTCATAATTTTGTCCTTTATGGCTGTGTAATATTCTATTGTGTATATGTACCACATTTTTTAGTCCAGTCTTCTTTCAATGGGGAGCACGGTTGGTTCCATGTTTTTGCTATTGTAAATAATGCTGCAATAAATGTGTGTGTGCAGGTATGTTTTTGATAGAGTGATTTGACAACACCCTTCCCAAGAATGCAGGAAAAAGATTGAAAACACATATAAATCAACTCAAAAGTCAAAAGAAAGACAACAAACAAACAAACAGCAGTAGCAACAACAAACTCTACAAGAACCTCATGACAGGGATAAGCTCTCATATCTCAATAGTTAGCCTGAATGTGATAGGACTAAATGCACCACTGAAAAGCATTTTCTACTAACTGACCAACTACCCATCTGGTCACACAGGATGACTGCAGAGAGTTTCTACTGTACAAGGTGCCTACCCTCCTGAATATACCTGATACTTTTGCTGTCCACAGCACAAGTTCTTTAAAACTGGCCAGTGATGGCCATGAGTTGGACAGGTAGATTCACAATCTCCCACCTGGTTTTCTTTGAGCTCATACTGTGAAACAAGCATGGCCAACTAATCTATGTGTGAATTCCTTCCTATATTAAGTAATATTTTGTGCATAATTTCCATACACTGCTTTTTTCAATCTCTAAACGGTCTCTGGGAGGTAGGAATTATTATCACTGTTTTATAGACAGACTGCTAAATTTCAGAGAAGTTAGAAAACTTGATCCTAGTCACACACTAATTAGAGCCATGACTAAGATGAGTTCTAGATTCCAACTCCTATGATGTATCCATCAAGACAGATGTGCCTGGTGATTCGGATGGTAGCATAGACTGATCCACTCAGTACTGAGATCCAGGTCCTAATGCCATTAGCACTAGCTTTAACCAGCTCCAACTAAACATGATTCACACATTCTTAAGATCCTCATCACTTGGACTAATCACAGGTGGAGAGCTTGATGTAGACCATCCTCTGAACTTCCAAATCAAGGATTTGTCAAGCAGTACAACTCTTAATGAACCTCTACTCCCTTCCACTCTCCTGCTGGCTGTGCTGCAGGGAAGCTGTGAGCTAGTGGACACACTAAAACATTCAAAGCGAGCCACTAGGACAGAGGGGAGTGCTTCTGGCAGCACACATTATTTGCATTGTTGTAACACCGGCTCATTTTGATATAAGATAAGAGTCTGTCAAAATTTCCATATTCCTCCTATTCAATGGGAAAGTCATTTGGCTAGCTCCAGTCCCTCTGGTCTACAATTTGGGACATGGTGTGTCAGCTCAGATAGCATTGCTTTAATATTAAAATTGTTTTTGATCATTTGGGTTAGTATCGAGCCAAATACACATGCTTGTTTTTTGCTCCCCAGTCTACTTGGGGAAAAACACAGGAGAAAGAGTCTGACTTTTGAGGAAAGTCAGGGGAAAAGCAAAGCACCCAGACAGTTTAAATTAGCATTTTGTAAAATTTTGTCTGTGATCCACCAGTATTAGAATTACCTATGCAGCTGATTAGCCACACACATTTCTAGGCTTTATCCCAGGTATACTCAGACCCTACAGAGGTAGAACATGGGATTATAAGTCTCAGACTCACTGGTTTAAATAAATTACATGGGGCAGTAAACATCTATATCCATTTCCAATGGTTGCTATAACAAAGTACCACAAACTTGATGACTTAAAGCAAGAAAAATGTATTCTTTTACCATTCTGGAGGCCAGGAGTTTCAAATCAAGGTGTCAGTAGGGCCATTCTCTTTCTGAAGCCTCCAGGGGAGAATCAGTTTCAGGCCTTTTTCTTAGCATTTAGTGTTGCAGAAAACTTGATATTCTTTGACTTGTAGATGAATGACTTCAGTCCCTGCCTCATTCTGCACTTGGTGTTCTCTTTGTGTCTCTTCTCTTCTTCATTTAAGAAAACCAGCTACATTGAACTGAAGCTCACCCTAATCAAATATGACCTTATCTCACTGAATACATTTGCAAAGACTCTTTCCAAATAAGACCACATTCACTAGTGCTAGGGGGTGGGCTTGAATCTATCTCTTAGAGGGACACAATTCAACTATAACAATATTTTCTGGTAGGACCTTTATATCAGTGAAACTGATACTTGCTTACAACTTGATGTAAAAATTTAGCGGAATTTATGAGAAATAAGCATTTGACTAAAACTAGACATATTAGTTTTTATTTCATAATAGTTGTTTGAAATTCTGAAACTTTATTTACACTGTGCTTTCAATCATGAAATCTCCTTTAAAGAGAAGTCTTGTTTTTTTACTTTTTAATTTTAATTTTTTTATAGAGATGTGAGTTACAAGTCAGGATTAGCTATGCAAGTAGGCTGCATACAGGTGAAGCTTGGGCCTCCAACTGGTCCTTATTTCCCCTGGTGAATTTCTGACTTTTTAAAACAATAATTTTCCTACTAACTGGAAAATAGTGGTGAACTATTTTTCAGTTCACTCCAAATAAACGTGATTTAACTATCAGTCTCATCCAAAGCCTATATAGTGCTATATCTTGTATTCTGGGCACTGTTTTAGGCCCGAAAGATTCCCACGGCAAATGAAACACAAGCCCTTAGCATTGAGAGGCTTTCATTCTAGTGGTAGAGACTGAGAAGCGAATTAGATATCACATACAGAGACAATATTATGATCAAAGTAAAGAAAACTTGGCAGGCAGGAGTTGTAAGAAGATGGACAAGGAGGGCTTCTTGGAGGAGCTAAATATGAGTGGAAATTGGAAGAAAAGTAGGAATTTGCCAAGTGAAAAGAGTGGGAAGGGTGGAACAAAAGATAGCAGGTATATCTGGAAAACCTCCGGGAATTTGTTAAGGTGGTGGAGCAAAAAGAATGGTGACTTAGTGATGGGAAATAGTTTGATGGGTTTACTATACTGAATGTTTGTGTCCACCCCCCTCCCCCACGGTTAATATGTCGAAGCCCTAACCCCCAATGTGATGGTACTGGAGGTAGGGCCTATGGGAGAGGGAGATACTTGGGATTAGATGAGGTCATGAGGGTAGGGCCTTCGTGATGGAATGAATACCCTTCTAAAAAGAGGAAGAGACACAAGAGGTCTCTCTGTCTTCAAGCATATGCACCAAGGAAAGGCCATGTAAGCACACGGTGAGAAGGTGGTTATTTACAAGTGCTAAAGTCTGAATATTTGTGCCCCCACTCCCATTCATATGTTGAAATTCTAAACTCCAAGGTGATCAGATCAAGGACAGACATTTTGGAGGTGATTAGGTCATGAGAATGGAGGCTTATGAATGAAATTAGTGCCCAGCTTGGGGAGCTCCTTCTACTATGTGAGGACACAGAAGATGGCTATTTGCAACTCTGAGGAGGGCTTTCACTGAACCCAATCATGCTGAAACCCTGATCTTGGACTTTCCAGCCTTTAGAACTGTGAGAAAGAAATTTCTGTTGGTTATAAGCCACCCAGTGTATGGTATTTTTTATTCCTAGTAGCCCAAATGAACTAAAATAAGTCAGGAAGCAGGCCCTCATGAGGAACCGAACCTGTACTTTAATCTTCGACTTCCTAGCCTCCAGAACAATGAAATATGAATGTGTCCAGCACAACAGTGTTTAAGCCTCCCAGTCTATATTTTGTTTTAGGAACTTGATCTAAGACCATTAAGAGCCTGTGGGTACTGGGTGATTTGCCCAAGTTTTTCTCTGGAATAGAGTTTGCTAAAGGTTGAACAGTACTCAGTGTGAAAACTCACTAGAAAAACAAAGTGTCCTTTTTGGTAAAGTGCTTTCTAAACGCTGCATATAATTGCATATTCTTTATTGTGGATTCACAATAGTTTTTCACTATTAAAGAATTAAAAAAGAATGAAACCTCATTTTTTTCCTTTGGAAGCCAAAGGAAACTGCAACTTCTAAACTTCTTTGATAGTGAAACTTCATTATGGCACTGTGAGTCTAAGAGTTTTCTAGGCATTTAGTGGAATAGCCTTGAGGGGATAAGACGCACCATCTAAGGAAAAGGGGACCAGTGATATCCTGGGCAGGAACTCCCTCAGAGTGGTTAAAAGCAGTCCCTTCATAGTTTCACTGGAAAACTTTTTGAGGCTGATGCTTTGAGTTAACAAATGAGACAAGCAGAGGGTATATCAAAGAAAATTATATTGAGGGGTGTAAGAGATCTAAAGTTAGGGATACTTTTCTGATAAATAAAATTCTAGCTTACAAACAAATCATTCTAAAAGTAATATATATTCATTGGTAAAAATGTTTAAAATAATACATAAGTATATAAAGTCAAACAGATACCATTTTATCCATACATATTCATTAAACATTTAGATCATGTCATACTCCCTGTTTTTCCCAAGTTGTTTTTTCACTTAACTATATATTTTAACCATGTCTGTACATAGAACATTATCACACTGTATTGGCATACCATAATTGATTCAAATCCTTAAAAATTTTAGAATTATTTGTTTGGTTGTTTCAAATAAGGCTGCAATAACTATCCTCATACATATAACTTTGATACATGTATAACTAGGTTCTGGAAGTAGAAATCCTATGTTAGATGCAAGGCAAAGATTGCTAGCCATGTCTCAATATCAATTATTTCTTTTTTTTTTAATAACATAACTTTACATTTATTTCTGGAAGTAGTGCAGCCAGCTAAAAGACTACATTTCCCAGCCTCTTTTGCAGCTAGATATGGACATGTGACTTACTTTTAATCAATGAAATACGAGCTCAAGTATTGTATAATTCTTTTGAGCAGGCTTTTTACTAATTAAAGCACACTTTAATTAGTTTCTTTCTCTTTCATGTTGGCTGGACTTAAGAAGCTGTCTTAAATCATGGAGTGACATGCTGAGGTCACAGAAGAGCAACAAGACTAATGGAGCTTGGGTTCCCCATAACTTAGAGCCACCATAGTAGCCCTGGAGTGCTTGCTCCTAGATTTCTTTTACAAAAAAGAGAACTAAGTCTTTATATTGTTTCAGCTATTTCAATTTTTTCTATTATATACTTTCAAATTAAATCCTAATTTATTCAAATGCTGTGCATATCAAAAAACTTGAAAATAATATCTAAATGTCCTGAAAGAGGCTAGGCCTATAGAAATGCCCATCAGCATTTCAATGGGATTGCCTGGAAGAAAGTTAAATTTATTAAAAATAATGAAGTCTTTCTCATTTTTAAAACATTATTTCATATCCACATTGCGACATCATTTTTATTCAAAAGAATTTTAAGTGTTTAATTTTAAGCTTCCAAATATCCATAAATCAATAACATTCAGTAGAGGAAGTAGAGTCATACAAACTTGTATTCTAATCTTGACTTGGCCACTAAACAGTTGTATGACCCAGATCTAGTTTAGAACATCTTAGAACCTCAGTTTCCTAATTTGCAAAGAGGAGTTAATAACAGTAACCTTTTGGGTTATAAATAAGTAAGATCATGCATGAAAATCAGATGAATGTAAGTAAGATACTTAGCATAGAACATGGTATAGGGCACTCCACAAATGTTAGCCATCATTATTTAATAAACAAATTAAGTATCTTCTTTTGTGAGCTATTGTGTGGAATACAAGTGTGCATCGCATCAACCCTATGATCATGTAGCTCAATAGACTAGTTGGGAGAAAAGGCATGATCACAAAGACTGTAACCAACACAGTGAAGAAAACAGGAATCCCCAAAAAGAAAAGTACACCATCACAGGAATTACAGGAGGAGGAGATTACTTCTGTTTAGGGGTGTGGTGTAAAAAAAGTCATAGCGCAAGTAAATTCCAACTGGCAGAAATACCAGAGGACTTCATTCTTCACTAACCAGTACAGCAGCAGCAGAGTATTGGGTTAGGAAGGCCTGGGTTAGCTAGTGAGCCAGGTGGCTGAGATACATGCAGGAAAGCACTAAGGAGCTAGAGCAGAAAGATAAGGCCAGATCCTAAAGGGCTCTCATGGAACAGTTTGAATAGGTCCTTAATGTACTGGGGAATCACTGAAGGGCTTTAGTGTTAGTGTGAAGGTAAAGAGACAATCAGAGGTGTGCTGTATGAAAGTTCACCTGGCATTGACATGCAGTATGGATCCCACACAAGTGAGATAGGCAGGGGCACTCAGTAACTACTACCCAGGGGTGAGCTATCACAATGGAGATGAATAAGGTCATATCTCTGCACAGAAAATCCATCACTATAATTTTTTCTAATTACCATTTGGGGAAACTAAGAGGCAGAACAGCCTTATGTCGTCCAAGATTGATAAACGAGTCAGTAATGAAACCATTGGCAAGTTACCTTTGATTTCTGCTTCTTATCCACGGGCAAGTTTGTCTCTTAGGAACACATTTTGAACTTGGCAGCACTCAAAGTTCTCTGTGAATGAATAAAGCAAAATGGAGGCAAATGTGAACATTATTTTGATGTGAGAAAGTATAGATGCTGGGCATGTGTATGCTGGGCATGTGCCGGATCCCTAAATCATGGGAAGCCAGTGAAGGGTATAGTAAGAGACTTAGCATTCAGTAAATCAAAAGTTCCCTTCTCCTTGCAGTTGGAAATAGGACATGGTTTAAAAATACATTTATTAGGCACTTATGGAAGATTGCCTATTTTTTGTTATTATGGAAAAGGACTGTCTGGTATGAGAGGTGACTTTTCAAAAGTTGCAAAGAATAGCTGCAAAACTAAAATATAAACAGAATAGCCACTACTTCATCATTATCTCCCTTGGTGTAGACTTTATGCATCCTGAAGACCAGTACTGTATCTTTAAAACCAATTGGTCCGTTGCTTAGTATTGTATTTTATACAGGCAACTTTTAAATACTTTTATATTTTTATTTATTTAACACATATTCACTGAAAGCCTACTATGTGCTGGACACAATTTTTAGGCCTTGAAGTGTTTCAGGCAAGAATATGACACAGGGAGATTCCTCCTGAAGATGAATGAAGAGGAAGGAGGAACTGTTGACAGAAAAGCAATGACAAGGAACTTGTACCTGCCCAGCTAAGGCACTGTCAGCGCCTGCATGATTTTCTGTGGTGCATAACAAATTATCAAAAACTTAGCTTTCAGAAGCACATATTTATTACCTCACAGTGTCTGTGGATCAGGAGTGCAGGAATGACTAGCTGAGTTCTCTCTTTAGGTGGGTTCTGATTTCTCACAAGGCTTCAGTGAAGATGTTGACTGTCAGTCAGAGGTTGCCCTAGCTCCCTACACACGGCCCTCTCCACAGGCAGTTTATAATCTCTCAGTTCACTTGTTTAAGGTCAGAAGTACAGAGAAAGACTCTAAGCAAGTCTGATAGGGATCTTATATAATGTAAAGTAACCATGGAGGTGACCTATTTTGCCATATACTATTGGTTAGAAGCCAATGGCAGATCCAGCCACACACATACACTCATGGGGAGAAGATTATACAAAAGGATGAACACAGAAGGTGGGGATTATTGGGGGCCATCTTAGAGTTGTTCAAATAAATTAAAGTGAAGCCCAGGCCTAAATAATTTTTGAGCAAACACAATCAGGCCTCATAGGTGTTCTTAACCTTGATTAAATTGTAAATATCAGTGAAAGTTAACTTAAACTTCTTATTGTAAATGTCTACATTAAAGAAAAACAGAACTTAAGCTCTCAACCAACTCATAAACAGTTAACAAACTTACATAACCAGAGGCTTTCCAACAGAATAGGCCAAATAAGGCAATGTATAAATGTAACCAGTCAAATATTTTCTTAGCTTTACTTCTGTGTTCATCCTTTAAAAAGGCTTCCCCTTATGTTCCCTCTGTGGAGCTCCCAAACCACTTTTGGTTTGGAGCTGCCCAATTCATGAATTGTTATTAGCTTAAACAAACTCTTCAAAATTTTATTGTTCCTCAGTTTAACTTTTAATAGAGTCAATCCACCAGAGAAGGCACTGGAGGAAAATTATTTAAGGTATAGCTGGAAAATATCTTATTTAACTTTCTATCCTCATTGCCCAGTACATAGTAACTAATGAAAAATTAAATTGGGTTGGGCTTCTTTGCTGACTGGACATGAGAAGAGATGATAGAGTAAGTGGTTTCCAGTCAAAGTTAACTGCATGCTGATGCAATTTACCAGGATGGGAAAATACATGGAAGAAATGGTGAAGTTAGGGAGATAATAAGTCAGCTTTGATGCACTATCTAGGTGAAGGAATCTTGCTGAGCAGTACTTAAACTTTAATGGGATGTGGAATACTTGGGAACTATACTAAAATGATTCTGTTTGATAAGTCGGAGATGATGCTTAGCTTTGTAGTTCTAACAAGCTCCCAGGTGATGCCAATAGAGTTCCATTTTGAGTAGCCAGGCTCAAGAGCAATGAACTTTGAACATTTTTCCTTTTTAACTATCTAAAGAATTTTAGAAATGCACTCTTTCATGCATTTCTAAGTTGACAGCAAATATTTTTATTGTATTTAGACAGAAAGGATAATTTCTACTCTTTGGTTACTATTCAAATCTAAAAATAAAAGTTACATCCCTCTTTTAAATGAATCTATGGATCTATAAACCATAGTGATTTGATTTTCATCATCATCTGTTTAAAAGATACTCGAGCAAGTTTTTCTTACATAACCAAAAAAATATACATCACTTCATTTACACATATTTCTGGTCTATGTTTCCCATAAAATTTAATCCTAAAGTGATAGATTTTTGTGCTGAAAGTTTTTATTGAATATTCCATCTACTTAGTTACCATAACATATGCATATGAATGGAAATTTTTTTAAAAATTAAAGTTTATCATGTTTATAAGGTTTAAATGATACAATTTTTTTTCTGGATTAAGTCTTTAGTTACAATTAGTTGACAACTGATCAAAATAATATTTAATATAAATTTCAATAAACACTAAATATGAAAGAAGAATTGTACTGGAAATGCACCTTTTAATGAAATGATTTAGCTGGATTTCCTTTATTGAAATAAAAAATAATGTAATATCAATTCTCTATCATGTTTCCTTCTTTTTTTTAAAGGGCAAGTTACTCAATTCTATGAATACTTTTAGGGGATGTATGCCAAAAATCACATAATAATTTATTATCAAACCACTTCTTAATAATCTGTGAATGCACATGTTCATTAATTCTCCTCCAAATTTGTTGAATTCTAAGAATTGGAGGCTACTAGATTTATTTTTCGACAGTAAGATCAGAATAAGTGAGAGTTATGCTTTTATTTTGTGAAAAGGGGGGAAATGGGTGATGGGGAGGGTGAAAAGAAAATTGACAAAAATGCTAACTAGAGGCACTTACTTATTCAGCTATGTTTTGGTGAAAAGTATATATGGAAATTGAGGAGGTGGAATGTCTTCCTTTGGAACTCTTTGTGCCCACATGCCCTTTGGAATGTCTGTAAATCATCAGCGGGAGGGAGTAAGTATCTCAGTTTGATGATGGCTGCAGTGGAGAATTAGATATGTAAGCAGCACAGGGCAGAGACTGGGGTGAAGGCAAAATTAAGGGATATACAAACAGATATTAATGACATTAAAACCTTCATTGCAGGATTAAGGTGGCATTGGAGGAAAATTATTTAAGGTATGCCTGGAAAATATCTTATTTAACTTTCTATCCTCACTGCCCAGTACATAGTAACTAATGAAAAATTAAACTCGATTGGGCTTCTTTGCTGATTGGACATGAGAAGAGATTAGGCAGCTAGAGGGAATTTCTCCTGTGGAGTGAACCAACATAGAGTTTCTTCAGCACCCAGAGAGGAATGGATTCAGCAGCATGCCCTGATGGTCTCCAAAGGAGAGGTAAAAACCACTTAGAGCAAAGAAGAAGGAAAATAATCCACAGACCTGGACTGAAACTGGCTAGACTATCTCCTGCACTGCACAGTCCACTACAGACTTCAGATGCAATGGGGAGGGTGAGTGACAGGACTTTGGGAGTTCTGTGCTGCAAACTCGCAGGGATCTCTGGGCCTTGTGGGACCTCAGCCCCTCATGG
The DNA here is from genome assembly GCA_027257055.1 of Cephalopachus bancanus. Lineage (NCBI taxonomy): Eukaryota > Metazoa > Chordata > Mammalia > Primates > Tarsiidae > Cephalopachus > Cephalopachus bancanus. The sequence goes on along the minus strand of JAPVLO010000461.1, from coordinate 1,161,475 downwards.
CAAACCCCCTTTCCCACAGCCACTCTCAGCCATGAAGTGGTGCAGGAAAAGACTTACCAGCTGCCATTTCCCAGGAACTCAACCCTTGCAGGGCAGAGCAACTACTTTCCAGGCAGCTTAGGAGGGAACAGACCCCAAGAGCCAACACCACAGCTGTAGAAAGTTACTGGTTGGGCAGGTTTCTTGAGGACATTTGAGGCCCTGAGACTGGCTGCACCTTGACATCCAGATCCCAGATTGCCTGAGGCCAAGGTGGGAGCCAGGGGACACGTTGCCATAGCAACCTTTCACTCCCCTTGTGAAGTCTTCTAGGCCTGCTCTGCACAACAGCATTACCCTAGTGGCCTGGGACTCCTCCTTAATCCCCACTGGGACAGCTAAGAGTGGACATTTGCAGGGTGCTTCATCTCCTTTTCTCTTTTCCCCTGCAGAAATGCAAAAGACTCAAAATGGGCTGAAAACTTAGGAAGTCCCCAGAGCCCTGCCCACAGCCTAGACTGGCAGGGAACTTCCTTGGAGAAACACTAAGTAGGAACCCTACAGACCCCATTGTGGCTTTCTCCCATAAGCGCCACCTCCTGGTTGGAGGTCAACATATAGCCAATCACATTGAATGCAACAACTCAGCTTTGAGAAAGGCCAGATCCCAAAATGCTAGCTAATAACACTTTTTAAGGCATGCTGGCCACTTAAGACCCCATGATCCAGTGCAGGTACATAGCATAGGGCTGCCACATCTGGCAACTGAGAAACTCACCACACCAATGCTATATATAACCAAGGGAGCCCAATAGTGCATATGTCAGCCTCCTACCAACCACAAATAAGAAGAAATTATCTACCTAAATGTGAAGGAAGCAGAACAATAATTCTGATCCTATGGAGAAAAACAAAACAAAACATAGTTCTCCAACACCCTCAAAAGACTAAACCAACTCTTCAGCAATAAACCCTAAACAAAATGAAATTTGTTGAAATTCTGGTCATAGAATTCACATTTTGATGATTATATTGGTCAGGTAACTTTAGGAGGAAACATAAAAAACACAAACAAAAACAAAAGCAAAACTATTCAGGACTGGATGAAAAATTATCCAAAGAGATAGCCACCTTAAAAAAAAAAAAACCAGAAATTCTGGAAATAAAAGAAGTATCTAGGGAAGTACAAAATGCAATGGAAAGTTTTAATAGTAGAGTAAAACAAGTAGAAAAAGAATCTCAGACTTGAAGACAAGGTTTTAGAATTAACCCAATCAGACAACAATAAAGAAAAAAGAATCAAGAGAACATAACAAAGTCTCTAAGAGATAGGGGATTGTGTAAAATGTTCACACCTATGACAGGCATTCCTGGGAAAGAGGGGAAAGCAACAACTATGGGAAACCTATTAGAGGAAATAATGGAGGGAACCTTCCTTGGCCTTGCCAGAGATTTAAACATCCAGATAAAAGAAGCTCAAAGAACCCCCAGAAGATTCATTATAAAAAGGACATCCCCAAGGCATATAATCATCCAGGTATGCAAAGTTAATGTGAAGTGAGAAGAAAGCATAAAATAACTTACAAAGATAAACCTGTTAGACTAACAGCAGTATTCTCAGAAGAAAACCCTACAAGCCAGAAGGGATTAAGGCACCATTTTCAATCTCCTTAAACAGAATAACTGTCAGCCAAGAATTTTGTATCCTGTAAAATGAAATTTCATAAATGAAGGAGAAATAAAGTCCTTTGCAGACAAGCAAATGCTGAGGGAATTTGTCACCACTAGACTAGCTCTACAAGAAATATTCAAAGGAATCCTAAATACTGAAACAAAACGTCAAAATACACCAGTAAAAAATGCTGGAAATCATAAAGTGCACTGGCTTTATGGAACACTAGAGAAAATGAATAAACAAAGCAACCAGATAACAAGTAGATGGTGAGTAGAATAGTACCTTATATATTGTTAACTCTGAATGTAAATAATCTCAATGACCCACTAAAAATATTTAAACTGGCAATATGGATAAGAAGACACTACCTAAATATCTGCTACCTCCAAAGACAATTACTTAACTCACAAAGACTTCTACATACTCAAGATAAAGAGGTGAGAAAAACTATTCCATGCAAATGGAAATAAAAAATGAGCAGGAGTGGCTATTCTCATATCAGATAAAACAGACTTTCAATTAACAGTAAAAAAAAGAAAAGAAAAAGATGGCTATTATACAATGATAAAGAGACCAATCTAACGAGGGAACATAATTTTAAATATAGGTGCCTAACACTAGAACCCTCAGCTTTATAAAATGAATTATACTAGACCTAAAAAAAAAAAAAAAAAGCAATGCAATAATAGTGGAAAACTTCAACATTCCGCTGACAGCAATAGACAGATCATCAAGGCAGAAAGTCAGCAAAAAAAAATATTGGAGTTAAACCAGACTCTAGAGCAAATGGAACTAACAGACACCTACAGAACATTCCATCCAGAAACTACAGAATATACATTTTTCTCATCAGCACATGGAACATTCTCCAAGATAGACCATATGATAGGCCACAAATCAAGTCTCAATAAAAATTTAAAAAAATTTTAAAAATCATATCAAGCACCTTCTAAGACTCAGTGGAATAAAACTAAAGATGAACTCCAAGAAGAACTTGCAAAATCAAACAAAGACATGGAAGTTAAACAATTTTATCCTGAATTATCCTTGCGTCAACAATGAAATCAAGATGGAAATTTAAAAATTCCTTGAAATGAATGACAGCAGTGAAACAAGCTATCAAAATCTCTGGGACACAGCCAAAGCTGTGCTCAGAGGAAAATTTATAGTGTTTAAGGCCTATATTAATAAGACTGAAAGATCACACATTGTCAACCTAACATAACACCTCAAGAAACTAGAAAAACACAAACAAACCAAACCCAAGACTAGCAGAAGAAAAGAAAAAAACAAAGAATAACGAAGATCGGAGCAGAAATAAATTACATTGAAATAAAAAAAAAATACAAAGGATCAATGAAACAAAAAGTTGATTCTTTGAAAAGATAAACAAAATTGATATACCACTAACTAGATTATTTAAGAAATGAAGAGAGAAGATGAAAATTAGCTCAATCAAAATGAAAAAGGAGACATTACAGCTAATATGATGGAAATTCAAAAGATCATTCAGACTATTATAAGTACCTTTATGCAAAGAAATGAGACAATCTAGAGGAAATGGATAAATTTTTAGAAACATACAACCCACTCAACCTTGATTCAGGAGGCAATAGAAACCGGAACAGATCAAATAACAAGCAGTGAGATTGAAGTAGTAATTAGAAGTCTCCCAACAACAAAAAAGGTACAGGACCTGATGTGCTCACAGCTGAATTCTACCAGACCTCAAAGAAGAACTGAGACCAATTTTACTGAAGCTATTCCAAAAGATTGAAGAGGAGGGAATTCTCCCTAACTCATTCAAAAAGGCCAGTATCATTATGATACCAAAGGAAGGAAAAGGCCCAATGAAAAGTCCTCCACAAAATATTAGCTAACCAAATTCAACAGCAAACACACAAAAAATATCCCATGACCAAGTGGGTTTTATTCCAAGTGGGTGCAAAGGTTGTACAACATATGCAAGTCAATAAACATGATCTGCTATATAAACGGAATTAAAAACAAAAATCATATGATCATTTCAATAGAGGCAGACAAAGCATTTGATAAAATCTATCATACCATCATGATTTAAAAAACCTCAGCAAAATACACATAGAGGGAACATTTCTCATAATAATAAAAGCTATATATGACAAACCCACAGCCAATGTCATCCTGAACGGAGAAAATTTGAATATATTCCCCCTCAGAACTGGAACAAGGCAAGGATTCCCACCTTCACCACTACTATTCAACACAGTACTGGAAGTTCTTGTCAGAACAATCAGGCAAGAACAAGAAATAAAGGGTATCCAAACTGGAAAAGAAGAAATCAAAACTACCTCTGTATGCTGACAATATGATCTTTTACCTACAGAACCCTAAAGACTCCACCAAAAGACTCCTGGACTTGATAAGTGAGTTCAGTAAAGTTTCAGGATACAAAAATCAATACTCACAAATCAGTGCCAATAGCAACCAAGCTGAGATTCAAATCAAGAACTCAACTCCATTTACAATAGCAACCAAAAAGCTAAAATACCTAGGAATATATTTAACCAAGAAGGTGAAAGATCACTACAGGAAATATAAAATTCTGATCAAAGAAATGGCAGAGGACACAAACAAATGGAGAAATATACCATGCTCATGGATCGGAAGAATTAACATTATTAAAATGACCATATTACCCAAAGTAATTACAGATTCAATGGAATTTCTATAAAACTACCAGCATCATTTTTCACAGAATTAGAAAAAACAATCCTAAAATTAATATGGAACCAAAAAAGAGCCAGAATAGCCAAAGGAATTCTAAGCAAAAAAAAACAAAGCTAAAAGATCACATTACCTGACTTCAAATTATACTGTGAGGCTATAGTTACTAAACAGCATGGTATTGGTACAAGAGCAGACACATTAACCATTGGAACAGAATGGAGAATCCAGAAATAAACCCAAATACCTACAATTAACTGATCTTTGACAAAGCAGACAAAAACATACACTGGGGAAAGAACACCCTATTCAAAAAATGACACTGGGAAAATTGGATAGCTACATGCAAAAAAATAAAACTTGATCTCTATCTCTCCCCATATAAAAAATGAATTCAAGATGGATTAAAATCTTAAATGTCAGACCTGAAACTACAACAATTCTAGAAGAAAATCTATGAAAAACTCTTGTGGACATTCGCCTAAGCAAAGAATTTATGGTTAAAACTCAGAAAGCAAATACAACTAAAAGAAAAACAAGTGGGACTTAATTAAACTAAAAAGTGTCTGCACAGCAAAATAAATAATAAACAGAGAAAATAGGCAACCTACAGAATGGGAGAAGATATTTGCAAACTATACATCTGACAAAAGACTAATATTCAGAATCAACAAAGAACTCAAGCAAATTACCAAGAAAAAAGCAAATAGCCCCATTAAAATGTGGGTAAATGACATGAACAGACATCTCTCAAAGGGAAATATACAAATGATCAACAAACCTATGAAAAAATGCTCACTATCACTCATCATCAGGGAAATGCAAATTAAAACCACAATGAGATACCACCTTATGCCAGTCAGAATGACCATTATTAAAAATTCAAAAAACAATAAATGATGGTGTGGATGCGTAGAAAAGAGAACACTTACACACTGTTGGTAGATGTGTAACTTAGTACAACCTCTATGGAAAGCGGTGGAAATTACTCAAAGAACTAAAAGTAGATCTACCAGATGATCCAGCAACCCCACTACTGGTGTCTACCATAAGGGACAGAGGTCGTCATATAACAAAGACATCTGTACCCACATATTCATCACAGCACAATTCACAATTGCAAAGATGTGGAATCAACGTAAATGCCCATCAACCAATCAGTGGATAATGAAAATGTGGCGTATATACACTATGGAATACTACACAGCCATAAAAAGAATGAAATCATGTCCTTTGCGGCAACATGAATGGAGCTGGAGATCATCATTCCTAAGTAAACAGACTCAGAGACTGAAGACCAAACACTGCATTTTCCTAGGTGGGAACTAAATGGTCACAAGGATGGAAATAATTGACACTGGAGACACTAATAAGCAGGGTGGAGGAGGGGAGTTAGAGTTCAGAAACTACCTATGATGCACAATGTTCAGTATCTGTGAAATGGCCCACCTGAGACCCAGTCTCCACCACTATACAATATGTCCATGTAACAAATACATATGTGTACCTCCTGAATCTAAAATAAAACATTTAAAACAAACAAACAGAAAGACTTCTTTGCACAGACCCAATTCATTCAGAATTTTAGAGGTAGAGTCTAGATAAAGGGAAATTTTGTCCTAGATATGGAAAGAAGAAAAGTGGCTAGTAAGCCATGGTGCACAACAGGCTTATAGGTTCTGAATCACACAAAGTACTTTCCGACCCTTTAGGACATTCATGTGTACATAAGTAATTGATAAATGACTATAAGTCACTCTTATCTATTTGTTAGAGCTGGTTCTCTGCTCAGCAACACCTTGTCTGCTTAATTCTAGTTACTCTGTGTACACAGTGTGCCTAAGGAGATAAAACCTGTTTACTTTAAAATAAAGAAAGAAAAAGAAGTGTAATTTGACTCTTTTACTCAATCTACTTATCCCTCTTCTGCTACATCTGGAGTAGCTAAATCTTTAAAAGTTTCTTTCAACACCAAGGTGTTTTAATTGGTCCCCTTTTTAAGATATGTGAAATAGACTGAGTCACACATTTTTACTTTTATTTTTGAACAGATCCTGGAACGGCCTACTCAGATATGCTTAGTTTATTTTTATGGAGAGGCCAGGTGGAAGAGAGAGAGAGTGAGAAATTCTACTACCAAGTTGGTGCTGGAACTCTCTTTATTTGCAATTTTATCCAATCATTGATAAGGAAATACTGTCATCTAAGGCTGAGAATGGCTGCCTTAGCTAAACAAGCAAAAGGAAGACAACTCCAGGATTGCAAGCTACATTCTAAATCAAAATCACCAGTCTCAGAAAGAATGTCTTCTGACATCCCCAGGTCTATTTTGTGCCCAACTCTATCGTTCTTAGTGCTTTTCCCTTTCTGAACAGTAGGCTTTTGCCTGCCTTATTGATATCTATGGATGATCAAATAACTTGTGACATTTAAGCTTAAGCAGCAAGATATTCCCGAGAACCACTGTGGTTCAATATTTTCCATAGAACTAATAATAATGTTGCTGCCTTAAAAACTATAAAGAGAAACCAATACCTCAGGGAAAATGTAGAAGAGACTGAATTTTCTCAGTACATTGTCCCAGGGCTAGAAGAGAACTTCCTTTGTTCCCCTAAATCTATCCAGGGTGTTCTCCACTCCCCACATATACGAGAAAGTTGAAGGAGGCATAATAAAAGATTCTAGAGTCTTGCCTATATGTTTGCTACACCTCCTCCCCCAACTTCTGTCCTATTTCTTCACTTCTGACCTAATATTCATGTACACCTTTATCAGTTAAATAGGTTAGAGGTGATGCTCACACTCTGAAGCAGTCAGTCAGCAGAGAGAATAATCTAGGATCAAAACTCCACTTGGCTGCAAACCTTAAATGCAGAAGGGCAAAGCTGTTTTTGCCTAATACATCTTTATCTTTTCTTCATCTGCCAAAACATGGTTGACATTAGGTAGGGGCTTAACTCTTCGATTGGATGCAAGATTTTGCATGTTTGTGCATTTTTCTTCTTTTGAAGCTTGAAGAGAGAAATTTCTCCTCAAAGGTAAAGAACCACTAATGTGATGGATGGGCTGGTTTATCTCCATGGCATTGAATGACTCTTGGCATCTCCTTAGTGAAGTTAATTGAGGGCACCACCCATCCCCAATCTTTTGGGTCTTGGGAACTTCACCTAAATGAAAACCAGAGTTTTCCCTCTGCATGTATTTTTTAGAGCAACTCTCCTCCCTGGCTCCAGACAATTTCAGTTGCTCTTTTAGTTAAAAAAAAAAAAAAATCTAATGGAGATTATGAGAATATCTTTTCAGGATCTATTATGTAACTGGAAAATCTTGTCTATATAATTTCAGACTAACTCACTAATATTTAACAATTCCTACTTCTCGTAACATGTATTTGGTCCTCGCTTCATGTCAGACACCATGCTAGAACTTCATGCACATTATTTTGTTTAATCCTGATAATAACACTATTAGATAGGCGTTATGACTTTTCCCACTTTGGATACTGCCATTATTGATAAGGAGGTTGTGGTACAGAGATGTAAGGATCTTGCTTATGGTCACAGCTGGTGCATGATGAAACCCACGCTCACACCCAGACAACCTGTTCGTGAAACCTGAGCTCTGTTCTTTAAACAGGACCTGTTCCTATTATTTAGTTGATATCCATATGATGTGATCAATCTAGCAAACAAATGATGAAACTGGACTAAGTAATCAGAAGCCTGGCCTAAATGAGGAGGCATTGGTTTGGGATCCTGGGAGTCTGTTTCCTAATATATCCTTGGACATCAACATCTGGGGTAATATTAGGACAGTTATTTTCTTTCTTTATTTTTTGAGTAAGGGTCTCACTCTTTCACCTAGGCTGGAGTGCAGTGGCATGATCATAGCTCATGGCAGCCTTGACATCCTGGGTTCAAGTCATTTTTTCAGCTACCTCCTCAGTAGCTAGGATTACAGGCACATGCCACCATGCCTGGCTTGCTTTTAACTTTGTAGAGAAGAGGTCTTACTATGTTGCCTAGACTGGTCTTGAACTCCTAGGCTCAAGCAATTGTCCTGTCTCGGCCTCCCAAATTGCTGGGATTATAGGCCTTAGCCACCATGCCCAGCCAAGAACAGTTATTTAATATTTCTCCACTGTTACTTCTGTAACATGGGAGATTATTATTTAAAAATTCATTTTTTATTACTGAAGCCAAAATAATAGATATCAAGAGCTTTGATAAAGGAAATAATGATAGTAACAATATCAATACTAATGCATTCATAGATTCAGAATAAAGGTATGAATGCAGAAAGCCCTCGTGTTTCCTTTGTGAAAAAGATTCCTTAGTCAATATTACCTTGAATATGGTTCTTATTGTCAAGAAGTAAATTCCAATATTTTCTCCAACTTTCTCCCATTTTTTTCTAACTTTCTCCTTTTCCTTTCTTTCTCTCTCATCTTTCTCCCTCCCTCTCCTTCCTCTCTTTACTCCTCTCTTCTCCCTTTTGTCCTCCAGTCTTTGCCTCCCCTGCTCCACTGTCTTGGATTACAAAGACAGCACTGTGCCTGGGAGAGTGCCCAAGGGGTGCAGTGAGGGATGAGAATGAGGCCAAATAAGTTTTAACAACTCAGTCTCTTTTTGCAGCTGCTGTTTGGAAAGCAGGCTTCCTGCCATTCTGAGGCTGAACCTGCCAAATGCCTTGTCCTGGGCTAAGCCCCAGAACCTCAGCCACAGACTACTTTCTATGGCATTTCCAAATGCAGTTCCTCAGCTGTGCTGCAGACAATCAATATCTCTTTCTGTAATAGGGAAATGGGCCCATGAAATCTACCCGTTCATCCTTCAGAGCCTCTACTCGGCTGCCTCTTTATTTTCACCCAAATTGCATTATTGCTCTTTAAGATAGAATCTAGAGACATTCATCAAGTGCCTGTGTGCCAAAATTCTGGGTATTAGAATATTCTCAAATTCTCCAAGGAAGTGATCAATAGAAAATTGTAGCCAGAGAATTGATTAGCAAGATAGTGTGAAAGATACTTTTTTTTCCTGGAGACTGTAGGCAGCTTGCACAGTATTTGAATTTCCTAAACTCTTATTATTAAATATAGTAATACAAAATCTTAAGTTTGGAAAAGCTAAATTTATTTTCTTAACATTAAAAGATAGAACTAGGAGCACTACGTAGAGGCAACTTAATGTGGCAGACAAAACAAATGATAATAATAGAAATAACAATATGGATTACTATCATGTATTCATACAAAATTTGTGGGCCAGGCAAAATGCATGAAACTTCTCTGTCTATATTGTTGAATGTCCCCAAACAGGCTTGCAAAATAGATATCGTTAGGTGACTTTATTTTTCTTAATATTCTACATCTTAAACTTACATGCTGAAAACCATACAGTCTCATATATTTTGGTGGGAGTGTAAATATTGTAAATAATTTTGCAATATAGATCAAAATTAAATGAAAGCATAGCATGATCCTTTTTAAAAAGAGAGAATAAAAATCTATACTTATGCTTGCGTATATGTATATATACAAAAACACAATTTGTTTTTTATTTGGACAAAAGTTATGAAAAGATACACATGGTTATCTCTAAGGACTGATACTAGAAAATGTGGTAGCTGGGTTCGGTGGCTCAGCCTGTAATCCCGCGCCTTTGGGAGGCTGAGGTAAGTGGATTGCCTGAGTTCACAGGTTCGAGACCCGCTGGGCAACTTGGCGAGACCTCATCTCTACAATACATCAAAAATCACCCGGGCATGGTAGCGTGCGCCTATACTTCCAGCTACTTGGAAGGCTGAGGTGGAAGGATCGCCGGAGCCCAGCAGGTCGAGGCTGCGATGGCCGGGAGTGGCCACGGTACTACAGTCTGGGCGACAGAGTGAGACTCCAACTCAAAAAAAAAAAACAAACAAAAAACAAAGAAAATGTGGTAGAAAAAGAAGGTTTTTGTTTATAATTTATGCTCATCTAAACTTTTGACTTATTGCTTTTTGCCAAGATCATATGTTACCTTTAGAGTATACAAAATTAGTTTAAATGGAAGTGAAAATGAGCATAATCTTTGACTCAGCAATTATTTTTTAGGAATTTATCCCAGGGAAATAAATTGGGAATTGTATGGAAGCATGTAAAGAAGGGCATTTATTGCATTATTGTTAGAGACCTCCAAATAACTATTAATAGATTTTCAGTTAAATAAAATATGGTACATTTATACAATGGAATGCTATAAAACAAAACTTAAAAATAAACAAATAGATCTATGCACACTGACATCAAATTTTCTCCAGCCCACCAGGAACATACCTGTGGTTGAACCAGTTAAGGTGATTGCTCATTGCAGTGAGGGAGAACTATTCTACGAAGAACTATGAGGCAAATCAGTAAGAGGTGTCAGAAAGGACATGCAGAGGGTTTGGGGTTTGGCCTTGTGTTAGGTGGTTTGGGGAGGGTGTAAGGAAGTGGGGCTTTGCTCTGAATTGGATGCTGCCAAGAAGTGGGCAATTCCATGAATGTGTGTATATATATATATATATTATATATATATATATATATATATATATATGTATATATATATATATTTTTTTTTAAGTTGGAGTCTCACTCAGTCGCCCAGACTGGCATGAGTGGCCGCTTCCAGCCACCACAGCCTCGACCTGCTGGACTCCGGGGATCCTGCCACCTCACCCTTCCAAGTAGCTGGAACTACAGGCACGTGCTATCACGCCCAGCTAATTTTTTTAATTTATTGTAGAGATGAGGTCTCGCCAAGTTGCCCAGGCAGGTCTCGAACCCACGGGCTCAGGCAATTCACTCACCTCAGCCTCCCAAAGTGCGGGATTACAGGCTGAGCCACCGAGCCAGGCTCATGAATGTATATCTTAATGTATCTTATCTAGAAGGAGAACAGACTATATTGAGGATGAAGCTGTAATGGATAAAATGCAGCAATCACTCATATTAATCAGAAAGGGGGGATTCCTGGATACTTTTATAGTGTCTTGTACAATGTTCATATTTTGTCTGCATTAGATATGATTATAGCATTGTCTTGTTTTTGTTTTGATCCATCATAGTTGCTGCCTTAGTCTGTTTTATGTAGTTATAATAGAATACCTGAAGCGTAGTTTATAAATAAAAGAGACTTACTTATCGTGTGGTTCTTCAGGCTAGGAAGTAGGAGAAGCATGGCATAACATTGAGATACCACACAGTAAGTGTGGCCATAATTAGTAAAACCCACAACAACAGATGCTGCTGAGGATTCGGAGAAAAAGGAACGCTTCTACACTGCTGGTGGGAATGCAAACTAGTGCAACCTCTTTGGAAGATGGTGTGATGATTTCTGAAAGAACTAGAAGTCGACCTTCCATATGACCTAGCAATCCTCCTATTGGGAATATACCTGAAGGAACTCAAGTCATTCTACCAAAAAGATACCTGCACACGCATGTTTGTTGCAGGTCTATTCACAATAGCAAAAACATGGAACCAATCATGCTGCCTATCAAAGCTGAACTGGATTAAAAAAATGTGGTACACATACACAATGGAATGTACCTGTAAAGAAGGACAAACCTATGGACTTTGCAGCAACTTGGATGGATTTAGAGTCAATCATACTCAGTGATCTACCACAGAAACAAAGAAGAGAGTACCATATGTTCTCACTCATAAGCGGACCTTGAACATTTACCGTAATACTATAAGCAAGGGGTTGGCAGTAGTGGGAAACTGCCTGGGCAGATGGGGTGGGATTGGCAGTTGAGGGAAACTGCCACGGGAGGGAGGGGAATGCCTCTTCAATAAGGGTACCTTCATAATGAACATTTGTGTACCTAACCCTGAATTGTACCCCACATGTTTAAAGTAAAGAAAAAAAAAGAAGAAGAAGCAGCATGGCATAGGCATCCACTTGGCTTCTGGTGAGAGGCTCTTGCTGCTTCATTCAACTCATAGCAGAAAGTGGAAGAGGAGTGGGCATGTGTAAAGAGATAAACTAAGGAAGCCAAACTTTTTTTTAAATGACCCACTCTCCTGGGAACTAATTCATTCCCTAGAAATCAAGAACTCATTTATTATAATGGGAGACCATTAATCTCTTCATATGGGCTCTACCCTATGGCCCAACACCTCTCACTAGGCCACAATTGGGATCGAATTTCAACGTGAGCGTTGGTGGAGATGAACCACATTCAGACCATAGCAATTATGGAGTGGCCTTATCTGACACTGACGTTCTGTTCTGTGAAGTTGTATATATTTAACAGGAGAACATCAAGATCTAGCCAATAGTACCAGGTCAGCTCTCAGACATTAGAAGCTGATTTTATCCCTTGTCAAAAGACATACACATATACATAGCTTCAAAAAATGCAACATATAAAAAAGTACTTATGATATAATCTAATTTTAAAAATATCAGCAAAATTTTTTTCAGACATAGAGTAGAGCCTGAATGAATATGTTGCTGATTATCGACAATAATTATGTTGAAAAGGATTAGATTATGGGAGGCTTTCACTTTCTGCTTCTATTTGTTTAATTTTTTTATAATGAGCATATATTATTTTTACAATCAAAAAAAGCAATTTGATATTTCTAATTTGAAAATAAAAATTAGAATTTCCGTGTAAGTAAGCCTGATTGTGTTCCTCTTCACCCAATACCCACAAGGTGAATATATTTTCTTTTCCATGCTGGCTCTTCCTCGTAGGAGGGTTTGGCGATAAAGCAACAACTTGCCTTTTAAAGTCAAGTGTCAATAAATGGGGCAGCCTGTAACCCTCTCCTCCACCCCTATGTTCTCATCCCTTGGGACAGACAGCTATACAAGGAGGGATCCAAAAACCCCTGAAATTTATTTTTTAAAAATTGTGTATTCTTACACTTTGAAACTTCAATCACCTTCAAGTACTCTCCATTTGGTGCAATACACCTATTGCGATGCTTTTTCCACTGCTCAAAATGGTTTTTGAACTCATCGATTTGGATGAGTGCCTCTGCCATTTTTTGGTTTCACCTCTTCCACATTAGCAAAACGGTTCCCTTTGGGGACTTTTTTCATCCAGGAAAACAAACAAACAAACAAACAAACAAACAAAAGTCACATGGGGTGAGATTGGGTGAAAATGGAGAGTAGGGCATGGGAGTCATGAACTTTTTTTGGTCAAAAACTCCTGAACACTCAGCGTGGTGTGGGCAGGAGCACTTTTATTTTATTTTTTATTTTATATCAATATTTTTTATTATGATGTTGTGGGGTACAGTTAAGGGTTAGGTATACAATTACGTTTCATTCAGGCACCCTGTTGATAAGAGGTGTTTCCCCGTCCCCAGACAGATATTTGCTACTGTTAATCCCATCCCTCTCCCCCCATAGTTTCCCAGTACCGTCAGTCATTTTCTTATAGTATTACATTGGATGTTCAAGGTCCATTATATGAGTGAGAACATGTGATACTCGGATCTTTGTTTCTGTGAGAGATCACTCTGTATTATAGACCCTAGTTCCATCCAGGTTGCTGTGAAATTCATGATTTTGTTGTTTTTTATGGCTGCATAATATTCCATCGTGTATATGTACCACATTTTTTCAATCCAGTTCTCTTTTGATGGGCAGCATGGTTGCTTCCAGGTTCTTGCTATTGTGAACAATGCTGCGATAACCATACGTGTGAGGTATCTTTTTTATAGAGTGATTTGAGTTCTTCAGGATATATTCCCAGTAGGGGGATTGCGGGGTCATATGGGAGGTTGATATTTAGAGCTTTTAGGAATCGCCACACTGCTTTCCACAGAGGTTGCACTAGTTTACACTCCCACCAACAGTGTAGAAGTGTTCCCTTTTTGCCACACCTTTTCCAGCAGCTGTTATTTTTTGAGTTGTTGATAATTGTCATTCTGACTAGAGTTAGATGGTATCTCAGTATGGTTTTGATTTGCATCTCCCTGATGATTAGTGAGGTTGAACATTTCTTCATGTGTCTGTTAGCTGCTTGGATGTCTTCCTTTGTGAAGTGTCTGTTCCTATCTTTTGCCCATTTTATAATGGAGTTGTTTGTTTTTTTCTTTTCAGCATGTTTGAGTTCCTTGTAGATCCAGGATATTAAGCCTTTGTCAGACCTGGTGTTGGCAAATACTTTTTCCCAGTCTGTAGGCTGTCTTCCTGCTCTCTTGATGGTTCCTTTGGCTTTGCAAAAGCTTGTCAGTTTAATGAGGTCCCACTTGTCTATCTTCTCTCTTATGGCCTGTGGGTTTTGGGTTTTGTTCAGGAATTGGATGCCAGTTCCAATTTCCATGAGGGTATTTCCTTCATTTTCTAAGGTTCTTATGGTTTGAGGTTTTACATTTAGGTCTCTGATCCATTTGGAGTTAACCTTTGTGCATGGGGACAGATAGGGGTCCTGTTTCAATCTTCTGCATGTGGTCAGCCAGTTTTCCCAGCACCATTTACTGAATAGGTTCTCCTCTCCCCAGTGGTAGGTGGTGGAGGCTTTGTCGAAGATGAGTTGGTTGAGAAATTGAGGTTTTGCTTCTGAAATCTCAATTCTATTCCATTGATCTATATGCCTGTTCCTATACCAATACCAAGCTGTTTTGATGATTGTAGCTTTATAGTAAAGTTTGAAGTCTGGTAATGTGATACCACCTGCTTTGTATTTTTTGCTGAGGATTGTTCTGGCTATTCTTGGACATTTGTGTTTCCATATGAATTCCTGCGTTGTATTTTCTAGGTCTGAGAAGAACGTTGCTGGTAATTTGATGGGTATTGCATTGAATCTGTAGTGCCTTAGGTAAGATGGACATCTTCACAGTGTTGATTCTTCCAATCCATGAGCATGGGATATTTTTCCACTTGTTTGTGTCATCTTTGATTTCTTTGAGCAGTGTTTTGTAGTTTTCATTGTAAAGGTCTTTCATGTCTCTGGTTAGGAAGATGCCAAAGTATTTCATTTTTTTTGTGGCTATTGTGAGTGGAATTGTGTTTTTTATTTGGGTTTCTGGTTGTTTATTATTGGTATAGAGAAATGCGATTGTCTTTGGTACATTTATTTTGTATCCTGAGACTTTGCCAAAGGTCTTTATCAGTGTAAGGAGGTTTTTGACAGATTATCTTGGGTTTTCAAGGTACACAATCATATCATCTGCAAAGAGAGATAACTTGACTTCCTCTTTTCCTATTTGGATACCCCTTATTGCCTTCTCTTCTCTAATTGCTCTAGCCAGGACTTCCAATGCTATATTGAACAGGAGGGGTAAGAGTGGGCATCCTTGTCTTGTTCCAGTTTTCAGAGGAAATGGTTCCAGTTTTTGTCTGTTTAGGAGTATGCTGGCTGTGGGTTTCTCGTAGATGGCTTTTACTATTTTGAGGTATGTTCCCTGTATGCCTAGCTGTTTGAGGCTTTTTATCAAGAAGGGGTGCTGGATTTTATCAAAAGCTTTTTCTGCATCTAATGATATAATCATGTGGTTTTTGTTTTGACATCTGTTGATGTATTTAATTACATTTATGGTTTTACAAATGGTGAACCAGCCTTGCATCCCAGGAGTGAAGCTTACTTGGCCATGATGGATGATTTTTGAGATGTATTGTTGAATCTGGTTTGCTAGGATCTTGTTGAGAATTTTAGCATCTATGTTCATCAAAGATATTGGCCTATAGTTCTCTTTCTTTGTTGGATCTTTACCTGGCTTGGGTATCAATGTGATGTTGGCTTCGTAAAATGATTTGGGGGAGAGTTCCATCTTTTTCAATCGCCTGGAATACCTTCAGTAGGATTGGTGTCCTCCTCAAATGTCTTGCAGAATTCTGCTGGAAAGCCATCTGGACCAAGGCTTTTTTTTGTAGGAAGTTTTCTTATTATGTAGTCAATTTCCTTGATTGTTATTGGTCTATTTAGGGTCTCAATTTCTTCTTGTTCCAACCTAGGGAGGTTGTGTGATGTCAGGAAGTCCTCCATTTCCTTAAGGTTTTCAAGTTTGTTTCCATACATGTGTACATAGTATTCTCTAATGATCTTTTGTATTTCTTCAGGGTTAGATGTGACTTCATCTTTTGTGTTTCTGACTGTGCTTATTTGGTTTTTTTCTCATTTTTTCTTGGTCAGTCTAGCTAGGGGACCATCGATCTTGTTTATCCTTTCAAAGAACCAGTTTTTTGTTTCATTGATTTTTTGTATTATCTTTTTGTCTTCTATGTCCTGGATTTGGGCTTTTATTTTGGTGATCTGGATTCTTCTGCTGAAATTAGGGTTTTTGTGGTCTTGCTTTTCCAGCTTCTTTAGGTGGTTTGTTAGGCTATTAATTTGTGTTCCTTCCATTTTCTTCATGTGTGTTTGTAGGGATAAAAATTCCCCTCTTACTACAGCTTTCTAGGCAAACCAGAGATTTTGGTAAGATGTTTCTTCATTTTCATTTGTTTCCAGGTATCTTTTGATCTCTGTTTTGATTTCATCAGTGACCCAGGAGTTGTTTAGCATCATGCTGTTTAGTGTCCATGTCTTTGTGGGTTTTGGGGGGACCTTGTTGGTGTCAATGTTTATTTTTATTCCACTGTGGCCTGAGAAGGTGCATGGTAGAATTTCAGTCCTTTTAAATTTGCTTATGCTTGATTTATGTCCAATTATGTGGTCGATCTTAGAATATGTTCCATGCGGTGATGAGTAGAATGTGTATTCTGTGGTCTTTGGCTGGAGTGTTCTGTAGGTATCAATTAAGTCCATTTGGTCCAGAGTCTCACTGAGGTTCCAGATCTCCTTGCTGATTTTTTGTCCTGATGATCGGTCTAGGGTTGTGAGTAGGGTATTAAAGTCTCCAGTTATGAGGGTGTTAGAGTCAATATCTTTCTTTAGTTTTCCTAGAAGTTGCTTTATGAAAGTTGGTGCACCTATGTTTGGTGCATATATGTTTAGGATAGACATTTCTTGTTGATGGAGTGAACCTTTTATCATTATGTAATGGCCCTCTGTGTCTTTTTTAATTTTTGATAGCATAGATGGTATTTTGTCTGAAATTAGGATCGCGACTCCTCCTTTCTTTTGTGTTCCATTTGCCTGAGATTTGTTTCCCATCCTCTTACTTTCAGTCTTTGTATGTCCTTTCTAGTGAGATGGGTCTTTTCAAGGCAGTATATGGTTGCCTGGTGATATTTTATCAATTTTTGCCATTCTATGTCTTTTCAGTGGTGCGTTTAGTCCATTCACATTCAGGCTAATTATTGAAATGTGAGAGTCCGTCCCTATCATAGAGTTCTTATAGAGTTGTTGTTCTTCCACTTGGTTTTTTTGTCTTTCTTTTGTTTTTGGGGTTGGTTCATGTATATTTTATTCTTTTCCCTGTACTCTTGTGAAGAACATTGTTCTTTTTTCCTTTTCTTCTGTGTTTAGTACTTTCTTAAGTGTTTCATGTAGAGATGGTTTGGTGGCAGCCTAAGTTCTTAGGGATTGGATATCTGGGAAAGATTTTAATTCTCCCTCACTGACGAAACTTAGCTTGGCTGGGTAGGTTATTCTTCGTTGAAATTGTTTATCTTTTAGGACTTTGAAGATAGGGCTCCAAGCTCTCCTAGCCTGCAGGGTTTCTGTAGATAAATCTGCTGCTATTCTGATTGGTCTTCCATGGTAGGTGATCTGGCCTTTTTCTCTTGCTTCCTTTAGGATTTTTTCTTTTATGCCTACTTTGTTTAGGCGAATTATTATGTGTCTGGGAGTTGGTCTTCTCATTTGTTGTCTTGCAGGGTTTCTCTGAATCTCTTGTGTTTGAATTTTTGCATCACTGATTAGATAAGGGAAGTTTTCTTGAATGATCTCATGCAAAGTTTGTTCCAGTGTGGTCTCTGTCTCTCTTTCTGCCTCAGGACATCCAATTACTCTTAGGTTAGGCCTCTTGAGGTAATCGTTCATGTCTGGAAGGTTTTGTTCTGTCTTTTTGAGCTTATTTTCTGTGTTTTTAAGAGTTTGGATTAGTTCTATATTTTGGTCCTCAAGCTCTGAGATTCTTTCTTCTGCTTGGATAATTCTGCTTTCCATGCTTATCAGTTTGTTATTTATTTCATTCACAGTATTCTTTATTACAGTTATCTCAGATTTCAGCTCCTTCCTAGTTTCTTCTTATCTCTCCTCAATTCTTTTTAATCTCTCCATTATTGTCTTGATATCTATGTTTGTAGTTTGAGACCCTTCATTCTGGGGGCTCTTCATTGTTTGCATTCTGAAGTCAGTTTTCTCAGTGTCTGTCCTCCCAGGGGTCTGGGAGAGGCCCATATTCTTCTTTTGGTTTTTCATTTGTGTAGATTTTTTTCTCTCTCCCCCTTTCCCTCCCCCTCTTTAATTCTATTTTTGAGGGAAGGTGGGGTTGCTTTTATTTCTCTTCTGCAATATCCTGTTCTTTCTTATGAGGGTCTTCTGGCTTTGTTCACTTTTCAGGTTGGAGCATAGGCTGCAATCTGTACTTTTTGCAGTTTTGAGGTTTAATTGAGAGGGAAGCTGTGGTTCAGAATGTATATGCTGATTCTAGCATCCACAAACAGGTGTATGAGCACACTGGAACCTATTTCCCTCTGCTTTACAATCTGTCCATTCAGCAGTATGTAGTCTTGGTCCCTAGATTAAAAAGAGGGGTATAAAAGAGGAAAATAATGGAGGAAGGGGGGTCAATAGGGAGTTAGAAAGAGAGAAGAGTAAGAGGGAAAACAGATATACATACCAACTATCAGGTGAGAAAGAGACACAAGGCTGGGAAGAAGTGAAGAAAGACACATAAGAAAGATTCCCTAAAGAGTACTGATAGCTACACAGAGACAGGCCAATAAAATCAAGAAACAGTGTAAATCAGAAGGCAAACAAGAAATGTGATCAAAATCAACAGTTACAATGATAAAATCATAAGTCAAAATAAGCAATCAGACTAAAGTCCCTTCTCTGATCTCCGATTCTGGCCTCTCCCCTTTGTTTTTCGTTGCAGCATAGGGGTGGGGCTTTGTCTCCTGTTTCGTGCCATTGCCTTAGGAACTGAGGTAAAGTTTGTTGATAGGTGGGAGGGGCAATGGAAGTCTCTGCCTGGAGAATGGCGGGCAGTTTTTGCAGATCTGTTTCTCTCTGTTAGTCTGGGTCCCCCAGCTTGCGGTCTCATGCTGAGTGCCTCAGCCAGGGTGGGTCCGGAGTTCCAGAGCTCCAAAGCTCCAAAGGGCAGGTGGTGAGCGGTGAGAGTGGCCCTGGGCCCCCCACAGGATACTTCAGCCAGGAATGGGACCAGTGTCTTTTAGGGGCAGGCGCCCAGAACCTCCCTGAGTGACCGGCGGCTTGATGCCAGGTGCCAGGCTGGAGATGATATAGCCAGGGAGGAAGCTGGGAGGGGGCTGGGACTCGAGTCTCCCATGCATGCAGTGTAACAGCAGCAGCAGGGGCCCGCAATATCTGGCCCTGCATGGGACTGAAGGTTCCTGGGCCTTGCAGCAGCATGGCTGGTGGTGGGCTGGGGGATGGGGGAAGAAAAGTAAGAGTCTTTTTGGGACTCACGTTTGGAGAATCTCACAAGTTCACCTATGCTGTTGCCATCTTGTTCCCATCCCAGGAGCACTTTTAAATCACCCATCATTAAATGGCGAAAGTGTTGAAAGAATCTTCACAAAATAATTCACTGAAGCCAAATGCAGCCTTTCACAACAATGTTAGCTGGTATGCAGATGCTGATGAATTCCTAGACTGCTTAACTAGCTGGGGAGTCCAGGGAGTAGTACAAGGAGTCCACCCTCCAAAAAATAATTCCAGGTTTTTTTGGTCCCCCCTTATATGTCTGTAAAGCTGCTATGAGCATATCATGTGATAGTCTCAGTCAATGGTGCCAACTTAATTTTGAATGACACTCTTGCTTTCAAAAGTGTCCTGGTTTAGATGACAGGTTATGTAGTCTTTCCTTCACAGAGAAAAGACTTCCCAGAGGAAAGATGATTGGGCTGAGTGTCTTGCATGAAGAGGGTTGGCTAGGGAGGAGGAAATTACAGGCAAGAGGAACAGCATGTGCAAAGGTCTGTGATGGGTGGGGTAGGGCACATTGGAGAAACTGAAAGTATAGTGTGGCTGTCTCTGAGGAGGAGTTAGGGGCAACATGGTAAAAGATAAAGATGGAAAAGAGATTTCAAAGCCTGTATGCTGGGCTTATAAACCTTGTTAATGATCTAGACTTTACCTTGTGAGCCACAGGAAGCCAGTGAGTTGCTTTAAGCAGGATATGACATGACCAGGTGTGTATTTTGAAATGGTTCATTTGTCAGCAGTGAGGAGAGGAATGGGAAGGCTGAGAGTTGGTTCTTGGAGGCTGGGTAGATGATTGTTGCATAGGCCAAGTGAAAGTGATGGTGCCTTGTGCAGCAGTGATGACTGTAGAAGCAATGAGAAAGGTGGATATACAAGAGTTGGGTAGATATACAAGAGTTAGCATAGTACTCTCCTAAAAAAAATTACTAATTGTATCCAATATTCTGAATCCTGAACAGAAAATGTATATTCAAGAGAGTTTAGGAGGAAATAATGAGAGTATCTTGTGGAAAACCCAGCCTTAGTACAGTAGAGGTTTGCCAAGGTTGATTACATCATCATCTTAGCTGGAGTGTTATTCCATCCCTAAAATTGCATCTCATTGTTCCTCTCTTCTGCATCCACCACTAATTGATCACATCATTCTCTCCCTACTGAGCCCTGGTAGGGTCAAACAATTGTTTTCAATGTTCCAAGAAACCTCTAAGAATTCTTCAGGATTATCATGTGTAAAAATGTCTGTCTGCCATCTTGCTAATTTAGGAGAATTATTATTTCATGAATGCCCTTGCGGATTAAGCAAAAAAAAAAAAAATTTGTTACCACTCTCTCTCTCCCCTACACCAAGTGATCTGAGCATCTGGATGGCAGAATTGTAGGGGGTGAAAGAAATCTCTGTGGACACTCTGAAGAGCTTTTGTACTGTTTGGATTCAGACAGGTCTAAACTTACCATATGAAATTAAAATGAGATAAGCCAAAGGGCAAATGAAGCATGTTCATTTTTGATTGAGAAAAGGTTTTCCATTATAATGCACCTTCAGATTCGGTTGTCAGGCAGGGGAATTTGCTGTTCTTTTGATCTTTGTCTCTGTTTAAAAAGACATATTGACTAGGAGAGGATTGGAGTAGGCGAAACGCCCCTACATTATTAGTGTGCTTGTGAACGTCTGATATGCTAATAGGCAAAGTGGGTGGAATGGAATTGCTCTTAAATAAGTTAAAAATAAGTTTAAAAACTTAGCATTAAATTACCTTAAAAATGGACTTAATTTGGAGAGTTTCACTGAACATACTGTGGGCAAATCTCATTTTGTTTTTTTAAACTTTCTTTTGTTAATGCAAAGCAGAAGGTTTTTGTGTGCTTAAATAGACCAAAGTCTCATTGGGGAGGGTCAGAGATCTGGGAATCTTATATTTTGGGGGCAGTGATTTAATTTTCCTAAGACTTTTTTTTAGATTAAAAAAATGGTAACAGTGTCAGTCATCTGCTACCAAGGGGATGACCCAATAAGGATCCCCAGAATTATGCAAATACTTAACTCTGTCCTAAGCGGGGTTGGCGGGGAGGGAATCCCCTTCTCACCCAGAGTACCCACCCAGAGAGAAAACTATTCAGGGAGTTTTGCTTCTGGTAGAAATTTGTTCAGTTCCCTCTTCTTCCTGCTGTTTTTGTTTTTTAAAAGGAGGTCTCACTATGCTGCCCAGGCTGGAATACAGTGGCTATTCACAGGTATAATCATAGCATGCTACAGCCTCAACTCCTGGGCCCTGGCATGCACCATCATGTCTGGCTTCTGTTGTTTTATTTCCTCGGTTTGTACCAATGCAGGGGAAACCTCTTGTGTCATAAAGGGGCTAAGGGCATGCTCTCCGAAGTCACAGAAGCTTCCCAGTTAATCTAGACACTATCATGAACTGTATAATCCCATTTCCTTGAACCCCTTTGAGTCTCTAATAGCTCTTACTACCTAGAGTTGTTTTGAAGATTAAATGACATCGTGCATGTCAAGTGGTAAGTGCTAAATGGGTACTATTATTATTTTAATCTGTAGGAGTTTGGTCCAAGCCCAGGGCCTTGTGCGTATTCCAGCTTCAGTAGCTGTACTAGCAGTCCCCCTGGGCACTGTGGCAGTGGTGGTGATGATGGAGGAGGTACTAGTGGCCTAGAGGGAGAGATGTAGTTTAAGGGGAGGAGGGCCAAGACAGGAGGAAGGCATGGTGGAAAGAAGAAGCTGGAAGAATACCTAGAGTCAGGAAACATGACACTGTTGAAGCTGTGATTACTGAATCCATGAATCAGAAGGGCTTCTCATTCAAAGTACAATGTCAGTGTTGAATAATAACTGATAATATGAAATTTTCTTTTAATGCATAATCACACTTGAAACATAGTGTGACTAGGAGCTTTTGCCCTTGACATTTAGAATACTTAAAGGGTTTCATAATAAGAACACCATTTTGAACAATAGCGCTTGGACCACTTGAAAAGAAATGCTGCAAATAGCCAGTCCAGTCACAATGCAAGAAATGATTTCACTTAACCATAGAGAATGTTAACTATCTGACCTGCCCATACAGTGACTGGCATAGCACTTATCTCTACATGCCTGATTAGACAATTGTAGTTATTTGGTTTCTGTCAAATACACCTGGATTCTTAGTAAATACCCTGACTTATGTTTACTGGAACTCAAAATAGAATCAACTTAAAATGAAGATATAGCTGCTTAGGATCTTGTGTGTATACAGATAACTGCATCGCCTTTTAGGCCTAGAGTCATCACAAAATAACTACTTAAGTTTCTATTTACCATGGGGTCACATGGAACTAAATTTAATAGGCATAACCCCTGATTTCAACGTTATAATCTTCTTGCCAGGACAGTTGGAGCAGTTATTAGGAACCAGACAGCCAGCATTCAGATTCTGACTCTGCCATTTTTTAACTGTGTTATCCTGAGAAAATCACTTTATCTCTCTGTGCCTCTCTGACAGTACTAATAGTATCTACTCACAGGGGTGTTTTGAAGATTAAATGAGTTGGTATGTGTATGGCAGTTTGCCCCAGATCCTGGGGGTGAGGTGGAGGGGTGCACTGTTCATAGAGAGTTTAGAAAGCATAATGAAACCAACTGAAAGTCTGGATGAATTTTATTGTTATCATGCAGCTGCAGGACTAAACAATAGCAGGGCTAACATACTCCTCCCCACTGTGTTGACTGTTCCCTCCACCCCCACTCTTGATTATACCACTGAGGATTAATATAAATAATAGGGTTCGGCACAGAAAGCCCTCAATGCATTGTCCCCTGATATTATTTTTCCCTGAAGTTCCATCCTCTCATTACCTGCTCAAAATCCTTTATTAGCTCCCTGCTTCATACAGAAAGGTGGTTCAGATTCAGCCTGCTATTCAAAGCCCTCCATATCTGATTCCAGCACATATTTTCCCAATCATACACCCATGAGATTCTTTCTTTTTGACATTCAGGGAAACTGACAGAATTGTTTTCCCCTGAAAATTTCTAGTCACATGCATGTAGTATATTCCTTCTCTTATCTCTTCATGACCAAAGAACATGTGTTCGTCAAGATATCCCCAAAGAAATCTATTCTGAATTTCTCCGTCAGAATCCTTGCTCTTGCTTAGAACTCTCCTAGCATTTTATCTCTTTTTCTCTTGGGGCTCTTTTTCCCTTCTTTCTACCTAGTTATATCAATACTTTATCTCCCTCACTGCACTCTAAATTCCCTGGGACAGAATCTAAGTCAAATTGACCTTTGATTTTGCACAATGCCTTGAACGGCACTTTACTCCTAGTGAATATTAATAAAGCCATGTTGAATGAGCAAATTCCAGGAAATACTCTGAGGTGAATTCCAAAGCCAGTTTTTCTATGCAGGGCGACTCATCCCTTGCTACTATGATTATCATTCAACAAAAACATTATGTGAGGCAATTGACCACACTGTACATTTTATTGGGCTCTTTCTAAAGATTTAGAAATTGGCTAACATGCTAGAGATAACCTGCTGTATAGCTTGATATATAAAAACTTGATTAAAGATAGTCAGTCATTCATGTTACAATTAGAGTGCTGTATATGTAGCAAGAATGCATAGAAATAGATGTCATACTTGCCACAGGGAGCTTGCAGTCCCTGACTGATAAGAAAAAAACATGCTAGAAAGGAGGCAACACTTACAAAGTAATGTATACACGGATATATAGGCTGTACACACTGTTAAGGAAATGTCCATATATTTGTAGAGAAAAGAAGTTACCAGAAAGATGGAGTTATTCAGGAAACTTTTGAAAGGAGGAGGCAGTGATGCAGGGAGCTGAGTGTGCTGGATGTTCTGTGGCCATCCCTCGTCCCCATATCTGCTCTACACTCCACCTGGTGCCCTGGGAGGCTGACTTACTAGTACCTTGAGAGCTGGGCTATGCTCTCTCATTTCCTGTTGTGTTCAGCCAGTGGAGGCACTGGCAGGAGATTGGAGAACCTGAAGAAAGGACAAGGGGAGGAAGCAGTTGGGATGGGGTGCAGGGCCCGTGAATCCTCCCTGCTGGGATGAAGGTCAGCTGCTTCCCTCTAGAGAAGGACCAGCTCCTGTCAGGAAACAGCTCTGACCTCCTATAGCTTCAGCTATTTTCTCAGAGTTCTGGTAACAGCTGTGTTCCCTCACCTCTCAGAGCTACAAGGGGCAGCAGATGTTCGCTATCACTAGCCTCGGGGTGCTTCACCATCCCTTGATGGTGAAGTCACTCTAACCCTGCCTAGACTTTGTCAGTAGTCCCTTGAGTGAAGTCTTCTGTGGGCACAGACTGTCTGCTGCTCACTGAGCCTCTGGCTAATACAACAAGTGAGGAGGCTAAAGTGGGAGGTTCGGTTCCAGAAACACCTGTTGAACATTTTTATATGTCAGGCACAGTAATAAGCACTGAGAATAAAATCAGATTCAAACAAAGTCTCTGTCACTAAGCAACTTCTTGTCTAGCAAGAAAATCAAACATGTGATTAGGTGGTTTCAGATTGAGAAAGGGAATTAGAAACATGCATTGTAACAAGGTAACAAAGGGGGAGGCATTTATGGAGGAGACAAATAAAGCTAAAACCAGCTGGCTGGCACTTTATCATAAAAGATATTTAGGATTTCTAGAACCAGGAGGGAGAACAGCTGTTTATGTGGCACAATGTCTTTATTTTACAGAAGAAGGTTGTAGGGACCATTGAGTTGAAATGATCTGACCCCACTACTGAGTAGTGACAAAATAGAGGGAGACCCCGAGTATTCTCATTTCTCGTCCATTGTTCTCATTCTCCTTTTTACTAGACTATAGGTTCTGCCAATTCTAACTTCCACCTATGTCCTCCCTGCCTCTGTCTTGGCTTCTTCCTCCTGAGCCATTTTTCATTTCAAAGCACTGAGTATGTGGAGCAAGGAGAGTGAACTTATTGATTTCCATATTCTCATTGTCGCAGTCGGAGGGAAAGGTGAAGAGGACTGAGACATATGGAGGTGAAGTGTGTGGGTAAGAATATACCACCAATACTAATCCACTGGCAACCAGAAGCAATCTGTGTGTCGACAGGCTTTGAAATGCTTCCAGGCCTCCTCCCTGTGTCTGTGCGTGTACTGGAGGCTCAGCCCGGCTGGGGAACTAATAAACATCTTGTGTGGGGCTGATTCATCCTTCCCTCCACCAGCTCCAGAGAAAGGCTGAAGTGCGGGGTGAATTTTTCCACATGATGTTTTTAGTGATAGGAAAAGAACCTTCTTGTTTTAAATGACTTTGAATGTTACAACCTAATTCGCTTGGGTGCTGGAAGACTACTGTTGTTCACATGAGTGACTATGAATGGTTCAGAGTTATCTTAAATATTATAGCTTTTAAAAATTAATTTTGGTGGGGTTCTCACTCTGTTACTCAGGATAGAGTGCATGGCATGAACATGGGTCATCATAGCCTTGAACTCCTGGGCTCAAGTGATCTTCCTACCTCAGCCTTCCAGGTAGCTAGAACCATACATAGGTCCATGCCACCATGCCCAGCTAATTTTTTTATTTTTTGTAGAGACAAGGTCTTACTACGTTATTCAGCTGTTCTCAAACTCCTAGGTTCAAGGAATCTTCCCACCTTGGCCTCCCAATTTGCTGGGATTATAGGGATGAGCCACCGTACCTGGCCCTAGAGTTTTAATAAGAATTTCCATTTCTGGAGTGATTACCGTGTGGCAGGCACTACTATCCTAAAAACACCCCATATCTTGACTAATTTCATGCTATGAAGTAGAATTATTATGATTTTTTTTTCCAGAATCACTTATTTCTTTATTTCCTCACCCCTTCCTTTACTACATGAAATGTTTGAGGGGGATCAGTTGATTTCCTCAGGTACATTCGTGGGGTGACAAACATGGGTACAAATAAAAAACCCAGAAAGCCAGTAAGCATGGTGTGTTTGAGCCCTCAGTATTATGATTTTTAGTATCATTAATATTTTCACCTTAGAGGTGAGGAAACAGACACACAGAGTGGAAGTAACTTGCCCAAGGTCATGCATCTCGTAAGTGGCGGAGCAGTGATACAGCCAAGATACTGGGCACCAGAGCCAGCTTTGTACATTGTTCAAATGCCTTTATAGATAGATGTCCAGAAGCTACTATGCTCTTTTGCTTGCTTCTCTTTTGTTTTCTTTTATCCCCCGGAGTACCCTAATTTCCAGACATGAGGTGGGGGAATTTGGGATAGATATGTAACTTCTGGGAGTAGGATATTCAACTCAGTACTTCACGAGTTTTTAGGCATCAGGTCTGACCTTAGTATCACAGATTTGACTCAAGAAAAGAGTAACATGTTTGTGTAGGTAGATGAGGGTGGGTGCTATATGGAGTCTAGAGAAATGCATGGAATTGAAGGATGATAAGTAGGTCTTTAATGAACTCCCTGACATAATGATACTTCCCTTATACTAGGATGGCCAACTGCCCCAGTGTATCTGGTTTCCTGGGAAATGGGACTTTAAATGCTAAAACTAGGAAAGTGATGGGTAAACTGAGATGAGTTGATCACCTTCTTTTGGCGTTGTTGGAGCCAGTTGAAACTCACTCCCTTCCCAGACCCTGGAATCAACCTCATCTTAATTCAGTGTTTCTCAACACATCATCCATAGCCTACTTGCATCTGAGTCATTTGG
This sequence comes from Cephalopachus bancanus, assembly GCA_027257055.1. Classification (NCBI taxonomy): domain Eukaryota; kingdom Metazoa; phylum Chordata; class Mammalia; order Primates; family Tarsiidae; genus Cephalopachus; species Cephalopachus bancanus. The sequence continues at coordinate 1,133,868 of JAPVLO010000461.1, read as the reverse complement.
GATCCTTGTTAAAAATGCTGATTCTTAGACTTCACTCTAAACCGACAGAAGTTTAACATTTGAGCAGGGTAAGGGGAGGGCTTACCTTTAAACGTTTCAAACAAGACTTCCACATGCTTCTCATGGTCAGAAGTGTTTCCAAGCTACTGATTTAGTCTATAAAGAAATGAAGAAATCCAAATTTCATAGCTTAGGGCCTCTGGATTCATCACACTTGTTCCATCTTGGTGCTTGGTTCTTGTCAGTAAGATCTTGTTTGTTGCTTAATTATCATATGTACCTCAGTTTCCAGGACCGTGTTTCTAGTTTGTACTATCCACTCCACATCCTATTGTCTGCCTTGAACACTGATCCAGCTGTCCATTTTCTATAAGACCAAGACCTCATCCTATCATCTTCTCTCTTCTTACGACTCAAATTTCTCTCCTGAAATCCCACTACCTATAGATTTCCAAGAAGTCAATCTCTGGTCTGTCTGATGCTACCTTTGCATCTGCTGGTCAGAGTTAAGGGTGGAGAAAAGCAGGTATCCATATTCTTGTCAGAAACTGTTATCTGGTCAAAAGCTTGAAATATCTACATTGACTCTGAAAACTGCTTACTGGAGCCTGTATCTACCTGATCTAAAGAATGTACATGATTATTTAAGCAGTGAATTTGTTCACAGCTAATGCAATGGTAGGACTCCATGCTCACTGACCTTTCTATAGTCTTGTATCTTACATGTATTTGCAGTTAAGTAGCAGCCTTCCAGCCTCATGCCCTACAAGTTAGGCATCTGTCGTCCTTTGAAATCTTGACTTCCCATGTAGAACTGATTCTTTCCTCTTCTGGATCCCCACTCCACGATGGCTTAGACTCTATATCCTCATCTGTAGCAGAGGCTGCTGATATCACACCCATATCCCCTGGCCACTTCAGAGTTGATCTGCAGCTATGGTGGGCAGTTTCCCTGCATGACCATGTCTTCCCACCTCAAGAAACTGCATCTCTCTACTTCTTTGCCTAAGGGCTTTTTCTGGCCAGGCAGCCAGGAGTTCCAGGGACACTCTTCAACCTATGAGGAAGAGCATGGTGAGAATCCTCAGTTTTCCAACACTCACATAACGATTCTGAGGTGTACTGCACATGATTTTGTACAAGGCCACAGTTGAATTGAATCCCAGTTGCTCACATGGTAGCATATTCATTTGTGTTTCTTGGATCCCCTTACCAATAAAATACCTGCACCCATATCTTTGTAACAGGGTCTGCTTTGGGGGAAGCCCAAACTAAGCTACCATCTTTTCTATTTTACTAGAGATAGACATTTATATGTCTGTATTTTCCTCTCAGACTAGACATGGTCCCTTCTGAAAGGGATCTTTGTATCCTAACATGCAACCTGATACCAAATAGGTACTCAGTATTTATAGTGTAAAAGAATGAGTTTATCTACATTTCAGTAACGTAATGATGTCTCTGAGGCACTGTAAAATCTTAAAGTATGTCCTAAAACAGTCATTGTAGTTCTGCAGAAATTTTAATATAGTAAATTTTTTTAAAAATGAGAAACCTACTAGGTTTCTACAAGAATCTTAATATTAACTCTCTTATTGGATTAGCAATAACATTTCATTTATTTTATTAAACCAGATAAAAGAGAACTTATTGTATTTTTCTAATTGTTTTATTATACTTTGCCTAAATCAGAGAATATATGCGTCTGTTTTTCATGGTCTATAACAGGCATGTCCAATTTGTGGCCTGCAGGCTGCATGTATCCCAGGACAGCTACTAATATGGCCCCACAGAATCTTTTAACAACATGTTAAAACAAGCATTTCTAGCCGGGCTCGGTGGCTCAGCCTGTAATCCCACGCCTTTGGGAGGCTGAGGTGAGTGGATTGCCTGAGCCCACAGGTTTGAGACCCGCCTGGGCAGCGAGACCTCATCTCTACAATAAATCAAAAAATCAGCCGGGCGTGGTAGCGCATGCCTGTAATTCCGGCTACTTGGAAGGCTGAGGCGGAAGGATCGCCGGAGCCCAGCAGGTCGAGGCTGCGGTGGCCGGGAGTGGCCACTGCACTCCAGTCTGGGTGACGGAGTGAGACTCCAACTCAAAAAAAAACAAAAACAAAAACAAAAACAAAAACATTTCTGATGAGCACCTTAAGAAATCTTATTATGTATATACACTAATTGTATTATATAACTACATGTGGCCCGACAATTCCTCTTTACTGGAAGCCAAAAGGTTGGAACCCCTGATCTATAACTATTAATCCTGTATTGAGAGTAAATCTTCCATTTGTAAATGATAATAGTGCTAAAGAATAGTATGGGAAAATTATTAATAAAGTGAGGGCTCCTTTTTGTTGTTCTGTTTAAATGTATTTATATATGTAAATGTGTTAGACTCTGAGAGAAATTCAAATTAGTTTATTCTATAGTCTTTAAATACCTTCAACTGGAGAAAGAAGTCTGGAAATTGTGTGTCATTCTGTTAATATTTCCAGAAAGCTGGCAGTTCTTGAGCAATATTATTAAACCAACAATTTATTCCAATTTCCATCTGAAATAAGCAAGACATTTGACATGCATGAGCTCTTTATTTAATTATTTTTCTTCAAAGTTATGCATATTCAGTTGCTTTAGCAGTTAAAAAAAATCATAAAGGCTACAAAATTATCACTTTGCTTCTAGCAAAATACCAAAAAGGATCGAAAACAATATGAACTAACATAAGATGCACCAATTGGCTAAAGAACAAGTTCTTATGAGTATTAGTAATTTAAAATGTAATAATTTTCTATTTATCATAGAATAAATACTGTATACCAGAACAAATGCTATTACAAGAGCAATAAAAAAGGTGAGCTTACATGAATGATTTTAGGTAATTTATATCAGAAACATTGTTGTCATGAGATATTACTTTTAACAAATCACTCTAGTAATCACATATCATTGAGCTTTGAGCATTTCATTGTTCATTAAAATATATGATAATTCAAATATTTAAAAACTTGGTAGACTTACTACAGCTAAGGGTTTAAATCACAAAAGACTTTTCAGGGAAAAAAATATAAATGTTGGCTGGACTCAGTGGCTCAGCCTGTAATCACGTGATTTGGGAGGCTGAGGTGAGTGGATTGCCTGAGCCCGTGGGTTCGAGACTCGCCTGGGCAACTTGGCAAGACCTCATCTCTACAATAAACAAAAAAAATTAGCCAGGAGTGGTAGTGTGCACCTGTAGTTCTACTTGGAAGGCTGAGGCAGAAGGATCGCCAGAGCCCAGCAGGTCGAGGCTGTGGAGGCCAGGAGCGTGCCACTGTACTCCAGTCTGGGTGACAGAGTGAGACTCCAACTCAAAAAAAAACAAAAACAAAAACAAAAAACATACATTTTGATATGGGACTTTCCAATCAACACAAAAAATTACAAGAAACCTGATTATTTTTATACTATAAAAAATACCTAGCCTTATAATGACATAATCTATATAGATTTTTGAAAAATAGCTATCAAATAATGTTGTGGTAGATATTTATTGTTTTGATGTGCTTTGGCATCATTTTATTATAAGTTCCTTAAAAGTAAGAACTTTACATTTCTCTTGGTGAATGCACATGATAGAATTTTAATTATCTTTTGAATGAGTATTTTTCTGTTAAATATTTTAAAAAATCTTTAAAGTAATTGTGGAAATTTTTGTGAAAGTATAAAAAATCGAAATAGGACATTGTGATTTATTTCAACAAGTCACAGAAACCATCTTCTAAAGCAAACATGTCGTAGGTGTTTGGTCTTACCTAAGAAAAATAGACTGCTCTATACAAACAGACTGTAAAGCCAGAACAACTAAAGATAACAAATTTCAAAAGTCTAGCTTTGTCAATGAATCTAAAGGGAAAATAAAAGAAATAATACTTTTCTTCCTTGTAAAGAGCTATAATCTTCCTTCTCATAGAGTTCCTGGAAAGTATAATTTATGTAAGGTATAGTTGCCATGTTCATTCATCTTCTACCAGTGTGCAATAACACCAATAACTGCTCCTCTCCTGATTATTCAATTACTAGCATTTAATTACATTGTTGGATAGAAAGTCTTACTGCAAATTTAGCCCATGCATAGAAATTTTTGCATTCGGAAGACAAGTTAATCAACTGTGAGGGAGATTGGTTTCTAGACCCATACAGCCAGAAAACATTTTGATAGTGTTTTGAAGTTTTTAAACAGAGTTTTCTTTAAATGGACCCTTTCATTGTCCATTTCCTTGAAAAAATTGCTCTTCTCTTATTTAATTATAAACACTCATTGTTCTAGATAAGGAGGAATATGGCAGAAAAGTTGAGAAATTACTCAAAGTGTACACAAAACCAAAGGCTTTTGTGTCACAAGAACCTGGGGTTAGTTTCAAAAGTTGAAAACCTAAAAAGTTTAGAGTGTAAAATGTATCAATTAATAGATGAATCGAAATCCAAGATGTCCCCAGCATACTTACCTTTAAATTGGGATTACAGTGTGCACTGGACTTTCTAGCTCTGAGCAAAGTATTTGCAAGACATACACAATATCCTTGAGGAAAATGCCTGATATGATAGCGATTTAGGGAAATTCAGAGGTTGCTTGATGTATAAATATCAACTTTGAGCCAGATTGCTAGAGTCGTTCTATGTGGCTCTGTTTTGTTCAATAATTTTGTTAATAATTTAGATAAAATACAGAAGGGTTTGCCAATCAGGCTAATGGGAGGCTGGAAATTGGTTGAGTTAGAAATCTTATTGGCCGGGCTCGGTGGCTCAGCCTCCCGTGTTTTGGGAGGCTGAGGTGAGTGGATTGCCTGAGCCCATGGGTTCAAGACCCACCTGGGCAACTTGGTGAGACCTCATCTCTACAATAAATCAAAAAATTAGCTGGGGTGGTGGCATGTGCCTGTAGTTCCAGCTACTCGGAAGGCTGAGGCGAAAGGATCGCCGGAGCCCAGCAGGTCGAGGCTGTGGTGGCCGGGAGCGTGCCACTGCACTCCAGTCTGGGCCACAGAGTGAGACTCCAACTCAAAAAAAAAAAAATCTTATTTAAAAATACATGGCAGATTTAAATAAAACCAGGGAGGTAAATAGGACCAATTTAACATGATAAAAACCTGCAAGTATAAGTGTAAAGACTTATGCTTAGGGCTTAAACACACACACACACACACACACACACACACACACACACACACACACACACACTCACATACACACACATAGGCACTAACTACACAAGTGAGAGACTGGCAAAGACCTGCCTAAAATAATGTTCCTGTGAGAGAGATCTGAAGATCTGAGTTAACTTTATGTTCAAGCTGAATGGGTGACATTTTTTGCCAGAAGAGGTAATGTTTCATGGGGTTATATTCAAGGGGATGGGAATGAACACATTGTACTTTGCGCTGGTCAAACTATACTTGGACAATTGTGTTCAGTTCTGATTTTTATCTTTTGGGATAGGTTATTAATAAACTGTAGCACATCCAGGGCATGTGGCTATATTTTATATTTAGCAAAAATGTTTTTTAAGTCCTCTTATGTGCTAGATACTGTCCTAGATACTGGGGATATAGTGGTGAACAAGAGTTTCTGGAAAGAGGAGATGATTAATCTGGAGATGATAATGGGGGTCCTTGCTAGCTGAGAGAATTTGAACAGCTGACATGTGGAAAAAGAATTAGCCCAATACTGCATGGCTCCAGGGGGATTAGGCAGAAGTTATAAGGATGCATATTTCCGTTATAACATCTGTTCACAAGTGAAGAGTACAGCGTTGGGTTAGAAAGTGCCTTGTCATATTCCAGCAGAGGCAGAAGTGCATCTGTCAGGGTACATGACATATAATGCAGAAAACACTTAGCACAGTACCTGGGCACATCAGAATTGCTCATCCAATGGAACAAAATAGTTGGACAGGGAGTTCTTATATCTTTTGGGAGTGTGTGATAGATGAGTCTAGGATTCTAGAGAATAGGAACTTACCCATATTTTTATCCTCTGTATCCATCACTGAGTTTGGCATATGGTTGGTGGTCTTCAAGTGTCTAATAAATGAATGAGAAGTTTGTATCATCTCCAAGGTTATACATTAATAATTACGATGTTAAAGAAGTAGTATTTAGAGTTCAGAAATCATTGTTTTCAGTTCAATTTTTAATGGCAATGTGATTTGATGTTATATTTTTTCAGCATCTCCCCCTCCCCCCATTACTTAAAGAAAAACCCAATTCTTCTCAGGAACACACACATCCTTTTTGCCATTTCATAGAATGTCAACAAATGTGGATTCACTGATAATTTACAGAGGATTCATTCATAATTTTATTCCCCAAATCAAGTAGGAGACTTTCAAAACCCAGTTCATCCTGTTTTAACGTACATAATTCCAATTACACAATACATCTTTTTCCTTATTTACAAAGTCATCTTACTTCCAGAAGGTTCTCCATTTATTTTCTTTCTTCTAGAAATGAATATTATGATTCTTTCTAAACATCCTTCTCTCCCTCTAAACTCATTCTGAAAATAATTGCTCTGTCTAGTTCTCTCATGAGCTGGATAAACATGTCAATATTAAAACTCCCAAGACTCATCTGTCACCTCTTGAATGCTTAATATAGGCTGGGACTTTATATACATTATCATATTTATGTTCATAACAATTGTATCATATTGATTTTATGATTCCCAGTTTACACTTGAGGATATGAAGAGTCAGAGAGGTTAATAATTTCTTTAGTGCTACCCAGCTCATTAGTGAGCCCATTACGTTTTGAACCCACTTCTTTCTCTTAACCCCACATTCTATGCACTAGTCACATTAATTGGAATTTTAGATTGAAATTATAAACACGCAAAAAGGAGAAACAGAAAATTGAACTTTGTTCTGAATGGTATTTATCTTTGTCAAATAAATTGCATCGCCTCAATAAGCCATAAACAATGAGAGATTTAAAAGACATACCTCCCAAAATGTTGAAATGCCTTCAGAGTTAGATGACTCTACCACCAGACTAGAAATACTTTTGCAGAGGATTGAGGCCAACCTCCTCATTTTAGGACCTAAAGTGGTGCATTGACTTGCTCAAGGCCACCTAGCTAGTTATCAGCCCAGTGAGGACCAGAGGCTGGACTTCCAAATTTCTAAACGATTCTTGAAGAACTTTGGAGGAGGAGGAGGAAGAGGAGATCTTGATTTAAGATCAAGCAAGTGTTTATAAAGCATTTTTGAACCCCTTGGAGAAAGGTACTTTCTAAATAAAAGTTTCCTTCGATCTTTTAAAAATGTTTATTTTAGGCAAGCATCCTTCTCATAAAATATTGACACATGTTCTAATAGCAAACATTCACATTAGTATGTGCTAAAGATCTGAAATTTACCTAACCAAAATTGTTTGCTTTTCTGGGTTCAACCAGCAGGATTTCCAGAAATCCAAAAGAGATAAAGGGATTTCCTTACAAATCCCGTTAAAGCACCAGCTAGGAATTTGGAATGGGCAATTCTAAAATAAGTCTTATTTAGAATAAAAACTTTCTTAAGATCTTGACTTGAGGAGTCTACACCAGCTCAAGCACCTGCAAAATGAGCAAATAAGGCATAATTTCCCCAAGACAGTATGCTAACATCTTGCTAAATTTTTTTCACCGAAAAGGACTCAGTTAATATTTCAAAGAATGAAGCACAGCAGGTTTTAGCAGTTTTTCTGGGTATCAAGAAGAGAGAATGGACATAGGAATTGTCTGACTTATCAAAATAAAACAGATAAGGAATAGTGTTCTTCCTCTGTTAGAGTTGCTTCTGGAAATGTCAAAATATTTCTAATGTTGGCAGCAAGGCCTGTGGTAGGTATATTTTGAGTAGAAAACAATCCCGCCTGTTTCTTGGAACTTATTTTGAATAAATCTCCTGGGAAATCATGAGGCACAAGTCTCTTATGATAAAGCAAATCTCACAGCCAGAAGCCCCACAGAAAGTGGCAGAAAAAGCATCAGGACAAGATAACCAGGAGTTCTAGGTTCTTCCTCTAACTTTGCTGCCTGTTAGGTATGTGACCTTAGGTAAGCCACTTACCTGGCCTGGATTCCAATTTCTCTCTCTGTAATAAGGAAACAGCAGACAATTTCTAAAGCTTTGCTAGTGTTTTCTTATCACTGTCCTTTCTGGTGTGTTAGCTGTGGCTCATAACAGCCCCCTTCTCCCACAGGCACTGTATTCTTACCAGATATGGCTTCTATCTACCCTTGTAAATGATATTTATGTGGCAAAAGGCATACTTATAAATTCTTCATCTTTTTAATGGATTATTCTACATGTTGAAGATTGTACCTAGTAAAACTTTTTCAGTTGTAACCTTAGTCTTTCTTTGCTCTGTTTCAGAAAAGGAAGAGGAGATCACGTAAAAAGAAAACAAAAGCCGGGCTCGGTGGCTCAGCCTGTAATCCCACGCCTTTGGGAGGCTGAGGTGAGTGGATTGCCTGAGCCCGCGGGTTCGAGACCCGCCTGGGCAGCGAGACCTCATCTCTACAATAAATCAAAAAATCAGCTGGGCATAGTAGCTCATGCCTGTAATTCCAGCTACTTGGAAGGCTGAGGCGGAAGGATCGCCGGAGTCCAGCAGGTCAAGGCTGCGGTGGCCGGAAGCGGCCACTGCACTCCAATCTGGGCGACAGAGTGAGACTCCAACTCAAAAAAAAAAAAAACAATAAAACAAAAAAAGAAAACAAAACAACATTTAAGTCATGTCTGTAAAGGGAATGTTAAGAAAATTAACCCTTTAAGCATTGCCATAGCAGCTAGTTAGTTACTAATGATGTGATAATGGCAAAACTAAATGTACTAGAATTGGCAAGGGCTAACAGCTTTAGTTGGATTGATAATATATAATTGAAGATAATAAGGTCCATTTCTTTAAGAGTGATCAGTGATTGGGACTTTTTATTCTATTTGTGACTATTCGTATAGAATTAATTAAGTCTTTGGATCCAAATTGACCTATCAAGCTTAGTAAGGGGAGAAAATCCAATTCGTTACATTTTTCAAAAGTACAGGTTGCCAAAATAGTTAATCTGATTGTACATCTAAATAAATGCTTTTTAGTATGTGGATCAAGACCCATTAGTGTGTTGTGAGATCAATGTATTGAGTCATGGCCAGCATTAAAAAAAATTATTGGAATAGAACATATCAGAGTATATAATAATAATGGTTAGCACTGGTTTGTGAACATTTTTATTTTATTCATATAAAGAGAACATATATATGTATATATGTGCAACTAGTCACAATATAAATTTTATTTCTCACTCCAGGTCTGATCAAGATAAGGTCAGGCTCTCTATGAAACAGATTCTGAGATGGAGATTTATGTGCAGTGGGTTTATTGGGAAGTGCAGTGTAGGAACAACATTTGTGAGAAGGAGAGAACTGAAGGACTGGGAAGGAGAGGAAATTGGACAGAGATATAATTGGAACAGATCCCTATGGGGAACTCTGGAGCTTGGAAGGCCCTACACAGTTGTCCGAATTGAGTCCAAGGGGTGATGGGGCCTTTGTAGCCTCGCAGTCAGATGAATATTGGGTTGCTCCTGGGGTTGAAGGGGATAAGATATCACCTTGAGTGCAGTAGCTCCTTTCATTGGCCAAAGGTAATTTCAGAGGGGAATTCTGCCTTGAGCACAGCCTGCACAGCACTGGAGTGCCCCAACACTGAGGGGACCATCTGGGAGGCCCACAATGTCCACACAACCATAAATCCTTATTGTGGGGGCTCTCCTATTTATTGTAGAGTGTAATAAAGAGTCTGACTCTTTTGATGGTTGTCCACTGACAACTTTCCATTCCCACCACTCTCCATTTCTCTTTTGCACTACATCTGAGCAAGCCCTACGAAAACTTCGATGTTCTATCTTGACTCCAGCTAGGAAGTTCAGATCAGGCAAACCTGGACCCATGAGTGGGAATCTTCACTCTAGCTCACTTCCTAACCAAAATAAAAATCCAAGCCACATTCAGACTGACTTGAATACTTGCCCTGCATTCTCCAGAAAGTCTTATTATTAGAAAATATTTTCATACCCTCTTGTGTGTGTATGGCATCATCAATCTTAACATCAGAACCAAACTTTAAACATAGGACATTCAACAGTATCCCCGGTTTCTACCTGCTAGACGCCATTAGTACTCCCCCTCCCAAATTGTGACAGCCAAAATGTTCCCAGACATTGCCCAGATGCTCCTGGAGGACAAAGTTGCCCATGATTTAGAACCACTGCTCTAGGAATAAATGAACCTTGGCTAGATAGGCCATTGATATCAAGATTTAAGTCCAGTGTTCCATGTCCCAGATATTTTTGTATGATATTCAGAAAAGACCTGTGGTAGCTCTAAATCCTCATGACTCAACAGGATGGTAAAGATAGTTTCATGGATTCTGTCTGATTAATTAGGACATCTGATTACTTACTTCCAGGCTGGCTGTGAAATCAGAGTGGGTGGTCTGGTGAGAAAACAGGCTGAAGGCTTTAAACTTTGATTGTTTTATTTATGGCGTGCATTAGCTGCTTCTTTGGAAGGCACATAAAATCATTTAGACTCAGTAAAACGGGATAATGTGCTGATTTGCATTTGCCTGCCATTTTAAAAATCCATTTTATGAAGTGGGAGTAAAGCAGAATGGTATAGTTGGATTTTAATCACTAGAGTTTCAACCTCTCTGGTTGGGAGCTATTATACTTTCTAAAGACTAGAAACTACAGAGAGCAAGAAAAGTAGGGGAGGCCGAGCTGAAAGAGTGGCTTGAAAGTGAATCATTGCTGACAATTTTTTGCTAACAATTGTAGACCACAGAATCCCACATTTTACCTTCGTTACCTTAATTTTTAAATCCATGCTAACACTAAAATATAAGACTTGAGGTGGAGTGAAATTGAGCTACACAATTGCAGTAGACCCATCTAGTGGTTTTTTTCCAAATATTTATTTGGAATACAAGAATAAATCTCCCCCAGTTTTCATTCAGGGGCCCATTTTTGTTCATGGGAATGAGTAACAATGTTTTTGTGACTTGAAAATTAGAAACTCTTTCATTTCAATGGTACTTTTGACCAAACATTTTAAAAGGGCATAATTAAAGAAAATTAACTCATTTGTTTAGCACTTTAATCTTGACACATACTGATGTAACTCTCAGTCTTGCATATTTGGGTTTGGTTAATTTAAGACTGGTTTTATTAAAGAGAAAGTAGATTTTAATGGGGGAAATCATCAACTTGTCTGGGAAAAAGTTGTTGTCCTTTCACTGGGCTTGGGTGCCAAGGGCATGCTGGAGGGAACATCAAGTATAAAGAAAGTATAAGAGCTCTGACACAACATCAAAGTCACTGGACTAAGTAATTTCTCTAGGCAGGGTTCTTTTGATTGCTGGGAATGGAAGTCTTCCTAAAATTAGAGCAAGGACACTGGACATTATTATAAGGATTCAAACAGGTCTCTGTAATCCAAGAAAAAGACACAGAGTATTGCTTGGCCTCAGGAGAACCAGAAAGGTCACAGAACAGGACGGTCTTTGCCAACATCTCTCAAAATCTTTTTGCCTCTGCTTCAGTTTTTCTCCATTTTCTTGCTGCACTATAGATTATTTTCCTTTGATAACTCTGGACCATTCGGATTATAAATGGTCCAGAACACTGGATTAAGGGCAGGAGTTGACCTGACTTTCCATAAACTTCACACAGTTGCTGACTCAGAATCCCAAAGCCAGATTTCTAGGAGAAGAGTCTAATGGGATTAGCCTGAGTTATGTATCCACGCTTTGTCCTATCAACTGTGGCACCTGGGCCAGCTCCTTCTTCAGTGTTGTGAATAGGCAAAGGTAACAAACCAGGCTTTCATGTTAAAGATGAGGGAATTGAGCAGCTGTGTGGTGGAGTGATTTGTCCATGATTATATGGCCAGTCACTGGCTGGTGGACAGCAGTGGAACCCAGGCTCCTTATTCTGCAGTTCACACAATCTTGCCTTTTTAAAAAATCACATAGGTGTATTATAGTTGTCCCATCTTTCTAGCATTTCTCATTAACTAAAGTGAAGGTTGACACCACTGAATTGGAAAACTGTGAAGCAAAGGATGATTTGCAACTCACAGAGATGCATTAAGGTTTTCCACATTACTATTCAATAATTCAGTATTTTGTCAATTTGATTTCTTTTAAACAGCTTTATTGAGATATAATTTACATATCATAAAATTCACACATTTTAAATATATAAGTCAAGGAATTTAAGTATATTTTCAGAATTGTGTGATGATCGTCACATTTAATATATTTCCATCACCTTATGGCCATTTACAGTTACTCTCCGTTTTTATACCAAACCCAAAGCAATGACTATTGTACTTTTTGTCTAAAGGTTTGCTGTTTTTGAACATTTCATAAAAATGGAATAATATAATCTATGTTTTATGTCTGGCTTCTTTCACAAAGAATATGGGTTTTGCAGTTCATTCATGTAGCAAGTATCAGTACTTAGATCCTTTTTATTACTGAATAATCTTCCATTGTATGGATATACCACATTTTGTTTCTCTACTTGCCAGTTAATGAATATTTGGTTGTTTACACTTTTTGCTATTGTGAATAATGTTGCTGTGAATATTTGTGTACCAGTCTTTATGTGGACACATATTTTCATTTTTCTTGAGTATATTCAGCAATGGAATTGCTGGATTATACGGTGACTCTATTTTGACCATTTGAGGAATTGCCAAATTGTTTTCCAAAGCAACCTCACCATTTTACATTCTCACTAGCAGTATTTGCAGGTTTCAGTTACTCATATCCTCACCAACATTTGTTATTGTTTATATTTTTAATTTTAGCTATCCTAGTTGATATGAGGTGGCATATTATTAAGGATTTGAATAGTATTTCCCTAATAACTAATGGTGCTGAGCATCTTTTCATGTGATTATTGATTGTTTCTTCTTTGGAGAAATGTCTATTCAAATATTTTGCCCATTTAAACATTAGGCTACTTATCTTTTTATTACTGCATTTTAAGTGCTCTTTATGTATCATAGATACAGATTTTTTTTTCTTTACTGAATATGATTTGGAAAAGTAAATTTAATTTTGCATAAATAAAAAATTTAATTCAGTATGTTTTTTATTTTTTGGCTATACTGTAAACCAGGCATTGTGCTAAAATTTTTATAAAATCATATCTCTGTCCTTGTATACCTTACTTGAGCTGTGACATATATTTAACACAGCACATGATAATGTCATAATATATGTACTATGGAGACAAAGTGTTATGGATACAAAGAGAACCAATTAAGTCATAATTAAATAATATAAAATAATAATTTATAATAATGATAACATTGAAATGGCTGCCAATTATGAATATTACTGGATGACAATGTACTAAATACTTTGCATATAAAATGTAATGTAATATGAGCCACATACATCCAAATGCATAATATAAATACATATTTCAATAAATTATTGTAAACATCCCTAAAACCACCTCCAATGACAAAAGAACATTGCTCACATCCTAAAAGCACTAAGCACACAGTTCTTCATCTAAACTCTCATCTGCATCCTGGCATAACCCTTACCTGATTTTGATGGTAAGCATCTCCATATTTCCCCTGATAGTTTTTATGTTTATATATGAATCACTAAATAATATAGTTTGGTGTCGCCTATTTTTGACTTTTGTGTAAATAGAACTATATAGTATGTATTTTTGGTCTGGCTTTCTTTGCTTGTCATTATATTTTTGAGATTCCACCATGTGCCTGTGTAATGAATGGTTAGCAAACATCCATTCATTTTCATTGGTGTATTGCATTTTCTTATATAAAATATTAAAAAATACCCATTTCTGTTGAAAAAATTTTTAATTTAATTCTAATACTAATTTTGCAGAAAATCTATCCATATATTGTCTTATTTAGAGATTATGATATCTGAGATCCCATACAATTTTAAACCATTCTGGAAATATATATTGATTAGCATAGCTCATCCAAGTCACTGTGGATAACACTAAAAAGAAGAATGTGGTACTGATGCCTAAATCTTGGAGGGGAAAAGATATAGTCACAAATTACTTTTTTATAAAGACAGAATATTACCATATTTCTTTCAAATGGCTATGAAATCAAAAAATAGAAAGGAATGATAACTTATTTAGTTATTAAAATGATAACTTATTTAATTATTAAATTAGGGAAGGCTTCTTGTAAGAGGTAGCAATTAAGCTCTACACTGAAGAATAGAGATTATTTTAAAAGATAAAAATAGACATTGGTAAAGTGATAACTTATTGTTCATACTTGAACAACAGGAGAGAGAACAGAGAGAAAGGAGACACTATTACTGATTATTCTGATGTGATAGAAATACACAGGGCTGTCCTGGGAGAACTGGGATGTATGGTCACACTAGTGACTATAAGGAAGATACCATTGGTGGGGAAGACAAGAGTAAAAACTCAAAAGTGAGAAAGGGGAGTCCATTTGAGGAAATATAACATAAAATGATGTTGCTATGCTTACTAGTACCCATATTCGTAGGGGCATATCAAATGTACTCTGTTCTCTCCCAATTCCCCACTAATGCTCCCTCTTCTCTTTGGGGAACAACACAACAAGGGATAAAGACCCTGGGAAGCATGAGAAAACTGGGGCTTGAGATATTCAGTGACCATTGGGCTGGACCCTGGGAGTCATCACTTGGCTCCCACTTCATTTTCTTTCCCTGGGTGGCATTTTTTCCCCTCCTTCTCACCTCAAATATAGCAGTTTTTCTCTACTTCTGCAGTCTAAATGATCTTGTTAGTCTCCCCTTCCTCCTCCTAGCTCAGTTTTGTCTGTTTTTGCAGAAAAGCAAGCTCTGCAAATTTTTCTGTCTCTAACTTTTGCCAGCTAATTATTTGAATCTTTGTTTCTGGTTCAGTGTGAGCTGAGGAATAAAGGTGAGTTATAACACTGCCATACAATTAATCTAGTGTGGTTGCTACCTACTTGTAACTAGGGCAGTGGTGGGGGTGAGACTGGAAAAATTTATGAGTGAGGGACAGAATTGTTTTCAATGTAATTCCTCTGGTCCACTTTCAAAATGCAGAACCTCACCGAAGTAGAGAAATTAAATTAACTTTCAATAAGAAATGTATGGTACATCACCTATGGCAAAGAAACTGGCTATTTTCTAAGGAGCTAGAACTAAGAGTCTAGAGTATGAGGACAACTAAAAAATTTGTTAGGGATGAAAAATGTTGCTGCAAAATTTTTTTAAATTATAATTTTGTTTACAAGAGTTTCTGTGAACAAATTAGCAGTACTAAAATCTTTGGCCTAATTTAATGAGGACTTAATATGGGAAGATTTGAGCTATAATCCTCCCAGAAGCTGCATGGACTGACCCAGATGTCTGCCACTTGCATCTTGACAACCATAATATTTTATCTTTGCTCTAAGGATGGCATAGGCCCTTCCCATGAAGCATCAAGAGGAAAACTGTATTTGTGAAGCTAGGGTGGGTTATGTACATGTGGGATTTGTTTCAAGATATTGCCTGGCAGTTAAAATCTAAAATGATGATCTGAAGAAACTTCAGCTAGTTTCCCATCTATCAACATTTCACTGGTCATAATAAAATATAATGCTTCTAAGATTTTCAGAGCCTATATAACTCTCTAATTTCCATATTAAATATTAATATTAAGTAGCTTTAAACTAAAGTAGGGCCTTAGTTTCATGTGCTTCTGGGGCAATTTAATAAAGATGCCTTTGTAATAAACTGGCAACATTTTAAAGATACCCAGCAAAGAACTCCAAAATGAGAAGTGATCTTTATGTATACTAAACTAATTAAAAGGAACTTTGTAATCATTTAGCGTTTTCCATTATAGAAACCATATAGTTGTAAGTCAAAGTATAATTAATCTAGTGAAAATAATATTATGAGACACTGATATTTTCATTCTAATGTTGCTTCTATGAAGTGGATCAACATATTGGAACCATCATTATTCTGCTAAAATTGAATCAGCATTAAGTGTCTGTCAAAATTTATCACAGTTTGATTATGTAACCACATTAGCTATAGTTTATTTAAACTGCCAGCACACAATAATATCTACAGAGATTCTTATTAAGAGCATAAATCCAAAAAAATGAATAAATCCATAGTATTATTGAAATAAACAGAGAAATTTATTTCTTTGTATCCTAAATTTTATAGAATTTTTTTTACCAAGTGAAGAGCTCTGTGCTTGACTTCGTGAACCTGGTTTTTTAACAATAAAGAAGTTGAGGATCTGTAAATTAAGTGATTTATCCAAGATCATATAGCTAAATAGCAATTGGCTTAGAACTAGAACTCATGTGATAGAGTAATAATGATGTAATAGAGTAATAATAGATGCGATAGAGTAATAGTAGATGTGACAGAGTAATAATAATGATAGAGTAATAACTAACAGGAAGTAGTGTACTTCATAGAATACAGCTATGTAGTTGTATCTTCCTGGTATAACTTTTTAAAGAAAGGTGTGTGTTTGTTTTACTTAGGGATGAATGAACAAGTATCTCTCAGCCTCTTACTAGCTATGGCCAAGTCACTTAATCTCAGTGCCACGATTTATTTGTTAATAAATGAAGATAATCTCAGCCAGCTTGGTTGTTATAAAAAACAAATGAAGAAGATGTTCACTTATTTATTTCATCAGACACAACATATTTCTACTGTTTGTTGGATATTAGCTCAAAAAGTAAATCTGATTATATCCTGCCTTTAATTTTACAGGGTAATTGAGGAGCTAAGACTTGTCTGTCTTTCCCAGAAATAAAATATGTTTATTTCTGTATCCCCAGAATCTAGTACAATGACTAGCATGCAATCAATGTTCAATAAATACTAAGTAGATAAATGAATAAAGTACCAATTGAGCATATAGAAATAACCCTAATATAAAGTAAGAGCTGTAAGGGAACAGAAAATTGAATGCTCTAGGTGTTTATGGGTCAATGATGGATTCCAGAGAGCCCTTGAAGATGATGTTAATGCATTCAGTTCAAACTCCAGAAGCCTTGGACCCAAGGCCCAGTCCTAACCTTATATCTGTGTCTACCACCTTGATCAAATCACATAGACCTCTAAGTTTCATTTGTAAAGTGGAAAGGTCAGACCACAGAGACCAGGTTGATAATGTAAATGAATGAAGTAGAATGAGTGCAAGATAATGGGTGCTGGTAGAGACTGTGTTAATCTATAAAACACACACCATGTCTGGAAGGGTTCATCCTTTTTTAATCTAGCAGTTTTCATTCAGGAATGAGGGCCTAGTATTGTCTGTTTTTTCATATTTTCAAGGTAAATTTAGATTTTTCAACTTTGAAATTTTCCAATTTTTAAATGCTAACAACTATTTTACAATTAAATCAAACAGAAAATACAGTTATGCAAGTCAAACAGATCTTTTCCTGGACCAGATTTGGCCCTGGATTGCTAGTATTTTGCATCTAGACTAGATGATCTTTAAGATTCTAACAATCTGATTCCTTGTTTTTGCTTGCATGTCTTAAACTAAGATTGTTAAGTTTAGAAAATGACGTGATTAATTGTGGAGCAACCCCTGATTTTCTCCCAAAATATATCTCAATTACAACCTTTACTTAGAAGGTTTATGCTGACACTTTTCCATGCAGATATGTTCTGTCACACCACAATATAAAGGTTGCTTCATGGGATTTTTTGAGAGATAATTAATATTTAAAAACCATGCTGAGATCTGGAATTGCTGCTAACCACAGAAGGACAAAAGCAAAGAGTTTATATTTATCAGGGTTTCTCTATTCAGTTTATCTTGCAGAATCTTTTTATGGCCTGTTTTCCCAAAGACTATGCCCTTAATTGAATGTTGACAGTTTAGAACTGACTGGAAGAGGTTCTTGGCTTTCCCACCATGTTTTGCTCTCTGGTCTGGGTATCTATTTTCCATGAGCTGGCTGTTTCAGAATGGTAGATGCCTTTTATTATTGCTGACATAGATCTTATTTTTTTTTTCACATTTGCACCATGTAGATTGATTTCTTTTATGTTTATTCAGCTAAAACTTGCATGCCTGAGAGAAATTGAAATGGTATGCCATTTGTCATTTTACCTGGCCATGTCTTTAAATAACGCTTGCTTTTTTATTGAATATTTGAAAAATAATTTATTTATAGAGTTTATATGAAAGCAGCCTGACAGCATATTATAATATCTTCCATCTCTTGACTTGAAACTGCACTTCTCCCTATTTCTTTTTGTATGATATACTTTTTCTGGGGGTGAATTCATAGGTCTCCTTTTACTTTCCTGGGCTATAGTCTGCCATCAATAATTTATCTTCACCGCAGGTTTACTTTAGGAATTTTTGAACTGAAAACAAGATGAGATTTAGCATGGAATAGCATGATATGGGCTCTGAGTCAGAGTGTGAGGGTTTGACTTTTCATCCATTTCCACCACTGACTTGCTGTGTGACTTTGGGAAAGTACTTAAGCATGCCAAGCCTCAGTTTCCTCATCTGCAAAATAGAGATCATAGTACTACCTCACAGGACTGTTTTAAGAATTAAATCTAACGGTAGTACAATAATTATTGCACAATAAATATGAACCATTATGTTCATTATTATTATTTTGAACTCTGTCTTAAGAAGTATAGCATTATGGAAATTGGAACTGGTGTCCAATTCCTGAGCAATACCTGAAACGCACGGGCCATAAGAGATAAGATAGACAAGGAGGACCTCACTAAACTGACAAGCTTCTGCAAAGCCAAAGAAACCATCAAGAGAGCAGGGAGACAGCCCACAGACTGGGAAAATGTATTTGCCAACTCCAGGTCTGACAAAGGTCTAATATCTTGGATCTACAAGGAACTCAAACGTGCTGAAAAGAAAAAAACAAACAACCCCATTATAAAGTGGGCAAAAGATATGAACAGACACTTCTCAAAGGAAGACATCTGAGTGGCCAACAGACAAATGAAGAAATGTTCAACCTCACTAATCATCAAGGAGGTGCAAATCAAAACTACACTGAGATACCACCTAACTCCAGTCAGAATGGTCATTATCAATAACTCAAAAAATAACAGTTGCTGGAGAGGGTGTGGTGAAAAGGGAACACTTCTACATTGTTGGTGGGAGTGTAAACTAGTGCAACCTCTATGGAAAGCAAAGTGGCAATTCCTAAAAGCTCTAAATATCGACCTTCCATATGACCCCGCAATCCCCCTACTGGGAATATACCCTGAAGAACTCAAATCACTCTGTCAAAAATATACCTGCACATGTATGTTTATTGTAGCATTGTTCACAATATCAAGGACTTGGAACCAACCATGCTGTCCATCAAAAGTGGACTGGATTAAAAAAATGTGGTACATATACCCAATGGAATACTATGCAGTCATAAAAAAGAACAAAATCATGAATTTCACAGCAACCTGGATGGAACTAGAGTCATAATACTGAGTGATCTCTCACAGAAACAAAGATCATATCTATCATACTATAAGAAAAGGACTGACAGTGGTGGGAAACTATGGAGGGGGTTTAGGGATGGGAAAGGAGGTGGGACTAATGGTAGTGAATATCTGTCTGGGGACAGGGAGACACCCCTTACCAACAAGGGTGCCTGAATGATGCATATTTATAAACCTAACCCTTAACTGTACTCCACAATTTTAAAATTAAAAATTAAAAAAAGAAGTATAGCATTAGGTCACAAGTAATATTAGGCTACAACTGTGGTAGTTAATCAAAATTAAGAAACACCCTCAATTTACTCTTTCTTGAAGAACTGTGAGAGATAATAGCACTAAGAATTAATACATGTAAGGTGTTTACTTCTTACAAGGCACTTGTACTTATTTTGTTTTATTTGAACCTTATAAGGTAGGTGTGTTGTAGATATTATTAATTCCCAATTCACAGATGAAGAGACTGAGAAGTTAAACGATCTGCTTAAGGTCTTATTAAAAGACTCAGGGGAAGTTCTTTTGTTTCCACATTCGAAATTCTATACTCTTTCTAATAATCTTCAAAGTATTTAAGTATTCAGATTTAAAAATTATCTGACTTATGTGGTCGCTTCTGGAAATGACTGTGTGTCTCAAGGGACTTATATTTACGTGGTATTTTTGAGCCCAATTTCTGTGCTTCAATCCCTGAGCAGACCAGTTGACCGGCCTAACTCTAGGCTATGGCTGCAATCACAGCCAATTTTTCCGAGAGCAAGTTCTAGACACCAGGGAAGATCACTGACGTTATAGCCCTAACTTATCAAGATTCCCTGCTGCTCTTAGGAAACCCACAATGCACTTAAAACCCAGAAAAATGTGTAGATTCTTTCCCACTGGCTTTAGTTAATCACCAGCCTCTATGCCAGAGTTCCTGTTGTTGACACCCCTCCCCAGTCTGGTTTTCTCTCAGTTTACAAAACCAAAAAAGTCAAATAGAAAATAGCCATTGCTTTTCAGCAGTGTTGGTATTTTTAGAACATCTAAAAACAGTTGCAAATCCACCAACCTTGACTTGATCAGGCAGGAATTCTGTTCTTCCAGGTGTGTGTGAGTGTGTATCCTGGGCACAGTAAAGCCTGTGGTGGCCTCGCATTTCAGGAAATGGACATGGGACACAGTCAACACACCTGGGATACATGCTTGCAGGAATATTTGTGGGAAGCTTTGCGTGTGTTTCCCTTGAAGCTACAAATTTAAGCAGTTCATTGTGTTGATTTTCTTGGTAGGCAATGTGACTCTAATGAAGTGATTCTACTTATTACAGTCAGAAGAATCAGCAGCAGTCATGTAATACCAGGCAGCCCTGACAGCACCTGATTTCAGGGATCAACCCGGAGCATGATCCCAGCTCCATCCTTGAGATTGCATAGTGGTTATACAGCCAAGACTCCATAACTTAGTCTCCATCACTGGTCCTAAGTGAAATGAGCATCCCTTTCACCTGAGAGATTTTTGCCTTCACTCTCAGTACACTTTCTCGTGAGTTGTTATGGAAAAGAAACATGATTTCTAGTTTTGACAAAACATGGATGCAAAATGAGTCATGATATTTGGAATTTGAAAGAGCTTTATTTACTGAAAAGGAAATTGGGGCACTGTGGTAGGCAGAATATTGCTTCTCCCCCAAAGATGTCCACATTTGAGTCCCCAGGATGTGTGAAAATGTTACCCTACATAGCAAAGGGACTCTGTAGATATGATTAAGGTTAAGGACTTTGAGATAAGGAGATTAACCTTGATTATTCTTGGTAAACATAACCTGATCCCCAGTCCTTACAAATACAGAGAAAAGCAGAAGAGTAGATTAGAGAGATGTGATATAAGAAGGACTTCACCCAAGTTGCTGGCTTTGAAGATGGAGGAGGCGGCAATGAGTCAACATGGAGGCTGCGGGTGCTGAGAATGGCTCTCCTCTTACAGGAGGCAAGAGAACAGGAACTCTGCTTCTACAACAGCAAAAAACAAATTTTTGCCAACAACCTGAGTGAGCAAGAAAACAAATTCTCCCTTAGAGCCTCCAGAAAGAAACACAACCCTGCTCATATTTTGATTTTAGTCCAGTGAGCCCCTTGTTGGATTTCTAATCTACCAAAATGTAAGGCGATGCATCTGTGTTGTTTTAAGCTGCTAAATGTGAGCCAATTTGTAACAGCAGTGACAGAAAATGAATACAGGTACAGAGAAGGAAAGAGGTTTAGTTAATATCATACACCTAATTTATGGCACAATTGGGAGGTATACCTAGGACTTTTCTATTTTTCTTTTTATGATACAGGGTATCTCTCTATTGCTCAGGTTGGAGTGCAATGACTCAGTTGTAGCTCACTATAGCCTCAAAGTGAACCTCCTGCTTCAGCCTCTTTAGTAGCTAGAGCAGCAGGTGCTTCCAGGTCTGGCTAATTTTTTAATTTTTTGTAGAGATGAGGTCTCGTTATGTTGCTCAGGCTGGTCTTGAACTCCTGACCTCAAGGGATCCTTCTGTCTTGGTCTCCCAAAGCACTGGGATTGCAGCATCAGCCACCATGCCCAGCCTACTCAGAACTTTTGACTACCTGTTGATCAGGTATTTTCATCCATCACAGTCTCTAGCACAACGTTAGGTTCTTTCCCTTATCCTGGTTATCATCTCCGAAGTAAATCTCAAATTATCTTGCTTTTTGTTGGTTTCTCATTATCTGTCACTATCTAGAATGAAAGCTTCTTGAGGACAGAGACTCTGTTTTTCTTGTTCACTACTTTATACTTAGCTATCAGTACCGTGGAGATGGCATGGGAGTAAAATTTGATGAATGAATGAAGTTGAATGCATAAATGGATAAACAGGATTTCAAAATCAATGGAAAAGACTTGTCAAGCTAAAGGGAATTTCATAAAATTTTGCTCAGATTTTACAAATGAGAAAACCTGGGACTTGGGAGGACTCAGGTGTGAGTCTCAGCAGATCCAGCGGACGGCCTGTTTCCCCTGACCACCAGTACAGCACATTCCTGCTTTTCATTTGATGTGTACCAAAATGTCCCATTTTAAAAGCAGTGTGGAAGTATATGGGTACGGTTCAAATAGAGGATAGAAACTGGAACTGACGTTACCTGGGTGTGTATATTTCTGAAAATACCCAGGGGCAAATACCTGTCCTAAAACTGCTTGCCTTTTTAATCTTTCTTTTCATATTAGATCAGATGGGCCCCAGACAAGTAAGCACTTTTATTCACTCTTGAATAAAGATTTAGAAGGAACAAGGCTGCCCTGCCAAGCATCCTGATCGTACCATCTGGGCTAAAAGGAATTGATCTCCTATCTGGGCTAGTGTGTGTATGTATGTGTATGTGCTCACGCATGTGTGTGTGTGTGTGTGTGTGTGTGTGCTTTTAGAATTCATTTTTGTTTGTACCTATTTCTTTTTTGCCTTTACACATCCAGTGTCAAATCTTTTGTGTAGGGTTTTTTTTGTTTGTTTTTTGTTTTTGTTTTTTAGACTTGGTCTCACGATGTTGCCCAGGTTGGACTTGAACTCCTGGTCTAAAGCAATCCTCCTGCCTCAGCCTCTTGAATAGCTGAGATTACAGACACTTCCTACCACAACCGACTCAGTGTCCCTTCTTTTAATTACAACCTCCAGGTGTTTTAGTAAAATCATTTTATTTTTGTTTGTGTTTTGTTATGCTAGAAAATAATTTGAAGTCAAGTGATTTCTTATTCCATCAGCCCGTTTTGTCACCAAGTATCTACCAAGAATTCATTGTCCACAGGAGCAGAGATGACAGCTTTGAGAGGATATGTGGCTTATACCAAGGGTATCTATGCTATGACTGTCACAGGCAGATGTTTGGAGAGACTTCCTTGAGTGAATCACAGCAAGGCCACTGATACCTTGTGAAGCCAGGCAGCAGGCCAAATTGTGGTTTGCACACTTGAGTATACTTGGGGTATAATTTTCTGTTAGAAACTTTTTCCTTGGATTTATAAATCTTTCTTCACTCTTCAACACTGGCTACATCTCCTTCTGTTCCCTGAACAAAAAACCCTTCACTCTTCAGGGGCAAGGATGAGAAAACCAGAACTTTTTAAAAACTGGAAGTAAACACACCCACAGAATCAAGGGAGAGATAGCCACAACCCCAGTTTCTAGCCACTAGTGACTGGAGCCTTATTGCTTATTGGATTTCTCTCATTTCTTATCCTGTATTGCCATTTTCACTTCTGCTAAGCAGTGTGTCTCCTGAAGGGGCAGAAGAGTGAGTCAGATATGTCTCCTGGGCTGTCTGAAAGCACAGCCCGCACCCAGGTTAGTGGTATCTATCAGCATGCCAGCCAGTCACTTCTTCACCTCAGCCTCCCTGGCCTCCTGCCTGCAGTCAGGAAGAGTGCAGCATGGCTCCCACGGGAAAGTGCCACAAATCAAATTGTCATTCCTTTCATAAACCTGACCCAGGAAGTCACTCCCATGAGGCAGCCATTTTCCAGGAGAGCTTTTTCAATTCCGACAAAACCCATGAGGCAACTATTTTGTGAAGAGACTGAATCTAGCTTTCCCAACAGAAAGAAAACTTAAAAAAAAATTATACTCTAAGCGGTGTTAATGTCAGCACCAAACAACTGGCCACTTTGAGTCTAGTCTCACTTCTGCAGCTGATCAGCTGGGCCATCTTGGGAAAAATGTCAACCTCTCTGGGCTTTAGTTTTCCCAGCTGTAAAGTAAGAGTTGGTCTAGAATCAGAAACGACAAAAATGGAAACCTGGGGTCTGAATTTAGTCTGCAAGTGTATTTTATTTATTTTGAGCAATTTTTTTCTTTCTTTTTTTTTAAAGCAAGAATCTTAATTACTTCAGTTGGAGCAGTTGCCAGCCAGTCTCTCACAATCTCTTACTTCATTTTGACTTAAACTGAATTTTACTCATTTATCTTACTTATTTGGTCTCTAAAGCATTTCAGTTTGCAACCCTTGGACTAGGTGATCTTGAAGATTATTACTGCCTTTAGCAGTTCATGATTCCTTAATTCTAAATCATGTGCAACTGAACAAAACAAAGAGAGATGAATTAGACATTTCAAGTATGTATTCACTAGACTGTAGATTCTAGGGGACTAATATAATGACTATTCCCATTTCATATGACCTCACATTTCCATGCATGGTGATAATTATCAGCAGTAACTCTGTCTTTGGTAAATGTTTGGTAAATGACTTCATGCCTCACAACAGAGAACATGATGAATGGAAGCTATGTCAGGCAAGTGAATGTTTCTGATGGTTTTAGACTTGCCAAAAGGAAAAACTCTTGAGGTTAATGGCAGAATGGCCATAATTCTCTATCCTTCCCTTTATGCAGAGCCTTGGCATGTGACGGTGCAGCCTCTCTCATCAAGAGGTAGAGTTTATTTCTCTACCCCTTGAACCTGGATTGGACTGTGACTTTCTTTGGTCAATAGAATGTGGCAGAAATGATGTTATGCCAATTCCACGCCTCAGCCTCAAGGGATCTGGCTTGTTTCCACTTGTGGTCTCAGAACCCTAACAGCTGCCATATGAATTAGCCCTGGTTAGCTTGCTGGAAAATGAGAAACATGTGGCCTAGTTGCTTGCATCACCCTTGCCAACAGCCTGCTAACCCTAGGAGTACAGTTGCCTACCTGACTAGCAGTTGACTCCCATGATTAAGCCCAGAAGACCTCCCCAGCTGATCCTAGCCTAATGGCTGCACCAGAAATCATGAATGAAGTAAATGGAGGTTGATTTAACACACTTTGTTTTGGGGTGTTTTGTTTGCTACAGACTCATATGTTCAATTTATTTCAATAAACACTGAATTAGTACCATGAGAGAACATATATGAGTAAGATAAGATCTCTATCTCCAAGGAATATACAATTTAGCTGGGGTAACTAGAAAAATGTAGATATTGACAGGGGAGATGTGATACGGCAGGTATCATGATGAAAGTGCAACTGAGGTTTTGGGAGCTTAGATTGAAGGATCAGAGAAGGGTTAGTAAATGAGGTACCATTTAAAGTAGGTAGTAAGGTGGGCTCAGTGGCTCAGCCTGTAATCCCCTTTGGGAGGCTGAGGTGAGTGGATTGCCTGAGCCCGCGGGTTCGAGACCCGCCTGGGCAGTGAGACCTCATCTCTACAATAAATCAAAAAAATCAGCCGGGCGTGGTAGTGCATGCCTGTAATTCCGGCTACTTGGAAGGCTGAGGCGGAAGGATCGCCGGAGCCCAGCAGGTCGAGGCTGCGGTGGCCGGGAGCGGCCACTGCACTCTAGTCTGGGTGACAGAGTGAGACTCCAACTCAAAAAATAAATAAATAAATAAATAAAATAAAGTAGGTAGTAGATAATGTGTAGAATTTGCACAGGTGAAAATGGGAGATAGATTTGTTATTTTGGAGGGGAAATGAGTGGGTAATAGCAATAATGAAGTCACAAAGAAGCAAATAGCAAGAACAGTGTGGACAAGTACTTACTGCACCCCAATTTTCATAGTTTTGAAAACACAAAGACATACATGATATGAGCCCAGAACTTAAATGGTTCTTGATCCAATTAAGAAAACAAGATATGACTATGTATGTGGAAAACGGTCATAAAATAAGACTTGAGGTTTCTCTGCGAGCCACTGCAAGGGAAGGAAGTTGTTATGGCAGAGACATAGCAAGGCTTGGGTGTCCTGATCTGGTAGCACCATGATCTCTGGGAAGATCATCTACAAGGAAATTCCAGGCAAAATTATTTTTGAAGATGACAAGTTTCTTGCTTTGCATGATATTTCCCTCAAGCATCAATACATTTTCTGGTGACACCTAAGGAACGTATTTCTCAAATCTCTGTAGCAGAGGTAATGAAATTTTCTTGGAAATATAGTGATTGTTGGCAAAAGTGTGCCACTGGTCTGGACCTGAATAAGGGTTATTGAATAGTGGTGAATGAAAGCTCAGATAGGGGACAGTCCTTTCTGTCATGTTCATCTCCATGTTCTTGAAGGTTGGCAGATGAATTGTACTCCTGGTTAAGCATGCCTTAGGAATACTTTTTTACTTTGCTTGACAGTGATCATATATGCAAGTTCTAATATGTTAAGGAGTACACTTTTTTTCCTATTTATACAGAGATTGAGGAAATAACTTAAAAGCTTCATACATAATAAAATATACTTCTGCATGATTTATAGTTAAAGAAAAGGCATAAGTTAAATGACAACTCAAGAGCAACTGACCCCTCTGTCAGGACTAAGGATTCCCCATAGAGAGCTAGAGATTGTGATTCAATATTTTCCAGAAGGTTTCTTGTAAGATGTTGACCTTGCAAAATGTTTCCTGGTCAAATAATTTTAGGAAATACTGTACATTATACACGGTTTATGGAAATGAATTCTTCATTTTAACATACAAAGTTCCTGCTTTGAAAGACAAGTTTAGTACCAGTTATTCATGAGGAATAACTGAAATGTGTTGGCAAATGTTGCTCTAATCTCATATTTTCTTTTGCCAGTAGAAGGAATCAAATTGTTGCTATGATGGTTAATTTTATGTGTCAACTAGATGGGATGTATGGTTAAACATTATTTTGGGGTATGCTTGTTGGGTGTTTCTGGATAAGATTAGCATTTAAAGTAGTAGACTGGGTATAGGAGACTGCCCTTTTCATTGTGAGTGAGCATCCTTCAATTGTTGAAGCATAAATAGAACAAAATGGCAGGGAAAAAGAAAATCCTCTCTTTCTGCCTGACTGCTAGAGCTAGAATATCAGTCTTCTCTTGACCTTGGACTGAAACTTACACCATTGACTCTCTTGGGGGGTCCAGCTTGCAGGTGGCAGATATTTGAACTTCTCAGCCTCTATAGTCATGTAAGCCAATTCTGTATAATCAATCTTTCTCTCTCTCTTTTGTTCTCTCCATGCACATATACACACGCTATTGATTCGATTTCTCTAGAGAACCCTGACACAGTATCTAGGTCACTAACTCAAAGTCTCACACCCAGTAAGTGCTAGGACCCAGGTCTCCCCAAGAAACCCCAGTCAGGAACAGAGTATAGTAAATCCACAAGAGGGAGCAAGCCTGAGCCTTGAAAACTGGAACCATGTGGAAACTCCCTGATGGTTATGAAACTGGGTTGGGTAATGAATGGAAAAGATTTAGATAGGACAAAGAAAGTAGAGGTCATTCCAGAGAGAACACAGAACATTCCAGATAGGACTTGCTCTCTCTGCTGCATCCTTCTTTATCTTTGTCTTAATAGGTAAAATCAAAATATAAAAACAAAACACTTTCACTCTGTACAAAAAAAAGCACAATCTAGTAGGGGAAAATACTACACTACATTAGTAATGCAGTTTCATCAAGGATTTGGGTTCAGGTTTTTCAGCAACACATTCATGCTATGATATCATGAATGGTATCCAGTTATATAATAGGATAGAGTTCCCTCCTCTCTGTTCTGTCATGTACTTGAGTACGTTATCATTAATTGTTCCTGTCCTCTGCAGATGACTTTGCTTTCAGAGCACATTGATTCAGCTAAGATTGAGGAATGAGCCAGAAGCTTTTTAGGAAATTACAAGGGGAGGGTAGTGAAGAAAACTTTGTTTAAAGATATTAATTACATAATGTTGTGATGATGCTGCGTGGGGTCATGTAGATTAGGAGTAGAAGAACAGCACAGAATGTCAGAGTGAAGTGATGAGATGTCTGAACAAATGATGAGAGCTGCCCAGGCCAGAATTCCATTATACCTGATGTGTTCTCAGTCTCCAGCATGACAAATGGGCCTTTTGTTCCTGCATTGAGTATTCACACAAAGCAAGGAGAATACATTTGAACATGAAGAGTAAAAAATAAAAGACAATAAATCCAGGAAAGAAAAGTTAACATGTATAATATGTTTTTATACTTGAGAGTACAAAGGCTTTCTAACAAAGCATTTTGAGTATGATTTCTTGTTCCTTAATTTAATTTCTCCCCAAATGGATGCAAATTTGGTGCTGCATTGATCACTCTAAAGGAGAGACTCCCCTCTTCTCCTCACAATAGGTCAAACTCTGTCATAGGTCTACTGTCTCCATATTTCTCTCCAGTTTGTCTCTGCTTCAGATGCTTTTATTCCCTGTGATTTGAAACATGCACATTTTTAGAGGGAAGACTATGCTACTTTGTCATTTAAATCTATCCACTCTGCTTCCAGAGATAAGACTCATTGGTATACAGGTATAAGACATGCCCTTGTTGTGGCCAGTAACCCCCCTCTATAAAATGTACATGGGGTCATGAAACAGGTGTTATAAAGGTTTTCTGAAACTGCAGTCCCATCTTTTGAAGACTCAGATTAAATTCTGAAACTTTGTTAGCTTAAATCTTACAGTTGGCATCTCTTTAGACACAGCAGTCTGCTTTTCCCATCAGCCCTGTTTCCTTCTCCAGGCTGCTTCCTGCTTTTCCCTTTCCCACTTAGAGAAGCAATTCGTTTCTTGCTTCTGAGTGGAACAAGGCGGGAGGGTGTGTGTTGGGGGATGTTGGTGTTCAGCCTCCACTCCGCACATTTCTGGCTGACTGATTTACAGACACTGGGTTCACAATGGCTATCCTGGGGCCAATAAAGACTTCTAAAGGCAGAGATTATGGAGAAGGAATGTCTCATGTTTCCATGAGAATCTGTCTGTATTCCTGAGCTTTACAGGACAGAAGGATCAAGCTTAGAATTGCAGTTTTCTGGATAATGGAGTGTAGGGTTCCCCAGGCAGGGCTGGAAAGGGCCAGGCAGGGACAGTTTGGTAGAGAGGTTGTAAGGCACTGGAGGAAGCCCTAAGTAATAGAAAACATAATGCCTGTCCTCCAGGAGTGTAAAGGTTATTGTAGATAGGCAGCAAGGTCACAGTAAAGAGGGAGAAAGAACTATTAGTCACAACAGGGGTATATAATAGATGAGTGTCATGGGCAACAACTGTAAAAGAATTCAGAGAAGAAACATTATTTCTTTCCAGAAGATTCTTGGAAAGATTTCAGAGAGAAAACAGAATAAGATTTAGAGTTCAGAAGAACCGTTAAGTCAACTTAAAAATTATAAAAAATAATTTGGAATGCAAAAATCTTCCAGTAGAAAACCATGACCCTATCTATCATGAAACAAAAGTAACTACTTTTATGTTCCCTTTCAATATTGCACTGTGGATTTCAGAGTTATAATGTGCAAGCAATTATGTATTGTGGTTCTTTTCACATTTTTTGGAGACAAAAATAAGGAAAAAACCAAAAAAGAATTTATCCTTTATATATTTCAAAATGTAAACAAATTTTGGGTCATAAATGCAAGGAAAGGCATACTGAATTGGCTCGGTTAACTCTAAATGCAAAATCACATTTTTAACTTATACCAATTTTGAGAGCTTGTTTGGAGGTTCTAGCAGGAGAGGACAGCTATTCATATATCCTTGACTGAAGAATGGTCGTCCTCTAGTAGGGATAATGGTCATCGTCTTCAGCTGAGCATGTGGCTTTGGAAGGGATGCATATAGAGCAGTAAGGGAGTAAGGGGACACCCTTCTAGGCAGCCAAGTCAGTTGAATCAGCCCTGGTGTTCAGTGGGGTGACAGATGTTGTAGCCAGATCAGCCTCACATCCCATATTTTGAATATATTTTGTAGAAACTGCAATATGTAGCCTTAAAACAGCAGTGTACAATAAAGTGAACAAATTATTGTTCTATCTTTTTTCCTGGAATGTTCTAGTTTCAGCATTGAAAGCCCTGCATTCAGGGCCGCCCTCCCCCTAGGCCCCAAATTCCATAAAGCTGAGACTGTTGGTCATCCTAAAAAAGGACCATGGCCCCACAGAGGCTACAGCATGGTAGAAACAAGACCGTAAGCATGTAATTATATGTGTACTGTGTGTTACATGGGAAGTACAAGGGAAGAGTTCTTAGAATGACTAGCCAGGTAAAAGCACGCTGAAAGAAGTTACGTTTTTGTTGTTGTTGTTGTTGTTGTTGTGAGTTGGAGTCTCACTCTGTCACCCAGATTGGAGTGCAGTGGCCGCTCCCGGCCACCGCAGCCTCGACCTGCTGAGCTCCAGCGATCCTTCCGCCTCAGCCTTCCGAGTAGCCGGAATTACGGCGTGCGTGACCACACCCAGCTAATTTTTTGATTTATTGTAGAGATGAGGTCTCGCTGCCCAGGCGGGTCTCAAACCCGCGGGCTCAGGCAATCCACTCACCTCAGCCTCCCCAAGCGCGGGATTACAGGCTGAGTCACCGAGCCTGGCAGAAGTTACGTTTCATGAAAATGAAAGAAGAGTTAAGAGAAGAACCACCTTAAATATGCTACACTGAAAGCACATCCAAAGTAGGAAGTAGCATTAAAATTATAATCTCAAAATAGAATCAAAATAAGGAGATCTTGGGGGTGGTTATAACGTTTAGATGTTATGGTGAAGTTTTCTCTACACTGTATATCGGTTTTATTCTGTAACAGTAAAACATTTTTTGTTTGTTCTAATTTTTATATTGATTGCAAATTTTGCAAGTTTTTAGTTATTGAACTTCAAAAAATGTTAATTTATGAGTCACAATTTATATAACTGGCTTCATATTTTCTGACCCTTTCCTTGTGATCCTCACAGTTACACATATTTATTTTATTTCTGAAAAACTGGGGACACATGACCTACATCTTTCCTTTGCTTTGCTGTGCTTAAGAAAGGGTGATAGTCTTAAAGGATGTCCCTTGTTATGATTTGAATGTGTCTCCTGAAGTTCATGCATTGGAAACTTAATCCTCAATGTAACAGTATTGAGAAGTAGAACCTTTAAGAGGTGGTTATTGTACTTTGCTGTTTCAAGACTACTCTGCCCCCATGAGTGGATTAATACTGTATTGCAGGAGTAGGGTGTTTACCTCAAGTGAGGTCCTTGTAGCAGACTAAATTTGTCCTTCTTCCCTTCTCTCTTGCTGTCTCTCACATGTGCTCTTCTGCCCTCTTGCCTTCTGTCATAAAATGAAGTAGCAAGTAGGTCCTCACCAGTTGCCTGTCTCTCTATCTTGGATAGAGATATCCAAGCCTCCAGAAATAGAAGCCAAATACATTTCTATTCTGTATAAATTACTCAGTCTCAGATACTCTGTTATGTTAGCACAAAATGAACTAAGACAGTAATCATGGTGCTAACATGACTGTGTGATATCAGAATGGTAGAGGGAGCTGCATCTCCTCAAGACTCAAAAATGTTGTCCAAATCTTTCCTTTCAGATTTTCCTTTTTAATATGCCATACAGAACACCCTCCCCCATATCTATTGACATACTCTTTCTTCAGATATGCTAATACCATTGATTAAGCTACAGCTTTCTTTGATTAAATTTTTCTAGTTTACTTTTTGCCTTTGTGCCTGGATAATATTCTACCAGAGGAGCTGGTTTTTGGAACAGACTAAAGTCAGCCATTAGGATTTTGATCGTGAAGTTCTCAGAGATCATGGGAATATTTTGAAACAAACCAGCTCGTACGGGCCTGCCAGGCCCTCCCAAGCATGGAAGTAAAACAAAAATATTGAGCTCCTTCAAGAAAAATTCCAGATACCTAGTTAGCCCTGAGAAGTAAATGGCAATCTGATAAACAAGAAGGTAATAGTAGCTTAAAACAACAGCCAAGGAAGTTAGAGTCATAAGATGTTTGACTACCTATAGGAAGTAAAAAATAGCATCTTAGCATATGTCTCTGAGTTTTTAAGAAAACTAGACCCTCACCAAATGGATCTGATGGCATGTAGACCTCAGATAAAGGGGAATAAAGACCA
This sequence comes from Cephalopachus bancanus, assembly GCA_027257055.1. Lineage (NCBI taxonomy): Eukaryota > Metazoa > Chordata > Mammalia > Primates > Tarsiidae > Cephalopachus > Cephalopachus bancanus. The sequence goes on along the minus strand of JAPVLO010000461.1, from coordinate 1,101,473 downwards.
AACTCTATTGCCTTCTTTGTTCTACATGTCTTCTTGAGGGGTCTGGAAGAAGTAATGCCCATGGGTTAGATCTTAACATTCCTTTCCACTGATCCCAAGCTTTTAGCCAAAGCTTCACTTTCTTAACCAATCACAAATCCGAGTCTCTGAATTTGCCCATGGTTCATAAATTATTCCCTCCCCCACTCCCATCACCCACTTCAAGATATCCTGCCTTTTTAGACCAAACTATTATATAACCTCCATGTATTGATTGATAATTTTGTCTGTAACTTCTGCTCTTCTAAAATTTATCCCTTCTTTTAAAAATCTTTGCTTTTAAGTCATTGAAGAAGTTGGCAGGTCTTATGTGTAACCTGCCTGATTCTCCTTGCTTGGTGCCATGCAAATAAATTTCTTCGGCTGCAAAACCTCAGTGTGGATGTTTGGCCTGACTGCACTGACTGAGCAGACCCCAATATGCTTTGATAACAATTCCATAGATTCCCCTATGTTTAAAACATTTCTATGTTGATGTTCTTTCCCTACCCCCTTCCTCTGTCTTTCTCCAATAAGAGGACTTTATGTGGTCACTACTTCCCTAGGCTTCTGAATAAAGTGCCAACCCTGTAGCAGGAGCCATAGAAGAAGAAGTCATCCATGTCCCGAAGAAACCTGGCTTTTAAACACGTCGTAATGCATTGTTTGCTTTCAAATGAAGGACAGAAAGAAAACAAGAGTATTTAGCTCAGAGGAGAAGAAATTTTCTATGTAGTCCAGGTACACTTAATGGAGGAAAAGACTTGATCTGGATTTTGAGAACTAGATAGTGGAGTTTACAGTAGAAATTACTGTTTCTTTCATTAGCTTCTACCTTATCATGAGTAATGAATGATAAGGTATGGTGGTATTTTCCTTTACAAATGTGTTTTATATACTATTGGAGGCTTCACATCAAGCCCACTGACTTATTAAAAGAGACTTTGAGAATGTCCTTCAAACAGGCACTCCTGATCTGGGGTGAAAGGTTTTCTTTTTCTTTTCCATTTCTGTCCAAGCTCATGAGGATACCTCTGTGGCCAGTTTGGCTACTGCACATTCACACACAAACATCTACTAAAGAAGGGATAATATATAATGTACTCTCTAGCAGAACAATGTATGGGGCATGGAACTGTAGCCAAGAGCTGGGAACAAGAAAGAGGAGCCCTCGCAATGGAGAATACCTATTAGATCACAGATTTTGCTAACTACAAAGTGAGGCACAAATACAGCTTTACTACTGCATAAATAATACATCATAAAGAAGAATGTGTTAAATTTTTTCCAAATTAAGTTTTCACTGTTGCTCATGGCTTCTAACAAATAAAATACAGCTAAGATAGACATTTATTTTCCAAAAGTGTAAAATAAAATTTCAACTGAGCAAAAAAAATTACTGAGAATAAAATAAATGCAAATTTAATGTCTAACAAGACATATGGTATGTAATTAAACCTAACTTTATCAGCTCTAACATTCATTAATGAATTCTAAGCCCAAGGAGCTATGAAGTTCTTTAAGAGGCAATCAATAACCCATTACAATTGTGACATAAACTTTTAACCTAATGACAAGCAATAGAACAGTTATGGCCCATTTAATAAAATAGTAGTATTATTAGAGGTGAGTAAGGGTATGTGAGGGTTAATCAGTGTTGGCTTATATTTCATCCAAACCTACACCTTAATTTTTCCTTTATAATCCATCTAGGAAAAATGCTAATAAGGCTGTACATTAGATCTTTCCTGTTCTTCCTAACCTTGAACTCCAGGTTTGTTCTTTCTGAAAATGTTGCTTTTCAAGTGCTCTGAAGAGTGGCTCATTTAATTTTATGGTATTTTGCAAGATTTCCACTGAATGTTTCTCAATTTCAGTAGCCTTGTGAATTGCCTTTACCATTCTTTCTTTTAGTGCTCTTTAATTTACTCTAATGGAACCCTGCTCCTCTACAGGCATTTTCACCTGGATCTTTGGAGTGCCATTGTCATTGAACATTCTATATTGAATGTTCTATGTGCCTGCTCGGCTAGAACAGATTTGAAAAAAAAAAAAGTTTGTATATGTTATCGCCCTATGTTGCTTACGTTGCATACTATTTTACTTTGGGTATCCCGAAGTAAACCCTGAGATAGGATTTGATTCAAGAGGTATATTTGGCAGGTAAAGGGACTACCTGTAGGGATTAGAGAAGTAAGACAGTGAAGGGAAGTGTAGGCCAATAAATATAATTGGTCTCAGGTTTCTTGCACAGAACTTCTTCACCCCTTGCAATTTCCTGAATGATAGGAGTACCTTTTCTTTTAATTTTCAAGAAGCCCCCTTTAATCACTCCTGGGTTTATGCTAATTAGGTGACAGGGTGGGACCTCTAGTAGTCTCAGGATGGGACTGGGCACCAGAAAGACCAAGTGATTAGAGGGTCAGAATTTTCAGTCCCATCTACCAACCTCCTGGAAAAGGAAAGGATTGAGGGAGGTAATGGAATTGAGCTGTATAACAACTCTTAGACCAGGTGCAGTGGCTCAAGTCTGTAATCCCAGCACTTTGGGAGGCCAAGGTGAGAGGATTGCCTGAGCCCAGGAATTTGAGACCAGCCTGGGCTACTTGGCGAGACCTCGTCTCTACAATAAATCAAAAAATTAGCAGGGTGTGGTGGCACACGCCTGTGTTCCAGCTACTTGGAAGGCTGGGGTGGAAGGATAGCCTGAGCCCAGCAAGGCGAGGCTTCGGTGGCGACAGAGTAAGACTTGGACTCAAATAAATAAAATAAAATAAAATAAAATAAATGAAATGAAAACTCTTGAGCGAGGAGATATCATCAGCTTTGTGGTTGGTGAACATCCTGAATTGCTGTGAGAGTGATGTGCCTAGAGAGTGCGTGGAAGCTTCCCGCCTTAACATCTTCCCCTATGCATCTCTTCCATCTGGCTGTTCCTGTATTGTATTCTTTACTATACTTGCATACTTAGGGTTACCTAAGTAAAGTGTTTTCCTAAGTTCTGTGAGCCATTCCGGCAAATTATCAAATGTGAGGAGAAGGGTACGGAAACCTCAGTTTTAGATCCAGTCAGAAAGACTTCTGGGTAACCTGGGACCCTCTACTTGTGATTGGCACCAGAAGTGGTTGGGCAGTCTCGTGGGACTGAATCCTTATTCAAACTTGGGATCTATATGAACCCAGGGTAGCTAGTTAGTGTCAGAATTGAGATAAATTGTAGGATACCTAGCTGGTGTTCAGAGACTTGGAGAATGGATTAGTGTTGGGAAACAGGCCATGGGGAGGCCACCTATAAAGAAGGGTAGCCAGATTTACTATGGGTCATTGGAGCTTAATTCTGCTGGGGAAACTTAATTCTGCTGTGAAGGCCAGGGTAGAATATGCATCTCAGAGTTCTGCTACCCAGTGAGCAAAGGAGTTGGGTATTTCGACACCAAGTTCTGTCAGTCATTGTCTGAAGATTGTTCCAAAGGTGTATTAATTCCCTGGCACTTCTGACCTGCCAATTGGGTGGCAACGCATTCTCAGAACTCATAGAATGCTCTCAGTATTGGTGATTAGAAGTCAGGCTAGTGTGTGCTGATGGCAGGGGCGTGAGAAGGCATCTGAAGCTCTCTTCTATCTACCATGCTGGGACTTCTGCCCTCACCTTCCATAGTACTCAGGCTATATAGGGTCTTGATTAGAATCTCATGTTTCAGGCAATACCTGGTAGATATTTTGATATACACTGTAGCTGGAGAAATGGGTTTGGGGATAGCTATAGAAATACAACAGGAGAGATCTTGGCAGAGAAGGAAGCTGCATTTCTTGACAGAAAGAGAAAGTGGGAAGAAGGAGCTTAACAACTATCCCTGGAGATTTTCAAGAGTGTCGCTACCAGGGACAGAAAGAAATCACACAAGCAGGTCATTTGCTAACTTCTGGTAGAATACAAGGGAAAGAATCAGGCTGCAGTCTAGGATCAGACTTGGTGAAGGGTACAAGACTATGTGTGTGCATGTTTGTGTGTGTGTTCCTGTATTGTGTGTTGTGCACCTGCATACCAAAGCATGTGTGATACAAGCACATATACTGAGAGATGGACTCAGGATTGAAAATCAGAGGCAATTTTTTCTGTTTAAGTTTTGCATTAAGCACCCCACTGCAACCCTTTCATCTCCATTCTTTCCCTTGTCTGTGCTTCAGGTTTATTTTCAAAACCACAACCTATCTCTAAAGAACAAGATTCCAAATAAATGGTATTGTTTTAATGAAGAAACAGAAGGATTTCTTAAGGAATTCAGTTGATTATATTGAACATAACCCATGTGGCTTTTGTGTGATCTCAGTTTTCTCTTTAACAGTGTTATTTTGGGGAACAAAATCAGCATGTGTGAGGTTAGACTTCCAGACTGAGTTAAATGTGAGAAAAATCAGATTTAGCTCTTCAGCCCAGATTTTCCAGTTGTCTCTCTTTGGGACTATCAGTGCTTATGGTGGCAAATCCTGCAATGAAGTATGCTTGCCTACATAATCTAGATATGGACACGTGTAGATTACATTGTTCATGTGCATACAAATGGAATCCCATGGAATACTTTAGTATTTGCAAGGTTCTTTTGTTTTGGTTGCACTCTTATTCAAAGTATATTTTTTTCCTCATTCATTTCTGACTTCTCAAGGACAACTTGTATACATTAAACTGATTTTATATGTAATGGTCCTGTGGATACTAATTAGAAAATCACCAGCCTTTGGAATCTCTTAGGAAATTAATGTAATTGGCTATTTCTTGCATTCTGAAGTTTCACACACTTGATGAAGGACACATTCATCTTACATTGATCATTCCTCAATTCCACATCCCCTCTGTTCATTGCGCCTACTGGGTCTTCAATAACTCTTGGTTGAAATAAATGCATCATCTAAATCTTTCAAACTCAATCCTTCAGTCTTTTGTCCAGTTAATGCTCTAGACTGTTTCAAAACAATCAAGAAACAGACAAGCTGTATTTGTTTACCAGTGCATTTCAACTACAATGACCTGTAAATTTCACTGCAGACTCAGTTCACCTAGTTCATGTCTTGGTCTCTATTTGAGTAGGCAATATGATATTAGCCCAAGATAGTAGATTGAGCTTTGGGACTAGACTTGTTGATTTTGAATCTGTTTGATCTGTTTTAGCCTTGGAATACCCTTCCCATGGTGGCCTAGGATGTATGGCTGTGACTTTGCTTTAATTTCCTTAATTAGTACTCAGCTTCTTACTGGGACTGGGACCAGTGTGGGATTCAATTTGCTCAGTTGGGACCTTGATACCTTACTTAAATTATGCTAACTTCTTTTCTCAGTAGCTAAATTATACACAAATAACTGTCTATAGTTCTCCTGTGAATGTATTTATTACTCCAAACTATTCTTTCACCACACACTTGACCTGAAAAGGTTGTTATCACTTAGACCTATTACATTGTATCATAATTAAATTTGGTCACTCCAGCTTTCTGTTTTCCTTAGTGTTTGGGGAAAATTCCCTCAAATTCTGTTTTTCCTTCTGCTCTCACTTTGCCACAGCAACAGTCAACAACATAGAAGAAGACTTCCATGACCAAATGGGGGGGAGGTTGCTCCCCATTACCAAGCAGCAGACACCAACTGGGTGTCCTCCAATTCAATTCTGACAATAACAACCCAGAGATAGTGTCAGATCCCCAGTTACAAGCTCGGGCTTATTTTCAGGACTGATTAATTTGCTAGAGTGGCTCACAAAACTCAAGGAAACACTTATGTTTACTGGTTTATTATAAAGGATGTTGCAAAAGATACAAATGAAATGATGTGTAAGGTGAAGCATGGGGGGAAGGGGCGTGTACCACCCTTCGGGAACCTTCTTGAGTTCAGCTATCTGGAAACTCTTCAAACCCACACCTTTAGGATTTTTATGAAAACTTCATGACATTAGCATTCCTTCCAGAGGATAGGGTGGGACCCTCTCTGGCAAGGGTTTTAAGATCCATAAACAGAAAGTTGGGGAAGATTAGAGTGCAGCTTTGAGGCAGGTGAAAGGAGAGCAGGAAAAAGTCAGAGGGATTCTATTTCTGAGGCCTACCCCTGAGGCTTAACATACCCAACACTGTAATAAAAGACTGTAACAAGGGCTATGTGACTTACGGACCAGGAACCATAGACGAAAACCAATATCTATATCATAACACCACACTTAGCCATTCACGTATCTACGCATTCATTTGTTTATTCGTTTGCCCCATTACCCTTCTATGGGGACTATTGTGCCTCAGACACAGTTCCAAAAGAGATTCTGCTTTTTGGAGCTAACCTTTGGTTTATTAGCTACTACATCAAGTGTCAATTTTATACCTGGTCATTTTCCCTCATCCTTTGATTTTTCACACAGAATCAGCTTCTCTTCTTCATCAATGCAGTTTCAGAAGTCCTTATGTGCCTTATATCCAATCCTACCCAAGTTTTAACAAGAGCTTGTCACACTTTGGTTTACTAGTTTATTATGGATATATATGATGGGGGTCTCACCAAAAACCAGAATTATATTTTGGAGGGCAGGGCCCTTATAGTGTAGGCTTCTCCCATTAGGTAAGTATTCTAGGAACCCACTGGCATCAGTGTACCAGCTAGCATTGTTATGAGAGGCTGCATTCAGCTTTAGCGACTTTGGGGTTATTTTTTGTTTTTGAGATTCTTTTAATTGTTTGCCCATTTTATGATGGGTGATTTACGAGTGTACCTGCCCACAGGGTGCTGAGTGTTCAACAGTTGTGACCCAAAATGCCATAACCCCCATTTCCTGCCCTCCCTATTTACCCAATCTCACCCTGAGGTACTTTTGCTTGTTTGTTTCCTCAAACAAAAGAAATCCTCAAAGGGAAATGTTTTGCCTATGTGGAAGAGGTGAAACGAAAAATGTCAGAAGCGCTAAAAGGCACCAAAATCGACCCATTCAAAAACTGTTCTGAGCAGTGGAAAAAGCACCTCAATAGGTGTATTGCATCAAACACATAGTACTTTAAAGATGACTGAAGTGTAACTGTAAGAATAAATACACCATTTTGAATAAATTCATTCTTGTTCTTTTTGGGTCCCCCCTCCTAAGCATATCTATTCTTGCTAAGTACATCCTATTTTTTTCTTATAGCTTATATGGAAAATGGGGTTAAGAGTTGAGTTATGTATCCTTAAAGGAAGAATACAGTTATGTAATTTTTTTGACTGGAAAAATATGTATTATACTTATTATGTGTCAAGCATGCTGGGATACAGTGGACAAGACAGACTAGACTCCTTGTGAAGCTTGCACTCTAGCAAGGGAAACATTCCTTAAATAAGGACAGTCATTCTCTCAATATTCATGGATTCTATATTTGCAAATTTACCTACTCACTAAAATTTATTTGTAGCCCCAAAATCAATTTCATGTTCATTCTTAGATGTACTTAGAGCAGTGAAGAATTTGAATTTCCCAACCCACATATTCCAAACTGAGGTGATGTTCTGACTTATTGTTTCAGTTATCAGACTCTAAACAAGTATCCCTTTTTGTGGTCACTTAGTGCCATATATATATTTTTTTGCATTTTTGTGCTCTTCTGGGTGATTTTGCTGTTTTAAATTACCCTCAAATGTAGCCTAAAGTTCTGTCTAGTGTTCCTAGGCACAAGGATGTGATGTGCCTTATGGAGAAAATATGTGAGTTAGGTATGCTTCCTTCAATCATTATAGTGCTATTGACTATGAGTTTAATGCAAATGAATCAATAGTATATAGTAAAACAACATGACTTTAAACAGATACATACATAAAACAAAGTTATGGGTTGAGCGTTTGATGAAAATTTTCTGATCAGAGACTTCCAGGAACCTAACCATGTATTTGCCCTAGAAGTCATGTTTCAGCATTTGATAATTTAGTGTTCACAGTGACTTCATAGGACATAAGTACTGAAAATAGCAAGAACAATTGTAATTAGATAAATCATTCTTTAATTGCTTATATGATAAGTACTACAAATGAAAGTCCTCCCATCCCATGGGAGTACATTAAGAGGAACTTATCCTGAGAGATTAGGAAAGACTTTCCTGGAGAAGTGATGCTTTAGCTGTGATGTGCAAGATAGGTAGGAATTAGCTGAGCTGAGGATGAGTGGTAGGGCATTCATATGGAGGGAACAGTGTGGATAAGGCCTTGATACAGGGGGGACATGAAACCATAAGATTATTTTGGATGGGGGGAGTGGAAAAAAACAAAGCTATAGACATGGATGAAGGACACTTCATGCAGGACCCTTTGGACCAGGTTAAGAATTTGAGCTTTATTATAACAGCAGTGAAAAGACACTGATGGGTTTTAATTAGATGGGCCTTGCATTGATCCTTGTGAAGGATAAAGAGGGAGTCATTATACCATATTCTCTATTTTCTATAGTTTGAAGTTTTCTATCCTAACAAATTAAAAATATAGGTGTCTCAGTGAGTTCTGAGGTCTTTCCAGTGAATAAAGGTGCCTGGGTTTTGGATTAGCCTTTTTGGGTACTCAGAGCTTTATTTCTGGTAGTTTGGGTCTGATATTGTGAATAGCTAGAGGTCTAGATAAATGAACACTGGACATGGGAGGAACGATTTACTAAAGTACACTTTAAAGCCTGCAAAAATAATAAAATGAACCTTCAAGTTTTGACTTACTGACTAATTGCTGTGACATTCATCATTATTCTATAAGCTTAGCAGCATTTGTGAGATGACAATTAATTAGCTGGATGGCTTTATAAGATGCATGTTGCTTTTAATTGCTATGGCCCATTTTCCATGTTTAATACAAAGTTGGAAGCTCTTAAATGCATCAGAAATCTTTCTGAATTTGTTGTTGCATGGTTCCATAGACATTTTCCCCTAGAGACATGGTAATTTTGCAACTTTTAAATATTCAACACAACTCTAATTATAAATAGTTCTCTTTCAAAAGCGATAGCCAGACACTTGGCACAAACCACCTCTTGTTATATTGGTAAGGATGACAGCATAATGACTGATGATATGTGTTAGATTCCCTCATTTCTCTTAATTAGAATTTTCTCTGCATTATCATGCTTTGTAATTAACCAGCTTATTCCTGACAGTGGTTAATGTGATTAGAAATGGTTCTAACTTTGTATTTCATTTGGAGAAATAGCCCGCCAGTCTGTCTGGTAGTCTGTATGGGCAGAGGAAGACATTTCCCCAAACTCCTCCAATTTTTCTGTTCTACTTGGACTGGACTGGTCTGGATAGGAGACAAGATCAGGGAAATGGGAGCATGTTTTGTGCTGTCATTAGGAGAGGAATAGAAACAGAAGGAAGAAAAGTGCAACCTTGGGATAGAAGGCAATGAGAAGGTTAGAGTGGGTGACCATATGGACCCATAAATCAGTCGCTACCCGGGCAACAAAGCTGACTCTATACATCTGGTTTGTGACTCACTAGTTATTTATTGAGCACCTGCTGAGAGCATAACCCTGCCATGGGCACTGTGGGGGAATACAAAAGACTCCAGAGGTCTTTTCCTTGCCTTCAATTGGAGCTGGAGGCAGACTTCTACAACTTAATAGCCTCCTTGAAGTCAAGGACTCATCTCTTTAGTTCATCCTCATATCCCGTTGCCTGGTATTGGATTTAGCTCATAGTAGTTACCGTGATGAATGATTTACCTAGGAATGGATGGATAAATGAATACAGTAGCATGAGAACAGTTATGGGACTGCTCACAAAAGGTCAAAATAACCCACTTCAAACTAAATATATAAATACTGATGGGGTGGTCATAGAATAAAGGAGTGATCAGAGTAGAGTGAGGGTTTTCAAGAAGATGTCAGGATTCTGAAAAGCTTGCCCTGAATGCCATTTCCCAGTATTCTAAGACAGGATGAATTAAGATAAAGACAGTGAAGGTTAAACTGCCCAGGATCCGGTCTTTGTACATTCCTGCCAGCCAAACTCCTGGAAACCACCCCTCAAGGTAGATGAGAGCTTGTCTATGTCTGGCAGGTATAAAAGGTGAGGGAGGAGAAGGAGACCAGTCTTACCAGGATTTCTGCTGAGCTGGATGCAGGGTGTTGGTATATTTTATGATGTCATTTATGACTGTCTCTGAGCCTGTTGGAACACAAGAAGACACAGTGTTCTGGAGGTCAGTCTTTATGGTGTTCTGGAAAAATGAGTTTCTGAGTCATCCACACATGATTTGAAAGAGACCCCAGGGAGTTTTTTCTGCATTTTTCTGGAAAACAAAAAAGATACTATGGTTTGCCTTCAGCTTGAAGATTGTTCACTATCAACAAAGAAAAGTCTTTGGGATGGGTTTGAAAATGTAATTCAGTAGAATACCTGGCTTGAAACAAAGAGTTTGGTCTTCTTGTGGGGTTGCTTTATCTAGAAATTCATATAATATTTGTGCTACAAAATAGTGGCATCTATGAAGAAAAGTAATTCAGCTAGAGAATATTTGAGGAACACCTTCCCATTCTCTCTTTCCCCACACACAGCTATCCAGGAACATATTTTTTCTTTTTCCAGTGACTATGTGAAGGTTTTGCTAAATAGAACATATTGATTAATTACTACCACATGGCCAGACTTCTGCTTAGGAGAGAATATTATCATTATGGACTGAATTGTGTCCTCCCAGAATTCATAGTTTGAAGCCCTAGTGCCCAAATGTGGCTGTATTTGGAAAGAGGGTCTTTAAGGAAGTAATTAAGGTTATAATAATAAGAGTAGGGCCTCAATCTCATAGGATTGGTGTCCTTAAAAGAAGAGAAAGACATAGTAGGATGCACAGTGACAGAGGAATGACCAGGTAAGAATTCCGCAGAAAAGCGGCTGTCTGCAAGGCAGAAAGAGAGGCTTCGCCACAAACCAGCCTTGCCAGCACCTTGATCTTGGAGTTTCAGCCTTCAAATTTGTTCAAAAATACATTTCTGTTATTTAAACACCAAATCTCTGGTATTCTGTTGTGATAACCCCAGCAGACTAATATACTCACCTAAGAGTAAAAATATATAGCATAGCTTCTGTTGTCAATGAACTTACTATATTCAGCTGAGAAGATGAATGTGTATAAAGTAGAGAAAATGTTGAATAATGCTGACATTAAAATAATAGAAATAACAACTTCCTTTAATGGTCAGCTTATTGTGTCAGTCCCTTAGAAAGAACTATTGTTAGTCCCTTGTTAAGGGACAGTTGTGTTTCCCAAAAGATATGTTGAAGTCTTAACTCCCTGGTCCTCTGAGTGTCTTTATTTGGAAATAGGACCTTACAGAAATAATCACATTAAAACGAAATCACTAGAACAGATCCTAATCTTGTATGACTGATGTTCTTATAAAAAGGAGAAATTTGAACATAGAGACAGACATGCACAGAGGAAAGCTGATGTGAAACCATAGGGAGAGAAGATGGCCATGTGACTGGAAGGAGGCATCTACCAGCCAAGGAATGCCAAGGATTGCCAGCAAACACCAGAAACTGGAAAACAACAAAGGATTCTTCCCCAGGGTCCTCAGAGGCATGGCCTGGCCAACATGTGACTTAAGACTTCTAACCTCCAGAAGTGTGAATGTATATATTTCTGTAGTTTGGGGTGCTTTGTTATGGCAGTGGTGGGAAATTTCAACCTTGTTATCAGAGCTGGATAAAGGGTAGCTCAACAGGGTAGTTTCCTTAGTCACTAGTCCACACTAGGTTTTAAACTGTCACTGGAATGATTTAGAAATTATAGCAGCAGTTAACTCAGGTTTCCTCACATGGGATGAAATGTCCCTGCTGGAATAGTGAAGTGTCTGTAGTGGAAAGAAAAAAAAATTAGTAATTTAAAACATCACTTGCCATTAGCTAACTAATGCTGTTGAGTATTTTTGTGATGCACACACAAGTTGCATAGTGACTGCCTATATATATATTGCAGACACTGTTATTATCTCATTTTACAGCTCAGGAAATGAGAGCCAGAGAAATTCAATGATTTGCCTGACTTGCCCTTGGTCTCACAGCTAGTAAATCATAGAGCTGGCATTCAAACTAAAATTTTTTCCACCTAGGTACTGAAAAGTGAAAGGATTTGTATAAATAGAGTAGGAAGTACTTCTGAGCTGTGAGAGTAAACACAATTATTTCCACTAGAGATATTTCTAGGCATAACTAAAAGAGTTGAGAGTGTGATTGGAGAATGAGGAGTCTAACATAATAAGATTGGCATAAATAAGAGTTTAATGTGGTCCTTTAGTTTCATGTAAGGTCAACTTTTCCCCACCCTTCCTTAGGAATCCCTGCTTCTAAGAACTGATTAGTGATAAGCAGACAATAGAGCTTGACCTACATTCATTTAGCATGCCCTGCCTAGCAGGGATTTCTGTGTCATCTTCTTCCTCCTTCTCCATCCTCATCTCTTGAGATTCTATATGATGTGGGAGACTATGGAGATGATTGATTATATCAATCATATCAAAAGTTCATGTGTCCCTTCTGAGATTTACATAGAAAACTCTAAGCAAATAATGAGCATTTTCTCCAGAGCTATTTAGAATTTTACAAACAAGTAGTAATAGCACCCATTATCTTTAAAATCTCTATTCATTAAGCACTGTGCAAAACAAAATGAAACAAACAAAAGAAACCTCAGAATATAACATGGTAAAGCAAAACAGTAACAATCAACTTAATCCAGATGTAATGATGGCAAGGCCAGCCCTCTTTATGGAAATTCTGACTGTGGAGTATTTAACAGGAAAAATAGTTTCATAGCAGAAGTCTGAAGCTAAATATAGGCCAATAGAGTGTGGCCAAATACAAGCATAAAGATTTACTCAATAGGTAAGAGCAATTTGTCATCAATAAAGCAAGGGAGAATTTTTGAGTAGAAAAGTGCTCATCTGTGATGAGATGATCTAGTTTTGGGTCTGCTGCTTTGTGGCTTTGGGGAGTCTCTTCATTTCCCAGGACCTCGATGTTCTCATCTATAAAATGAGGACATATCATTAAAAATTACAAGTTCCTCTTAAGCACTAAGCCCTATCTTTTCATGAATAGGATTCAATGCTTCTCAAGTGCCTAAAGGTTCTTCAAAGTAGGCTCTTTATTATTTGAACTTCTTTCTGATGAATCTTTTCCAAGCATTTCTTTTTGATTTGGAAACCCTATCTTGATCTAATTAGAATTATGATAAATGCAAATAGTGGTGTCTATATTAGAAAGGTCTTGTGGTAATTGAGCCTACAAGAAGGCATACGTCATTATACTAACATGATTGTTCCTCAATCAGGGCCTTCTTGTGCCATACTGATAATTTACTCCTTGGTAAATGATTATGTATCTTAGATTGTAAACCTAGTTATTTATGATTGTATCAATATACAAGCATTAGCCCAACTGCTTGTGCTATCATCTTAAACACAGAACAACTATGTAAGTCATTGCATTCTCCTGGACTTCACACATTATCTACTTGAAGTTTCTTAAATTCACATTTTAATCAGACATGCAGAAGGTAACAGCACAAATCATACCTCTTGGAGAAAAGATTATTGTTTCTTTCTCCTAAGTCATCTACGCATCAAGTAGGGAACTTCTGTCCCCTCCCTTCTTACTTACTATTCTTCCCAATGTTAGGAGGAATAAATAATCTGATTGAACAGAACTGGGGAAATTCACTTAGCCACATTTTCTGGAGGGCGAACAAGTCAATTAAAAAGGCAACCCCAGACCATCTGTCGCTTTGTTGTGTACTGCATTCTGCCGGTGGCGATGTTTGAGGCAGGCCCTTGTCTCCCATTCAGTTGACTGGGAGGAGGAACAAATATCTTCACATTCGGATACCCTCACACAGGTTGACCCAGGATCCATGTTTTTTTTTTTTTTTTTTTTTTTTTTTGAGTTGGAGTCTCACTCTGTCGCCCAGACTGGAGTGCAGTGGCCGCTCCCGGCCACCGCAGCCTCGGCCTGCTGGGCTCTGGCGATCCTTCCGCCTCAGCCTTCCGAGTAGCCGGAATTATAGGCATGTGCCACCACGCCCGGCTGATTTATTTATTTATTTATTGTAGACATGAGGTCTCGCTGCCCAGGCGGGTCTCGAACCCGCGGGCTCAGGCAATTCACTCACCTCAGCCTCCCAAAGGCGCGGGATTACAGGCTGAGCCACCGAGCCCAGCTAGGATCCATGTTTTTGGAGGAAATAAAAGGTGATCAATGACCTCAAATCCAGGCTAAGTCTCCCCCAAACAATTTACTAGAACCCTGGCATTTGAGGATCACCGGGTGTTCGCCTAGCCATGGGTAAAGCTTATGTGTTGTGTCAGTTTCTCACATCCACTGGTTAAGACCCTGGTAAGAAGGAGGGCTGAGTCTGGACCCCCTCCTAGCTTTCAGTGATGCTGTGTCAGCATTGTAGACAAGAGCTTGCAAACTCTTAACTCTTCATCTGATTCTGTCGGCCTCCACAGACAGCCTATCTATCCCAGTTTTCCAGACACGTCTGTGTGTGTGTGTGTAGCTATGCATATATTTTAAAGTAATCCTGTTTTAACTAGCATAGCTGTTACTTTTATGTGTTATTATAAAACAGTGCTTCAGCTGTCAGCATGCTGTTCTCCCTCCATATGTTTCCCCTGCGCCTTCCTGACACTGCCTTTCCCAGGGCCCAGAGAAGGCAGAGGGAGTCCCTGTGACACACTGCAATTCTGAATAGCTTTTTCTCCTCACTTTTTGCTTCTCAAACTCTCCTTTGCTGAGTCAGGAGGATGTTTACATATCTCCACCTCTTTGTGCTTTTGGGCATGAAGCCTAGTTCCTAAATTCCAGTCTCATAACCCAATGCTGAAATTACTGTTGCTGCCATTTTGTTATAGCAGAGGAGAGATAGACAGGGTGTTGGAATTTTATATCTTCTAAGTGAGAAAATCATCATGTGCTTTCGGGCTTGTAAAAACCCTTGCATTTGTACAGTGCTTTATGGTTCACAAGGTGTTTTCATATTTATTATCTCCATTGAAGTTCACAACAATAAGTACTTCCTCTGTACATATTATCTATTTACCAATTAAAATGGTGAGAATCAGTCATTCAGCAGGCATTATGTAAACACTGTTTGGTGGATACTAGGAATTTGAGGATGAGTTTATTATTATTATTATTTATTCATTTATTTATTATTTAGTTCAATTGTGTTGATGAGGGAGTAGACTGAGAGAAAGGAAACAAATTCACCTAGGCTATCCAGAGAGTAAACAGTGGAGTGAAATTCTCAGACATACGTTTTGTTCATTTCAGCTTTAGTCTAGTTCTTTTATAAACCATTCTAACATGTTACTCAGTTAGCTTCCTTTAACTTACCACTTCTCTTCTGAAAGGTCTTTTGTTTTCTGATTCAGCTCAAATATAACATAATAAGCAATTATTTACTGTATATCTGATAGCTCCTATGTCTTAATCATGAATATCAAGTTAGTGTAAAAAATAAGAAAGAAAGGATTAAAAAATTATAGGCTCAGAAAATTCAGAGTAAAGAGTTATAAAAAACCAGAAGGTAGCCCCAAAGGAGAATACAGGGGAATTAGAATTATCTTTTTGTATTTCCCACACTGATGGGTAGATTGTTAAATATTTTTATGGTCTGAAAAATTATACTGTTTGGGCATATTGAAAATTGGGCTTAAAATATAGTTTTGATCATAATATAGGCTTAAATGTATAGAAATTATATATAGAAACTAGGAAATTATTATACATTACTACAAAGGACCTTTGAAAAAAACTATTAGAGATACCAACAAAATTCCATAATAAGTGAGATATAAAATATTACTTTGCTGACATGCTAGTAATAATGTTAAATAATTTATTAAAATAAGAGACAGCATTCAAAATAGCAAGAAAATTACTAAAGAACTAGGAATAAAGTACCATATGGTTCTCAGGGAAAAAAATCTAACCAAGGGATCAAATGTTGAGCTTTACAATATAGGCAAGTTGGGATATGAATATGATGGTTACATTGGTTTGTCAGAGAATGCAATCATCATGTATACTTTTTAAAGACTTATAGAAATCATCCCTCTTTTGACCTAAAATAGTGGTTCTCAACCAGCAGTTCTTTTGAGCATGGGGTTTTGGGGGGACAGTACTGGAGACATCTTTGGTAGTCACAAATGTCAGGAAGGGGTACTAGTGGTATCTAGTATGTAGAGGCAGGGATTCTGTTAAATATCCTATAATACACAAGGCAATCTCCAACAACAGAATTATCTGACCCCAAAAGTCAGTAGTGTTGAGGCTGAGAAATTCTGACCTAGAATGACAAAATAACTCGTTCTGAAAAAAGTCATATACGGAAGAACAATGGCTTCTATTTGGAGACATATGTGCCATTGTGGCAGTAAGCCTCCAACTGCAGTGGCCACTGGAAAAAAAAAAAAAAGATTCCTCCATGTTTAAACCAGTTCCCAGAGAATGAATGCTAATGATTAAGTTATTAAATTCTATTAGGATTCTGGAGACTGTATTCTTGTCCCCACCCTGTTTCTATGTGGCCATGAGATCTGAGACTTACCCCATAACTCTGGGAATCTTTGTGTCCTAATCAGTAAAATAGAGGCAATGAAACCCATAGCACCTACTTCTCCGACTTTAATGCACACAGAACACTTGGGAATTTTGTCGAAATACAGACTCTAATTCAGTAGGTTCAGGTAGAGCCTGAGATTCAGCATTTTTGACAAGCTCCCAGTGATGGCAATGCTACCAGTTAGGCAGGGACACTCTGGATAATGAGGATATATAATAAACCACTCATGAAAATGTTAAGGGCATCAACTGGAAAAGCATTGTATAGTTGGTGTAGTAGAAATAATTTTGAATACCCAGCAGACGGCTCCAATTCCATTTCCTGCTTCACTTACTAAACAAGTGACATGTCACTTTCTCTGAACCCTAGTTTCCTAGTCAATTGAAGGAAATACAAGTCCACACTTTCTTTACAGAGGTAATGTGAAGATCGAAAGTAGTAACTGATATGAAAGTGATGGAAATTTTAAAGTACTATGTAGACAGAAATAGGAAGTGGTGTTGAATATGAGATGCTATATGTTCAGTATGACTGGCTAATAGTTCATCTTTTTTTGGTTGTGGCCACAGCACCTTCATAAACGGCATTAGCCTTTCTATTAATTTCCCTTTTTCTTGCATGAATAGGAGAGAATAGCTGATTGAACAAAATAAGCTTTAAAAAAAATATCCGTTAAATTTGAAGAATAATCTCCCAGAATATTCAGAACCACTTTTTATTTCCTAAGCAGCATGGGACATTTGTTTTGTTTTGTTTTTTCCCCTGGAGATCTACAATTCCTCTATTGGACAGTGTTATGGGTTGAGTTGTGTCCCTCCACACAACTTTAAATGTCTCTCTCTGGAAAGCCACAATACATATGGTAAAGTCCCAAGCTACAATACCTCAGAATGTGACTGTATCTGGAGACATAGTTTTTACAGAGATAATCAAGTTAAAATGATGTTGTTAGGGTGGTCCTAATTCAGTAAGACTGGTATTTTGATGAGAAGAGGAGATTAGGGCACAGATGGGGACAGACAGAAGACTATGTGAAGACACAGCCAAAGGTGCCATCTGCAAGACAAGGAGAGAAGCCTCAGAAGAAACCAACCCTGCTGGCATGTTCATCTCCAACTTCCAGCCTCCAGATATGTGAGAAAATACTTTCTGTTGTTTAATACCACCCAGCCTGTGGTATTTTATAAAGGCAAACCTAGCAAACTAATACAGACAGTCATTCTAAATGTTTCTCTCTGGAAAGTCATAGCACATAAAATACATATCTGGCCTTCTGACTCTTAAGATATTGAGGTAATTTCAGTAAATAAAACTTGGTTCTAGAAAAGGCTTTGGATTTGTATTACCTGCCATACTAGGGCTTTTCATGAGAGCAGGGACAAAGGCCAAACCCATATAAACTCAGATGGAATAGTTCAGAGGGCTGTTATAAATACATCACTTCTGGGTTCCAAGGAATTCTCAATCCCTCCTCTCCTGCAGCCTTGGAGAACAAGGGCCTGTAGCCTTCTGTGGGCAGCATCTGTCTCTCCTGTGTGTGATCAGCCTTGAGGCATCGTGCCCTGCATGTTTGTAAACTGTCTAGCTAAAACCAAATGTGTTGGTTTGTTAATGATGGCACTGCAAAAACCATGTCTCTAGGTTGCAAATGTTTTGTATTTGACTTGCCCAAGTTTAGCAGATGAGACTTAAAAGCATTTTGTTACTCTCCTAGGATAATGGCTAATTTGACACTGGGGTACATTCAGAGCAAGATGCATCTTCCTCAGAAGTAGCTTTCCCTTCCAAGATTGTCCTGGAAGGTGCTCAGATATGCTCTGTTGTGTGTACTTGTTCATGCAAGAACCCAGGACAGTGCTCACGCTGGAAACAGATTGCATGGGTTCAAGTACAGGCTCTGCCATCTCCTGCCTTTATGACCCTGGGCAAATTATTTAACCCTGCTGTGCTTTAATTTCCTTACCTGTGAAAAGGACAATCCAGCTACCTATCTCCTATGGTAGTTGTGAGGATTAAGCAAATTAATGCATGCAAAGTTATTAGAACAGTACTTGGCACAGTAGCAGGCATTCAATAAACGTTACCAGCACGGATGGAACATATCAGCTGTTGAATATGAATTCTTTTTTCCCCCCTCAATACCCTAGAATGAGAATGGATTCACAAAAATGTATTTGCTCCTTTGGTCATAATAAGCACAGTATTTATTGAGGATTCCTATTTGCCAGGCACCACGCCAAACAATTTATATGCTTTATCTCAGTTCAACATCGTAGCTATTCTATGAGATCAACACTGTCTTCCAGTCAGGTTAGGGTAGATTATACTGCAATACCAAATAATTCTAAAACCTCAATGGCTTAATGGAACAAAGATTTCTTTCTTGTTCGTGAGATAGACCAGGGACTCCCTCTTAGGGGAACTGCCACACCCGTGAGCATAAAAATAAAGGAAAATCTTGAGTTCTTTCACAGGAAATTCCAGGCAGCTAGCTATCCCTAATAAGTAAATAAGCAACGTGATAAACAAGAAGGTAATAGTAGTTAAAGACAATAGCCAAGGAAGCTAGAATTATAGTTCCCCTACAGAAACTAAAGATAATAACATATGTCTCTGAGTTATTTTTCAGAAACCTTGACCCACACCACACAGATCTACCGGAACATAGACCTCAGGGAGAAGGAACTGAAGACTGAACTGTGACCACTGTCTTTGTTCTCAATTTCTTCCTTAGGGGCCTAGAAGGAGTCCCACCCATGACACACTTTTCTGCTGACCCCACAATTTTATTTATTCTTTCTTTATTATTTTTTATAAAGATGTGGGGTACAATTCAGGGTTAGATATACAAACATTGATTACGCAGGTACCCTTGTTGATGAGGTATGCCACTCCCTCCCCTAGCAGTTTCCCTCAACTGCCAGTCCCACCTCCCCTCCCCTGACAGTTTCCCACTACTGCCAATCCCTTTCTTATAGTATTATAATTGTTCAAGGTTCGCTTATGAGTGAGAACATATGGTACTCTGTTCTTGGTTTCTGCGGTAGATCACTGAGTATGATTGATTCTAAATCCACCCAAGTTGCTGTAAAGTCCATATGTTTGTCTTCTTTATGGCTGCATAATATTCCATTGTGTATATGTACCACATTTCTTAAATCCAGTCCAGCTTTGATGGGCAACATGGTTGGTTCCATGTTTTAGCTATTGTGAATAGAGCTGCAACAAACATACATGTGCAGGTATCTTTTTTTGTAGAATGATTTGAGTTCCTCCAGGTATATTCCCAATAGGGGAATTGCTGGGTCATACGTAAGGTCAATTTCTAGTTCTTTCAGAAACCGCCACACTGTCTTCCAAAGAGGTTGCACTAGTTTGCATTCCCACCAGCAGTGTAGAAGGATTCCTTTTTCTCCACATCCTTGCCAGCATCTGTTGTTGTTTGTTTTAGTAACGATGGCTATTCTTACTGGGTATTAGGTAGTATCTCAATGTGGTTTTAATTTGCATTTCTCTGATGATGAGTGAAACTGAGCACTTTTTCATGTGTCTGTTGGCTGCCCGTATATCTTCTTTTGAAAAGTGTCTATTCATGTCTTTTGCCCCCCTTTAAACGGGACTGTTTGTTTTTTTTCCTTTTGGTGCGTTTGAGTTCCTTGTAGATCCTAGATGTTAGGCCTTTGTCAGATATACAGTTGGCAAATACTTTTTCCCATTCTTTGGGCTGTCTTCCTACTCTCTTGATGGTTTCTTTTGCTTTGCAGAGGCACGTTAGTTTGATAAGGTTCCACGTCTCTATCTTGTTTCTTAAGGTATGGGCATTTAGGGTTCTGAATAGGAATTGGTTGCCAGTTTCAATTTCCATAAGGGTGTTTTCTGCGTTTTCTATGATAAAGTTTGAGGTTTTACATTTAGGTCTTTGATCCATTTAGAGTTAATTTTTGTGTATGGTGATAGGGGTCCTGTTTCAATCTTCTGCATGTGATCAACCAGTATTCCCAGCACCACTTACTTTCCCCAGTGGTTGTCGTTGGAGGCTTTGTAAAGATGAGTTGGTTGTGAAATTGAGGCTTTGCTTCTCAAATCTCTGTCCTGTTTCATTGGCCTATGTGCCTGTTCTTGTACCAATACCAGGCTGCTTTGATTACTACAGCCTTATAGTAAAGTTTGAAGTCTGGAAGTGTAATACCTCCTGCTTTGTTTCTTTTGCTAAGGATTGTTTTGGCTATTCATTTGAGTTTCTTTTCTTTTTTTTTAAAGAAAGAAAAGTTTATTTAAAAGTAAGCTAGAGAAAGAGCGAGCAGGAAGAGAGATTTACTTCCCCAAGGTGGGGGAGGAGACCAAAGCCAGGAAGCATGGTGACAGCCATAGTTCAAAGAGCGCATGGCCACACCAGAGTCTAGCAAGACAATGACCTGGTCATTATGTTTCCATGTGAATTTCTTATTGTCATTTCCAGGTCTGAGAAGAATGATGTTGGTAACTTAATAGGTATTGCATTGAATCTGTAGTGGGATTGCCTTTGGTAGGATGGACATCTTAACAATATTGATTCTTCCTATCCATGAGCATGAAATATTTTTCCATTTGTTTGTGTCTTCTTGGATTTCTTTGAGCAGTGTTTTGTAGTTCTCATTGTAAACGTCTTTCACTTCTCTGGCTAGGAGGATGCTGAGGTATTTCATTTTTTTGGTGGCTGTTGTAAATGGGGCTGTGATTTTTAACTTGGGTCTCTGCCTGCTTGTTTTTGGTGTATAGGAATGCAACTGACTTTTGCACATTTATTTTGTACCCTGAGACTTTGCCAATGTCCTTTATCAGTGCAAGCAAGTTTTGACAGATTATCTTGGATTTTTAAGGTATAGGATCATATCATCAGCAAAGAGGGATAACTTGACTTTGCAGCAAAGAGGGCTAACTTGACTTCCTCTTTTCCTATTTGGATACCCCTGATTTCCTTCTCTTGTTTAATTGCCCTAGCTAGGACTTCCAACACAAGGTTGAACAAGAGGGGGGAGAATGGGCAGTCTTGTCTTGTTCCAGTTTTCAGGGGAAATGTTTCCAGTTTCTGTCCATTTAGCAATATGTTAGCTGTGGGTTTATCATAGATGGCACTTACTATTTTGAGGTATGTTCCTTCTATACCTAGGTGTTTGAGGGTTTTTATCCAGAAGGGATGCTGGATTTTTATCAAAAGCTTTTCCTGCATCTAATGATATAATCATGTGGTTCTTGTTTTTACATCTGTTGATGTATTTAATTACATTTATGGTCTTGTGAATGTTGAACCAGCCCTGCATCCTGGGGATGAAACCTATTTGGTCATGGTGGATGATTTTTGAGATGTGTTTTTGGATCTGATTTGCTAGAATCTTGTTGAGGATTTTTGCATCTATGTTCGTAAGGGTAATTGGCCTGTAGTTCTCTTTTTTTGGTTGGCTCTTTACCCAATTTGGGTATCAGTGTGATGTTAGCTTTATTAAATGATTTGGGGAGAATTCCATCTTTCTCAATTGCCTGGAATACTTTCAATAGGATTGGTGTCAGCTCCTCCTTGCACATTTTGTAGAATTCTGCTGCAAAGCCATCCAGGCCAGGGATTTTTTTTTTTTTTTTTTTGTAGATAGTTTTCATATGACAGAGTCAATTTCCTGGGTTGTTATTGGTCTATTTAGTGTCTCAGCGTCTTCTTGTTTCAATCTTCAAAGGTTGTGTGATGTCAGAAAGTCCTCCATTTCATTTAGGCTATCAAGTTTGTTTCCATATTGGTGTACATAGTAATCTCTGACAATCGTTTGTATTTCTTCGGTGACCCCACATTTTAAACAAAACTTCCTTAACCAACTGCAAATCAAAAAATCTTTGACTCTATCACTGATCTGTAAGCCCCCATTCCAAGATATCTCACCCTTTTAGGCCAAAACCAATGTATAACCTTCATGTATTGATTTACAATTTTACCTATAACTTCTGCTTTTCTGCAATATACCTTTGTCTTTAAAAATCCTTACCTGCAAACCACTGTGGAAGTCAGGATTTAAATGTTAACTGTCTGGCCCTCCTTTTCTGATGCCCTGCAAATAAACATTTTTTTCTTCCACTGCAAACTCAATGTGGCTCTCTAGTCTTACTGCACTGGGTGAGCGGACCTCAGTTCATACATTCACACTACATTTTCGATGCAGATAGACAGAGGACTTTGTTTATTATTATTACTCAGGATCCAAGGCTGATGGGGAATGATGATTTCATCTCAACAAATGTCTTTAGGATTAGCCATGGGAGAGAAAGAGAGCCAGGAGAATCCAGTGTTTGCTTTTTAATACATCTACACTGGAGTGACACATATAAATTCTGCTTGAATTAGCCACAGAAAGTCAAATGACCATGCCTAACTTTGAGAGAGAGAATGTTTGGAGGAAAAGGAGAAAGACAAATCTCAGTGAGCATATATTGATATTGTTCCTATTTTATCCATGAGGAAACTTTCAGTTTCGAGGAAAAGTAACTTGTTCACATCACATATATACAGTAGTAAGAGGAAAGCCACAATTCCAGTATTTGACTGACGCTAAAACTGGTGCTTCCAACCACTGTGATTACTGCCTGTCTAGGCCAATGACATTCTTGCTGGAGACTGTTGTGAGTTGAATTGTGTTTGCCAAAAAGTAAGGTTGAAATTTTAACCCCTAAAACATCAGAATGTAATCTCATTTGGAAATAGGGTCTTTGCAGATGTAATCAAATTAAGATGAGGTCATATTCCATTAGGGTATACCTTAACTCAACATGGCTATTGTCCTTATAAAAAATGAACACTGAAACACAGACACCAGAGGAAATGCCAGGTGATGATGGAGGCAGATCCAAAAATGCCAGGGATTGCCAGAGACACCAGAAGCTGAGAAAAGGCAAAGACAGATGCTTCCCTAGAACCTTCAGTGAGTGTCCCCTACTCCCAACACTTTGATTTTGCAATTGTGAGAAAGCAAATTCATGCTGTTTAAATTCACCCACTTTTTGGTACTTTGCTATGTCATCTTTAGGAAATGAATACAGAGCTCATCTTGTAATCATGTGTTTTGGATCTTCATTTTTATGTTGTTTATATAACTCAGATGCCCCTTCTATCAAGATTGGCTCTTTCTTCTCAGAGTCTTCTTTTTCCTTCAAGGTGCCTTCTAGGAGGGCCTTGTGTACCTCTTACTCTTAGTGTCTTGAAAGCCTTAGACAATATCTGATGCTGAGTAGGCACTCAGTAAGTGCTTGCTGAGTGAACACAGTAAAGTCATCTTTTATTCTTTGTTTTGTTTTTTCCTTACCTGAGCTTAGATGCTTCAGTTTTGTAATAGGACTGGTTATTTATTTCAGACTTTGAAAGATACTGAGGTTTTATCAGGGGACAATTCATCTATTGGTTCTCTTTTTGAAACTCCTGGGCTCAGGGAACACATCTTAGCTTCATACACAAAGCCTCTTGCAGTTTGATTCATGTGGTCTCTCAGGATGAGTTTTCCAGAAGCAGATATCAAATAGAGTTTGAGGCTTAAGGTATTTATTGGAAAGCAATGCTAATTAAAAAAAAAAAAAGGAAGGAGAGTAGTATTGGCCAAAGACGTCAAATTGTAATGTAAGTCTGACACATTCTTATCTAACTACCTATCAGGGAGCTCTGGGAAAGTACCACCAATCAGAGTGTCACCCCCGTGGGCCAAAGTGGCCAGACCTTTATGCACTGCAGGTTTCCCTAGGAACAGTAAAATCTCAGAAAAAGCAATTGCAACTGATGCTGATCTTGAAGTTGCTGACAGCTGGAGGTCATCTATGAGTGTACTTGCTGGGGAGAAAGACCTTCTTTGAAGGGGAATCTGGGTGGACCCATCTCTGTTTATCTGCCTCTCTGGCTTCGTTTCACACTATTTTCCTTTTGCCTGTCATCACTTCCAAAGCACTAGCCTCCTTCGGTTCATCCTATCTCAACTATAGAAACCACTTGCAGATCTTTATATATGCCCTCCTGTTCTTCATCTCCCTGCCTTCACATTACTATTCCTTCCTCATGAAATGCCACTCTATTCTCTATTCCAGCAAACTCTGTCTCATCTCCAATACTCCAGATCTTATCTTTTTAGAAAGTCTTTGTTGCCCTCACATTGGTTTCTTCTTTGTGCTCTTTAATACACTTTAACACAATCCTAATAGTACATATTATATATCATCCTATCATTTACTCACAATACTGTAAACTGCCCTGAAAAGGGACTTAGAATTCTAACTTTGGGATACTTGTGTCTAATCCTGTGCCTGGCATATATAGGCAACTAAGTGCTAATTGGTGATGAACTGACTAAAGTATACAAAAGGAAACAGGAAGGGCCATGAGACATTAAGAAAGGGAACATTTGACTTGACTGTAGCAGAACTCAAGCTAAAATGAAATATTTATTATCCTCTTTCACTTGGTTTTAGGCCAGCCAAAAGCAGTGTCCTGTGAAAACCAGCTTTACTAGATCAGCCCCTCATAGACCTGAGAACCCATGCTAGAGTGCTATGAAGGCAAACAAGGAAGATATACAACTTAGAATCCCCTTCACAAAGGATGCATAGGTAAACCAGACCCTAACCTCAGAGGGAAATGTGTCCCAAGAACTCTTTACTGGAATCAGCCTGGTCTTTAAGATCCTAGTCCAGAGGCTCAAAGGCAGCTACACAACTCAAGTCAGGGCTTACAGAGTCTTAGGTGGTTTAGTGGACATCTCTCTTTGTCTAGTCAGTATCATTTTCTCTTTCAACAGAAACAGCCCTAGTTTTTCTTTAGGGAACTACTCCTTTCATTTGCAGCCAATCCTAGGAAGAGTATCAGCCAAGAATTCTGCCCTCCTTTAAATGCAATGAATAGTTTTGTAGAAGTCATAAGGTCCAAGCCAGGCCAATCAAACCAGTGGGCATCAGTTCTGGGAAGGAAAAGCTCTAATTCTGCTATTATTAGGGTGACAGAAGATAAGGTTGGAGCACTGGAAATCATGAGGAAACCAGGCAGGGAGAGCTACCCTAGATGAAGTCACAAAAGGACAAGTCCTCAATGACATCATTAGAGTACTAGTATTTAGATTTGCTTGGATTTAGCATAGTTCTCAAATGTTTAGTGAGCCAATAAATCCTCCTTTTTCTGCTTACACTAGTTTTTCCTAAATATTTTTTAGCTTTGTTGAGGTATAACTGACAAATAGAAATTGTATATATTTAAGGCATACTGTGTGATGTTTTGGCATATGGTGAAATGCTCACCACAATTAAGCTAGTTAACATATCCATTACTTCACATTTTGGGGTGGGCCAGATGGTAAGAAACTTAAGATCTACTCTCTTGGCAAATTTCAAGTAACAATGCAGTATTATAAACTATAGTCACTATCCTGTACGTTAAATCTCCAGAACTTATTTATCTTGCATAACTAAAACTTTGTACCATTTCACCCAGTATCTCCCCATGTCTCCCACCCTCCAAACTCTGCCATCCAACATTTTTCTCTCTGCTTCTATGAGTTCGACTATTTTAGATTCCACATATAATTGAGATCATGTAGTATTTGTCCTTCTGTGTCTGGCTTATTTTATGTAGCCTGTCCTTCAGTTTCATTCATGCTGTCACAAATGTCAGGAATTCTTTTTTAAAGGCTAAATAACATTCCTTGATGTATATATGTAATATATGTGAGATATATATTTATATATCCCCCCAAAACCCAGAATTTTTTTATTAATTAATTTATTTATTATAAAGATGTAGGGTACAATTCATGGTTAGGTATATAAGCATTGATCATGTAGGTACCCTTGTTGATGAGGTATGCCCCTCCTTCCCCTAGCAGTTTCCCCCAACTGCCAGTCCCACTCCCGCCTTCCCCTGACAGTTTCCCGCTACTGCCAATTGCTTTCTTATAGCATTATAATTGTTCAATGTCACCTTATGAGTGAGAACACATGGAACTCAGTTCTTTGTTTCTGTGATAAATCACTGAGTATGATCAACTCCAAATCCATTCAATTTGCTGCAAAGTTCATATATTTGTCCTTTATGGCTGCATAATATTCCATTGTGTATATGTACCACATTTTTAAAATCCAGTCCAGCTTCGTAGGTCACACAGCTGGTTCCATGTTTTAGCTATTGTGAATAGAGCTGCAACAAACATACATGTGCAGGTATCTTTTTTGTAGAACAGAATTATTTTTTTGAAGGACAATACTCTTGTACTACAGGCGTCCCTCTCTAGGTAAGTATTCTAGGAATTCATCCATCTGCATCAGTGTATCAGCTAGCATTGTTGTGAGAGGCTGCATTTGGCTTCAGTGAATTTTTTTTGAGATTCTCTCAACGTATTTACTAATTTCATGATAGGTGATTTACAAGCACACCTGCCCACACTGTGCTGAGTGTTTAGCAGTTTTTGACCCCAAATGGCATGACCCCATGCCCCACTCTCCCTATTCATCTGATTTCACCCCAAGTGAATTTATTTGTTGTTTCCCTGAATGAAAAATGTCCTCAAAGGGAAACATTTTGCCAATGTGGAAGCAATGAAACAAAAAACAGCAGAAGCCGGGCTCGGTGGCTCAACCTGTAATCCTGCCCTTTGGGAGGCTGAGGTGAGTGGATTGCCTGAGGCCGCAGGTTCGAGACCTGCCTGGGCAATTTGGCGAGACCTCATCTCTACAAAAAAAAAAAAAAGAATCAGCTGGGCGTGGTAGCGCATGCCTGTAATTCCGGCTACTCGGAAGGCTAAGGTGGAAGGATCGCCCGAGCTGAGCAGGTCGAGGCTGCAGTGGCTGGAAGCAGCCACTGCACTTCAGTCTGGGTGACAGAATGAGACTCCAACTCAAAAAAAACCAAAAAAAAAAAAAAAAAAAAACAGCAGAAACACCAAAAGGCATCAAAATCAGTAAGTTCAAAACTGTTTTTGAGCTGTGGGAAAAACGTCTTGATAGGTATATTGCATCAAACAAGAAGTACTTAGAAGGTGACAAATTTAAACATGTAAGAATAAACACAATTTCTAATAAATAATCAGTTTCTGGGGATCCCCTCATATATATATATATGTATATATATATATATATATATATATATATATATATATATATATATGTATATATATATATATATATATATATATATGACAAGCTCAGCATATATACAGTTTTCTTTGTCCTGTTATCTACTGATGGTCATTAAGGTTGTTTCCATATCTTTCTTGGCTATTATTATTAATGCTAAAGCAGAATATGGAAATATAGATAGCTCTCCTACATACTGATTTAATTTTTTTGGCTATAGGCCCAGAAGTGGGATTGCTGGATTTTATGGTAGTTCTATTTTTTGTTTTTTTGAGGAACGTCCATGCTGTTTTCCATAACAACTACACCAATTAATGTTCCCACCAACAATGTATAAGGATTTCATTTTCTCCACACATTCACCAACATGTGTTGTCTCTTGTCTTTTTTATATTAGTCATTCTAAAAGGTATGAGGTGATATTTCGTTGTGGTTTTGATTTGCATTTTTCTCATGAGTGATATTAAGCCCTTTTCATACAAGTAATAGCAACCCATTAGTATGGGCCATTAGTATGTCTTCTTTTGAGATGTGTCTATTCAAATCTTTAGCTTGTTTTTGCTCTTAAGTTGTTCAAGTTTCTTATATATCTTGGATATTAGCCCTTTGTCAGATTTGTGGTTTGTTAAACTGGTTTGAATTGGGTTGCTATTACTTGAAATTGAAAGATTCATCCTACAGGCATGATCTTGTCCTTTCTCTTCTATTTTCAGATGAAGATAGTGAGAGAGCTAGAAAAGAAACTAGTTCTTATAAACAAACAAATGACAGCAAAAACCAAAGCAAGACAACTATTTTATGTTGTTTGGAAAGTGAATTTTGTCCCTTAAAATGACAAAAGATGTATGAGAGCTTTTCTCTAGCCTTAAGCAATGCATAGTTTAGTTGGAAGGACAAGCTCAGCATATATAAAAACAGGACAGTGTAAAGGCTTAATTCTTAACTAGTCAGGGCAAAAATTCCAGCCTCTAATGATTTTAGTTTCCCTTTGATAGGAATGGCAGCAGACCTACACTGTTCCTATTTCTCCCAACGTGGTTAGCAGGCAGTTTCATCCGGGTTGATGAGTGGTGAGTCCCTCACCCTGGTGATTAGATTTTGCCAGCCTGGGGCTTAATGAAAATTAATAAAATGGTGAGTTGAGGAGCCATACCTAGTTATGTCGACAGGAGTATAGTTACCTGGGGATAGATTGCACAGAACTTCAGGGTCTTCAGGATCGGGTTGCATCGTTCATTTGTCAAATTGTTTAAGAAACAAAAAATAAAAACTTGAGAGGCATGAGTGATGGTCTGGTTTTTGAGGGTTTTGCAATACATTTAGGGAATTTTAGACTTAGTTCTATAGATAACGTAAATTTTTACAGCTACCATTTAATGGATGTTCACAATATGCCAGACACTGTGCTGAGCACTTTACGTGGATTGTTTCATTTACCTCTCATAACAACCCTTTGAGGTATGTAGTTCATTCTCCTTTTGCTGATATGCCCACTGTGGCTCAGAAAGATGAACTCATTCACCCAAAGTTACAGAGCTAATAAACATGGAAGGCAGGATTTGAAATCAGTTCCACTGCCTGCCCAGCAAGGGAAAAGACCCAGTGACAGCAGAGACTGGTGGGGAGTGTCATTTTGCAGAGAGATGTATAGGAAGGAGACTCTAGCTTCTGACAGACCAGCTCAGTTATCTTAGAACAAAGTAAAAAGGCCTGGATCAGTGTGATATCAGGAGGAAAGGCAAGGAGGATGACAATAGGAATTTTGCAAAGGAACGCTGCAGGATTTAGAAAAATAAATGAAAGAGAGATGAGTCAAAACATATCAGAGTCCCTTTTGAACACAAGTATAAAATATCAATGTCCCAAATAGAAGCTGTCAAGAGGTTACTTGCAGTGTATTCCAGGAATGCATTTACTTTTCAAGGCAGAAAGCTATGTCAGGGAAATAACGATTCACATACACATTTATTGGAGGCTCATTAGTCTATTTAATATAGTTTTAAATTTTTAAAAGACCACTCACCACAATTATGTCTGGGCATATATGCAAGGGGAGGGGGAATCAATGTTGAATTGTACAAATAGGCGCCTATCTCTGCCTTCACTTGATCATTTCCATTAGGCAAGTGGCAAATCAATGTAATTGTGCAAAGTGAGGTTGTTCTACAGGCTTGAAGAAAGTTGCTAAGTGCTTTTATGTTTTTTTTTCTTTTAAGTTCCTTATGATAGCTTTTCTTCAGTTTCATTTTCACAGTGTCCCACATTGTGTTTATTATTTGAGAAGGCTCATGTTGAAAAAGATGAAAAGGAAGGATAGCAGACAGGTTTCCTCAAGCCTGAAGGCGGGGG
The DNA here is from genome assembly GCA_027257055.1 of Cephalopachus bancanus. Classification (NCBI taxonomy): domain Eukaryota; kingdom Metazoa; phylum Chordata; class Mammalia; order Primates; family Tarsiidae; genus Cephalopachus; species Cephalopachus bancanus. Next base: position 1,071,382 of record JAPVLO010000461.1, on the reverse strand, counting down.
TAAGGCTAAAACACACAATTGTCCACTCAATACCAGGAAAGAAATAACAGTCAGGGCTTGGATAACACAAAAGACTGGGATGGAATCCTAGGTGTATAGACTTGAGTGAGTAATTTCCTTGTGCTGGGGCTCAGATTTTTTATCTGAAAAATAAGAGGGTGGGACAACATGATTTCTGATAGTTTCTTAGGGTTTACACAATTTGATTCTACTCATGTGGAACACTTCTAAGACACATAAGATAAAAGAAAATGGATTTATTGGGGAAATAATATAATAAACTTAATTTGGAGATGAATGAGTGGTGATGTGAAAAGATTTTGGATGATATGTGGATAAGCATTTTAAATTTTAAGGCACTCATCTCTTTTAATGTGTATTAAAAAAGATATGACTAACACTAATCAAACCTGTGATTACATTATGCTGTTGCTTTGAATGAAGGTAAATTAATTTAAGGCAAAAAAAGAATTGATTGAAAAGTGTATAGTAAAGAATTCAGCTGGCCTTTGGTCCTGTCTACTGGGAGATAATCCCCTAATCCTTGAAATTGTCATATTATAGAAATGCCCTTGTTATTCAAAGAGGGCTCTTCCTCAGTGTATACCAACAAGGTAACTTATGGTGGACCCAAGGTAGTTTCAGGATAGGAACTGGCCATGCTAGAAAGACCAACCATGGAATTTGAGGGTTGGGACTCTGAACTAGGTGATATCAACTGACCTCTGGGAAGACTGAGGATTGAGTGCTATCACATAACCAACGATTCAATCAATCATACCTGCCTACACAATGAAAACACATTACAAACTCTGTACACCAAGCTTAGTCAAGCTTCCTGTTGGTGATGCACAGTAATATGCTAGGAGGCTGATGCATCCAGAGAACATGAAAATTTTGTGTTTGGGGTCTTCCTAGATCTCATCCTATGTGTCTCTGCATTTGGCTGTCTTGATGTATATCATTTATAATAAAACTGTAATCATAAGTATAGCACTTTCCTGAGTTCTATGAGTCATTCTAACAAATAGTCAAATTCATAAGGTAGTGGGAACCCCTGAATTTGTAGCCAGTTGTCCAGAAATACAGGTGACCTAGGAGTGCTGGAGCTTGTGGCTGTTGTCTGAAGTGAGGAGAGTCTTGTGACATTTGATCTTACTCTAGGTAGTGAGTGTTGGAATTGCATTGCACAATAGCAATATTAAATGAATAGTAGTATTAGTTACTTAAGAAAAATAATTTATACAGGTATAAGGCCAAAATCCTGTACATAGTTCAAAAATGACCAAAGTTTAGGAAACTCTAGAATAATGTTCTCTGTTGGACTACTCTAAGCCTATTATACATGTTTAGTAATTTACTTCTTACAAGCACCTTGTAAGGTAGATAATTGCCAATATTCCCATTTTGCAGATTAATAAACTGGGGCTTTGAGTAGTTAACTAACTTGCACAAGGCCATGTCACAAGTAGGTAGCAGGGCTGGGATACAAACTCAGGCAGTCTGGCTCTAGAATGCCCAGGTTCTTATACATGTTTATTAATGAGTTACTGAAATCCCTACCTTCTAAGATCACTGTGAAGATTAAATGAAATATTGCATATAAAATGTATTGAAAAGCTTCTAATACATAGTAGACACTCAGTAAATATTGGCTTTTATTATTCTTATTGCAATTAGAAATGTTTATATCAAGTAATACCAATTTTTGAAATAAATTAGGGGACATTTAACTTGGTTATACCCTGTAACATTGTTTAGTATTAATTGATAGTTACATACATTCTTTGTTCTATATGGAAAAAACAGGATTTTACATTTTTAAGTTAGAGAAGATACAGGACTTGTATCACAGACCTTTGTAGCATAAAACATTTTTTTTTTCCAGTCAAGGAATATCATTAAGTCTCAGAGTAAAGTCATTGTGATAATGAACCTGGCTTTTACAACCTTTTTTGAGGGGTATTATGTAATTCTAGTTCACATAGTCGAAGACAGTGAGAGGAGAAATTTTAGCTAACAAAGCAAAATTTGGATTTCAAGATTTATTTAAGTGACTACAATGGCTTAGTTAGTTAGAATGCTCTAGACCAGTAATTTATCTTTATTTGTCAGCTCCCAAGGGTCAAGTTCTATGAAGGGCAAAAAGTGAGTTGGAAGCAAAAATAACTGACTTTTTGTCTAGCATTCTCCTGAGATTTTGAGTTGATACATTTCTAGAAACTCTTGTTGGAAGCAAACCTAAGTGCTCCCCTAAAATGTTAAATATATAAGATGAAAGAAATTGGGGAACATATTAATAGTTCACATATTTTCTTTCACATCAATGTATAGTGATACAAACAATATTAACTATGGATTTAATATCTAGATATATTAAGAAAAACCATAGTTTATTAGAATGAAGAGGTTTTTGATACTGTGTAGGAAAAATGTTGACATTATCCCTTTTTCTGGCTGGTACATTCAGTAAGACAGTCCAGTCATGAGTCTTATGACAGAAGTGACTTTGGGAGTTTCTGTGAAGGGAAAAGGCTTCATTTTTTTTTCCTGCAGGAACAGCAGGGAAAGGGAGATCTTATCTTCTTTGCAAATTCATTAACTCTGTGGAAGAAGGGAGCAGTGAAGTAAAGGGCTTTAGCACGGTAGGAGGAAAACAAACATTTATCTCCAGAACCCAAAGGAAAGAGTAAATGGATTTTTACTAGGCAGCTTTGTCCCAGATGGTCAGTTTCCAGTGGACACAAGTTACGTGTGTTTCTCTTGCTTTCTACGTAGGTCTGATGAGTTGGACTCTTAAATGATTCCACTGAGGGTTGTAAGAGTGTATTGGAAATTCTGTTTTCTGGAATGTTCTGAAATGGACTATTCTATTTTGGTTAGTTAAATATTCTGATTAATGAGGGTATCAGCCATAGTGTGCAGATAGCAGTTATGTTCATTCATTCATTCATCTACCTTGCAATGTTTATTGAGGGCTTTACATGTACTAGGTACTGTTTTAGATACTGTGGATATTAGATGCTTTTGAATATAACAAACAAGATCCCTGCTTTCTTGGAATTCATCCTCTAGTGGAAGAAGACAACACATACATTCATAAATGAAAATTATGACCTCCAATTATGAAAAGTACTTGAAGAAGGTATACAGGGCACTGAAGTCAATATTGTAAAGTTTTTAGAGAAAATCTTCAATGTAGAGAGAATGATGAGTACAAAGACCCCAAGGTAGAAGACAGGCAGTTGGGCTTACAGAACAGAAAAGAAGCCTTGTGTGAGGTGGAGTGTTGTGGTAGAGAAAGCAAGGTTGAGAGGTCAAAGTAGTAGGTAGGAGCCACATAATGTAGAACGCTGAAGACTTGTGGTAGAAAAAAATCTTAGATTTTTTTCTATAAGTAATGGGAAGCCATCAAAGGGTTGAAGCAGTGGAGTGACATGATGTGATATATATTTTTAAAGTATTAATCTGGCAGCTATGTGCTCAATGAATTGACAGTCAGTATGGTGGGGAGGTAGGATGGGAACAGAGGGAAGAGCCAGTCCATCAGTGCTTTCAAAAGTCAGAGAAAAATAGGAGAATAAATGCCATTACCTAGTCAATAGAACAAACAGAGCCTGGAGTCAGAACGGACTCTGTCTGTCAATCACTTGATGTTTTGTCTTAGGTAAGTTTTTTCCTTCTTTGGGACTCAGTCACATCATCTGGGAGTGAAAAAAAAAGGAATTTAATACTAGATTCTCTTCCACATGCTCCTGCACACTGGCATATGGTTCGGTGAGTCTAGGCCTCTCCAATGGTAGTAAAGTTTCCAAGACTGAAATCACAAACTGTAACCAACGCCAAGCATGAATGGAGGAAGCAATGGGGTGAAAGTGATTCCCTGAGTAGCAATCAGTTTTCATTTTCTGGTGTATTATTCCCTTGTTGACATGAGTACAGTGCTCATGTCAGTTCACATATGAACTGGCCTTTGAACTGTTTGGTGGCTCTTTCTCAGTCCTCAATTGTATGGTTACCTTTTGTCTTTGCTGCCTCTTAATATTCCTTGGGCCTAGCATTACTACTGACTGCATCATGCTTGAGTAGTTTGGGGACCTGTAGCAACAGAAAGCATGTCTGACTCCTTTTTATTTCTGATTTCATTAACATATACTTCATTTTGATGAGTCTGAGTGTCAACATTGACCCTCCAAAGTAAGAAAAGATGAGAAGTGAATCATACAGTACTTGGCACCTCAGCAGTCTGTTGCAAATCCAGAGTGAACAGAGAGGCTAAAAATTCCTACCTAAACTTATGGCTTCTTCATGTAAATATCAGAGCCTAATTGAATAGCAAGGTGGTACCTTAAAAAACATTATGTCATTGGACATATTCTGCCCAACCCCCTCAGTGTAGAAAGGAATTTCTTGTCCCTCAAATTGATATTTTCATGGTTTAATTTCTTTTAAATGACTCATCAAAATTTATTATTTATATGTTCAATTTTGAAATGTCTGTATTATCACATTACTTTTTTGTATCACAAGGTAACTTGACATGAAGTTTGATTTTCAGAATTAAAAATAATATTAAGTGTTTTAGAAAAGAGTGTGGGAATATTTTCAAATTATATTTGATAGTCAATATCCAAAATATATAAGACACTCATACAACTCAGTAGCAGAAAAACAAATAACTTGATTAAAAGGGGGCAAAGAACTCAAATAGGCATTTCCCCAAAGAATATATTAAAAAATGGTCAACAGTTATCTGAATACTCAATACTCAATATTACTAATCATCAGGGAAATGCAAATCAAAAGCACCATGAAAAATCACCTCATAGCTGTAAGAAGAGTTATTATCAAAAAACAAAAACAAAAAAAAAAAAAAAACAAGAGAGAACAAGTGTTGGCAAGAATGTGGAGAAAAGGGAGCCCTTGTACACTTTTGGTGTAAATGTAGGCTGATGTAGCCATTGTAGAAAATGGTACTGAGGTTCCCAAAGAAATAAAAAATATAACTATAATACGACCCAACAATCCATCTCTGAGTATATGTCCACAGGAAATGAAATTACTACCTTGTAAAAATATCTGCGTTTCCATGTTTATTGCAGCATTATTCACAATAGCCAAGAAATGGAAATAACCAAAGTGAGTGTTGGTGGATGAGTGGATAATGAAACTGTGGTATATACTATTCGACCTTTAAAAAGAAGGAGATTCTGCCATTTTCCACAATATAGATGAACCTGAAGGACACTATACTAAGTGAAATAAACTAGACACAGAAGGAAAAATACTGCATGATTTCACTTAATCATGGAATCTTAAAAAAGAAAGTCAAATACAAAGAGAAAAAAACAGAGATAAGTAGGGAGTGGGAGGAAGTAGAGAGATGTAGTTCAAAGGATACAAAAGTAGGAAATATGTAGGATGAACAAGTCCTGAGATCTAATGTACAACACAAGGACTATAACGTAGTTAATAATATGGCATTGTAATCAAGATTTTTCTAGAAGAGTAGGTTTAGGTGCCCAACACAAAAAAAGAGTAACTATGGGATGATGGATATGTTAATTTGCTGGACTGTAATAACCATTTCACTATCTAGATGTATATCAAAACATCATGTTAAACACCTTAAATATATACAATAAAATTTAACAACAAATAGGAGTGTGGATAAATAAACACAGTGTACTATTTTCCAAATAATACTTGACTGTATCTTGAGTGAGTGATATTATCTTATTTTGTCACAAGATTAGACATTTGGATACTTGGCACATTAGTTTTTATTGCTGTGTAACAAATTACTACAAAATTAGCAGTTTAAAACAATGCCTATTTACTAAGTCATGATGCTTGTAGTGAGAAGCCCAGGTGAGCTGAGATGGGTTCTCTGCTCAGGATATCAGAAGGCTGAAATCAAGGAGTTGACTAGGCTGAATTCTCACCTGGAGGCTCTGTGGGAAAAATCTGTTTCAAGTTTATTCTTGTTGGATGAATTTAGTTCCTTGTGTTTGTTAGACTAAGTTCCCTGTCAGTTCTTCAAGACAGCAAGGGTTCACATGTTAAGAAGTCCTTCTCATACATGGAATCTCTCTGACTTCTCTTGTGCAGCCAGCCTGAGAAAAGCCTTCACCTGGGCTCATGTGACTAGATAAGATTCCAGCAGATAATCTCCTTACGTTAAAGTCAACTGTGTCATAAAACAGAATCTCATAATGGAAGTAAAACTGATCATATTCATGGCCTTGAGGATTGTGCAGGGTGTTTATTCCACGGAGTGGAAAGTCTTAGGGTTCATCTTTGAATTCTGAGCTCCACTTTGGTGATTTCTTGTTTATTTGTTTGTTTGGATTATCCAAAAAGCAGGCAAGGATTTGGGTACAAATAGTTTATCTGGGAGGTGATCCCAATTAGCACAGAGAGTGAGGAAGTGAGATAAGGAAGCGGGGAAGTCAATATAAGAATGCCTTAAGAAGCCAGCTACTACTGCAAGCAACTAGGGCTCAGTCCTTCTGGGGACCTTCTGAGAGAAGGTAGCAAATCCCTTAACACTATTCACTCCTACCCATTCCACAATTTTATTTTGTGGTACTGGAAATCATCTTTTAGTCCCTCAGTTTAGATCAGGGAGTAGATATTACTGTTGCCATTTTGCACATTAGGAAACTGAGACTTAGAGAGGTTAGGTTTGTCTGAAATTATTCTAGTAGGTGGTGGCTTGTATTTTACGTGAATTTTCCATCTCGCCCATAGCATATACGGGCTACTGTGGAAAATGGAGCCAGAAGTTATTTTCCTGTCTTCTGGTGTTGCTCATTGCCTCTTTTGAGTCCACTTTTTAAACAATCTAAGGATAATAAAGTGCTGAGGAGATTTTTAATCAAGGTAATCAGAGTAATAATATTCCATGAAGGCTAAATGGAGAAGGTCCCTACTAATTCCCAAGGGAAAATACCAGGTTGCCTCACATTTGCATAACTCTGCTGCAGACTCTCAGAAACCCACGTTTACTAATAAAAATTAATATGCTGAATGCATGTTAATTTTCCAAATCTTCTTATTCAGGATGCCATTTGCTCCCCCATCCATCCTAAGGTGTATGGGAGAGGTGTTATACTGCTGTCTTTATGAGCTTAGATTTTAGACTCAGACTTACCTGAGTTTAAAGCCAGGCTCTGACACTTTCTGTGATCTTAGATAAGTTACTTAAGTTCTTCCAGACCCAGTACCTTTTTCAAAGAATTCTTGTAGAGGCCCAATCAGATGGTATATTCAATGTGTTTAGCAGTAAAAAGTACTCAACATAATGGTAACTATTATTATTATTATTCTCATTGGCAGATGAAAATATTAATGTTCAGAGAGAAATGACTTGCCCAAAGTCATCTGCTAAATGGTGTTGGAATTAGGGTTAGAATCCAGGTCTCAGGGCTTCAGGTGAGATATGTCCTCCTCTGAATGGAGAAAAGATTCTTCTTTGCTCTTCTCCAAGATGCAAGGCAACATCCACATAAATTATCTGGTCACTTTTAAGAGCAACTCTGGGTGTCATACAATAGCCAGTTCTGCACTCCAGGTTATAGGACTCTGTATCAAGGGAGTGGAATGGTTGTAGCATCCTCTTCCCTCAGAAAGTTCTTTATACAGTTTCTGTGGGCACATGACCCTCAATGTTCTAGTCCAGGACTTAACTTGAGGCAGAGAAATGGTCTCCAATAAATGTGGGAGTGGGAGAAGTGGTGGATCTGGCCAGTTCCTTAATGAACTTGAAGGTATTTTAAGGCTCATTCCTCTGCATTGCAGCCAGCATAAACATTTGATTTTATGATGGGAAATCTTGTGGATCAATTTTTATATGAAAAGTGACTTTTTATTGAAGAATTACTTATGAGAAAATACCCATGGACACTTTTTCTTGCCCACCCTAACAGGCAAATTAAAACCTTCTGGATTTTTCTATAACTATTTCAGTCTTTCTTCCCCTATTCATTCGTCTATTTAATCAGTATGTATTGAAAACCTACCATGCACCAGGCACTATTCTAGACCTTGGGGATATGGTAGTCAACAAAATATACAGAGCCCTTGTCTTCAGGGAGCTTATATTGTAGTGGGGTGGGGGGATTGCAATAGAAAAAAATCAAGTGAATTATGCAATATGTCAAGAAAATAAAGCAGAGTATGAAGGATAGGGAAGGCTGGAAGGTTTATATGAGGAAGATCAGGAAAGGGTAGTCTGAGGAGGTGATATGTGAACAGAGGACTTTAAGAAATGATGTAGAGAAGCATGAAAATCTAAAGGTGGAAGGAAGTGATAGTTGGAAGCACATTTGGTGTGTGATTTGCAGAATCATAGGGATCCAGTGTGGCTGGGACAGAGTGAGTGAAGTAGAGAATAGCAGTTGATGAAAAGAAAAATAGTCTGGAGCCACAGCTGGTTTGCCTTGTGAGGACTTTAGCTTGAACTCCGATGGCTCCTCAGACCCCTGTGTGTCTGGCCTCACAGTTTTCTTCAAGTATAGAACAATATGTCTAGAAGAAATGCACTACCTAGATGAAGCTATACTAAAGGCACTTAGATGTAATGATGCCTGGCTATAACAAAGCAGTCCATTCAAGCAGGAGGGTGTTTTTGGAAAATATTTAAGTCCCAGTACTTAAGTCCCAGAATTGCAAGAAGATCTGGGCTGTTTGCTATCCCAAGAAACTAACTGTGAGATTCAGCTAAACCTGATTTCTCTGACTGTTCAAGTTTTGATTTTCTTTATTTTTTATTCTTTCACATGTCTGGATGTTTTGAACTCAAAATCATCCTCTCAAAAGAAAATTTTAGAAAGAGACATAGAATGTACTAGCAATATCTTAACCCTCTAGCATCAATCACTGACTTTGAAATCAGAGTTCGAATAATTAAAATCAATTTTTATGCTTTTTGCCACCACCATGAAAGGCTATTCCTGTCAAAAAGCTCCTGTGGGCTTCAGAGTAAGTTTGCTAATGTAATCCAACCCATCTATAGCTAAAGCATTTTCAGAAGAAAAAACAAGTCTCCAATTACAGAGGCTATTTTTTCAAAAATTCATCATGGTGATTCTACTGAGCCACATTATAAGAAGCAAAATTGTATTATTAAAACGACCATTTGATTATTTTTTTCTGGTTTTTTCCTTCTTGCTGTTGTGGAAAAGAAATCTCATTTTAGATCTCTCTAGAATTTGTTCCTTCCAAAAATTTTTTCTAAAATAGAGGATAGTGGGAAAGTTGCAAGCTTCTTTGCAAGTAATAATGGAACATTTTACTGTGATAAGCAATATGCAAATATTAAATGTGTGTTATTAAAGAAATATATTGGGTCATATACTGTACCAGAGTCACCTGCAGAGCTTGTAAAAATACAGATTTCTGTGCCCAACCCCTATTGATTTTGAGTCAGTAGGTCTAGGTGCTACCTGAAAATTCACATTTCTCGTGAACTCTTGGATGATGACGATGATGGTGTTGATCCAGGGACCCACATTAGGAGCCACTGCGTGAAGACCTTGGTCTGTAATGGTGCATTAAGTAACAGATATTATTCTAACCAGTTAGTGTTGGTCCCTGTTGGAGTGAGTTTAAATAGTAGAGATTTCAGGACTTTGCTTTAACGCATACTCTGCTGTAACAAGTGTCTAAGATGTGATCTTAAATATAGCAAGCCTTCAGAATTGACTCGAATAAGGTTCCAGTCTTTTAAAAAAGGAATTATTTTTTAATGTTTCCCAGTCGGTTTGGGAATCTATGAGAATTAATTATTTCAAAACCTATTATCTGCATCAAATAGTTTATTTCTTTGGGCACCCCCTGTGTACATCCCGGTTTTGCTCATACTGTCTTCTCACCCAAAATGCCTCCTACACTGTTCTCTGTTCAAACAAACCTGACTTAAGACCCAGGTCAAATCCCACCTCATTCATTCAAAGCCTTCCATCAAGCAATTTCTCCTTCTTTTGAGACCCAATTGCTTTTGCTATCCAGACAATTCATTTGGAATGACCTAGTGAACTTTTTCTTCTGCATTACTAGATAAACCTTGTATGGTTATCTAAGTCCTTGCAAGAATGTTTGACTTTCTCAAGTAGACTGTAAGCTCTCTGTGAGCAGAGATTGTAGATACCATCCAGTTGCTGCTTAATATGGGCTTATTTGAATTTGACTAAAGGCACAGATTCTACCAAACTAAGTTTTTACTGTCTCAAATATAAGTAAAAGAATTCATGCATATTCAGCACTTGCTTTGTACCAGGAGCTTAGGGAACTATCTCATTGATACCGTATAATAACTGTATGCTGTTGATACTATTATTTTCCTTGTTATACCTGAGTAAACAAAGGCTTAAAGAGGTAAAGTAATTTACCCAAGGTGACAATCCAAGAAGGGAATAGCTGGAATTGGACCTCCATCAGACCTCAGATCCTGCATCTTATCCTTTTCAGCATTACTGAGGCATAATCCTTTCCGTATCCTCTCCTTCTCAGCAGCCCAGACCCTCAGCTCTCTAGGCTACACAGTATGAAGCTAGCTTCTCTTCTCTCTGCCCCCAACTCACTGGAAACCACAGAAACCACATGAAAAATTGAGTCTGGCCACCTCCAATCTATGGATCTCAGACTTTCTCTGTAATGATTCACCATCAAGGGCTATGGAAGCCACGGCAGCAATAAAGGACTCTTGTATCGATCGACTTTGAAATTATAGAGGAAAACAAATTACCCTGAGCTTTTTTATTGGCATCAAATGCTAGGTCCAGATAGATTCTAGAAAAATTTAGCTTTTAAGGTTTAATTCAGAAGTCCCTTGCAAACTATGGATACAGGAAAATGAATCATTTCATATTAGGGGATAGGGAGATAATGATGATAAATGCCTTGCTGAAAATTTTGGGTTCCAAGCACAAGCTCTGTTCTAATAGTTCATCAGAGTGATTAGAAGCTTGAAAAATCCCACTTAGGTCAAAAGCTGGTAATTCCTAGTTTCTCTTTCATAAAAAGAAAGTTGCTCTGATAGTATCCAAATAATATTCAGTAATTGAATAATATCTATTTTATGTGATTGTACTATGTACATGATAATTGGATGCTGACTAGTCATTTTTTACTCTTTATTATGTAAGTAAGGAATGAATAACGTTGTGCTTTAAAGATTCAAATAATATGTACATATGCAGAAAAAACTAGAAATTCTTCCTTCAGCATCCTTATCCCACCTGTCTCAGCTATCTTGTTCCCAAGTGTAGCCATCATCGGCAGTCGAGTATAAATCCTTAATTCCTCTTCCTGTACACACACAAATGCACATATGCATGTTTGTAAACAAATAACTTTTTTCCATAAATGAGATTATACAATAAAATGTATTCTTTGGCATTTTCTCCACTTGGCATGTTAAGGAAGTGTTTCCATTTTATTTTAATATAATGCCTCTATATCATTCTTATTGAAGACTTTAAAATTATTTTGAAATACTCTAGTGTTGTTCACCATATTTGATATAACATTGTTTTAAAATGTATTTGGAATTTTGTTTTTATTCAGGTATAATGAGGTCAATAGATCAGGAGATGACTGCCATTGAAAAGGTAGTTTGCTACTCACATTTCCCAAGAGGAATGGGCATACCATGCCATGCCCCACCATGCCATGCCACACAGGGCAACGTGGGGGAATGCTAAGGTCTATCATGAGCCAGAGGGAGTGGAAGGAAATGTAGGCAAGAGGATTTATTGTGATTTTCTTGGTAAGGAAAGGATGAGGCAGGGTAGGTAAGCTAAGCAAGTTTAGGATTGGATCATTTGTGTAACTTTGGTGGGCTCTGGGCTAGAGGGCTGTTCCCTAGTTGTCTAATACCTGGCTCTCAAATGATTTAGGGCTGAGGAAATATTGGCTTGGTAGATAAAGGAGGTAGTTGCAGATCTGGGCTCTGGATTAGTTGGTTTGAATATGAAAGTCATACTCTCAGGCAAGTTGTTCTTAACCTTTAGGAATTAGCTAACCATAGAAGGAACAGTCTTTCTGGGTCTGAAGGCCCCTAGATATCAAAGCATCATTAAATATAGAAAATAAAAAACATGATTAATGTAAACACCTGTTCATTTGTCCAACATTTTGCTGTTTCCAGTTTGTTGTTATCCTGACCATTTCACACTGTAAAGCTCAAACAAGATAATGGATATGAAAAGGCTATCAATTGAAAAGTGGTATACACATGCATAGGATATTAATATCATTTATAGAGCACATTGTTGAATATAGCTATAATGTTTTATATGCTATCATATTTTATATGTGTTTATCTATATAGTTATCAAGATGTGGATGAGAGTTTGCATTGAAATTAGCTTTAGATAGGATTGTAAAGAAAAATACCTTGCATTTATTTTAGTCTCCTCAATGATGCTATTGGCAAGTTAAATAATTTGCCAAGATCTCTCAGTTCCGAAGACAAAAAACAGGCTATGGTTTTTAACCTAGGTTTTTCAGGCCCTAAATTTCGTACTATATTTCTGGTCTTTCCTAATTCCAACATTCTCCCTCCTCTTTCTCTCACATCTAAGAGTTAACTGTCCCCCATCAGTTGGTCTGTAAGTCAGCCCTGCCTTCAGCCTCTGGTCTTGGTAGCTTAAAGAATTCCATCTTAACTTGCCTGCCACAAGATTCCTTTATTAGATTTCACAACGTCCCTCCCAAGGGCTGAAGTCACCCTGAACCCCACTCTATTCCTGAGTTCTTATTGCCTGCCCAGAGACTCCCCAGCAGCACATTGCCTCCTAGATTCCCTTTTGTGATTCTGGCCAAGTTTCCACCCCCACCCAGAATCCCAGGTGCCTGCTACTTGCTTATTCTGTGACCCATTTTTTCTCTCTCTCTTTTTTTTTTTTTCCTGCGCCTTTTAATACTCTGTATTGCCTGCCAGGCTGGGTTTTTCCTCAGCATCTGCAGTTGCTCTGTCTCCAGGTGTCATTCTAATACCAGACCCAACTCCCATAACTGATCAGGCTGTGCCAGGCTGTGTCTCTAACTGTGGTACTTTCAATGATCTTTCCTGTCCTTTTGTGTTTCCCTCTCCCCCAGTAGTCCACCACCTCAGGGATGAGGTGCAGGGCTTCACTCCTAATTCTCTCCTTTTAAAGCATCACTTAGCTGTATCCTACTATCTCAGGGATCTTTTTCTCTTCAGTGATTCTGGGAAAACAATTACAATAATGATATCCACCAAGTACAATAATGATATCACCCACTATGATGTAGTCAATAGATGGGGTAGTTTGTATGTAGTTTTCAATTAAACTCACAAGTTTTTCAGGTGGATACTGTTAGCCCCATTTCTAGTAGAAAGGCACCGTACCTCAGAGAAGTCACCCAGCCTGTGCAAGATCACACAGACTAGCTACACTTTCCCTCCCTAGCTAGAGGAGGACAATGGTTATTTCCTTAAATAGATGTACTAACATTTGGTCACAATGGACTGATATGTTAGCACATAAGCTACCTGAATGATACTCAAGCTGGATGATGGAAACAAAGACAGTCATGACTCTCACTAAGACAAGACTGCCAGGATCTATACTATCAGGCAAGCAGAATTTTGTGTACCTATCAAATCATCCCTCTTATTCTTCACTGAGAAGACAAGGTCTGGCCATCCTGTTAATTAAACCCACAACTGGGTTCTGTGGACTGTTAAAAGATGTTGCCTGTGTAAATCGGTTAAGGCTCTTTAACAGCACAGGTGAAAGGAGAAGTAGAATGAAGGTATAAAGACACTGAGCTGGGTGCCATAGGACTTGAACTCTACTCTTGTCTCTGCTTTTGAATCATATTAAAAATGTGGGGATTAGCCAGTGAAGCCATCTCTTGTTGAAAATTCTATCGACTGGATGTTACTGCCTGAAGTGTATGCTAGGAAGTATGTTCAGATCATATTGGGCTTGGTGGTGAGTCTGTGGGCATGGGCTATATAAGAATGGTAGCCATGCCAGGGATAGAAACATTAAAATGCTAGCTATGACATTCCAACTCCAACATTTAGAAACTATACTCCTTCCCTTCATCTCCTTAGACATGAGTGATTCCAGAAGATATTACAATCGAGAAATAATGTGATTTTCCTCTACACTAACCTCTCCCAGAACTCTGAGAAAATGGTGTACAATTTAACTGGGTAGCTGTGTTGAATGCTGCTGAGTGGTCCTCTAAGAGGATCTCTTACACCTGTGAATTACTGGAAACATTTGACTAGCACTTGTAGGCCTAAAAAGTTTGAAGTCCTTAAGTTCTTGAGGACACAATCCATGTTCCAATTTTCTCTGCCCTTAATTATTGTCAGCACCACCCCAAGCACTTATTACATAGGCTACAAAGATAACCATTTCCTGAATGGGAGAGACAAAAGCTGTGGACGTGTTGAGGATGTTTCTTCCCTGTTGCCAACATCATTAGCTGGAAGCTGAAGTTCATTTTGTGACCCAGGAAGTTTGTGCTTAGTCTTCCCTTTAGCCTTGTAGATGCTCTTCTTCTAGCACATATTTGCCATCTGGCCTTAGTTTATATCTGTCATTGATTCTAGGACCTTTCTTCCATCCTGATACAAGTCCTTTGTGCTACAGGAGGGCACTTTGCCCTCTATGACCTTGCAGGCCGTACCAAGCCCACAATACAGCAAAGTACAGGGGAGCAGTTATGCTCTAACTGGCTCTGGCACCCCAGGGACCCCTCCGTGACGATTCAAAGCGTTGGGAGCCAAATAGAGAAGCCAAATTGCAAGCTATAAGCCCTTAGCATTCTTTCTCTTCTAGATCTGTACCTTCTTTTCAGACACACATCATACTCCATTCCAGCCCCTTCCTCTGGGTTTTGCATCTGCATATTTGCATTCCAGGAAAATGCTTCATTTAGGAGACTCAGGAATGGCAGTTCTGTATGGGGCTTCCCACTTTGGTGTTGTTCAAGACACACTCCCCCATTGCTGCCACCAGTGTTTATCTACCCTTTCCTTAAAAAATCAGCTCTTGGAGATTCAGAACAGATGAAATCAAATTCCTGCAATTTAGTGGCAGCAATATTAAGAGTTGTGGCAATAGCAACTGCCCAGTAGCAGTTCTTTGTTGGACCCATACTAAATAATCTAGGGAGAGCTGCAGGTCTAAGCTTTTGGGACAGTATTGTGCTTAAAGTGCCAAGGTCGCAGATACATAACACCTTGTGTCCTTACGCTCTTTGCAAAACTCCCTGCACTTCTATGTTGAGCTTTTTAGTTGTCTGTCACTTTGTTCTTCCTTGTTACAATTTTTATTGTCAGAATTTGATTTCTTGGAGGCTCCTCTTACACCTGTGAATTATTGGAAACATTCTTTACTGTGTCCTTTCTGTATCTGTCCTGATGTTTTCCGTGGGATCCATTTTACAGTAAAATAAGAGGATTGAACTAGATGATCTCCGCTTTTTTCTCTCATGCTATAATTTTATGATTCTAATTGATTAATGAATAATAACATTTGAAATTTATCAAATGCTTAATGAGTGCTGGTCATGGAACCACATGCCTTTTTCTATGAAAATGAGTTACTTACAAACTTCACAACATCTTCTAGGATGATGCTAATAATGACAATAGTGGCAGACATTTAATTGATGCCTTTTATGTGTCAGACACTGTGCTAAACCCTTTCTGTATGTTATTTAATTAAATAGTCACAATGATTCTTTGTGGACTTTATTATCACACTTATTTTGTAGATGAACAAACTGAAATCCAGAGAAGTTTAAATAGCTCATCCAAGACCATGCAGCCAGAAAGTGGGGGCATGGGAATTTAAATTCCAGATAATTTTACTCTAGAAGCTGAGATCTTTTCAGGGTAAAATGATTCTAGTAGCTATTTTCATAATGAGCAGCAATGTTGGTCTTTGATGACTATGACTTAATATATTTCAGGAACATGCAGCAGAAGGGCCCTGATGCATGTTCCTGGGATATATTAATATTAACAATTTGGTAAGGTAAGTGCAATATAAGGCACAGAGAAATATGGCAGTTGGGGAAAGAAGTCGCAAGAGAGGAAATTCAGTTCTAGGCAAGAAAAAGTAAAATTAGGAGGAAGCCTCCCAGAAGCTTATAGATATGATAATAATTGAAATTAAGAAGATTATAGCCCCTGTGGTTACTGGTAGCCCTGAGTCACTCAGCAGGGAGCCACAAGTGTTGACACTTCAATGGTCCATGAAATCAGAAGACAATTAATGAATTTAGCCAGCTGAGCCCTGGGCAGAGGTAAAGCAGTTCAAAGTTAGTTCACCATGAGATTCAATGTAATTAGAACATCTCAGAATCACATTTTTGATTTAAAAACTCTCCAAATAAAATATTATTGAATCAGATATGAAAATGAGAAAGGCAATTACTTAGTCAGTTTGGTGAATTTTTGAGCACCACCCATTTCCAGGTTGTTTAGGAGCCCATGCTGTCAGGAAGTAATTTAAGTTGAAAACTTTCACTCGTCACCTACATTTAAGAAATCATTTTTTATATATAATTTATTTTTTTATATTTTAAAGATGTGGGGTACCATTCAGGATTAGGTACATAAGTGGTCATCATACAGGTAAAGTTTGAGCCTCCTATTGATCCTTGCTTTACCTGGTTTGGGATCAGGTACCCTTATTGATGTTATGTGCCCCACCCCCGGCAGTGTCCCGCTACTGCCAATCCCTTTCTTGTAGTATTGTGATAAATGTTCAGGATCCACTTATGAGTGAAAACATGTGGTACTTAGTTATTTGTTTCTGTGATCGACAGGGTACAAAATCAACTTGCAAAAATCAGTCGCATTTTTATACACCAAAATAAATAGGTAGAGAACCAAATAAAAAGCACAATACCATTCACAACAGCCACAACAAAAAAGAAATACCCTGGCATCTTCCTAACCAGAGAAGTGAAAGACCTTTACTAAATTTAACAAATTCTTAATGTGTAGCATCTGTTCCCTTGATAGTCCAATTCAGAAGATATATACATAAGAGGTGAGTTACTATACGATTTTTGTAGTGGGGATTAGAGAAAAGTAGACAAGATGCTTTTGAATTTCAGATTCACGAAAATCACAGAAAACAATAGATTAAAAATGCAATTTAATTCTATAGAATTCTGAGGAACTTTTATAGTTCTTTCTCCAACGACAGAAAGAACATCTGCTGAAGACAGAAGCATCTCCCCATTTTTCTGCCACAAACAAAACTCCTTTATAAAGATTAAGGTTGAAATTTGAAATTTAGCTCAATATTTAGGTCTCTGCTCTGACTTCACTTCAGAGATGAATTCCTGACTATTCTTTCTAAGGGGGCATCTCCTTCTCTGATCGATTTCTGCTGTCATCACATTTTATTTTCTTCCTGTCTGAAATTCTTTATTTCTTATTTGATCACTTATTTTTCTGTTTTATCTCTCTGGACTATTTTTCTGTTTTACCTTACTTTAGAGGGCAGTGTTCTCATCTGCCTCTTTCATAACTGTTTTCCTGGTACCTAGCCCAGTGCCTGGAATAGAGGTAGTGTCCAGTAAATGTTTGTTGAATAAATGAATGAATAAGATGCACCCAATAATAAGTTATATATTTACTGTGCTAAATGTTAAGGATGCCAAGTTTGTAAAACATATTCCTAGTCCACAAGGACTCAGTCTACCAGTGTAATAACACACAATCTAACAAGATACACTGGATTGATCTGTATTATTATTTAAGTGCCCCATGGCTATTACACTAAATAAATACTCCAATCACTGATTCATTCAGCCGACATCTGCTGAGACCTACCATGTGCCAGGCATTCTGTTTGATGCTGTCATGCAAAGATGAGTAAGTATAGTTTCTGCCTTTGGAAAGGTTAGAGTCTAGTGGAAAGAATGACACATAATAAAATTATTGCTTTGACAGCATCTGTTTAGTGCATTTAACATGCCAAAAATGAGAGTCAACTATGTACTTGGTGATGGCTTGTGGAAGACGTGTGTGAGGGATCTAGTAAGGGCAAGGAGATTATCTAAGCCAGTACTGCAATAACCCATACAAGACATCGTAGACTGAATGGGGGTGGTTGCAACAAAGAAAGGAAAGAGACACAAGTATTAAGAAAGTCAAAATTAATATGAGATAATTAGATATAGATATAGAGGAGAGTCCAAGATAGAGATTCCCTTAATTAGCTAAAGAACTCTTCATGGAGGAGAAATAATGGGATTTTTTTTTTTTTGAAGGCAGGGATGTATTTGAACTAGGCAGATATTCCAGGTTTGTGGCTTGATATGCTTCTCTCATATTTACATGTAGTGAGTAGCTTGCTTAACTAGAATGAAGAGTTCATTTAGGGTGATGTGAGGTGGTGTGTGACATACTTATGACATGGGTTTGGGGTCAGCCTGCAAGGGTACAAGTCCCAACATCACCACTATCTTAGATCTTGGACAAATTATTGCAACTCTAAACTTTAGTATCTTCTTGAGCAAAATAGAAATAACAGTAGCATCTGTCTCATAGTCAGGACAGATACATTCAATACAGTGTTGTTGTCAGCATCTGCTCCAATTTGGGGGGTAATTCTAAAGAACTCAAACCCCATGCTCTAAGCAAGAGGATGTTGAATGATTTAGCAAAATGCCTGGCACTATTAGGCAAGATTTGGGGGCAGAGTCCAGGGGCAAGAGAGACTATGATTGGCTGATGACTGAATGTGGACATGAAAAGAAAAGGCTGCTTTAGGAATGAAAAATCTTATACCAGGTAGCCACTGGATATGTGGAGTGTGATAAACAGTGCCCTCAGAATTTTCAGCTGGCAGTGAAATTTTGCCTTGATGATAAAGAAGACTGGACATTAATGTAATAGCTACAGAGAAAAGGGAGCTTAGAACCTATATAGTGCTCCATGTGAAGATTTTAAAGTTGTCATCTGGGCAAAGAAGCTGTTTTTAGAGTTTATGTCGAGTGATGATTTTGTTGTGTTTTGCTTTCTGTTCATTAACAGTCTGGTACTTTCATTTTCTGATATGCCTCCCTTGCTTTACTTTATTTTTTTTTAAATTGTGATGAAGCAAAATACACATTAAAAAATTTAACATTTTAATACTTTTAAAGTATGCAATTCAGTGGCATCTAGTAAATTCATAAAACTGGGCAACTATTCCTACTATCTAATTTCAGAACGGTTTTAACACTCCATAATGAAACTCCATACCACTAAACACTCACTTCTCATTCTCCCTTTTCCCAGGTCCTGGAAACCATCAGTCTGCTCTCTGTTTCTATGGATTTGCCATGCTGGATATTTCATATAAATGGAATAATATAATATGCAACCTTTTGTGTCTGACTTCTTTTACCTAGCATAATGCTTTCAAGGTTTATCCATGCTGTAGCATGTATCAACACTTCTTTCTTTTTTATGACTAAATAATATTCCATTGTATGGATATGCCACATTTTTTTGCCATTAAATTACTAATGGGCATTTGGGTTGTTTCCATCTTCTGGCTATTGTGAATAGTACTGCTATGATCATTTGTGTACAAGTATTTGTTTGAATACCTGTTTCCATTCTTTTGGGTATATGAATGCAGTGGAGTTACTGGACCATATAGTCATACGATGTTTAACTTATTGAGCGATTGCCAAATTGTTTTCCACAGTGGCTGTTCCATTTTACATCTCCATTGCCTTGCTTTACATTTAACAAATGCAGTGTTCTAAAAGATCAGCATAGTGTATGTAGCCAAGTCTGATTTCAGGATGGTTCATGGCAATAGTCTGTCATTCTCCCTCAACGCTTTTAAGATCTTGAGTGGAGAATTAAGAAAACAACAATAACAAAAGTAAAAACCCTCTCAAATCAACAGCTATTTAAATTTAGACTTTTTTTAAATTGCTAACTAACAAAGGAATGTTTATTTTTTCCCCAAAAGTATTTACAACAGACTTACTTCAATTACCTTTGTATTGATTTACATATCCTTACTGGTTCAGAACAAGAAATATTAAACTAATGTTTAGAGCCATTATTTGTAGATTATAGCAAAGTATGGTACAAACTCCAGCAATGAAGTGAAACTATAATTAGCTACGAAACAGAAAGAAATAATATTCAACTTACACAACTTTTGTGTTGCAAAAAGCTAGACACAGCCTTGCAGTGACACAGCACGTAGTTATTGGCACATAGAGCTGCTATGGGACTCTCTGAGGCAGTGACTGTGAACCTGATTTCAATCTCATTCCCAGATGGAATGGCTCAAGTGCTTGGTGGCCTTTGAAATTATTGTAAAGCTTCCACCAATCCACATACCTACCAAATATTGCTGCATGTGGAACGTGTATCTGGCATGTGTGTGTGCTATGACTTAGAAAAAGTAATTTTAAAATAGTATCAAGTTACATGCAGAAAAAAGATTACCTAAATCAAAATTATTGTTTCCATTCTTAGGTATAGTGGCATAATAGGTTTTTTTCCCCTTATACTTTCTAGATTATTTAAAATGAGCACATATTCATTTTGTAACAGAAACCCCATGGATACTGTAGAAAATATAAAAATGCATTTTTTATCTTCTTGAAGCTAACAGGTTTTTAAATTCTCTCTTTATTTTCCCATTTCTGGAAGATTAATACATTCAGATTACACAGTAAATGGTTGCTTATTTAATTTATTTAATTATTTTTAGCTCTAAATTGTGAAGTCCCATGTGAAATCTGTACTTTTAATATATGAAGGGGGACCCCAAAAACCTGAAATTTACTTATAAAAAATTGTGTACTTATTCTTACATAGTTAAACTTCATTTACCTTCAATGTACTCTTCATTTGATGCAATACACTTATCAAGACACTTTTTTCACTGCACAAAACAGTTTCTGAACTCGTCACTTTTGATGCCTTTTAGTGTTTCTGTCAGTTTTTGTTTCACCACTTCCACATCAGCAAAATGTGTCCCTTTGAGGACTTTTTTTCATCTGGGAGAACAAAACACAGTCACTCGGAGTGAGATCAGGTGAATAGGGAGGGTGGGGCATGGCGGTCATGCTGTTTTTGGTCAGAAACTGCTGAACACTCAGTGCCGTGTGGGCAGGTGTATGGTCGTGGTGGAAGAATCAGTCACCTGTTTCCCACAACTTTGGAAGTTTCTTCCCCTAATTATGCTACCTCCTCAAAACTTCCAGATAAAAACTCTGACTATTTGATTCAGAGAAACAAATTCTGAGTGTACTGCAAGGGGCCCACCCTCCAAAAGATAATGCCCTTTCCCCCCCAGGTTCCCCCTCATAGATGTGGAAAGCATAGAAGTCCCAGTGACTGATTCCATCCAGTTGGAAATACTTCCATCCTTCAAGCTTGGGAGGGATGACTCTTCAAACAGAATTGAGCAGAAAATGCCAAGTATCCATAATTAAAAATAAGACAAGGATCCACTAAGCACTGCAACTCAGCTCCCGTGGGACTTCTGCTTTGACCTGATCACCCTTCACTTCCTAGTAACTGAAGTACTTTATTCTGTAGCACTCACTCCCAAGCTATCTTTTGACCTAAGCTTCCTGATGCTGCTCAAGTTGTATGAACATTCTCTCCTTTTGAGGTCCTACAGTGAATTAGGATGGGTTCTATTCATTTCATGCAAGAGATGCATGTAGAGTGTTTCTAATTTTTCAGGCACAGTGGCAGGTACCAGCAAGGGATATATTCACAGCATTTAAGTGGCAGTGCCTGTGTGTCAGCAAATCACAGAAGGAATATCAGCTCTAATGCTAGAAGGTTGTTCTGAAGGGCCTCCAATGTGCTAGCCATTACTCCCTTTAGCTGCTAGATCATAGGGATAACTGAAAGCTTCCAGAGGAGGGTTAGGTAGCGAGATCATTGAGGAGCATTCACAGGATTACAAAAGCAACTATTTACCACTGACTAGTACAAATATTTTTCAATATTGCAGCAATTCTTCTCCTCAAAGCCTTCTTAAAATTCTCATTCACCATCACACATTATATACATGTAACAAACCTGCACAGGTATCTTCTGAATATAAAAGAAAACAATAAAACCTTATTTTGACCAACAAGTTCCTACACAATACACTGTTTTTTGCTCTTTGTTTTCCAACATTCAGTGTTTCTCTCACTTACTACTTACTACTTTCCCTCCTTCTAAAGGGCATTAATGCCTCTTGTCCTTTACAACTCCAATGCTCTTAGTTGACTCTTTCTTCAGATCTCAGCTCTATTATGGCTTCCTCAGGGAAGCCTTCCCGTACCTCCTACTGGGGCAGATTTCTTGGCTACATACTCTCCCAGAATCTTGCTTTTTTTCCTCCTTCAAGCACCTGTTTACACTTTCAGTTTTGCATCCAGAAATGTGAATATGGCAGGATTGAAAGGCCAGTGTCTGTTTTGTTCACCACTGTGCCCCCAGCACTTGACATAGAGCACAAGCCAATACTGGGGAAGGAAAGAAAAAAATAAGGATGGGAGGTGAGTGTGGAAAGATTTTCTTCCACTCCTCTACCCATTCTTCCTCCTGGGTCTGAGTGAGGACATGAAG
Source organism: Cephalopachus bancanus (assembly GCA_027257055.1). Taxonomy (NCBI): domain Eukaryota; kingdom Metazoa; phylum Chordata; class Mammalia; order Primates; family Tarsiidae; genus Cephalopachus; species Cephalopachus bancanus. The sequence continues at coordinate 1,048,773 of JAPVLO010000461.1, read as the reverse complement.
AAAACTGTGTAGAGGACATCTTGGGTGGCATTTTGCAGTGTCATTTTATCTTCTGAGTGTAATTGCAAGGAAACAGAACCTAACTTTAGCTGAAACATTCTAAAACAATTCCTCTAGCCAAATGATGACTGATCTCTAAAATTGGCAACAATGTTGAAAACATAAAGAGGGGCTGCCTAGAATTAAAGCACCCGTCTTTGCCTGTGCTCTGAAAAATGTGGTAAACTGATAAAGCACCAAGCCTGGACAGAGCAGGAGGGGTGCAAGTGAAGGTGATCATCAGGACATTCTGGCTTGGAGTATTGTTTGTGACTGATGCCTTACCAGTATCACCTTCCACAGCAATGAGGTTTCCTAGTAGTTGTTTATTTGTGTACTTGAGTTGTTTATTTGTGTACTTGAATTTGGAGAAAACACACACACACACACACACACACACACACACACACACACACACACACACAGATGTTTATGCCTCGGTGTCTCAAAATGCACAGGCAGGTATTTGTGCTTATTTCTTTTTCTTTCTGTTAGCTTAGGATATTAATGTTGCTGTGGGAATTGTTACCATGGTTGTTCCATGAGCGTCTGCAAAATCGTACAGATATTCCCCCTTGATATTTCTTTCGTCTCTAAGATTAGCATCAGCACAAACAGTTGGAATAGTCAATATTATCCATTTGAGTGGAACAATTGAGATGATATATGAAAGTCTGTAGAGATTTTTTAATGCATTAAATTTTTAGTCCTAGAGGATATTTCAGAAAGGTACAGAGTATGTAGAAAAATGGCTAAGTGTGAACAAGATCAAGTGTGGGTCACCTTGACTGGAAGATAACCTTCTAGCTGACTTTAATTTGACAACTTTGAGGAAGACTGTGCTGAAATCTATGCTTGGAACTTTCTTCACCAGAACTTGAAAGCAATTGCTTAAAAAAGCTATGTTATCCCTTCCACTTCAGTGGCTCTCAGAAAAAAAAATATTAAAAATAAAAATATACATAATGAATAGATTAACTGGGTTACATTGCCTCTCTAATGCAGTGGAGCCCAACTAATCTCTTAGGTGGCAAGTTTCTTAAATACATTGTTAGACCAACTGGAAAATTAACTAGGGTGTTGGCTGGAAAGATCTCATTTCCATGCTAAAACTTGCCAAGTAGAAATGAAAGAGGTGTCCAACAACTCATTTTTCAAAGTGTGGCAACTGTTGCTGTACCTTTTTATGTAAATTATCTTTTCAGGGGAAAAAAGAAGAATTGAAAAGGATTATTAGTCATTAAAAAATAAGACAGATAAAATAAAAACCTGAGTCATTAAACAAGATTGTAGTTAGCTCAAATGACGATGTCTCTAAAGAGCTTACCCTATGCCACTGGTCCCAGATGTGGAAGAGACATGAGGAGTGGAACTGCCCCAGTCAAGGTGCCCTCAGCCAATTCTAACTCAGAGTTGAGGTCCCAGTTGGCTCAAAGACACATGAACAGACCCAGCCAAGATTAGTTGACCCATGTGTCACCTGTGAAGCATAATAATCAATAGCCATTATATCAAGTCACAGTATTTAAGAGTAGTTTGCCAGGCAGTAATAGCTACCTAATATATTTTTTGCCTCTATAATATCACTATCACTTACATGGTTGATAATCAACTGGTACATATTAATTCTGATGCACCCTTGACTATAATATTGGATCAATTAGTAAATAGTCTCTGCCCTAAAATTTGTGTCCTGGCCCCTCTCCTAGCCCCCTTGCATCTCCCTGTGATCCAACAACTAAAGAAGTAGTGCCTGGAAAGGCAGAGGTCCTCCAACACCCTGATCCAGTTCCATAGAGAAATTCATCCTGATTTGGCAGAGTCTAAGCCCTGCATTTGTTAAAAATTCTGAATATCATGTCTGGTCATTTATGGACCTCACTCATATGCCTACTAGGTTCTTAGCTTCCCAAGGATAATCTCCATATCTGGAAGAGCATTTCCTATGGACTCTGTGCCATAAATAAGGGTTGAATAAGTCCTGGATAGAAATATGTACCAGAGAAAGCAGTTATGGTCCAGTGTGGTCACCAAAAAGGCTGAAGAATTGGCAGTAGTGGGAAACTGCCAGGGGAGGGAGGGTACACTTCATCAACAAGGGCACCTGCATAATGAACATTTGTATACCCAACCATGAATTATACCCCACATCTTCAAAACAAAAAATTAAACAACAGCAACAACAACAACAAAAATACCAAAAAGGTTGAAGTCATTTGCTGCACAAGTTTAAATGCCCAGGGAGTTGATTAGCAGCAACTCATTGAATGTTAGAGCAAAGCAAATCCCTTTAGAGCATTTGCATTTGTTCTCCTTTCAAATAAAAATAAGTTAGTTCTCATTTGAACTTAATTTTTCAATGCACCTAAAACTCAATCATGTCTTAAGCAGAATGGCCATCTTTCTCCTCTTTTTAGGCCCTTGTCAAATTAATTGCTGTAACTTTTCTTTTCTTTTCTTTTCTTTTTTTTTGAGTTGGAGTCTCACTCTGTCACCCAGACTGGAGTGCAGTGACCGCTCCCGGCCACCATAGCCTCAACCTGCAGGGCTCTGGTGATCCTTCCACCTCAGCCTTCCAAGTAGCTGGAACTACAGGTGCGCGTTACCACGCCCGGCTAATTTTTTTGATTTATTGTAGAGATGAGGTCTTGCCAAGTTGCCCAGGCGGGTCTCGAACCCGCGGGCTCAGGCAATTCACTCACCTCAGCCTTCCAAAGCGCGGGATTACAGGCTGAGCCACCGAGCCCGGCTAATTGCTATAACTTTTCGTTCTATGTTACCAAACATCTCCCAATCATTCTACTCAAAAACTAGAAAAAAATTCTCATGTGCTGCGCTAGGTACAGTGGTAGAATGCTGAATGAAACAGTCAGGAGTCCTGTCCTCATTGAGCTTGTAGTACAGCCTCTGCCCAGAAGAAGCTTCAAGGCTACTTTGGAGACCATCCCGACTTTGATTTCTTTCCTGCCCTATTGTCTAATCTAACAGCAGACAGAAGTCCCTGCCATTCCTTCCTTTACAAGGTCTCACATCTGTGCTTACTTTACCTTCCTAATTTCCCCAATTTAAGAGAGCACTTGTCATGGTGTATGGTGACTTGTATTATTCTTTTGTATTAAGGCAAGCTCCCCAAAACCTCTGCGGGAGCTACTTTGTTTCCTTTTCAGACTTCATAGCTTTTAGATTTCTAGGCGGGAGGTAGATGGAGGTGGAGATTGAAGCTGAAAAACAAATTTCCAACTGGAAGTCCTGGGCTGATTACTCTACACCCCTGGGAAAACATGGCATGGATGTCCAGAGGGCTCTGGGCCTTTCTCCAAGTCATCTGAAATGCTGAGATTTCTCTCACCACACTATGTGTTCAGTGTTCTCATCTGCATTCTCTGCTGCCATCTGAAAACTAGTCTCTCCTTTTTTGTCCATAAAAATAATGTTTCATGGCAAGAAGCAGAGTCCTGGTTTGAATTGTAGCCTGGCAAGTGGCTTAACTTATCTGAGATGTAGTTTATTTATCTTTAAAATGGAGGTCGAGGCTGGGGCATGGTGGCTCACACTTGTAATCCCAGCACGTTGAGAGGCCAAGGTGAGAGAATTGCCTGAGTGAGCCCATTTGATTCCAGCCTGGGCAGCATGGCAAGACCTCATCTCTACAATGAATTTAAAAATTAGCTGGTCATAGTGATGAGCACTTGCAGTCCCAACTACTTGGAAGGCTGAGGCAGAAGGCTGAGTCTGCAGCAGTTAGAGTCTGTGGTAGTCATGATGGTGCCACTGCCACTGCACCCCACCCTGGGCAACAGAGTGAGGCTCCAACTCAAAAGCAAAATGAAACAAAACGAAACAAAAACATGGAGGTAGGAGGGATGCAATGGTGAAGCTTAAAAAAAATAACATGTAACATTCCTGGTATAGCATTTGGCATATTACAGGTTCTCTATTAAACTACCATCATTGTTCTTATCTATACCATCTCTTTTTTCTACTAAGGCTTTCTGTTTTGGCTAGAGAAAGTCTGCCAACTTCCCCCTTACTCTGGCTGAATATGGACTTGGAGCTAACAATTCCATTAACAGTAACAATTTCTATATTTCTGTTAAAATATGCAAACCAAATCTGTCATTTTCTTAAGTTCTGTTTTCAATTTCACTCTGCCCGGGTAGTGAGAATGTTAATTTGGGGCAGGGGACACCTGTATCACCATACACATCACACTGTAGCTACATCTTGTTGGTTGTTCATGACGCGGCCCTACTCAGTATAAGCCAGGTCTTGGGCAAGATTGTTATTCCTAGCCCAGATGGAAAACATTACCATCAAAATGTTGGAGGGAACCTATTAATAGAAGGTCATCTAGATTCTAGTCTATTACCCTATTGGATGTTTCGTTCTCCTTTACAAACCTCAGGGCAAAAGTGTGTACCATTCTTCTTAAGCACACCCTTTTAAAGCATAAAGTCCATCTTTTGTTAGCTCTGACAACTGTGGGCCATGCTGTACTGAGAGTCTAAATTGGTCCCCTTAAATTTCTCTTCTTCTGCAAAGAACTCTTTCAGTATTAATTGTAGAACTAGTGTGAGAACAGCTTTTCAACTACAGTGTAGTTCTCTCTCAAACCTTCCTTTTGAGATCAAATATGCAGGAAAATCACTGGGCTTAACTATCATCAGTTATTCCAAAGTGAACAATGCTTTAGACATTGGAAAATTATCAAATGAAATTACAGGCAGAAAAAATTTTTAAATTGCATCCACGCAGAAATTCATGACTTCAGGATGGATATTGAGCTCAAATAATCCCCAATAGAACTATTTTCTGCTGCTTTGATTTTCAGAAGTTCCTTTTCTTCTTTTGCAGGACCATGACACAGCACATCCTTGGCTTCTTCCTGGGAATGTGGCAAGTGGTGTTCGTATGACTGTATTGTCCTTGGTACCAGACTTCGAGAAATTGTGAATGAATGCATTGTTCTGAACAACCCAGAACTCCTTGGAGGGTCGGGGAGAGGCAGGTAGAAAACCGTTGTAGAATTTATTCAGGTGAAAAGGTGAGAGGTTGGAGCACTTTGAGCAGGAAGATTTAAAACCGAGTTTAAAATGAAAAACCCTTTTGGAATGTTCCATAAGAGCCCTGCTGATCTCAGAGGTGGCTAGATCATCTCAAACTACTTCCACACCTTACCTCTAATACTCTGAGACCGTGAAGCTGGTGTTCTGTGCCGAAAAGCCTAGTAGGTCTGAAACTCTTGGTAAACATGAGGCCATCATTATCTGTTTTTAGCAGTTCATGCTGGGTCCATCTGTGCCTTTTAACAGCAAACAGTTTGCAGCATAAAAGATGGATGGTTTCTTGGTCCTAGAGGAACTTAGCTCTTTTTGTTTGTAGGGTTTTTGTTTATTTTTCTTGTTGTTTTGTTTGTGCTTTCTATTTTTTTTCTACCAGGTCAGCCTCAGGCCAAATAACAAAGTAGGGGTTAAATGATACCTCACTTACATGTTGTGCTTTATAGATAGTTAAGTGTTTCTACCTTTACTCCTTGATTTTATTGGGTACTTATAAACCAAGGTAAGGCTAGGTGCTACCTTGCTGCAGTTTGTAGAAGAATTGGCTAAAGTCCAGAGAGGTTAAATAGTCTGTCCAATAGGCTAAATGGGAGAGCAAGAACTAACTCTGGTATCCTGTCTTCTAGTCTTATGCTCTTTCCCTCTTGGCCCCATCCTCAGGCTTTGACTCCTTTTTCTTTCTGGTTCCAAGCACTCTCCATATGCCAATCCCCAGTTGCACAGGGTACCCTGTCACTGAGGCCAGTCTAAACCACCAAAGTAACCAGTTTCTGGATCTTCCCTTGAATTTTTTTCTCGATCACAACTTCATGCTAATGTATGATTTCCTTAAGGTCTGTTCTCTACTATTAAATGATTTCAACATATAGATAGATATTTAAACAAATGTCTCTAGTAATAGACCACCAGGGATAAGAGGTAAAAGAGGCTACAGACTCAAATTCCTCAGAGACCAGGCAGGAGGTGATAATGAGTCTTGGTGTCAATACTAGGGAGTGGTAAGGACACCCTGTGGCAAATCAGGGGACTGTGCCTTGTCAAATGGAGTAGCCATTACTCAGCTTCAGCTGCCTGTAGCATGGAGAGGACAGGTCTGCAGTTGCCAGAGCTTCCCCTATATTCTTTTTTCCAGAAAAAACTAAAATGGCTGGACATTTGACTGTGATTTTCTTACAAAGTTGACTCTTGACCAACATGAATTTGAACAGCATGGGTCCACTTATATGTGGTTTTATTTTTCAATAAATATTTTAGAAAACTTTTTGGAGATTTACAACAATTTGAAAAAATTCACAAATTGCATAGCCTAGAAATATCAAAAAAAAAATTAAGAAAAAGTTGGGTATGTCATGAATGCATAAAATATATGTAAATACTAGTTTATTTTATTATTTATTAGCATAAAATATACAAAAATCTATTGATAAAAAGTTAAAATTTATCAAAACTTACACAAACATTTATAGATATTTGTGGCACCATTTGCAGGAAAAAGAAATGTAAGCAAGTGTAAAGATGTAGTATTAACATCACAACAGCATAAAGTTAACTGTAGTACATGCTGTACTACTATGACCATTTTATAGCCACCTTCTTTTGCTGTTAAGAGCCCAATTATGAGGTCTGGCAATTAAGATCATGAACTTGCCACCATGGCCTTATATGGGCAGCACTATACAAACAACTTAAGGTTTTATAACCTTGATATATCAGTGTCTCATAGCTTTGTTCATGTTGATGTGTTATGGTGTCTTGCTGAGTGGTGTTCATTATTGTTGTTGCATGTTTGTGTGTGCTGTCATGAGAATGTCGGAACTTGACTTAGAGCAATGAACAAACATTGGCAAGAGTGGAAGTAAAATCAGGGTCATGTTAGTCCAAGTTTATGGGAATAATGCCATGAAGAAAATGGCAGAGTACAAATAGATTAAACATCTTTCTGAGGGGAGAGAAAGTTGTCACTGATAAAGAGAGGTCAGGATGGTCAGTAATGAATGTAACTGATGAAAACATTGCAAAAGATTGTCATATCGGGCATCAGAATTGTTGACTGTGAGAAGCATAGCAAACCAAATAAACATTGACCGAGAAAAAGAAAAATCTTAACTGAAAATCTTGGCTTGAGAGAGGTAAGTGCCAAAATGGTCCCAAAGGAGCTCTTGCATCACAACAATGCACCAGCTCACTCAGCAGTGTCTATGAGGACATTTTCAGCCAGTAAATAAATAACTGTATTGGAACATCCTCCATATTCACCTGATCTGGCCCCCGTTGACTTTTTTCTTTACCCGAAGATAAAGAAAGTACTGAAAGGAAGACATTTTGATGACATTCAGGACATCAAGGGTAATATGACAACAACTCTGATAACCATTCCAGAAAAAAAGAGTTCCAAAATTGCTTTGATTGGTGGGATTGGCACTGGCATTGGTGCATAGCTTCCCAAGGGGAGTGCTTTGAAAGTGACCATAGTGATACTCAGCAACGAGGTAAGTAGCAGTTCTGCTGGGGTGAGTTTGCGAACTTAATTGTCAAACCTCCTATCTTCGTTTGAGCAGTTTGTCTCTCCAGTAAATGATATATCAAGATATGTGTAAATTGACTGTTTGTTTTATTGGTAAGGTTTTTGATCAACAATAGGTTACTAGAAGTTACATTTGGGGAAATCAAAAGTTGTTTGCAAAATTTCGACCGCACAGGGGATTGGAGTGCCTAACCCTCAATTGTACTTCATATTTTTAAAAATAAAATATAAATAAAACACTGGGTAGGCTTGGCAAAACCCATGTGTGTAATTGGACATGTGGTTTGCTGGTTTGTGTCCTCTGATCTGGGGAGATGAAAGAGGAAGACCTGCTTTGCCTAGTCTCCATCAGATATTAGTAGAATAACAGCCAGTCTGGGGACCATAGTTTGAGATGGGTGCAGACCAACTGGAATATATCTGGAGACCAGGGACCATGGTGGCAAGAAGACTCAGACACTTATGGGGAATGGTGAAGGCACTGAAGAGATTTACTCTGGATGAGAGAATACTTGATGGACTGTCATAGGGAAGATGACAGAAAATCATTCTGCACAATCTGAAGGGTCATTTATTATGTTGTATAATCCACTGTATTTTAGAAGTTGGGCTTGTCCCTTTCTGCTCTCCATTTTTCCCTCCTCCCACTTAAAAAATATCATATTTTAGGCATTCAGGCTATATGGATTTAATCTTTTTAAGTTTAATATTCTAGGGCAGGGGTAGGCAAATGTTATTTATAAATGTCTAGATAGTAAGTATTTTATTTCTCTTTTCTATAATGTTTGCTTTTTAATTTTTTTTATAGCTGTTTGCTAATGTCAAAATCACTGTTAGATCTTGGGCCTTATAAAAGCAGGTATTAGTCCAGCTTTTATAATTCACTGACTCCTGCCCTAGATGGATTGAATAGTTTAACAAATCAGCTAGAATATTCTTACAATTCTCCTAAAACAGAAATTTCCGTACTGTATTTTACAAATAGCAATAAAGGTTGTAAAGATAGGAATTTTGGGGTCAAATAAATTTGGGAAACATTGAGTATTAAGCAAAGTTAATTTTTTCCCCAGATCCTATAATCTCCTAATATGAATTAGGAATTTCCGAGAAAAACCATTTCCAAAATTCACTATGGAATTTTTTTTTTCTGAGAAGCTTATCAACATTTCTTAGGATATTTGCTTAAGAAGTACTGTCCGAAGTGAAACTGTACTTGAAAACCAAGTCAAAATAAAACAACAATAGTAACAAAACCTTTTTCGGTTCCTAATTCACCTTTCTCTAAGCCCCTCTACCTATACTAAGCATGGGAAAAAAAATGTTTAGTTAGAACCTGTCATCTTTTAGAAGGCCTTAGAGGTGCAATTAATATTCTTTGGAGGAAAAGAGCAGCCATCTGAGTGGGAAAGAGTGGGGGAAATTCTTGGCTTCCTTTCCACCTAAGGGTGTTTCCTGTGAAGTGAATTTCTAAATGCTTTACTATGCTCCTAGTCATTAATCTACGGAGCCCACACAGCAACTGATAGTAAATTACTTGACCATTTTTATTAAAAACAATTACCTGAAACTTTGTTTATTTGCTGCTAAATGCTAATTTCCTTGAAGAAAAATATTACCTTAAAATGTAAGGACTTGGTTCAAAGCTTTGCAAGGCAGTAGTAGAAAACACCTTGCCCTACTTTTTATTGATATGGAATAACTGTAAATATTTATAGGGTACACATGATATTTTGAGACATGCATAAAACGTGTAGTAATCAAATCAGGGTGTCACCTAAAACATGTATCATTTCTTTGTGTTGGGAACATTTTAAATCTCCTCTAGCTATTTTGAAATTTGCAATTGCTATTGTTAACTATAGTCACCCTTCTGTGATATGGAATACTAGAACTTATTCCTTCTTACTCTTGGTACGCACTGACCAAACTCTCTTCATCGGTCCACACCTTCTTAGCCATCTTGAAGAAGAAAGAAGAAAAGAAGCCACGTTGGGTATGTGATACAAATGAGACACTAGACCTGGTTCCCACTCTGAAGTAACTCATCCTGCTACTGGGAACAATTGTGAACAGTTCTGCAGTGACATGGGTGCCCTTTGAGCCAGATGCATCTGCATTTGGGTTCAACTCTACCTCTTGACCACTGCCTATTCTCAGGTAGCTTATTAACACGTATTTGATTCCCAGTTTACTCATTTGTAAAGTGGAGATAGTAAAATTTGTTTGATAAGATTTTTTTTTTTTTTTTTGAGTTGGAGTCTCACTCTGTCGCCCAGACTGGAGTGCAGTGGCCGCTTCCGGCCACCGCAGCCTCGACCTGCTGGGCTCCAGCCATCCTGCCGCCTCAGCCTTCCGAGTAGCTGGAATTACAGGCATGCGCTACCACACCCGGCTGATTTTTTTATTTATTGTAGAGATGAGGTCTCGCTGCCCAGGCGGGTCTCGAACCCGCGGGCTCAGGCAATCCACTCACCTCAGCCTCCCAAAGGCGCGGGATTACAGGCTGAGCCACCGAGACCGGCGACAAGATTTTTTACACTGTTTAGAGAGCATGTACAGAAACTATTTTGCCCATAGTAGGTATGTAATCACTAGTAGTTATTACAAACGCAACAAAGTGATAAGAAATGCCCAAGGGTACGCAAGCCAGTACTGTCCCATTGCTCAGGTCAGCTTTGAACTTTCTGCTCCATCATCCTTAATGTGAGACTTTCTGCCTTGTGGCTGCTAGATAACTGCTCCCCCTCTAGGTTTTGTGGCTGTGATCCAAGCAGGATTGAGAGACAGTTGAAGAAGTCATTTGTGTCTGCTGGGTTTTCTACTTTTTACCAAGAAATCAATAACCTTCCCCATACTGTTTATTCTACTGGTACAGTGGTCACCCTTTATCCTAAGGGAATGCATTCCAAGGCCCCCAATGGCTTGAAACTGTGGATAATACCGAATCCTATGTGCACTGTGTTTTTTCATATATATGTTACAGTTAATTTATAAATTGGACACACTAATAAATTAACAATATCTAATAATAAAATAAGACAATTATAATAATATGCCAGCATTACTACTCCTGCATTTTGAAGCCATTATTAAGTAAAATAAAAATGACAAAAACATACCGCAGATACTGAGAATGTTACTCAGATAATCTAGACCAGTTGTCTCCTACCTTTTTGACATTAGGGACCAGTTTCATGGAAGACAATTTTTACATGTACCAGAGTGAGGGAGGAGATGTGTAGTCAAACATCACTACTAATGTATTTGCAGCTGTTCACCAGTGCTAGCATCACCACTTCAGCTCCACCGCAGATCATCAGGCGTTAGATTCTCATAAGTAGCATGCAACCTAGATCCCTTGCATGCACAATTCACAATAGAGTTTGCACTTCCATGAAAATCTAATGCCACCACTGATCTGACAGAAGATGAGCTTAGGCAGTAATGTGAACAATGAGGAACAGCTGTAAATACAGATGAAACTTTGCTCATTTGCCCACTGCTCACCTCCTGCTGTGTGGCCCAATTCCTAACAGGCCATGGCCCAATACCATCTGTGGCCTGGAGGTTTGGAATCCCTAATCTAGATGGCTTCTAAGTGACTGTCAGGCAGGTGGCTTCTACAGTGTGGATCCACTGGACAAAGGGATGATTCACATCTCAGGTGGATTGGAGTAAATGATCTGAGATTTCGTCATGCTACTTAGGAAAGAATGTAATTTAAAACTTAGGAATTGTTTATATCTGGAATTTTCCATTTAATATTTTCAGACTATGGTTGACTGCGAGCACATGAAAGCAAGGAAAGTGAAACTGTGGATAAGGAGACTACTGTGTCTCTTTGGCTAAAATTGGGTTACAAAATTGCTCCTAGCTGCAAGGGAGTCTGGAGAGAAGAGAATATTTTAGAAAGGCACATTGTCACCTAAGCAAAACTAGGAGTAAATAAAACAAAATAATGAGAGTAAACAAGAAGGGGGAGTGGAAAGAATGACCAGGTAAAAAGCAAAATCCACCCCAGGGATTTCACATCCCTGTATTTGGACCAGTTGTCTCCCGTTTATACTGCAAGTAGAAATAGAACTGGTCATTCCTTTTTGCCACTAGAGGAGATAATAATGCTTGCTCTCACTGACTGTGCATTTACTACTCTGTGCCATGTCCTTGTTTAAGAACTTTATATGTACTATCTCATTTAATCCTCAAAACAACTCCAGGAGATAGGGACTATTATATTCTCCTTTTGCAGATAAGGAACTTGCTGTACAGAATTCAATCACTTGCCCCAAGCCATGTAGCTGCTAAAAAGCAGAATTAAGATTTCTTCTCAGGTTGTTTAGATTCACAGTCAAGAATTTTTTTATATTAAAGTTTAGAGTTGTGGGGTACATGTGAGCACTTGTTATATAGGAAATCACTTGCAGGCGTGGTTTGGGATTTTAGTGAACCCTCTCTTCCCCTTGTAGTAGTCATGGTACCCAGTGTCTGATTGTATGCCACTTATCCCACCCCTGCTAGTAGTACCCAGTGTCAGTTGTTCTTGACTTTGTGCTTGTGTGCCCAATATTTAGGGCCCACTTATGAGTGAGAACTTTGAATATTCAATTTTTTGTTTCTGTGACAATTCACTTAGAATGTTGGTCACCAGCTAAACTATGTTGCTGCAAAGGACAGGATTTTGTCCTTCTTTATGGTTGTGTAGTATTCTACACAGCAGTCCCCTTATCCACAGTTTCACCTTCCTTGCTTTCATGTGTTCGCAGTCCACTTTTGATGAGCATCTGGGTTTGTTCCATGTTTTTGCTATTGTGAATAGTGCTGCAATTAATATATGCATGCAGGTGTCTTTTTGATGGAATGATTTATGTTCCCTAGGTATATTGCAAGAAATGAGCTCTCTGGGTTGTATGTTAGCTCAATTTTTTGTTCTTTGAAGAAACACTACACCGCTTTCCACAAAAGCTGAACTAGCATATTCCCACCAATAGTGTAGAAGTATTCCCTTTTCTCTGGAGGCTCACCAACACCTGTTGTTTTTGACTTTTTAGTGGTAGCCATCCTGACTGGTGTGAGGTAGCATCTCGTTACAGTTTTAATTTACGTTTCTCTGATGATTTGTGAAGCAGAGCATTTTTTTCATGTTTGTTGGCTGCTTGGATGTCTTCCTTTGAGAAGTGTCTGTTCATGTCCTTTGCCCACTTTTTAATGGGGTTATTGGTTTTTTAAATGGGTTTATTTATTTGAGTTCCTTGTAGATCCTGGATGCTTGTTTGATGAATAGCTTGCAAATATATTTTCTCATTCTGTGGGTTGTCTTTTGCTGTACAAAAACTTTTTAGTTTGGTAAGTTCCTACCTTTCAGTCTTATTTTTTTTGCTGCATTTGCTTTTGTGGACTGGGTGATAAATTCACGGCCTACTCTGATGTTCAGAAGGGTGTTCCCTAAGTTTTCTTCTAAGATTCTTATAGTTTGGGGATTCAAATTTAAGGCTTTGATCCATTTATGAGTTTTGTTTTTTTTTGTATATGGTGCTAGGTAGGGGTCCAGTTTCATTTTTCTGCATATAGTTAGCCAATTTCCAGTTTTCCCAGAATCATTTGCTAAATTTGGTATTTTTTTCCTGCTTGTTTTCGTAGACTTTGTCAAAAATGAACTGGTTGAAGGTACATGATTTTATTTCCTAATTCTCTGTTCTGTTCCATTGATCTATGTGTCTATTTTTGAACCAGCATCGTGCTGTCATGGTTAGTATAGTCTTGTAGTAAAGTTTTAGGTCTGGAAATGTGATACCTCCAGCCTTGTTCTTTTTGCTGAGGATTGTCTTAGCTATTTGGGCTCCTTTTTTTGCTTCTATTTTGATCTCTGTATTGTCTTTTCTAGGTCTGTGAAAAGTACTGATGGTAGTTTGTTAGGGATAGTTAAGTCTGTAGATTGCTTTGGGTAGGATGCACATCTTGACAATATTGATTCTTCCAATCCATGAGCATGGAATATTCTTCCATTTGTTTGCATCATTCTTGATTTCTTTGAGCAATGTTTTGTAATTCTCATTGTAAAGGTCTTTCACCTTTGGTTACATGTATACTGAGGTATTTTTGTGTGTGTGAAAAATAAATAATCTTATATTAATGACTAATTGATTTTTGACTACAAGGTGAAGAAAATTTAATTGGGAAATTATAGTCTTTTCAGTAGTTAGTTTTTTCAATAGTGCTGTGACAATTTGGTGTGTAAATGCAAGTAGATGAATTTAGACCTTTACCTCATACCACACACAAAAATAAAAATAGATCAGACCTAAATGTAACAGCTAAAACTGAAACTTTTAGAAAATCTTTGTGACTTTGGGTTAGACAAAGATTAATTTGATACAAAATCTAAAGCATGATCCATAAGAAATATTTATAAATCAAATGAATAAAAATAAAAATGTGTGTAAAAGGACCTAAATTTTAAAATGAGAGTATATGGTACAGACTGGAAGAAAATATTTGCCAAGAATATATTTGATGAAGGACTTGTGTCCGAATATATAAAAACTCTTACAGTTCAATAATAAGACAAATAATAAAACAAAAGAGAAGATTTGAATAGGTATTTCATTAAAAAGAGATACAAGTCGGGTTCGGTGGCTCAGCCTGTAATCCTGCACTTTGGGAGGCTGAGGTGAGTGGATTGCCTGAGTCCGTGGGTTTGAGATCTGCCTGGGCAACTTGGCGAGACCTCATCTCTACAATAAATCAAAAAATTAGCCGGGTGTGGTAGTGCACACCTGTAGTTCCAGCTACTTGGAGGGCTGAGGTGGAAGGATCGCCGGAGCCCAGCAGGTCGAGGCTGCGGTGGCTGGGAGCATGCCACTGCACTCCAGTATGGGTGACAGAGTGAGACTCCAACTCAAAAAAAAAAAAAAAGAGATACAAATGAGCAAGATCATATGAAAAGATGCTCAACCTAGTTGTTAATTGGGAAAAAGAAAATTATGACCACAATGAAATTATACCACACACTTACTGAGATCACAGACAATACATGTATCGGTAAGCATGTGGAGAAACTGGATCTCTTCACATTCCTGGAATATAAAATGCTACAGTCATTCTAGAAAACTGTTCAACAGTTTCTTAAAACGTTAAACATACCCTTATCATTTGACATAGCAATTCATCACCTAGATAACTATCCTATCTCCATGCAAGGACCTATACACAAATATTCATAGTAGCATTATTCATAATAGCCAAGAAGTGGAAACAAACCAAATACCTATCAACAGGTGACATAAAAAATGGGCTATATCCAAATAATAGAACACTATTCAGCAGTAAAAAGGAATTAAATACTGATAGGTGCTACAACATAAATGAACCTTAAAATTATTAAGCCAAGTAAAAGAAGCCAAATTCAAAACGCTACATATTGCATGATTCTATTTAGGTACAATGTCTGGAAAAGGCAAATTTATAGACAGAAAGCAGATTAGTGGTTGCCTAGGCAGAGAGTAAGGACTGACTAAAAATGGGCATTGAGAATTTGGGGTCATGATGAATATGTTCTGAAACTAAGCTTTGATGATATATGCAGAACTTTGAAAATTTACCAAAGGTTATTAAACTGTATACTTAAATTGGTTAATGTCATGCTATATAAATTGTATATTAATAAAGCTATTTTTTGAAAAGAAGCCTTACAAGAAAGAGATTGTGTCCCAGATTTTCCTTTCTATTTTGTTTTACTAATGGACTTAGAATAAGACACATAAAACTGAGAAATTCCAGACAGAACCTTGGCTGAATTTCAATGTTAAGTTTTGAATTGTATTCTGTATTTACTCACTAAGACTATTTCATTGACTAAGCTTTTACTTTATTCAGGCTTCCAATCATACAAGTAAAATATTTCAAATTAGTAAGGATTAGCCGGTCTAAAAAGATTACCACTGACTTTATCCAATATTTGCATCTTCTACAAATTATTTTTTAACATTTCATCTCTACAAATTCTCTGCTGTGTAGTCAGGATTAGCATGGAATAGAGATCCTTGGGTTGACCTTTGACCTTGTCAAAGTCCCTTGATGGCTAATGTCTTTCTCTTTGAGGTGGTCATTGTCCCTTTGTCATAAAACTTTGTGTTGAATTTGTTTTGTATAGTACCTGGCAAAATGCTAAAATGTGCATTTTGTACACTGGTCTAATATAATTTAGAATGATTTTTACAGTTGAAACAAAGCATCAAACCACTAAAATTTGGTAATTTTACCGTCTCCCTGAGTAAAAATTGTAACATTACAACTGTGAAGTGTTTGGAAAATACATCTGTGGTGTTCCAATTGCAAAAATCTTTGTGGGCCTAGTCAACATATATTCCAAGGATGCAGTATTTCTCTAACTGGTTTTGTAAAATTAAAAAGATGACACTGTGCCTTTAAAAAAATTTAGTCTGTGACATGTTTTCTCTAGACCCTCAATTTGTCTTAAAGAATTATATTGCTTACACAAGTCCCATGTTCTGCCTGAATGCCACAAAAAGAAGATAAGACTTTTTGTCTTTAATTGTAGAGGCTTTGCCCACATTGCTTTGAGTCTTTGGAAGCGATTTACATTCACCAGGCGGTTTGTATTCTGTTTCAACTATTGTTAAAAGATAGACACATTAAAATTTTAAAGAGTTTATTTGAGCAGACAGTGATTCATGAATCAGGCAGCTCCAGACTGCAAGTGAATCAAAGCAGGAAGAAGGCAAATAAAACATTTGATTGGTTGAAGTGAAGTAGTAGCCTTATTTGAATCATTCCAGTAAAAATTCCCTAGTTAGAGGTTAGTTGACGGTTTCTGAACAGTTAAACTTAAATTTCTTTTAGCTGTTTACACTGAATTGGGTTTTAATTTGCTCATGTAGAAACCTAGGGTGCTGGAGCCACCTCAGTCTAATCGCCTCCCAACTAATTATTTTAACATGTGTTACAGCATCATATGATGCTGGAAGGAACCTCAGAAGATATATAGCTCACCCTCCTCATTTTACAGATACAGGAAGTAATACCCAAAGAGTTTCCATAACTTGCCTTGTCCAAAGCCACACAGCCAGTTGGTGGGTACCAGCCTAATGCTTGTTCTGCCACATTGCACTCTGAGTATCACAGAACTTCAGGGTTTGAAGAGGCCTTTGAGACAATGCCATCCAATGACTTTTCTTTTATTGTGATTATTAATTTTTATTTTACTTTAAAGATGTGGGCTACAATTCAGGATTAGGTATACAAGTGGTCAACATTCAGGTGAAGTTTGGGCCTCCCTTTGGTCCGCACTTCACCTGATTTGAGATCAGGTGCCCTTATTGATGCTCTGTGCCCCCCCCCCCGGCAGTTTCCAGCTACTGCCAATCACTTTCTTATAGTATTATGGTAAATTTTCAGGGTCTGCTTATGAGTGAGAACATATGGTACTCAGTTCTTTGTTTCTGCAATAAATCACTGAGTGATAGACTCTAAATCCATCAAGTTGCTGCAAAGTCCATAACTTTGTCCTTTATGGTTGCATAGTATTCCATCATGTATGTACCACATTTTTTTCCAGTCTAGTTTCAATGGGCAGCATGGTTGGTTCCATGTTTTTGCTATTGTAAATAGCGCTGCAATAAACATGCATGTGCAGGTATCTTTTTTATAGAGTGATTTAAGTTCCTCTAGGTATATTCCCAAAAGGGGGATTGCTAGGTCATATGGAAGGTCAATTTCTAGTTCTTTTAGGAATAGCCACACTGTTTTCCATAGAGTTTGAACTAGTTTGCATTCCTATCAACAGTGTAGAAGTGTTTCCTTTTCTCCACATCCTTGTCAGCATCTTTTGTTTTCCTGTTTTATTAATGATAGCCATTCTTACTGGAGTTAGGTAGTATCTTTCATGTGTCTGTTTGCTGTTCATATGTCTTCTTTTGAGAAATATCAATTCATGTCTTTTGTCCACTTTATAACTGTTTGATTTTCTCCTTTCAGCATGTTTGAGCTCCTTATAGAAACTGCATGTTAGGCCTTTGTCAGATATGCAGTTGTGAAATATTTTTTCCCATTCTGTGGGCTGTCTCCTTTCTCTCTTGATGGTTTCTTTTGCTTTGCAGAAGCTTTTCAGTTTGTTGAGGTCCACTTGTCTATCTTATCTCTTATGGCATGGGCTTTGGGGGTTTTGATCAGGAATTGGTTGCCTCTTGCAATTTCCGTAAGGGTGTCTCCTGCATTTTCTATGCTTCTTAAAGTTTGAGGTTTTACAGTTAGGTCTTCGATCCATTTGGAGTTGATTTTTGTGTATGGTGATAGGTAGGGGTCCTGTTTCATTCTTCTGATGTGACTTTTCTTTGTAGATAGGCAGCTGAGCACAGAGACATGAAATGATTTCCTTAAGGAGATCTCAGAACTCTTTTCCTATTTGCTAGAATCCTTGCAGGATGATAGATGTTCTGGACCATTCTTAAGATTCATAGATGTAGACCATAACTATAAGCACAACTCTACTTGCAAGTTATTGTCAATATCTTGCAATGGTAGCAGGATAAAATCAGCATAGATGACTGAAATTGTTTTAGTCTGGACCATTTAGAAGAGATCATGCTTGCTGGTAAGAAGTGAATAAAGTTATAAATTTAAATCTTTATAAATGTAATCTATAAATTAATTCACCTTAACATGTGTTTCAGGCTTATTTTATAAAGTCCTTTTCTTCTGTTTTAGGATGCTTTTACATTTATTATTACATTATCAGATCATCCTAATAGCATTGTGATGTCCAATTTAACAGATAATACTACTGAGTGTTAGAAAGTGTGGGTGAATTGCCCAAGACCACCTTGCTATTAACTAAACAGAGAAGGTATTTAAGCCTCAGTCTTCTCACTCTAGAACACACATGCTCTTCCCAATCTATTATATCACCTTTTAGAATTTGACAATATTGTCCTATGGTTTTCAGTCTTCTGACAAAACTAATGGTTTATTCAGACCATATCTACAAGCAGGCTAGTTTGAGAAAGTGTAACAAAACTCAGCGATTGTTGTGACTATGATTTTTGTTTTTAAATTTTACACGTCCATATTGCTGTTAGAAGAATTTAAACTTAGATTATTTTTCTCCTGAAACACAGAGAGACTCACTAGAAGTATTCCTTACTCTAAGAAGGCAAGATATTTACAAAGTTGAAATTGCAATGCAAATGAATTAGAAGTGCCTGTTCTTTTCATATGCATCCATTTTTCAAAAGATTTACCGAAAGAATCCTATAAATAATTCACAAATGTTCTTTATACATTTCAAATAGGATTCAGTTGACCAAAAAATTTAGTCATCTTGCAATCAATTTTTCCAAGAAATTTATCCTTTGTTCTTTGTTGGCTAAATTTTCTAATCTCTGGAAAATTTTCTTTTCAGTCACCTTTGAAAAGTAAGTTTGGCCTCATCTCCTGTTTTCTAAATTAATGATCAATAGTGGATTCCAAAGGGATCAAGGGAAATACTCAATATTTATTGAACTTGCATGCACAGCAACTGAAGCTGACTCAGAATTCCTGAATGATGGAATCTTTTCTACTCTACTGTTATTGAAGTTTCACCTATTCTCATACTGTTAACCCATGAGGCAGGTTTTCAGTTTAGGTGAAGAGTAAAGAACTTCATTCCTGCAGGATGAAATGGTAACACGGAATTTCATGTTTCAAAGTGCTTATATAAGCATTCTTTGATTTATTAATTTATTGTTTTTAGTCTAACATAAAAACATATCTACTGCTATTATGTTTCTTGTCCAAGATGAAACTTTTCTGACTTTTAAAATCTCTGAATGAAGACTTTTTTTTTCTGGAAAGTGGGGTAGGTGTGGGGGGTGGGACTGGGTATTTGTGACTTGTGAGAAAAGAAGTTGGTGGAGAACAGATGGCCTCCTCCAACCATACATATTCATGAGTGCATTTATTCCATTATTTCGTCCCCTGGGGAACCCTATACTTCAGCTTTTATAAGTTTGTATGGCCATCAAATTGAGCAGTCAGAAGGCCCTCTGTCAAAAACTGTGTTGCTGCAAAATTTGAAGAAAAGTATGTGAAAGCCTTCACGTCACACTTTTGTCTTGACTTCTCATGGCTGAAACACCTGTTGCTTTGAGATCTAAGACAAGAATGTCATTGAGCATAATAAACTTTAAGTGCTGATAGCTGATCTGACACGTTCTATTAATCAGATGGTGATGTGTTATGTTTACAGTATCGCTAAGCACATTGTTTGCTAATATCATAAGAAACATGAGACTAAAACATGTCTGTGTGTCTGTTGCAGCATCTTCAAAGTTCATCCCAAGCCCTCTCCATTTGTATAAATGGAATGGATCATCTGATGGTTTTTAAAATGTTCATTATTAAATTCCCTGTGTGTCGAATAATTTGGCAGGAAACTCTCTCTTATGTGCTTCATCAAATCTTTTCCATTGGACCAGGAGCAGCACAGATTTTTTTCCTCCTTTCACGCTGAGTGAGCTCCTGGCTGGTGATTAATGAAGGCATCTAAATAGCCTCTGGTTTAAATGATGTTATCACTGTCTCTGTGTAACTTCACATGTCTTTACCTCTAACAGAATAGGAAGACCATCTTGGTCATATTCCATTGCTACCTGGCCTTGAGAAACGGTTGAGGTATCATGATTTGTTTTTCAGATCTGTCAAGATCATCACTCATATACTTCTCAGCCAGATGATAAGATAGCCTCTTCCCACAAATTCTGTGGAAATAGAGATACATGTATAGTCTGCCTACCTAGATTAAGCAGGTCTTTAAGATAAGCAGGTCTTTAAGATAATAATCCTCATTGGCTTAATAATAACAGTAACAGTAACAATAGCACAATCTAACAATTATTAAGCACTTACTATATGGCATGCGTAATATTAAACATTTTACAGACACCTTATGTTGCTAACACTGTTAGTATCTACATTTTGCAATAAAAGATATTGAGGTTTAAAGAAGTTGTGTATGTCTTATATATAGTTTCAAGAAATGTGAGAGAAAAAAGAAAGTGTTGTCTCATTTAATTCTCATGGTCTCTCAACAGTAAGAGACTCAAGAATTGTGAGAAGCTCACAGGTCCTATGGAATCCGGGTCTGAGAAGACTTCATACCAAGAAAAGTCATGTGCAGATGAGGGATACTCACCATCAAAACCATGAGAAAGAAGAGGAAGCTATTTTTCAAAGAAATAAATGGAAAACAGTGAGAAACACACAGTGGGGATGAGGATAGTACAGAGAAAGAAGCTGGCTGGTCTAATAGTTTTGCAGTTCTTAACGTGCATTTCCCAAGAGCTCCAGCAACAATTCATCTCCAGGCATAATTTATATTCCTACAATAACCTTCCCTTGGCTCTAGGTCACTCCAGTGGGTTTCTATTCCTTGCAACCAAAAGCCTGGACTTGTAAATAATGGCACTAAGATTAAAATCCTTGCTTTCAGACTCCAAACCAAAGCTTACACTTATTCTATATTCCCCTTTGTTTAGTGGCTTTCCTCACTGGAAGAAAAGTGTCCAGTGGGCATGGCCTTGGAGCAGACAAGTCTTTTTAGATCTATGAAGTTAAAGACACACACACACACACACACACACACACACACACACACACACAAAATAAAAGAGGAAGCTGTATAGGCAGTGACTTTTGGTAAATATGGCAATAAATCTAAATAATAGTTCATACTAATCTAGGACTACCTTTATTAAAACACATTTTGTTGTTTTTAAAAGGATTATAAAAATGAAAATCTTGTGAGAAATTATTATAATACAAATTTATTATAGGAATGTTCTAAGTAAAAACTGCAAGCTCCTCCTCTTGTTCTTTCAGACTCCTGTCCTCAGAGATAACCGCTAGGCACATATTGGTATGTATCCCTCTAGGACTTTTCCATGGATGGACTGGATACATGCACATGATTGGGTTGTGTTGAAAAATGTCATATCATTCATATTTGCTTCTTCTTGACTAGCATGATATCATGGATACCGTGACATGTAAATACACAGATTTGCTCATTTTGATTAAAGGCTATATGACATATTTTATGGAGTGAGTTCACCAGCTCCCTGTCATTGGGCATTTGATTGTCTCCAGATTTCTGCCGTTACACATCACACTTCAATCGATAGAAACAATTCTTTATGAAGTGCTACATGTGCTCATTTTAGGCCACATTTCAGAAGCACTGTTAGGAGGTTTAAAAATGTAATCATCTATCCTCATGACCTAAGGGTCAGGTAAGCCTGATAAGTATTCATTGTTCAAGTATTACCTAAAGTTTGTTTTTTGTTTTGTTTTGTTTTGCATTAGAAAATATAGTTTATTTAGAAAGTAATTTAGAGACTGAAAGAGAGAGAGAGAGAGAGAGAGAGAATAGTCACCTCCCCAAGGTAGGGGAGAGGACCAAAGCTCAAAGTTTCGTTTTGATAGCATTTATTAAGGTCCCTCAATGCTAAGGCATTAGTCAAAATTCCTCTGGGTTTTGTCATAATTCAGAAATAGAAAGGGTGGGCATCCATACTTCTTTTGTCTGTATAAATAAGATTTTAAAACATTAAAAAATAATAACAACTGGTCCTTAGGTGGGAATTTAGGATTTCTCTCTCATTCATCCCTGGCTACTTTGAAAAACAACTAATAAGCAAGTATATATTGATCACCTGTGAAGCATTCAGTACAGCTATAGAAAACGATCTAGGATACTTTTGTTATGCTTTAAGCAGAACTCATATTCTGTGAGCCTGCAGAGCAGGCATGAACAGACCAACAGTGGTTGCCAATGTGTTAGGACTTAGTATGTATGATTTCAGAAGTAGCGTAGATATACACAGCACCAAGAATATAACAATATTAAGAATGTTAGAAAACTTCTAGTAACGTTTTATAAAATATGGAACTTTTCCTTGCTGAGTATGCAAAATGCATCTTGTCAAAAGGTGTGTGTTTTATGAATATTTCCTGCCTTCCAAAGTCATGGTAGATTAAAAAAATCTTGAAAATTAGAGAAGTTATAGGATAGCCATCTCAATACTCCTTTATTAAGAGCCAAGTAGGTGAACAACTCCATTTTTTAACATTTTAGGCAATGCCAAGACTAATAAAACACAGTCCCTACCCTAAATGAACATGAGGATAATGCTGTATAATAAATATCCAGAGTACACACACAGTTTTAGCTTAAAAAAGTAGAAAGTATTATGAAAACCCACTTCATTTTCATGTTTTCATCAATTCTCCTTAAACAGCTGTGTATGATTTTCTTAACAATGCTTTTCTATGCTCATATCCACCCAGTCCAAAGAGGTTGTCTTATTTCACTGCTGGATGGGACCTTAGGACTAGACTTTTCACTGTGGTGAATAATTATTGTTGTCATTTATTGAGGGCTTACTAGGTGACCAGCACCATGCTAAAATCTTTAGGTGGATTTTAAAAGTTCTCCCAGCAGGCCATAGTGGGAAGGTTTTAACAAATGTGGAATCTGACGGCTATTAAGTGGTCTCATGCCAGGAGGAACTACAAAGCCTCTGCTGTGTACCACCATGTCAGTGTTTACCAACCTCTAGTTATTTTTCTGCCAGTGCCACCTTCTAGATGTTTGCCTTATCTCTAAACCGTCAAAAACCTTCCTTAAATCAACTCACTTTTCCTGTTATGTGTCCTAAGCAATTAGGGCCATTAAAGTTTGGAGTTTATTGCGCTAGTTACATATATTTTTTCCAACAGGTAGTCTAGTAAGTAGATAAGCATTAAAACAAGAATGCTTGCCTAGGAACCTACGTGCAGTTGTTTAATTTTATTACTGGTGGCGCATGTACCACATTCGAGGAAACCCTTGTGTGATAATATTTTCCAGGTTTTTCCCTTTGTATCATCATATTTTCTCTAGATACATATTCATTAGAGATGACCACCTCCTTGCAAAGAAAGGGGGTATGTAAAATCAGGTTTGCATTTCAATCACTGTGAAAACAAATTTGTGCATGGAGGAGGCATTCAGTCCACAGAGGCTAATCTTGCACAAACTGGATGTAACAGGAAATATGCTTTTTGAGATAATCCTAACAAATATAACTTGACAATTAGAGTTGTCAGCTGTCTGAAGATACCAGAATTTGCCCTTGGCAACAAAGTCTTGCCATGTAGGATATATTATCATTCAATTATTCTGGCTCTCTTTAAAAGGTAATTTTAAAAATAATAAAATAATAAGAGAAAAGGTTTATGTTTTACCATTTGGATTAATTGTTAAAGCATGCCATTTAAACTAGTTAATTCTATTATTATTAGAATTAGAATTATAGAATGTCAAGAGAATATATTGTCCCAAAGGTTGTTTAAGGGTTTTAGTCATTTTGAGTAATTAAAGAGTTCAGCATAAGTTACAGAGCAATATATCTAATCAAAAGAAGCAATTGCCACAGAGAGGTTATTATTTGCCTACTTGTAATCAAATAAATTTTTGGCTGTGTAATTTACATAGAAAGATCAATTAAGAAAATAATAATAATATATAAAGCTGCCTTTTTAGAAAATTAATCTTCAAGACTATGCATTAAAAAAAATTAAAACTACATGAAGAGGAAACCAGAAAAAAAATCACAACATTTTGGACTTCTTTCAGTTAGGACAAAGTCCTCATTTCTTATTCAGAACAAGGAAGCCCATTAATTTGTACAATGCAGGTGTAATATAAAACACTAACTTCCTTTGGTTTCTGGAACTTTAGAAAAAGGCAAAACCTTCATTACTTGTCTCAACATTCTGAGAGGTAGATAAGTATTATTAAGCTGGTTTTCTCAATAAGACATTGAGGCAAAATGTTAAATTGCCTGGCTCTGTTTTCAAATGTTCTACTCTGGCTCTTACTAAAGCAGGGGGACAGTATTTGCATTCAAGACCTGGGACCTTACTGCTCAGGACCTCAAGGAATCAAAAACAATAGCATGGTATCTCCAGGAGGTATCAGGAGCAGTATGGGAAGATTACATAGCTCGGTGCTTAGTGTACTCAGACTTGTACTTTGGAGAAAGGACAAGGAAAACCAATCTCTTTCCAGGAAAAAAAAAAAAAGCCTATATCCAAAGGGAGCACAGCAATATGGCACACAAATAAACTTTGCTATGCACCTGGCAATGCACATATTTGTCTTGTAGAGAGGAGTAGTGGTTGGAATACTCGTAAGATAAAAGATCTGGGATCAGGATTGGCTTCTGCCATGGTTTTATGTCAAGGCAAGTATTTGCTTCAATGTGACTTCATGCTGGCCTGCACTGGAGGGCATGGGGCACCAGGAGAGCCTCCTGGCCATTGTGAATGTGAAATACCAGACCTGAAAACAGACTGTGTTCTTTATTTTGAATTCTGAATTTGCAGTTGGACATTTAAACACTAACTAATGCATTTACCCATGAGAAAATATTTTATAATAAAACAAGCCACATGTTTAAAAATGAAGAAGGCATTAAGAAACTGAAGGTTATTTTTGTTGTTATTTGTTTGTCTCATGGGGGAAAATCATGACCATACAGTGATGGTTTTCCTTTACATTTCAGCAGACTACAAGTGTGAACTAATCTGATACCTGGGTATCATTTTTCTATTGTTACTTTATGTGCAAATATAGTAACTAGGTAGGTAGATTCTGGAGTCAGCAACCTATGTTAGACTCTTGGCTTGCCACCTTTTAGTTGGAGAATCATGGACAAGTTAGTTAGTTTCTTAAATCTTCAGTTTTATCATCTGTTAAATGAGAATAATAATCATACTCAGATAAATGAGTTGTAAGATATTCTGTAAATTTTACCTATTTGTTAAGGCTGTCATTAGTTTTGGTGTCCAGTGAAACAGAATTTCTAGTTCTTCACAATAATTAGTGGCAAAAGAAAAAGGGAAAAACAGAAAACTGTCCTTGTCTGTCATGAGTAAGGAAAAAGACATGTTTCTTACTTTTACGTCAGCAGCTCCGTTGCTTAGTGATGTACAGTGGGTGACAAAAATATATTGTTAGAATATATTTTGTCAATCTGGAAATTAATCTTTTCACAATCTACAAGGAGGGCGAGTTTTACGTATACTCACCCCAGCCAGCACATGACTAGCCCTCTGATCCAGGAGGACAGTCTGCATCTAGGATATGATAGAAAAGTAGCAATGTATTTGACCAACAAGATAGCAAATGCACAGTACCAGGCATGGAGGAATTTGTTCCTTTTCTTTCCTCCCTCTCATTTCTTGTTTGAACCTTTGAAAATGTCATGTTCTATATGCCTTCTGTTCCTGTCTGGGAATTGTTTACTCATTGTTAGATCCTTGCTGGATTGTGAGTTCCTTTGAGGGCATCACTCCATGTCTTATTAATTATACAACATCCCATCCCCAACTTCTTAGCATGGAATACACATGTGATAGGTGCTCAATAACTGTTAAAAATACAATTGAAAGTAAGTGTTTTTAAGATTGGAGGATTATTTCATTTGCCCAGGATTATATTTATATAATATTACATTTAATTAATGGGATACAATTTGCCTGCTTGAGAAAGACTCCTTGAAGCTAATTCCTTTGTGGGGTAGACTATTTTGGTAACTTGCAAAACGTGATAGAATAACTTTGTGTGTTAGGCTATCAGATAGATATTATGTTGCTTTATCACTTTGGGGTGAACTTTTGTCCCTCAAATAGCTTCTAGCTTCACTAGAATAGCTCTTGACTTGGTTGTAAATAAAAACTCATGAAGGGGTTGTTCATACCAATGATTTTTCAATGACTACACTGTCAGTGGGGATTTGTAATTATTGCCACAGTTCCACATTTCTATAAGCATTTTGAAATGATTAGAATGACCAGTCACCAAGATTATACATATATATATTTCTTTTGGTGTTTCAGCAGCTTTTTGCAAGGAGAACAAGTAGAAAGGAGTAAATTACTACTGTGTCTGCTTGGATAGAAGCCCATTTCAGGAAGTTTTTGGAGATGTGGTTCCAATTTTGGCTCTTATTTTAGCAACTTAGAAGCATTTCCACTTGAGTCATTGAAGGGCTTTTAAAGACTTAGTGTTCAAGAAGATATGAATTCCTAATAAAAGACAAAATTTCGGATATCTCAATAGTTGAAATATTATTATTTGTGCTGGAAAATGGGAGTGAGTGGGGCAGGAGAAGCAGAGCAAAAATTTTTTGGAAGGTTAAAATTGCAGTTCGTTCCCTTCCTTCTAATTCTCTCTCTCTCTCTCTCTCTCTCTCTCCCTCCCTCCTTTCAACCTCTCGCAAAACTTACTATAGCAGCTGGGAGAAGGAACACTTGGACAGCATTACTCAAAACATGGTCCATTTATGACCATCATTATCAGAATCAGATGAGGTGTTCGTTAAACTTTCTGATTTCTGACTGTGACCCCAAAACTACTGATTCAAAGAATCTTTATGCTAGTGAATTTTCTTTTGTTGTTATTGTTGGGGTCTTATTCTATAACCCAGGTTGGAGGGCAA
This sequence comes from Cephalopachus bancanus, assembly GCA_027257055.1. Taxonomy (NCBI): domain Eukaryota; kingdom Metazoa; phylum Chordata; class Mammalia; order Primates; family Tarsiidae; genus Cephalopachus; species Cephalopachus bancanus. Next base: position 1,021,609 of record JAPVLO010000461.1, on the reverse strand, counting down.
TGGCATGATCACGACTTACTGCGGGCTTAATCCCCTGGGCTCAGGTGATCCACCTCAGCCTCCCAAATAGTTGGTACTACAGCCTGCCTAATTTTAAATTTTTGTAGAGATGAGGTCTTGTTATGTAGCCTAGGCTGGTCTCAAACTCCTGGGCTCAAGTAATCCTCTCACCTTGACCTCCCAATGAACTAGGATCATAGGCATGGGATACCGTACTTGGCCTACTAGTGAATTTTTAACAAAAACCTCATTTTATACACTCAAAGTTTATGAATTATTTGGACTGTAGTGGGATTCAAGGAAGCAAAATCAAGCCAAATTATTGTTTCTTGAAAAATATTTCTCATCTTGACTATTTTATGTTTATAAGTCATTTATAAAAATTTTATTTTAAAAGATAACATTTTTCTTCTTATAAAATATGAAGGACCATGGTTTGCAGTTTTGTGACAGTCCAGAAGCAATGGGGTGGGAACTTGCTGGGCTGCCATTTACAACTGCCATAAATAAATTGGTGCCGTAAAGCAATAACCTACTGAGAAGGACTGAGTATCATCTTAAGTTTTCATTACGCACAGCAGATCTCCATGGTTCCTCCATAACTGAGATCATACTCTACTTCATTGAGAAGATGGCCCTTTCCTCTATACCTAATGGAGGAAATGGGCTTTATATAACATGTAAATCATACCAGCTCTCTCTAAAATCATATTGATGTAACCAAATTTAGTCCTGATCTCCTGTTTAATATGTTTTTGAAAGCAGCAAGGGAATTCAAATCCAGATGCCAAAATCATTTCCTGTCATTCTACAGGGCTGTTAAAAGGTTTCATTCCAAAATCATATTTCTTTCTATTGAAGTCTGGCATTTGAGACTATGAAATTGTTTACCCTTGATTTAAAAAAAATCAGTTTACTGACATGTTGTGACGGATGCTGTATAATCACATCCTCTATTACCAGGTATTGTTCGTGCCTCTCGAATTTGATTTTAATCTGTTTTGCATGCATAAACTATCAAATAAAATCCAGTCATTTTGCAATATCAGTTCAGCCCCATACACATCTGGGGACAACTTTCTACTTACTACAGGTTTCCTGTTGGCAGCGGCACAGCAAAACGTGACCATAAAAAGTGTATTAGGTGTAAAAATGCTTGGTAGTGAGAAAGAAGACCACCAGAGTAGTCACTAATATATCTTAGGGTAATGTCAGGAAAGAGACAGGAGGACAATGTCTGAGGTTCAGATGCTGCAATGTTAAGTGACTACAAGAATACTAGAAAACATTAAGGATATGGAAAGAAAAGAAAGAGGGTGATACAGTTGAGCAGTGTGAGTTTCATCGTATAGAAGGAAGAAAGACCACCCAGAGATATCCATGGCTTGAAACCTGGAACCTACAAATATGTTACATAGTAGGGGAAAAGGGACCTTGCAGATGCAATTAAAGTTAAGGGTAAAATCAGGTAAGCCTAGGTTATTCAGACAGGGCCAATCTAGTCACGTGAGTTTTTAAAAGCAAAGAATATTCTGCAGCTGCAAATAGGAGTGAAGAGGTAGAAAGGGAACTTGGAGAGATGCAAAATGTGAAAAAGGATTTGGCCCACTATTGCTATCTCTAAGGATAAAGAAGGCCACAAACCAGGGAATGTGGAGGCCTCTAGAAGCTGAGAGTGACCCTTGGCCAATAGCCAGTAAGAAAATAGAAACTTTAGTCCTCCAACCATTTGGAAGGGGTTCTACCAATAACCTAGGTGAGTCTGGAGGCAGATTCTCCTCCAGACTGAGACTTGATTTTGGCCTTGTCAGACCCAGAGCAGAGAATCCAGTCTGACATCTCCCTCTTCCTCCACCACTGGAGACTTCTGCCCTACAGAAACATGTGGTAATATGTGTGTGTTGTAAACTGCTAAATTGTGGTTTTTGGCAGAAAGAGAAGCCATTACAATGGGGTTGTTGCGGGAAAGCTGACAAACACAAATATGGATTGACTGTGGGGATACAGGCAACAGTGGAGAAGTCTCTGGATTTGCACATAGGAAGTTCAAATCCCAGCTCTGACATTTACTAGCTATGTGATCTTACCCAGGAGATCACACTTTTCTAAAGTTTGGTTTTCTCCTCTACAAACTAGAAATAATAACAGTGTCTCTCCCTCACTGACTGTAATGAGGCTTAAGTGACGTCATGGATGTGCAAGTGCCTAGCAGTGCTTGGCACAGAGGAAGTGCTTTTTTTTTACTAAAACATCACACAGCAGCCTTTTGTCCCTGAAATCCAAGGACAGGTGACAGGGAACAGATTAACTGAGGGGAGTTTTGAAGTAGCCTCATCAAGGGGAGAGTCAGATTCCTGCCAAAGCCTGGAGATGGAGAAAATTTGCTCAGAGAAAGGTCTGGAAAAAGTGGTGAGCTCGATGTGAATCAGAGAAGACTTTTCAGTCATAAATGCACATAAAGGTCACCAACAGATCTGGATTCAGGATGTATTCTGACTCAGCAGGTATGATAGGACTTCAGGCTACATTTCTAAGAGTTTCCAGATGATACAGGTACTACTGGTCCATGGACGACACTCTGAGTAGCAGGCTATCAGAGCAAATGTGAGAAGTGCCACTGTCCCTCATGATGCTGCTGGATGGTGAAATGAGAGAAAAAGGGAACAGAAAGCAGTCAGGAGAGACCTCTGCATGGCTGTCAGAAGCAGCCTAGAATAAGCAGACTTGGCTCAGCTATGTTCTGCTGAGAAGGCCTCACTTCCTTGCCAATGTCATTCCCAGCAGTGGGAATTGATCCACTTCGGGCATAGGTACATGTACCTGCATATTGTCAGCACCTCCAGGCAGAGATTTTGGTGCTTCCTCATGGCTGTTGTTCTCAGAAAGCCCATGCAGCAGGTTGCTAGCCACATAACTCCAGGGTTCTGTGGAAAAGTTGAACCCAATTGCCTACTCCATATTCCAGTTGAAGTGGGCATCGGAGTTCATACAGGTAGGACATTTTTGATAATGTTCTTACAAATAAAGTAAGGCCTTGACTTTGTATGACTAATGGTTCCCTCCATCCCTTTCTAATAATTTCATTTTCTTTTTTTTTTTTTTTTGAGTTGGAGTCTCACTCTGTCGCCCAGACTGGAGTGCAGTGGCTGCTCCCGGCCACCGCAGCCTCGACCTGCTGGGCTCCGGCGATCCTTCCGCCTCAGCCTTCCAAGTAGCTGGAATTACAGGCATGCACTACCACGCCTGGCTGATTTTTTGATTTATTGTAGAGATGAGGTCTCGCTGCCCAGGCGGGTCTCGAACCCGCGGTCTCAGGCAATCCATTCACCTCAGCCTCCCAAAGGCGTGGGATTACAGGCTGAGCCACCGAGCCCGGCTTAATTTCATTTTCAAAGTGCTTTCACATCTGTGATCTCATCTTGTTCTCACAGGAATTTTTTTCTTTTTATTAAACTATAAATGTGTTTACATGCAATACAGAGGTAGAGTGCTTTGCATTTACATCTGAAATTAAATGTGTAAGCACATCTGCTATCCCTGAGGTCTTAGAACACAGTCTTGAATTGATTTTCCTCCCTCTTTTGTCACCTTTTAGCATGGTAATGTTGGGTTGGTTACAACCTCAGAAGATAAACTTTGCGGGGAAAGATCTAGAGCCCTGCAGGTGTGGCATGGCCTCCATTCTGGGAAGGCAGAATTCAACCCCAAACACAGGACTCAGAGATAGGTGCTCAAGACGCTGACCTCAGAAATTTGCAGTTTTCATAACAGGCCTGAGTGTACTCAGCAGGTGCAGGATCCTGTCTGGCACTGAGGAGGGATCTGAGGAAAGATCAATTAGACCACAGAAATGGCCTCTGCCTTTCTGGAAGGTGTCATTCAGTTGGAAGGGTGCAGGACAAACACCTGGAGGTGGTTTAGGAACATTAATCAGGTTTATATAACTTGAAAATAAATGATAATAGAATAAAGAATGTCATCCAAAGATACAAAGAGAGTGGAGTGACTTCCTTGTGAAGTTTGCTGGCTAGTGCTTATTCTCTTGTTTTACAATTTTTTTTATTCACGTAGTATTGCATAAACCTTAAAAGAAAATTAAGAAGAACAAGCCGGGCTCGGTGGCTCAGCCTGTAATCCCGCACCTTTGGGAGGCTGAGGTTAGTGGATTGCCTGAGCCCGCGGGTTCGAGACCCGCCTGGGCAGCGAGACCTCATCTCTGCAATAAATCAAAAAATCAGCCAGGCATGGTAGCGCGTGCCCGTAATTCTGGCTACTCGGAAGGCTGAGGAGGAAGGATCGCTGGAGCCCAGGAGGCAAGGCTGCGGTGGCCGGGAGCGGCCACTGCACTCCAGTCTGGGCTACCGAGTAAGACTCCAACTCAAAAAAAAAAAAAAAAAAGAAAGAAAATTAAGAAGAACAAAAGCAACGTTAAGAGAAAAATTCATAGAATTGCATGTACAAAAAAAAAATCAGAAAGATCACAAGTAAACAGCCTAATGTCACACCTACGGGAACCAGAAAGGTAAGACCACCAAAATCCTAACTTCAACAGAAGAATCCAGATCACCAAGATAAAAATCACAATTGCAGGACATAGAAGACAAAAATATCATAGAAAAGATCAGCAATACACAAAGCTGATTCTTTGAAAGGATAAATAAGGTTGACGAATCCCAGACAGATTGACTAAAAAAAGAGGAAGTCCAAATAAACATAATAAGAAATGCAAAAGGTGAAGTTACAACTAATCCAGAAGAAATACAAAAGATTATCAGAGATCGCTATGAACTCTTGTATGCAAATAAACTTGAAAACATAAAGGAAGTGGAGGACTTTCTGACATCACACAGCCTCCCAAGGTAGAAACAAGAAGAAATTGAAACTCTAAACAGACCAATAATAATCCAGTAAATTGACTCAGTCATAAGAAATCTCCCCACCAAAAAAAGTTCCAGACCAGCTGGCTTCCCAGCTGAATTCTACAAGACTTACAAGGAGGAGCTGATACCAATCTTATTGAAAGTATTCCAAGCAATCAAGAATGATGAGCCAAATCATTTTATGAAGCTAACATTCCCAAACCTGGCAAAGACCTAGCAAGAAAAGAAAATTGCAGGCCAATCTCCTTGATTAACAAAAAAATTCTCAACAAGATTCTAGCAAATTGGATCCAACAGCACATCTCAGGGATCATCCACCATGGCCAGGTAGGCTTCATTCCTGGGATGCATGCTGGTTCAACATTCACATGACTATAAATGTAATTCAGAACATTAACAGATATAGAGCCAAGAACCACATGATTATATTATTAGATGCAGAAAAAGCGTTTGACAAAATCCAGCATCCCTTCTTGATAAAAACCCTTTAGTACCTAGGTATAAAAGAAACATTCCTCAAAATAGTAAGAGCCAGTTGTGATAAACCCGTAGACAATATTTTGCTCAGTAGGCAGAAATTGGAAGCATTCCCTTAAGAGCGGGAACAAGACATGGATGGCCACCCTCACCCCTCCTGTTGAACATAGTGCTGGAAGTTTTAGCCAGAGAATCAGGTAAGAGAAAGAAATCAAGGGTATCCAAAAAGGAAAAGAGGAAGTTAAGCTACCCCTCCTTGTAGACCGTATGATGCTATATGTTGAAAATTCAAGGAAGTCTGTCAAAAACCTCCTTGCACTGATAAACAACTTTGGTAAAGTTTTGAGGTACAAAATCAATGTGCAAAGGTCAGTTGCACTCTACACACCAGCAATAAGCAAGCAGAAAACCAAATAAAAAAGCACAATCAAATTCACTATAGCCACAAAAAATGCAATACCTTGGCATCTACCTAACCAGAGAAGTGAATGCCCACTGCAATGAGAACTACAAAACACTGCTCAAAGAAATCAAGGATGACAAAAACATTCCTTGCTCAGGAATTGAAAGAATGAATATTGTCAAGATGTCCACCCAAGGCAATCTACAGATTCAATGCAATACCCATCAAATTTCCGACATCATTCTTCTCAAACCTGGAAATGACAATACAGAAATTCATATGGAAACAAAAAAGAGGACAGATAGCCAAAACAATACTCAGCAAAAAGGACAAAGCAGGAAGTATCACACTTCTAGACTTTATTGCAAGGCTACATTAACTAAAATAGCCTGGTATTGTTACAAGAATAGGCATATAGACCAATGGAACAGGACAGAGATTACAGAAACAAAAACATAGTCTCTCAACCTACTCATCTTCAACAAAGCCACAACTAACAATTACTAGGAAAAGGAGATCATACGGTGCTGGGAAAACTGGCTGGCCACATGCAGAATAATGAAACTGGATCTCTACCTATCACCATAAACAAAAATCAACTCAAAATGAATCAAAGACCTAAATGTAAAACCTCAAGCTATAAGAATTCTCAAAGAAAACACCTTTATGCACAACGAATTCTTGGCCAAGTCCCCAAAAACAAATGCCACAAAAGCTATGATAGGCAAGTGGGACCTCATCAAACTGAAAAGCATTTGCACAGCAAAAGAAACCGTCAAGAGTAAAGTGACAGCTCACAGAATGGGAGAAAATATTTGCAAACTATACATCTGTCAAAGTCTAACATCTAGAGGCTCAAACAAGGGTACCCGCATAATGAACATCTGTATACCTAATCCTGAATCATACCCCACATCTTTAAAATAAAAAAATTTTAAAAAGTAAACAAAGTGAAAGGAAAAAATAAACGATCCCATTAAAAAGTGGGCAAAGGACATGATCAGAAACTTCTCAAAATGAGACATACAAGCAGCCAACATACACATGAAAAATGTTCAGTCTCATTAATCATCAGAGAAATGCAAATCAAAACTGAAATGAGATATCACTTAACTCTGGTAAGGATGGCTATCAATAAGTTAAAAAAAAAACCAGATGCTGGTGTAGGTGCAAGGAAAAGGGAACACTTCTTCACTGTTGGTGGGAATGCGAGCTAGCTCAACCTCTGTAGAAAGCAGTGTGGCAATTCCTCGAAGAACTAAAAATTGACCTTCATGTGATCCAACAATCCTTCTCCTGGGAATATATCCAGAGAAACATAAATCGTTTTAACTAACAAACAAGAAAAACCACCTGCCCAAGCATGTTTATTATCACATTATTCACAATAGCAAAAGCATGGAACCAACCCTACTGCCCCCTGAAAATGAAATGGATAAAGAAAATGTGGTACATCTACATGATGTAGTATTATGCAGACATAAAGAAGAACAAACTCATGGACTTCACGGCAAACTGGACAGAGTTGGAGACTATCATACTATGCCATCTCTCACAGCAACAAAGAATTGAATACCACATGCTCTCACTTATAAGTGGGCCCTGAACAATAGACACATGAGCAGAAGGGAGGGATTGACAGTTGCTGGGCTACTAGGGAAAGGAAGGAGGAGGGTGGGTGACAACACGAAGAGTACTTGGTCCACTACTGGGGGGAGTCAGGGCCGGTTGGAAGCTCAAACTTCACCTGCATGCAACCTACTTACGTAGTTAATCCTCTCTTGTACTCTGCATGTCTATAATAAAGTAAAATAAAATAGATAAATTTAACAAGAAAAATAACTCATTTCCACCATATTGGCATGGCATCTTCTGTTTTTCTCCTATGGCATTTTGTCAGTCTATCCATATCTATACCAGTTCCTCTCATAGTGTGGCCTTATGTATCCATTTAAAAAATTAATATGACATTATTTTTCATGGCACTTCAGTCTCTGCATCATTTCTAATTATCATTTCTTCTCTTGCCATTTACTTAAATCACTCATTGTTTTGACTATTTAATTCCATTGCAATGGACATCTTTTTAATTATAGCTTTCTTTTTTCTTTTTAATTATTTCCTTCAGTTGAATTCCCCAGTGTTCAATTACTGGATTGAAGGAGGTGACATTTTTAAGGATATAAAAATCACATTTCCAAATAATCTAATAAAAAAATCCTGCTAGTAATATATCAGTTTTCACCATTTGCTCAATTTGCATTTTAGAATTAAATCATATGTATCTGCTATGGTTTTGATATAAATAATATTGGCTAAACATTTTATTATGTCACTGTTTTCTGCTTGCATTTCTCTTATCTGTTAGAGTCTTGGGGATATGTATTTTTGAGCTGCATTTATTCATTTGATACAAATTTGGTGCCTACTCTATGTAAGGGATAGCACTGGATGCCAGAGACAAACCAGGGAAGAGGATACCCCCATTTTACCCCTTGACTACCTACCCAACTTTTACCCAAATTCATTTCTGAAATATTATTTAGTAGCTTCAATTTTATGGTTTATCCCTGTTTCCTAAGAAGAATCTTAGAATCAAGTTCTATTTTTTAAAAGACTTTATACATGCTAAACACACACACACACACACACACACACACACAATATTAGTTCTCTTTCCTGAAGGTAGATTTTGATTGATATTGCAACACATATTTATCCCTCAACTTATATGAAACTTCTTTTATATCTTCCACTTAAAACCTGATAATTTTATGTCAAACGTATCCCTTGTTAAGATTTTAGTATTTTATATATTTTTTGTTATAAGCGAGAATGGGGCATCTTTCTGGCTAAACAGTGCCAGGATTATGAACAATGTCGAGTCTTATTTATTTTGCCATTTTATAAAATTCCTTTTTAAGATTTAAAATATTTCATTGACAATTAAAAATTGTATATGTTCAGGATGTACAACATGAAGATTGATATGTGTATACATTGTGTAATAATTATTTTACTCAAATTATTTAATTCATCCACCACTACGTATAGTTATTACTTGTGTCGAGGTGGGGGTGAGGACATTTAAAACCTGTCTTATCAGGGCCAGGTACAGTGGTTCATACTTATGATTCCCAGAGCTTTGGGAGGCCTATGTAGGATGATCACTTGAGGCCAGGAGTTTGAGACCAGTCTGGGAAACACAGTGAGCCCCCTCATATCTAAGATAATAATAATAATAATAATAATAATAATAATAATAATAAATTAGCAAGATGTGGTGGCTCACACCTATAGTCCCAGCTACTAGAGAGGGTGATCAGGAGGATCAGCTAAGCTGAGGCGTTCAAGATCGTAGTGAGCTATAATTACACCTCTATACTCCATCATGCGCAACAGAGTAACCTAGTCTTGAGGAAAAAACATCTCTCATATCAAATATTAAGTATATAATACATTGTTATTAATGATAATGTACATTAGACCTCAAGAATTTATTCATTTTATAAGCATGAGTTTCTACTCTTTGATCAACATATCCCCATTTTTCCAACCTCCAAGTCACTGGCAACCACTGTGCTATATTCTGCTTCTATGTATTTGACTTTTTTAGATTCCACATATAAACGAGATCATGCAGTATTTGTCATTCTTATTTGTCTAGCTTATTTTTCTTAGCATAGTGTCATTTGGTTCCCCCATATTGCTGCAAATGGCAGAAATTCCCCTTTTATTATGCCTTTATGCCTGAATATTATTCCTGCGTGTGTGCTCATGCACACACATGCACATGTTTTTTAATCCATTGATCTATTGATGAACATTTAGGGTGATCCCATATCTTGGCTTTTATTTTCTTTATTATAAAGATATGGGGTAAAATTCAGGTTTAGGTATACAAATGTTCATTATGTAGGTACCCTTGTTGATGAGGTGTGCCCCTCCCTCCCTGGCAGTTTCCCTCAACTGCCAATCCCAATCACCTTCCCCTGGCAGTTTCCCACTACTGCCAATCCCTTTCTTATAGTATTATGATAATTGTTCAAGTTCCACTTATGAGTGAGAACATATGGTACTCTGTTCTTTGTTTCTCTGAGAGGTGACAGAGTATAATAGACTCTAAATCTCATCCAAGTTGCTGCAAAGTCCTAATGTTTGTTTTTCTGTATGGCTGCATATTCCACTGTGTATATGTACCACATTTTTAAAAATCCAATCCAGCTTCGATGGGCAGCATGGTTGGTTCCATGTTTTTTTTTTTTTAATTTTTATTATAAAGATGTGGGGTACAATTCAGGGTTAGGTATATAAACATTGATACTGCAGGTACCCTTGTTGATGAGGAATGCCCCTCCCGCCCCTAGCAGTTTCCCTCAACTGCCAATCCCACCCCCTCTACCCTGACAGTTTCCCACTACTGCCAATTGCTTTCTTGTAGCATTATAATTGTTCCAGGTCCGCTTATGAGGGAGAACATATGGAACTCTATTCTTTGTTTCTGTGATAAATCACTGAGTATGATCAACTCCAAATCCATCTAGGTTGCTGCAAAGTCCATATATTTGTCCTTCTTTATGACTGCATAATATTCCATTGTGTATATGTACTACATTTTTTTTAACCAGTCCAGCTTGAATGGGTAACACGGTTGGTTCCATATTTTTGCTATTGTGAATAGAACTGCAACAAACATACGTGTGCAGTATCTTTTTGGTAGAATGATTTGAGTTCCTCTGGGTGTATTCCCAATAGGGAATTGCTGGGTCATATGGAAGGTCAATTTCTAGTTCTTTCAGAAATCGCCACACTGTCTCCAAAGAGGTTGCACTAGTTTGCACTCCCACAAGCAGTGTAGAAGCATTCCTTTTTCTCTACATCCTCACCAGACTCTGTTGTTTGTTTTACTAATGATGGTCATTCTTACAGGGGTTAGATGGTATCTCGGTGTGATTTTGATTTGCATTTCTCTGATTATGAGTGAGGATGAACACTTTTTCATGTGTCTGTTGGTTGCCAGTATATATTCTTTTGAGAAGTGTCTATTCATGTCTTTTGCCCACTTTTAAAGGGTCTGTTTGTTTTTATCCTTTAGGCGCGTTTGAGTTCCTTGTAGATCCTAGATGTTAGGCCTTTGTCAGATACACAGTTGGCAAATATTTTTTCCCATTCTTTGGGCTGTCTCCCTGCCCTCTTGATGGATTCTTTTGCTTTGCAGAAGCTCATTAATTTGATGAGATCCAAATTGTCTATCTTGTTTCTTAAAGGTATTGACCTTTAGGGTTCTCAGTAGGAGTTGGTTCCCAGTTCCAATTTCCATAAGGGTTTCTCCTGAGTTTTCTTTTTCTTTTTCTTTTTTTTTTTTTTTTTGAGTTGGAGTCTCACTCGGTCGCCCAGACTGGAGTGCAGTGGCCGCTCCCAGCTGCCACAGCCTCGACCTGCTGGGCTCCAGCGATCCTTCCGCCTCAGCCTTCCGAGTAGCCGGAATTACAGGCACACGCTACCACGCCTAGCTGATTTTTTGATTTATTGTAGAGATGAGGTCTCGCTGCCCAGGCGGGTCTCGAACCCGCGGGCTCAGGCAATCCACTCACCTCAGCCTCCCAAAGACGCGGGATTACAGGCTGAGCCACCGAGCCTGGCTAGTTTTCTAAGATTCTTATAGTTTGAGGTTTTATGTTTAGGTCTTTGATCCATTTAGAGTTAATTTTTTTGTGTGGTAATAGGTAGGGATCCTGTTTCAATCTTCTGCATGTGGTCAGCCAGTTTTCCCAGCACCATTTACTGAATAGGTTCTCCTCTCCCCAGTGGTTGTTGTTGGAGGCTTTGTCAAACATGAGTTGATTGAGGAATTGAGGCTTTGCTTCTGGAATCTCTATCCTGTTCCATTGGTCTATGTACCTGTTCTTGTACCAATACCAGACTATTTTGATTACTGTATAGTAAAGTTTGAAGTCTGGAATTGTGATACCTCCTGCTTTGTTTCTTTTGGTAAGGATTGCTTTGGCTATTTGTGGTCATTTATGTTTCCATATGAATTTCTGTATTGTCATTTCCAGGTCTGGGAAGAATGAAGTTGTTAACTTAATGGGTATTGCGTCCATGTTTTTGCTATTGTGAATAGAGCTGCAACAAATAAACGTGTGCAGGTATCTTTTTGGTAGAAGGATTTGAGTTCCTCTGGGTATATTCCCAAGAGAGGGATTGCTGGGTCATATGGAAAGTCTATTTCTAACTCTGTCAGATATCACCACTCTGTCTTCCAAAGAGGTTGCACTAGTTTGCATTCTCACCAGCAGTGTAGAAGTGTTTCTTTTTCTCCATATCCTCACCAGCATCTGTTGTTTGTTTTACTAATGATTCCCATTCTTATGAGGATTAGGTGGTATCTCAATGTGGTTTTGATTTGCATCTCTCTGATGATTAGTGCAGCTGAGCACTTTTTCATATGTCTGATGACTGCCCATGTATCTTCTTTTGAGAAGTGTCTATTCACATCTTTTGCCCACTTTTGAATGGGGCTGTTTGTTCTTCTCCTTTCGATGCATTTAAGGTCCTTGTAGATCCTAGATGTTAGACCTTTGTCAGATATACAGTTGGCAAATATTTTTTCCCATTCTGTGGGCTGTCTCCCTGCTCTCTTGATGGTTTCTTTTGCTTTGCAGAAGTTTGTCATTTTGATGAGGTCCCACTTATCTATCTTATCTCTTATGGTATGAGCACTTGGGGTTTTGATCAGGAATTGGTTCCCAGTTCCAATTTCCATAAGAATGTCTCCTGTGTTTTCTAAGATTCTTATAGTTGGAGATTTTACATTTAGTTTTGGACCCATTTAGAGTTAATTTCTGTGTATGGTGATAGGTATAGGTCCTGTTCCAATCTTCTGAATGTGATCAGCCAGTTTTCTTACCACCATTTACTGAATAGGTTCTCCTCTCCTCAGTGGTTGTCATTGGAGGCTTTGTCAAAGATGAGTTGGTTGAGAAATTGAAGCTTTGCTTCCGGAATATCTATCCTGTGTCATTGGTCTGTATGCCTGTTCTTATACCAATACCAGGCTGTTTTGATTAATGTAGCCTTATAGTAGAGTTGGAAGTCTGGAGGTGTGATACCTTCTGTTAAGAATTGTTTTGGCCGGGCTCGGTGGCTCAGCCTGTAATCCCGCGCCTTTGGGAGGCTGAGGTGAGTGGATTGCCTGAGCCCGCGGGTTCGAGACCCGCCTGGGCAGCGAGACCTCATCTCTACAATAAATCAAAAAATCAGCCGGGCGTGGTAGCGCATGCCTGTAATTCCGGCTACTTGGAAGGCTGAGGTGGAAGGATCGCCAGAGCCCAGCAGGTCGAGGCTGCGGTGGCCGGGAGCGGCCACTGCACTCCAGTCTGGGCGACTGAGTGAGACTCCAACTCAAAAAAAAAAAAAAAAAAAAGAATTGTTTTGGCTATTCGCAGTCGTTTATGTTTCCATTTGAATTTCTGTGTTGTCATTTCCAGGTATGAGTAGAATGATATTGGTAATTTAATGAATATTGCATTGAATCTGTAGATTGTCTTTTGTAGGATGGACATCTTAACAATATTTATTCTTCCTATCCATGAACATGGAATATTTTTTTATTTGTTTGTGTCTTCTTGGATTTCTTTGTGCAGTGTTTTGTAGTTCTTATTGTAAAGGTCTTTCATTCCTCTGGTTAGGAAGATGATGAGGTATTTCTTTCTTTCTTTTTTTGTGGCTATTGTGAATGGGATTGTGCTTTTTATTTGGTTCTCCTCCTGCTTATTGTTGATGTATAACAATGCAATTGTCTTTTGTATCCCTAGACTCTGCCAAAGTCCTTTATCAGTGCAGGCAGAGTTTTGACAGATTCTCTTGGATTTTCAAGGTATAGGATCATATCGTCAGCAGAGGAATAACTTGACTTTCCACTTTTCCAATTTGGATACCCCTGATTTCCTTCTCTTGTCTAATTGCTCTAGCTAGGACTTCCAACACTATTATGAACAAGAGGGGTGAGAGTGGGCAGCCTTGTCTTGTTCCAGTTTTCCAGGGAAATGTTTCCAGTTTCTGTTCATTTAACAATATACTAACTTCGAATTTATCATAGATGTTACTTATTATTTTGAGGTGTTTTCCTTCTATACCTAGGTGTTTGCGGGTTTTTATCAAGAAGGGATGCTGGATTTTATCAAAAGCCTTTTCTGCATCTAATGATATAATCATGTGGTTCTTATTTTTACATCTGTTGATGTATTTAATTACATTTATAGTCTTGTGGATGTTGAACCAGCCTGGCATCCTGGGGATGAAGCCTACTTGGTCGTGGTGGATGATTTTTGAGATGTGTTTTGGATCTGATTTGCTAGAATCTTGTTGAGGATTTTTGCATTTATGTTCATAAGGGTTATTGGCCTGTAGTTCTCTTTTTTTGTTGGATCTTTACCTGGTTTTCATTATATCTTGGCTATTTTGAGTAATGATGCAGTAAACATGGGTGTAAAGCTATCTCTTTGGCATATTGATTTGATTATCTTTAGATATATGAAGAGAGACCCCCCAAATGAGAATTTATTTATAAAAAATTGTATATCCTTACATGTTTAATCTTAAGTCACCTTCAATGTATCCTCCATTTGATGTAATAGATCTATCAAGACACTTTCAAAAACTGTTTTGAACAGTTTTTGAACTTGTCAATTTTGATGCCTTTTAGTGTTTCTGCCAGTTTTTTGTTTTACCTCTTCCAAATTGGCAAAATATTTCCCTTTGAGGACTCTTTTTACCTGGAGGGGGGGTCTGTTTGGGTGAGATTTGGGGGATAGGGAGGATGGGGCATGAGGGTCATACCATTTTTGATCAAAAACTGTTGAACACTCAGCTCAGTGTGGGCAGTCACGTTCATAAATAACCTATCATAAAATGCACCAAAAAACAAATTCACTGAAGCAGAACACAACCTCTGACAACATGAGCTGATACACTGATGTGGATGTGTTCCTTGAACACTTACTTAGCAGGGGAAGCTAGTTCCTCAAAGGACCACTCCTCTAAGAGATAATTCCAGGGTTTTTGTGCCCGCCCCCATATGCACACATGTGTGAATCCCAGGTTGTAGTGATTCTATTTTTAATTTTTTGAGGAACTTGCGTACTGTTTTCGATTCTGGTTCTACCAATTTACATTTTCATCAACAGTGGGCAAGGGTTGCTTCTAGTAGTATGTCAATGACGCTTTGCTTTTCAAAGATTGGAATAGCATTGCCTGTGATTGATTTTCTTCCACATTTATTCATGTTTTTTCCTTTTATACCTTGTATTAATTAGAATGTGGGAAATAACATAGATGGCAGAGGTCATGTTTATTTTAGTCCTGTTTTTAAAGAAAATAATTCATTTTCTCTGTGTAACTTATGGTTTGAAATAGTCTAATATATATCCTCTTAATTCTAGGTAGCAGTACTTTATTAAGAATGGATATTACATGATCACAAATCCTTCAGTAACATTATAAATACTGAAAGCTTTTAGAAATTTAACAGTCGTGTACTGCATAATGATGTTTTGGCCAACAATGGACTGCCTATATAACTATGTTCCCCTAAGATTATAAGGGAGTTGAAAAATTCCTATCACCTAATAACATGCTAAATTCTATGTGCTGGCTTTTTATTAGTGGCTTTTAGACATAAACATACAAGTAAGAGCAGCATAGTTTTATTTTTGTGTTACCAGGTTTTAGAAACAGTATAAAAAAATCCTGTGGGAAACCTCTAACAGCTTTTGATACCAAATTGGTGATTTTTTGTGTGTGCAGAAGGGTAACAAAGGAAACTGTGTGACCATTCTGAAGAAGGATTCAGCAAGTAACAGTAGCCTTTCCCAAACTTGAGTGAGCTAGCTGCTATCTAGGGGGTATGAAACATATGCCTGCAAATTTTCTTACAAAAAATCCTTCTTTATTCAAAATGCACTTAGGTCTTTAAGCACTGGTAGAGAAGAGAATCCTGTCTCTCACTTTCCAAAACTGAATTTTGCTGCCCCAGGGTGAGTAACAAAACACAATGTTCTATCTCCTTTTCCTATTTTTTTTCTTCTCATTTCCCCTGAGGATGATGAATATGTTCACTATGTTGATCATGGTGATGGTTTCATGGGAGAATACATATTTCAAGATTTATCAAATTGTACATACTAATCATGTGCAGCTTATTGTATGTCAGTTCAATAAAGCTGTTTTTAAAAAATTGTGGTTTGTACAGGCAGAAGTAGCATGGATTGAAACAAGGAAAAAACGAGCTGGGCTCGGTGGCTCAGCCTGTAATCCTGCGCCTTGGGAGGCTGAGGTGAGTGGATTGCCTGAGCCCGCGGGTTCGAGACCCGCCTGGGCAGGTGAGAACTCATCTCTACAATAAAATCAAAAAATTAGCCGGGCATGGTAGCGCACGCCTGTAATTCCGGCTACTCGGAAGGCTGAGGCGGAAGGATCATCGCAGCCCAGCAGGTCGAGGCTGCGGTGGCCAGGAGTGGCCACTGCACTCCAGTCTGGGCAACAGAGTGAGACTCCAACTCAAAAAAAAAAAAAAAAAAAGAAAGAAAGAAAAAGGAAAAAACGAAGTCTTTTTATGTGGAGGAGAGGAGAGGGGGATCTTCACAACGAGGGGAGTGTGTTAACAAAGCCTCTTTTTAAACATTTCAATGATTCTTCATTGTCTTACAAGGAATCATATCTATATGGTCCCTTTTCTATATATCCCTTGTGAGATATTAAGCATGATTTTTGTTTAATTTTGGGGGGGTAGGATGTAAGATATATTGAACTCTTAGAGGAAATATTTCATGTAAACTATTTTCATCCTGTTGTAAAGCAGAGCAAAATGATAGTACAAGTAAGATCTATATTAACAATTTCTTGTATTCATTACTGTAGGTGTTTTTGTAATCAGTATTAAGTCTGTATCATACAGTTACTACTGAACTGTATGATATAACTCTCAGGGATGCAAAGCATGAGTGAATTTATTAAGTTACTCCTATGGGTTTAAGTTATTTAATGAAAAATGATTTTTTAAGGAAAAAGATGGCAGGTGATAAATATGAGTTATTTCCCACCTGCTTCTGATATATGACTCAGTAGTAATTCCATTCACTTATGTAAAGATGGATCACTACAACCACACCAGAAGGAAATTTTAACTGATTTTGTGAATGGCAATCAGAGAAAGTAGGCCAAGGTCACTTGAAATTCCTCTCGATTATCCTGTCTAAAGTGAAATTTTAAAAAGGAGAGGTACTTGAATATTTAAAAATGGAAAGACTTATAAATATAGCAGTGTTAGACTACAAGAATATTCCAGGGCATTAATGTACTTGCTTATTCACATAAAGTGAAAAATCAGAACTTTTGCTCCCAGTTTATGATGCTACTGCTTAAAAGGTATGTTTGATACATTTCTATTTCCTGGGTTTCATTGCTTTGGTCACATCCACTTGTGTAATTTTGAGCAGCCAAATCATGGAAACACAGTGGCTACAGAAGGACCTCAATTTTTCTGTCCTGGTGTGGATTATAGCAAAATATAATCATTCAACCAACAAACATTTCAGTGCTTATTGTGTCCCAAGCACTAAACAATGGTGAGCAAGAAAGACAAGGCGCATGCCCTCAAGGTTATCGTTCCACTTGGAGTGAATAAGTATTTTTTTAAAAATGTAAGTGCTATGAAGGAAATAGAGGAGTGTGATAGGGATTAATGGAGGGGAGAAGTTTTGTCTCCCAAGAACAAAGAATGCATATGCATATCAGGACAAGAATCCTGATATGGTGAATGCATTGTAGAGGGAGAACTTCACCTTCCCCTCTCAATCTGGCCACCTACTTTGAAGAGACTGCCACAAGAACAAAGGCCATTGATGTGGGATCCCCTCTTCCCCAAGATGGTAGTTACAGCAAGCAAGTGATACCCTAAAGCAGTGGCTCTCAAACTTGGTTGAACCTGGCAGTCACTTAGAGAGTCAGAAAAAAAAAAATAGCAAATACCTGTCTCTCATCCCCAGATATTCTGGTTTAATGGTATAGAGGACGGCTTGGAGAGTTTAAAAAGCAATCCAGATGTCTCTCTTGGGCTGCATGGTTGGAGAACTCTCATGCAGTGGTTCTCAAACTTCCCTGGGTATCTAAATCACTTGAAGGGCTTGTTAATATAAAGTTTACTGAACACACACTCAGAATTTCTAGTTTAGTACATCTGGGTGGAGCCCAAGAATTTACCTTTCTAACAAGCTCCCAAATGATGCTACTGCTGGCCCAAGAACAACATTTTGAGAACTATTCCATGATCCATTTCTTCATGTTATTTGATAGGAGGATGGTATATAAGCAGAGTCAAATTATGACAGTCATCACGATCTATTTCTCCCTCATCTTGGAAATAAACACAGCAGTTAAAAATGTCAACTTCTATTTTCTAAATATTAATTTTACTTCCTGTTCTTCTTTTCCTGTTATCTTTATGATGTAAGATAAGGAAACAGAGACTGTTTCTCCCTATGAGACCACTTTGCTTTTTGTATGTTAGTTCCCATTAGTTGGTTTAATCAGAATGTAATTACCCAGGTAGAAAACAGACAATTCTATAGCAGAGTTCATTAAAGTTTTCTCCTGGGGTTCCCTTTTCCTTCCCTTTGCAGCTTCTTCATCTCAGATGCTATTAAAAAGCATCTAGGTCTCAGGCTGCCCTTGGAAATCTTGGTAAGTGCATTTCTAATGCCCTTGGAAATATCCTAAATGGTATTTCCTGTGAACTTCTTACCTTTATAATTTTAACAATAATGAGTGGTAGAGACTGACATGAAGAGGAAGAAACCAGCTATTAGGGCTCATGAGCCTGTGGGGAAAAATTTTCACCTTTTAGAGATGCAAAAATAACTGAAAATTACTATTTTAGAACACTGTTTTGGGTGACATCCCAAACCAAGCCAAAGTGATACATTTCTGGGCTCCTTATCTGAAAAGTCCAGAGATGAATCTCATCAGTATTAAGTACGTGGATCCAGGGGCTCACACAGCCTCTCACAATCCCTGGATTTGGCTTTCTCTGTGTTGGTTTCGGTCCCCTATTAGACTTTTCCACTAAGGTGGCAAAGACAGTGCCCATCAGTCTCTGCCTGTGTTCTCCCATAATTCTGCCCCAGTGGAAATCAGGTACTTCTTAGGGACTCTGGCAAAATTCTCAAGGTTGAGTCAGGTGGTATACATCTGTCCCTTAACGAGTCACTGGATACTATTAACACAGAGGGCATAATGACTGAGGTGAGACTTGAAGTTGTTCTTAAAGTTCAGATGAAGGGAATATAGAAGAAAGAATATACTATTCACAATATTTAACAACTTGTATAGCATGAGCACTGTCCAATCAGAACAAGTCTGTGTGGTTCTGGAGGGCTTTTGCTTTGAGAGTTGCTGAATCGGGAGACACTCTAAGGATCTCAGGAGTAAGGGTGGGGATAACTTGGGATGGTAGTAATTTACCGGCTACAATGCAACTATTTCAATATTTTACCAGCTAGCATTGCTGTTTTTGTGTATAACACTAAATACCAGCCTTGACACAATAGAAATAAGAGTCTGTGCTTATGTCCAGGAAGAACCCAATGACTCTCTCAGAAATCTCTTTGTATTTATTTTGGGTAATAAAAGTACCTCGACTTGCAAGACATTTATTTCTTACTTTTGGAATTTATTTACATATTCAGTGTGTTTTCTAAAGTACTCATAAAAGTGAGTGATGAACAAATATTGCTTGAGTGAAAGTAGCCAGCAGTGGCCTATTGAGCATGCAGCAAGAATTTTCTTTCAAGTCTCAGCTTCACACAAATTTTGTGTTCTAGTACTTAGTATATATTTACTCTGCACATTGAAGTAGCACTTTAAGTGCGTCTTTAGAAAAAAATGTGGTTTTATACTTTTCCCAGATTAATGGGAAAGATGTTATATTGAATCTACTCATTTGCGACAATTGAACCAAACTAAAACAAATTAAATATCCAATGTAATAGTCAATATCTAGGCAATTTCTCTTTAATGTTTTGGTATCAAGTCTTTCAGGAGCCCCAAATTAGGTTATTATGTGGGAACAGAAAAGAAAAATATCTGTTATTGTACAGACATATTTTGGAAATATCACAGGTTTAGTTCCAGACCACCACAATAAAGTATTGCTATAAAACAATTCAGTATAATCTTTTGGTTTCCCAGTGCATATAAATGTTGCACTTGTACTATACTGTAGTCTGTCAAGTGTGCAACTGCATCATGTCTAAAAATCCACATACTTTAATTTAAAAATACTGCTAAAAATGTTGATAATCATCTGAGTCTTCAGTAAATTGTAATCTTTTTAGCTGATAGAGGATGTTGCCTCAGTGTTGATGACTGCTGACTGATCAAGGTGGAGGCTGCTGAAGTTTGGGGTGACTGTGGAAATTTCTTAAAATGAGACAATAATGAAGTTTGCTGTGTCAGTGAACTCTTCTTTTTTTTTTGAGTTGGAGTCTCACTCTGTCGCCCAGAGTGGAGTGCAGTGGCCGGTCGCGGCCACCGCAGCCTCGACCTGCTGGGCTCCGGCGATCCTTCCACCTCAGCCTTCTGAGTAGCTGGAACTACAGGTGTGTGCTTCTGCACCCGGCTACTTTTTTTATTTACTGTAGAGATGAGGTCTCACCAAGTTGCCCAGGCGGGTCTTGAACCCGCGGGCTCGGGCAATCCACTCACCTCAGCCTCCCAAGGCGTGGGATTACAGGCTGAGTCACCGAGCCTGGCTAGTCTCGATATTTTGACCACATCTGCAGTTACTTCCTTCACTGAAGTCTTGAACCCTCAAAGTCATTCATAAGGGTTGAAATAAACTTTTCCAAATCCCTATTAATGTTGATATTTTGACCTCTTCCCATAAATCAGGAATGTTATTAATGATATCTAGAATAGTGAATTATTTTCAGAAGTTTTCAGGTTACTTTGTCCAGATCCATCAGAAGAATTACTATGTACGGCAGCTATAGCCTTACAAAATATATTCCTTAAATATTAAAACTTGAAATTACTCCTTGATCCATGGGTTACAGAATGGATGTTGTGTTATCAGGCATGAATACAACACTACTTACCTTGTACATTTCTGTAAGAACTCTTCTGTGACCATGTACATTATCAATGAACAGTAATATTTTGAAAGAAATCTTTTTTTTCTGAGCAGTAGTTCTCAACACTGGGCTTAAAATATTCAGTAAACCAAGCAATACACAGATGTGCTGTCATTCAGACTTTGTTGTCCCATTTATAGAACACAGGAAAAGTAGGTTTAGCATAAATATTGTGGATCCTAGGATATTTAGAATGATCAATGAACACTGGCTTCAACTTAAAGTAACTGCCTACATTTTAGCTTCTAACAAGAGAGTCAGCCTATCTTTTAAAACTTTAAAGCCAGGCAATGACTTATCTCTAGCAGTGAATGTCCTAGAAGGCATCTTTTACCCATAGAAGACTGTTTCACCACTATTTAAAGGCTACCTTGTAGTATAGCCATTTTCACCAATTACCTTAGCTAGATGTTCTAGATAACTTGGTGTGGCTTCCCATCAGCATTTACTGCTTCATCTTTCACTTTTATGTTCTGGAGATGGCTTCTTTCCTTAAGCCTCATGAACCGGCCTCTGCTAGCTTCGAATTTTTGTTCTGCAGCTTCCTCACCTTTCTCAGCCTTCCAAAAATTGAAGACAGTTAGGGACTTATTCTGGATAAGGCTTTGGCTAAAAGGAATGTTGTGACTAATCTGATGTTTTATACAAACCACTAAAACTTTCTCCATTTCAGCAATAGACTGTTTTACTTTCTCATCATTCTTGTGTTCTCTGGAGTAACACTTTTAATTTCCTTCAGTAACTTTTTTTTTCTTTGTGTTCACAACTTGGATAACTGTTTGGTACAAGAGGCCTAGCTTTAAGCCTATCTCAGTTTTTGACATGCCTTTCTCACTAAGCTTAGTTATTTCTAGCTTTTGATTTAAAGTGAGAGATATGCAACTCTTCCTTTACGTGAACACTTAGAAGTTACTGTAGTGTTATTCATGTCCTAGTTGTAGGACATTAGGACAATTGTTATTAATTGTCTGAATTGCAATATTTTTGGTTTATCGATTAAGTGTGTTGTCTTACATGGGCATGGTTTATGGTACCTCAAAACAATTACAATAGTAACATCAAAGATCACTGATCAGAGATCACTAAAACATATATAACAATGACCATTTGTATGCCTAATCCTGAATTGTACCCCACATCTTTAAAATTAAAAAAGAGAATTACCAAAATGTGACACACAGCCACAAAGTGAGCATACGCTTTGGAAAAATGGCACAGACAGACATGTTTAACATAGGGTTGGCCACAAAACTTCAACTTGTAAAAAACATTGTATCTGTGAAATGCAATAAAACAAAATACAATAAAATGAGGTGTGTGTATTAGAAACTTCATTGGTAAGCTTGAGTTTTGAAACCTCACCACTTTGTTTATGCTGCTGTAACAGGATATTGGTTTTGAAACCTCACCACTTTGTTTATGCTGCTGTAACAGGATATCGGATATTGAATACTTTACAAATTTATGTTTTAATAGTTCTGGGAGCTATTAAGTCCCAGATAGAGTTACGGGCAAGTTTAGTTGTCCAGTGTGGACTGCATCCTCCAGAGGGGAAGAATGCTGTGTTCTCACACAGCAGAAGATGGAAGGGCAATAAACAAAATGCTGCATGAAAGTTCAATCTCATTAAGGAGGGAGGAACCCCCATGACCTAAATTATCTCTTGAAGGCCTCACCTTCTAGTACTATAACATTGTCAATACCTAAATCTTGGTGGGTACATTCAAACCATAGCAATCACTGAGGAGAGATGCCCTCAAACGTTGTCCATTGTTGGTCAAGCACAGTATTTTCAGGCTCTGGTGGCCATTCTTAGTGCATCTTTAAGGGAGTTCTTGTTATTAGTAGCTTGAAAGGGTATCTCTTCTAGTCAGTCTCTGTTATCACTTTAGGGAAATATTCTTCAAAATAATCTTTTTCTCTTTTGAGTTGGGGGTCTCACTCTGTCACTCAGGCTGGAGTGCAGTGGCATGATCACGACAATCACGGCTCACTGCAGCCTTGACCTTCTAGGCCCAGACGATCCTTCCACCTCATTCCCCTGAGTAGCTGGGACTGTAGGCAGTCTCCATCACAACTGGCTAATTTTGTAATACTTTGTAGAGATGAGGTCTCACTATGTTGCCTAGGCTGGTCTCAAACTTCTGGACTCAGGCAGTTCTTTCTCCTCGGCCTCCCAATGTGCTGGGATTACAAGTGTGAGTTACCATACCCAGACAAAGGAATATTTAAGTGAAGAAAAATGAAGTGTAGAGGCCATTCTTATTTTACCAGAAATGTCATACTTTTTCATAACAAATTTACATAAAGGATCTTCATGCAGTGAGAAGAAATGTGAAAC
This sequence comes from Cephalopachus bancanus, assembly GCA_027257055.1. Classification (NCBI taxonomy): domain Eukaryota; kingdom Metazoa; phylum Chordata; class Mammalia; order Primates; family Tarsiidae; genus Cephalopachus; species Cephalopachus bancanus. Next base: position 998,317 of record JAPVLO010000461.1, on the reverse strand, counting down.
CAGCTTCTGGGTATTAAGAAATCCCAAGTTACCACTCTGGTGGAATACTTGTAGTCTGTTGCTGCCAGTGATTTGAGTTTAAATTGTTCTCGGTTAAATGGCTTGTCCTGTTCACTGTGCTATGCTGCTGGTGCTAAGGCTACTGACTAACTCCAAAGCACACTTCCAATTAGTCATGGCACATTAATTTTTTTTATTCTTTGGGCTTGTATATGCTCTTCTTCATGCACACATACAAAGAAAGATAAACAACAACAACAAAAAATAGACTGGCATAGAAAAGCAGTATTTTGCCAATTGTGCAAGAATTGACTAAGCCTTACAAGGCAATGTATCAGGAGTGGTTTTTATTCTGCAACTTTGTAAGACATGACACATTTATTTCTCTAAACCAGTATTCAACTCCTTTGAGTACCTAGTTTGCCTGGCTGGTGGGAAATTTAGTCTGTCATGGTCCACGTCCCTTGGAGTAGTCTCAAGTTCCCCAAATCTTATTTTTCCCACCTTGGAGAGTCTTTCTGATGTCAGTTTTTCTTTATTAGGCTCTATTCCTTTGCCTTCTTTACCCCACCAAGGAGAACCCGTTTCATATCATGGGGAAATCTTTATTTCTCTCCTCTCATTCATCCTCTCTTCTCCTCTGATCCCTTAGGGTTAACACAGTCACCCTTAGCATCTGGTTATTTTGAGAACAAAAGTCAGCTTCCACTTTACTCAGCAACACATATACCCCTAAGGTAAAAAGATAAAAATGCCAGACTGCTCTTTTGTGATGGGGCAGAGGGGGAAATGCAGAGATAACAAAATGACAAATGAATTATAAAAGGTATCCTATTATGACTATAAAAATTATAAACTGTTTTTCCCCCTGAATTTTCTCGCAAATCAAATAAAACCTCTAATGAACCATGCTATGTGTTTTATTTAACTTTACATACTCTTAGCATTCCGAATCATTCCCCAGGGCACATGCATTCCAAATGGGGAAGCAGGGACATACATTTCCATTTGATTCTTCATAACCTTACAGATTGGAGTCTATTATCTCTATTTTACATATGACAAAACTGAGGGTCTAATAATTTGGAACTTACCCTTGGTTAATGATTGGTTTATTCAGTAAATCCTTTGAGTATCTCTAATGTGTCGGATACTGTTCTATGTGCTAGAGCTACATTTGTGAACAAGAACAATCATGTCCCACCTCCCCCATTGTAATTGGGTGGGTGGTAGGAAGGGAAATAAATTAGGTAACTTAGAAATAATTTCCTATTATGGCAGCATAAGCAGCTAAGATCTCTGAGTTCTCAGCATATGCTAGTCCAAGGTATAAGTTCTTAATATGCATTATATCTAATCCTTACAAAAGCCTTGTACAGTAGGGAATATTTTACTATTTTTGATGAAAAAACTAAAGGAGGTCTAGCGAGGTTTAATAAATTATACACAATAAGCAATGAATTCAATCACAGATACTCACAAATAACTGTGCTATACCATACTATGAAGAAAATGAAAGATTACAGGATGAGGTGGGAATGGGAGAAAGTCACTTTCTCAAGAAGGTTGTCATCTCTCCGGAGTTATATGTGAGTTGAGGCCAGAATGGGTAGAAGAAGCCAGTCATACAAACATTTAGGAAAATATATGGTCTTGTGCAAAGGCCCTGGGCAGGATGGGACCAACTGAGAAATTTTTATCTACTGGAGCCCAAATTCAATAATCTTTTGCTTTATAAGTTTAAATCACTATGGGGCCTCTAGCAAATAAAACACAGTAATTTGGTTCCAGGAAGACAGCTATGGTTTACAGATGTTGTCAACCCCTGTTTGCTGAGCATTTGACAGGAGGTTTTAAGATTTTCACAACAGCATCATTTTATTTTCAGTTTTGGTAGTCAGCTGAAGTATCCAGAGGTATCTAGAAGTTCACATTTGCTCTCAGTAATTACTTGATTAAACATAGGCCAATTCTTATTTTTCTGATTTTTTTCTAGCTTTTAGTTTTGTATAAAAATGGTATTTTGGAAACAGTTATTATTACTATCGTATTGGTATAGCTCTTTGTGAAAAGATTTTATATTTTCACCCACCCAGGTTTATCCTGCTTAGCTAAAGTTGTCAGCAGCCACCTTTGTGAGAAGTCTTTCAAGTGTGTTAATAGTATGATAAATAGTCTCTTCCCGAGACTAAATATTGGCATTTGGCAAAGTTCTGTGTTTTTGGAAGCCCAGGAATAAGAGATCACCCAACCTATTTAGGCACTCTCAAAATATATTTTGGTACCAAGACTGAGCGTTAATGGTAGTGGGCTGGGTCATCTCACTTGCTAAAATTTATACCCCTTAGTTAAACAGAATGACCTAGCAGTCAGACACACCGAGTAACTGAAGTATATCCAATTATTTCCTTATTTATTCAACAGTGTACAATGAGAAGAACAATGTATAACATCTGTCTAAGCTCTATGGCAAATTCTACCTTGAGCCAGAAAGGTGACCATCACTAAGTGGACTTGCATCTCTGAAGCTCAGTTTCCACATTTGCAAAATGAAGGATAATGTAAAATGAAGGGTAAGATCAGGTACTAGTTCTGTATCTCTAAAAAAAACTCTGACTAATATAGATACTGGTTTTGAAGATGATTCTACAATAACAGAATTTTAAAGATGAGTTTTCTGAATTGGTTCTGTGGTTTCTGGAATGCTGACTGTCTGATTTGATTTAAAGATGCCAATGACCCTATTTCTAACAGTAAAGAGAGCACTGATAGTCCATGGCCTAAACTTTTTATTTATAGAGATATGTAAAATATTTGTATTTGATACTCATAATCAACCAGTTAAAAGGGGCAAGGAGCTGAGTGACTGTCATATTTTTCAATATTTTTGGAAAATAAATAAATATAATGGCAATGGTTGGTTGCTTATTGTTAATGTCACTGAACAAAGTGATGAAAGATAAGGATGAGCTTGGGGATTTGGATTCCCAGCTCAAGTGCTACATAAATGACCTAAGATTTTATATATGTGCCCTGAATGAGATTCTTATCTCCTATAGCCAGAGAGCTGAAATTGCTGAAAATCTAATGCAGAACCTCTTCCTGCAGGTGGCTAAATTACAGTACAAGTTAAACTCCCAGACAGACAGGGTGTCTGCTGTTAGAGGGAGGGCGTTGATTAGGAAAGAATAGGATCTTATACATTGAGATAGGGGCACATGGGAAAGCCTCGATGAAGCTGGGGACATGGAGTCCCTACATTCCTTACCAGTGGAAGAAGTTTCTCCACTCCAGGCAGAATTTGCCTCCACTACCCCCGAAGAAGTGACCCTACTGACAGTGGTATTGACCTTTCTACCTCTGAGGAGATTAACCCTGCATTGCTTGAAAAAACTGTAACGGTCTTCTCTGAGGCAGTTGCCATGAAAGATGATGCTGATTTTTTTTTTTTTGGCATCTGCATTTCTTTGCTTTTAGACCTAAAACTAGACTCAAGTTCCAACAGGCTTCAAAGGGTGAGGTACAATATGTAAACCACGAGGAGATACATTCCACTGCTTTGTTTCTCTGGAGAATCCTGACAAATATACACAACACAGGCTGGCCCAACCTAGCAGCAAAGCACAGCTGAGAAACCAGCTGGTAATCATCTCCCAAGTTCACACTGTTGCTCAGTCCTCCAATTCTACCACCTTAATGTCAAGGGTCATTTTAGGAAAAGCAAATCTTCCTACGAGACAAAACAAACCCAAGGGAAGGGACCCCAGAGAATGGAAAAATATTTCCCAACGTTTAAAGTCTCCCAGCCCATAAGTCTTCTCAGATCTAAACTCCAAAGACGAAGCACAGCCTTCTAATCTTGCCACAGGAGAGTAAGAGAGCAGGGCTGGAAATACTCAACTGGTTTGTCACTTCAACCTCGTGAATGAAAAATGCGTAAAAAGACTTTTCTGCAAGTAGGCTTACTTAGGTATTTTTGCCAAAACTCTATACATTAGAAAATATAGACTAATGGATATCTTTGAAGCTCATCAATCACTGAGGATTGTAGGGTAGAATAAGTGATGGAAGACAAATGGAAAAGAGCTGTGTGCTTCCATAGAAAACAAATGGGTCCAACAATGTGATTTCTTTCAAAAAATTTTTTTTTTATTTTAAAGATGTGGGATACAATTCAGGGTTAGGTGTACAAATGGTAATTATGCAGGTACCCTAGTTGATGTGGAGTATCCCCCATCCCTCCCCTGGCAGTTTCTCACTACTATCAATCCCTTTCTTATAGTATTATAATAATTGTTCAAGGTCTGCTTATGAGTGAGAACATGTGGTACTCAGTTCTTTGTTTCTGTGATAGCTCACTCAGTATCATAGACTCTAAGTCCATCCAAGTGGCTGCGAAGTCATAATTTTGTCCTTTTTTATGACTGTGTAATATTCCATCATGTATAGGCACTACAGTTTTAAAAATCCAGTCCTCTTTTGAAGGGCAGCACGATTGGTTCCATGTTTTTGCTATTGTGAATAATGCTGTAATAAACATTCATGTGCAGGTATCTTTTTCATAGAGTGATTTGAGTTCCTCTGGGTATATTCCCAGAAGTGGAATTGCAGGGTCATATGGAAGGTGATTTTTAGATCTTTTAGGAATCACCACACTGTTTTCCACAGAGGTTGTATTAGTTTACGCTCCCACCAACAGTGTAGAAGTCTTCCCTTTTCCCTGGATCCTCTCCAGCATCTGCTGATTTTTGAGTTATTGATGATATGATGGCCATCCTGACAGGAGTTATGTGGTATCTCAATATGGTTTTAATTTATATTTCTATGATAATTAGTTGGGCTGAGCATCGTTTCATGTATCTGTTGGCTGCTCGTATGTCTTCTTTTGAGAAGTGTTTGTGTATATGTTTTGCCCACTTTGTAATGAGGCTGTTTGTTTTTTCTTTTTGGTTTGTTTGAGTTCCTTGTAGTTCCTAGATGTTAGGCCTTTGTCAGATACACAGTTGGCAAAATTTTTTTTTGCAGTTTGTGGACTGTCTCCTCGATCTCTCAAAAGTTTCATTGGCTTTGCAGAAACTTGTCAGTTTGATGAGGTCCCACTTGTCCATCTTTATCTCTTATGACATGAGCACTTGGAGTTTTGATCAGGAATTGGTTGCCAGTTCCAATTACTGTAAGGGTGTCTCCCGTGTTTTCTAAGATTCTTATAGTTTGTGGTTTTATGTTGAGATTTTTGATTCATTTAGAGTTGATTTTTCTGTATGGTGATAAGCAGGGGTCCATGTGGTCATTCAGTTTTCTCGGCTTCTCCTCTCTTGAGTGGTGGTTGGTGAAGCCTTTATCAAAGATGAGTTGGTTGAGAAATTGAGGTTTTGCTTCTGGAATTTCTATCCTGTACCATTATTCCATATGCCCGTTCTTGTACCACTACCAGGCTGTTTTGATTATTGTAGCCTTATGGTAAAGTTTAAAGTCTGAAAGTGTAATACCTTCCACTTCCTTTTTTTGGCTAAGGATTGTTTTGGCTATCTGTAGTCATATATGTTTCCACATTAATTTCTGTATTGTTGTTTCCAGGTTGAGAAGAATGATGTTGGTAATTTAATGGGTATTGCATTGAATCTGTAGATTGACTTTGGTAGGATGGGCATCTTAGCAACGTTGATTCTTCTAATTCATGAGAATGAAAAATTTTTCCATTTACGTCATCTTTGATTTCTTTGAGCAGTATTTTGTAGTTGTCGTTGTAAAGGTTTTTTCACTTCTTTGGTTAGGAAGATGCCAAGGAGTTTCTTTTTTTGTGAATGGAATTGTGCTTTTTATTGGGGTTCTGTTTGTTTATTGTAGTGTATAGGAATGTGGCAATCTTTTGCACATTTATTTTATACCATGAGACTTTGCCAAAGTTCTTTATCAGTGCAAGGAGGTTTTTGACACATCCTATTGGGTTTTAGAGGTATAGGATAAGGACGCCTCCAAAGAGGGATAACTTAACTTCTTTTCCTATTTGGATACTCCTGATTTCATTCTCTTGTCTGACTGGTCTAGTTAGGATTTCCAGTACTATGCTGAACAAGAGGTATGAGAGTGGGCATCCTTGTCTTGTTCCGGTTTTCAGGGGAAATGGTTCCAATTTCTGTCTGCTTAGCAGTATGTCGGCTGTGGGTTTCTCATAGATGGCTCTTACTATTTTGAGATATGTTCCAAATGTCAAGGTGTTTGAGGGTTTTTATCAAGAAGGAGTGCTGGATTTTATTGAAAACTTTTTCCACATCTAATGATATAATCATGTGGTTCTTGTTTTTACATCTGTTGATATATTTAATTATGTTTATTGTCTTATGAATGTTGAACCAACCCTGCATCCTGGGGATGAAGCTTACTTGCTTGTGGTAGATGATTTTTGAGATGTGTTGTTGGATCCAGTTTGCTAGAATCTTGTTGAGAATTTTAACATCTATGTTTCTCAAGGATATTGGCCTGTAGTTTTCTTTCTTTCTTGGATCTTTACCTGGTTTAAGTATCAATGTGATGTTACCTTCAATTTGGGGAGAGTTCCATCTTTCTCGATTGCCTAGAATACTTTCAATAGGATTGGTATAAGCTCCTCCTTGTATATTTTATAGAATTATGCTGGAAAGCCATCTGATTCCGTGCTTTTTTTGTAGGTAGTTTTCTTATGACAGTACTGATATTGGGTTGTTATTGGTGTGTTTAGGGTCTCAATTTCTTCTTGTTTCAACCTGGGGAGATTGTGTGATGTCAGAAATCTTCATTTCATTTAGGTTTTCAAGTTTGTTTCCATACAGGTGTGCATAGTAATTGCTGATAATCTTTTGTATTTCTTCAGGGTCAGTTGTGACTTGATCTTTTGCATTTCTGATTGTGTTTGTTTGGACTTTTTCTTGGTCAGTCTGGCTAGGGGTCCATCAATCTTGTTTATCCTTTTAAGAACCAGTTTTTTGTTTTGTTGGTTTTTTTTTTTTCTATTATATTTTTGTCTTCTAAAAATCTCATATTTGGGCTTTTATTTTGATGATCTGGATTCTTCTGCTGAAGTTAAGGTTTTGGTGATCTTGCTGTTCCAGCTTCCTTAGGTGATTTGTTACTGTTAACTTATGATCTTTCCATTTTCTTGATGTATGTTCACAGACATATGAATTCCCTTCTTATTACTGCTTTTATGACATCCCAGAGATTTTGGTAAGATGTTTCTTTGTTTTCATTTGTTTCCAGGAATCTTTTAATTTCTGTTTTGATGTCTTTGTTGGCCTAGGAATTGTTTGGCATCATGTTTTTTAGTGTCCATGTCTTTGTGAGTTTGGGTGAACTTTGTTGGTGTTGATATTTATTTCTGTTCCACTGTGGTCTGAGAAAATGCAGGTGAAATTTCTTTATGCTTAATTTATGGCCAAGGATGTGGTCAATCTTAGAGTATGTTTCATGTGGTGATGAGTCAAATGTGTATTTCATGGTTGTTAAGTGGGGTGTTCTGTAGATATCTATTAAGTCCATTTGGTCAAGTGTCAAGTTGAGGTTCTGGATCTCCTTGTTGATTTTTTTGTCTCAATGATCTGTTAAGGCTGTTAGTTGGATATTTAAGTCCTCAGCTATAATAATGTTGGAGTTAATATCTTTTTTAGTTTATCCAAAAGCTGCTTTATGAAAGTTGGTGCACCTATGTTTGCTGCATGTATGTTTAGGGTGGATATTTCTTGTTAAAGGATAAAGTTTTATTATTATGTAGTAATCTTTTGTATCTTTTTAAGTTTTTGATAGCTTAAAGGGCATTTTGTCTGATATTAAGATCACAACTCCTGTTTTCTTTCTGTTCTGTTCATGTAAAAATTTGTTTTCCATCCTCTTGCTTTGAGTCTGTGAGTTTCCCTTCTGGTGAGATGAGTTTCCTGGAGACAACATATTGTTGCATCATAATATTTTGTCCAATTTGCCATTCTATGTCTTTTCAGTGGTGTATTTAGTCTATTTACATGCAGGCTAATTATTGAGAGGTGAGAGTATATCCCTGTCATTAGGTTCTTAAAGAGTTTGTTGTTGTTGTTGCTCTTTGTTTGTTTATTTGTTTGTTGGTTTTCTTTTGAATTTTGGGTTAATCTATGTGTGTTTTGAATCTTCTTCCTGCATTCTTGGGAAGGGTGTTGTCATTTTTTTACCCTTTCTTCAATATTTAATACTTTCTTAAGTGTTTCTCGTAGAGCTAGTCTGGAAGTAGTATAAACTCTTAGGGACTGGATAACTAGGTTGGATTTTAAGTATTCATCACTGATAAAACTTAGCTGGACAGGAAATTATTGGTTGAAATTGTCATTGAGAACTTTGAAAACTGGACTCCAGTCTCTTCTAGCCTAAAGTTTTTCTGTAGATAAGTCTGCTGCTATTCTAATTGGTCTTCCCTGGTATGTAGTCTGACCTTTCTCTCTTGCTGCCTTTAACATTTTTTAAATTTTATACCTACTTTTTTGTAAGCAAATTACTACATGTCTAGGAGTTGGTCTTTTCATTTGATGTCTTGCATGGGTTCTCTGAATCTCTTGTGTTTGAATGATCATATCCCTAATGAGATGAGGGAAATTTCTTGGATTTCATTGCATGTTTGTTGCAGGGTGGTCGCTGTCTCTCTCTCTGCCTCTGGGATTCTAATTAATCTTAGGTTTGGCCTCTTGATATAATTGTTCACCTCTTGGAGGTTTTGTTCCATGTTCTTAAGATTCTTTTCTATTTTTTTTTTTTAACAGTTTGGGTTAGTTCCATATTTTGGAACTCAAGCTCTGAGATTCTTTCTTCTCCTTGGTTAATTCTGCTTTCCATGCTTATCAGCTTGTTATTTATTTTATTCACTCTATTCTTTATTGTCATCATCTCAGTTATCAACTCCTTCTTTCTTCTTGTCCTCCTCATTTCTATTTATCCTCTCTATTATATCATGATATCTGGGTTTGTGGTTTGAGAGCAGTCATTCTGGGGACTCTTCATTGTTTGAGTGTTGAAGTCTGTATTCTCAGTTGTTGTCTTCCCAAGGATCTGTATGAGACCTGTATTCTTCCTTTAGTTCTTCTTCATTTGTGAAGGTTTTCCTCCCTCTTTCTCCCACCCTTCTTTTATTCTGTTGTTCAGTAATAGGGGATAGCTTTTCCTTCTGTTTGCTTAATCTCTTATTCTTCCTTTTGTAGATCCTATGGATTTGTTCAATTTTGAAGCCAGACTGGGATTGGGAGGGTTGTGCTTTTTGCAGTTTTGAAATTTGATTAAGGGGAAACTGTGGTTCAGAAGCTATCTGCAGATCCCAGTATCCACTGACAGATGTGTGGAAACCCTGGAACCCACTTCCCACAGCCTTACAATCTGTCCATGCAGTGGGGGTGTATGTTTTCACCCTAAAAGCAAAATGAGACAAAAAAAAGAAAAGAATTGAAAAAGGAAAGAGGGAAATGAAAGGAAAGTGAAGCAAGAGAAGAAGAGGGAAACCAGTCACACTGATTAATAAATAGACAAAGAAAAAATAAAGACAGAAAAAACAAAAACATACAAATGATCACATAAACAAACAAAAAAGCTTGGTTGATGTACTTATCCTCAAAAATACCCAAACACAAGCAGAAAATCTAAAAAACAGCAATAAAATAACAGAAACAAAGCAAGCAAAAAAATGTAAATGAAAACAGAAAGAAAGAGAGAGAGAAAAAAAGAGTTCACTCTGTGGCCATTTCTGAACTTCAGGTTCCTTTCCCAAGCACTGCTGCCACTTTTGGCTGCTGATGCTTTTGGTTGCCATCACTTTGACTGCCCTCACGTTGGGAGTGACTCCAGTTTCCAGCCCATCCCTTCTGCTCTCAGTGCAGGCTGATAGGGTTGCTCTCAGCATGGGTCAAATACCCGTGGACTGCTGTGGAAGGAGGATGAATCAGATCTGGACTCACCTGACTTTGTCTGCTGCTGCCACTGCTGTCAAGTCTCCCACTCAGATCAGACGTGCCTATGCCTGTTCCAGCACTGGGTGCGGGGTTAGGGAGGCACTTCTGTCTCTCAGAGTCCAATGATTGATCCTAGAGGGGTATGGAGATAGCCTCTGATCTCAGGTTGGAGGCTGAGTCTTAGGATAAAGAAAATTGTGGGTGGTCGGCCTCTTCTCACCAGCAGAGGGGTGCAGTTTCAGATTTTCTTGCCACGCCTTCTCTACAGTTTCTGTTGCTAGTGCCCGGCCTGCTGCCATAGGTTATGGTATGGGCCAGGTGCTGAGGAACAGCTGTTCTCTGCTGCCTTCTCTCAAGAGACCCCTGAGAATGGCAGACAATCCTGTGCACCAGGGGTTCCAATCTCAGGGCAGTGGTGGGTTGCAGTCTCCTCCAGACGAGATCCCCATGTGCTTGAACCCATCTCCTCTCTGATGGACTTTCACTCACCCACCAGCACACACCCACTCACACAGTCTTTATGGACACTGACTTTTGCAGGGATTCTCACACTCTCACCATCTTGCCCTGTCCTCCAACAATGTAATTTCTAAAGCAACTTCCAGTTCACAACATAATGATCTTAGTCTAAGGCACCCAGTACAAAAAGGAAGGGAAACTTTGCTCAGTAGTCAATATGAGCCTCACAAGATATTCATCTTTATTCCCTTTAGTTTGTTTCAAGGCAGAGTGAAATTTGACTTAAGTTTGTTGGGAAAAAATTGAAAATCAAAAGACTAATAATATTCCATATTTTTATCTAATCTGAATCAATAGAAAGCTTTGCATCAATCTCAACATTTAGCATATATATGTAGTATATATACATATGCATAATACACATGTATATATAATATACATATGTGTGTAATATATGTATATATTATATTTAAATATGGCCTATATACGACCCATCTCTCTCTCTCTCTTCCTTCCCTCTCTCTATACATACCTATATATATATTTATATGTACCTATATACTTATATATGCAAATATAAATAAATACATACGTGAGTGTGTGTGTGTGTGTGTGTGTGTGTGTGTGTGTGTGTGTACACATATACTATTCTTTTGAAAGAAGAGTTTTTTTTTGGTTGTTTGTTTAAGTAAGTGTCTCAATCTGTCACCCAGATTAGAGTGAAATGGCATGATCACGGCACACAGTAGACTCAACATTCTGGGCTTAGGCTATCCTTCTGTCTCAGCTTCCCAAATAGCTGAGACTACAGGCATGAGCTACCATACCTGGTTAATTTTTTTAAAAAATTTTTGTACAGGTAAGATCTCACTATCTTTCCCAGGCTGGTCTCAAACTCCTGGGCTCAAGCAGTCTTCTCACCTCAGCCTCCCAAAGTGCTGGGATTATAGGTGTGAATCACAGTGTCCAGCCTGAAATTAGAGTTTTTAAAATCCCAATTCCTACTTCAAAATCAATAATAATAAACAAGGCACCTCCTGGAAATCCTGGAACATTTTATTGACCAAAACAATAAGATGGAAATGCAAATAAAGTTAACTTCAAGTTCAAATACAATTCATATATTTTCCCCTACTGACAAATTTCCAAACTCACTGGAAATATTTTGATGAAAGCTTTCACTGTTCACAAATAATGTTTATATCTGACAATTCTTTTATTCTGATAATACTAGTGTACTTTTGGTATAAAAATAGGTTGTTTTGAAAAATCTAGCAGACTGTCGCTTTTCATAAACTCACATATTTATCCTACTTTTAATTCACTTCAGCCTAGACTGAGATAGCATAAATGTGAACATACCCTGGGAGACTTTTCTGAGCCCAGGAAATCTAGAGTTTCCACAAGGATTGTTTGACTAGCTCATGTAAATTAAGGGCCTTTTATTGCCACTGATAATTGATTTAAGTTTTCCTTTCTAAAAAAAAAAAAATCTCACCTTTCCCAAAGGGTTCTCTAATCCAGTTTAAATACTTTGTTTTGTCTTTCTCTCAAAAGTTACAGCAGATCAACCAGCCATTGCTAGCTTTGCATGTGGAGGAAGAAAGTCACAAGCCAAGGCATGTAGGCAACTTCTGACAAGCTGGAAATGGCCCTCAGTTGATAGTCATCAAGGAAACAGGGACCTCAGTCCTACATTGAAAGGGACTGAATTCTGCCTGTAATCTGAATGATCAAACAAAACAGATTTTCTTTTAGAGCATCCAGGATAGAACACAACCCTGCTGGCACCTTGGTGAGATGCATACCAACTTCTGACCTACAGAACTACAAGATTATAAATTTGTGTTGTTTTAAGCTACTACATTTTTGATAGTTTTTACAGCAACAAAGGAAAACTAGAATATGTACAGAGAAGGAAAAGTCAAAATACTTTCTTAATGGTTCAGAAAGAAAATGGTAGCAACATAAGTGTACTGTGACATCATGACATGTGACTTAATTTTCTCTTTTTGTCAGGGTTATGGGAGTAACAGGGAAGGCAAGTTGAGGAATCGATGTATAAATGAGATATTTTATGCTCAACCCCAACCTATGCCTGAATTACGCAGACAAGATTGTGCTGAAGTAATCACCAGGTGTCCTCTTTTCTTCTGTCCCTCTGGAACTGGGTAAACATTCCCTTCCTTTTGTGTCTACTTAACCCTGCTGAGCCAAACCTAAGTAGTATTTCTTAAATAGCATCAGCAGCAATTATGCCTTTGGGAAATAATTCTTTGAAGCTATAGTTTGCTTCTAACAGCATTTCTGGAGAACAGAAGATATCATCATTTAAATTTTACCACTTTCCAGTAGGCTTGAAGAGGTTATAAACCCTAGCCCAAAGAATAACAATTCAAGTTAAAATTATAGCAAGGACATGAGTTATAAAGAAATGAAAGGTCCACTTCTTCATGCTGATTCAAAAGAAAAGCTTGCAGGGTTTCTGCAGTTTGTTTTAAACTTAACAGAAAGGTCTCATCTATTATTTCATAGTGCAGACTGCTATCTGATCATTGGTGCCATTGACTACTTTGTAGGCATATTGGTTATTTCTGGAAATAGAAACAGCAGGAAAAACTGTTAAGCCCTTAAGAGAATTAAGTCTTGAAAATGGGAAATTCAGTTCAGTCCTTAGTGGCAAGCTTCCTCTCAAAGCTGTTTGAAGATGAAGCTCTCACTTTTAAACAACTTGGAATCTTCTCCCACCCCTGACTTATTTTTTTTGAGGAACTTCAGGGGCACATTCTCTCTAGGGGGAAAATCAAACCAACTGCTGGGATCCAAGTTGTCAGTTTGCTCTTCGGAGCATATGAATGCTGATGGGCTGCTCTTCTCCCTGAGGGATGCTGATTGGCCCAGGAAGAGTGAGGAAGAAGGGAGCATTGTGGAGTTTCTTCCCCTGCAATGACAGAACACAGTACCTTGAGGGTCCAGGACACCTTATTAAGCTTACTAAGGCCCAATCACCTGATCTTGAGACAAGCTAGAGACAGACCATTTCTCTATGTAAAACAGAGAGTCATAATTAACATACTATTTAATAAAAATAGAAAACAATAGAATCTGCAGGAAACTCAGAAGTTTTGAGGTTCAACCGAAATGCAAGGAAGAAAGCTCTGCAGACTATTTCCTGAAGATAAAATCAAACCACACACAGCTGGGCTCGGTGGCTCAACCTGTCATCCCGCGCCTTTGGGAGGCTGAGGTGGGCGGATTGCCTGAGCCCGCGGGTTCGAAACCCGCCTGGGCAACTTGGCGAGACCTCATCTCTACAATAAATCAAAAATCAGCCGGGTGTGGTAGCGTGTGCCTGTAGTTCCGGCTACTCGGAAGGCTGAGGTGGAAGGATCGCCGGAGCCCAGCAGGTCGAGGCTGCGGTGGCCCGGGCGGCCACTGCACTCCAGTCTGGGCAACAGAGTGAGACTCCAACTCAAAAAAAAAAAAAAAAAAATCAAACCACACATTGACAGAGACTGTCCACTTCTCATGGAAGCTTGATTACCTTGCAGAAAACTGTATTGTTAGAAATCAAGCCCTCATGTTCTTTGTAATCCTCTCCCTGGTGGTTCTGTAGTCTGTGGTCATAGAGAACAAGTCCAGTCTTATCTACAGTAGGATTCTCAAGCCTTGAATGGCTCTTAAATATCATGTTGCTCAAATCAATCATTTTACAGGCAAGCAAACTAGCATCAAAAAATTTCAGTGTTTGCTCATAATCACAGAGTTAGCTGGTGGCCATCACAAACCCAAGTTGCTCAGTTTCCTCAGTTTTCCCCACTATAGTCTATCTAAGAAAATAACCTAAGTAAATGAACTGTTTATATCAGAACATGCTGTTATAACCCAACCTGAGTTACTATCGATGTTAGAGGAGAAAAAGGAGTTTTAGAGTGAGAAAAAAATTCTGTGTTCTAACCACAGTCTTGAAACTTATTATATATTTAACTTTGGGTGTTTTTCTTAGCCTTTCTTACCCTGGAGTTTCTTAATTAAAGATAATGAAAATTACCCTGAGGATGAAATGAGGTAATAGCGTTACGAAGCACCTAATTCAGTGCCTAAAATAGAATAAACATAAACACATTTTACAGTTTTGTTTTTTTGTTGTTGTTGCTGGTAAAATCTTTTGGCAATTTTTTTGGTGTGTGTCCCCTCTAGGTTCTGGGCTCTGATATAGGTGTTGGGTGAGTTGAACTGAACCAGAATATGTCCAGTGTTGCCTTCATGAGACGGGAGATAATGAGCAAATATACAGGTATATTTGAGTTAGATTTTAATAAGTCCTCTAAACAAAACTCAGCAAAGCATAAGGAATAGAGAATAGCAAGTTGCTCTTTTCTAAAGGGAAAGCACTTTTGGAGAAATGACATTTGAGATGACACCTGGATCAGGTCAGGTTTTGAACCACATGAACATCTGGGGAAGAATATTTCAGGAAGAGGGACCATGAAAGGTAAAGATTCTGAGGCAAGTGTGCTATTTGAAGTATGCCAGAAGTAGCAAGGATGCCAGTGTGGTAGAGAGGGCCAAGGGGTGTGGCTGGAGATGAGGAGAGGGGAATAGACAGGGGCTAGATCCTATAAGAGCCTTATGGGCTGTGGTAAGGACTTTGGATGTTGTTCTTGATGTAGTGGGAGGTTCTTTGCCCAAATGTGGCATCATATGCCGTATGTTTTAAAACAGTAATTTTCAACCGTCTTGCGCACCGGAATTGTTTGAGATACATTTTTTTGAAATTCCAGTGTTCAGTCTTATTTCCAGAGAGTTATATTTCAGTGGTCTGGGGTGAGGCTAAGCATGTGTGTTAGAGACATGCTGCCAAAGATACGCACTGGCATCCAGGTAGAGAAGTACTGTTGTAAACAACATAAGTGGGTAACAGGATAAGACATGTATATGATGAGCCAGTGAGTTTGACTGTGTACTGAGGTAAGTACATCTCTGATGCTGGGTAGAAGCCAGTGAGATTAGATATCCTTTTGTGATGAATGAGCCAAGAGAGCTTTTGAATCTTGGTCAAGAATCAGGAAAACCTTAACAAAAAAAAGGGATTTTCCCACTGCCTGGTTTGACCCTACAGATATTTTTTGAGCTGTGACAAAGAAAAATGTAAAAAAAGGACCAGAAAACCAGGACAGAATGGATTCATGAGAATGGGCATCTAAAATTCTGTTTCTTAAAAGCATTTTAAGTACAAAGAACTTCCTTGTGCTCCATTTTGTAGTTATGAAGGTGGTTAATTTGAGCTTCATTCTAGTCTTTATCTGGTTAATAATGATAGCTTCCAGAGTCTTGAATACTTGCGACAAAATTTATATAAGTAAGATATCTGTTTGCCTTGTATTTTAGCCAGTCTGCATCCATTTACACATATGTTTTAGCCATTAAAATTTTTCTAGTCAAAAGTGCTGAAGTTGCTTATTGGTCCTCAACTATGAACAACTTGCTCTTTATGGGACATTTGGCAATGTCTAGACAAATATTTTATTTTTACATCTAGTGGGGATACCAATGGCATCAAGCATGTAGCTATTAGAGATGACCCCAAATGTCAAGAGTGACAAGGTTGGAAAACCCTACTTTAAGATCATTGTTTCCCAGATTAAGGGACAGAAAAATCTAATTCTGCATTTCCTGCTACTTAGCTGTAAAATATTAGGCAAGAAGTCTTACCTCCCTACACCCAGGGTAGTTGTCATCTGAAAATAAACTATTGAGTTGGGTTCAATCAATGAAGAAACTATAGATGCCTATTATGTGTTTGTCACTGTACTTATCTGAAACATAGAAAAATTCCTTCTCTGTAGGAACACAATGATCTGCAAGGGTATATAAGCCAGCCACAGCTATGATAATGCTGCATAAGAAGCTACTTCAAATTTCACTGACTCAAATTATCATCATTCTCACTCATGAGCTTGCAGATTGTCTGGGTTCTTCTTAAAATAATTTCATATCTTGTAACAAATAACTCTAGCCTTGACATGATTTTTAGCAAGGATTTAGTACTGATTCAATGTTGTTTTCATCCTTCTCAGGCCACTAGGTAACCAAGGGCTGATCCTCTCATGGTGATGGCAGAAAGTGCAAATGGGTAAAAAGAAACTCAATACCTGTTAAGGCCTGAGCTCAAAACTATATCACCGTCCCTTTCACCTACAGTTTTTTGACCCAAGCATGTCATATGGTTAAGACCAGAATCGAAAATGTAGTGAAATATATTCTACTGCTAGTGGGAAATTTTTTTAAAAAAATCATGTAATATGTCAAGGGTCATAAACATAAAGAGAGGTGAGGATCAGGAACAACAATACTATCTACATGTAGAGACCTTCTAACTCTAAAATACAATAGTTTTAAGATTGCATATTTGTCTTTGCATGTTTTAAGAGATTTTTGATTTATTAAGTTGAATTCAATAGTGCCTCTTCATTTAAACTGAAGAAAAAGTTTTTCGTTTGGCTTCCAAGATCCACTGAAACTTGCTTTGCAACCATTTGCCTCAATATGAAGATCTATCCAGTTTTATGTCCCAACTTTGCTTAGCCTGATGTATTTCTTTTACTATGGAGACTTGCTACAGAAAGGCATAGTACTTGGTTTCTGCAAAAGATAATTTATGATATTCTAGCAGTAGAAGGAAAAGAAGCAGATGGCCAGCTTCATCAGTTCCATACAGTGTGTCAGCTGAGTGATATGTTAGAAGTTCTTTCTGCTCAGTGGGTAATGGCTTCCTTACAGCTACTGCTCCTTGAATTTGGGCACCAATGAACCTTGCATATTATAAATGACTCTTTAAAGTGCTTTGAATAACCCACTAATATTACAACCCAGGACTAGATGCGTTATCAACTTTGTCTACATATCTAATGACAACACTACAGCCAGTTTACTCAGATGTAGTTTTAAAATATGTATGTGTATAAATGTGTGCTTATAAATGCATAGAATATCTCTAGAAGGGGGTTCTTAATTAGGTAATTAGGGTTTTTGCTAGGGAGAAGCATTGAGTGGCTATCAAACAGTGGAGGGAAAAAAATTTGTGTTACTGGATACTCTTTTTTACCTCGTATATTTTGTATCATGAGCATATAATACTTATTCAAAATATTTAATAAAATAAAGGAGGACCCATGTATTCACATTTTATAATTAGGAGAGCAAAATTAGTTTCTTTCCTATTCAAAGCCTCAAAGATGTTTTCCTGGAAAAATGGCAGAATTGGGATTTGAATATAGGTCTCTGTAACTTTAAAAACTTATTTTTAAAAAATCTCGCTGTAAAATCATTTCTCAACGTTTTTTTCTGGAAGTAGGCAACTTTGCATTCATTGACTTTACTGTTCAGGAGACAGTCAGGCATTTTCATCAATAATGTCTCCATTATCTTGGTCATTAAGTTTCTGCTTGCCAGGGGTTCTGTTTGATGGGCTCTACAAAGCCCATTAAGCAGGCTAGCTTATCATGATCTCCAGTCTGAGTGTGGATTCATCAAGGCATAAGAGTTACTATAGCATATGAAGTCATCCACTAAGAGAAGTTGAGAAATCTGTTTGCCAACTCTTTCATTTCTATTATTTGCCTATTAAAACAACTAGCAATAACATTGTACATCAATATTGATCAATTGTATATTCTGAGAATAATAATTTCTTGAAGAACTCTTTCTTCCAAGTCCCAGTCAATCTCTGGAGACTCTAATTTTTCTGAGAGTATAAAACATCCAATAACTCAAAAGTACAATGCTATTAAAGGATGAAGCTACCTAAACTGATATTGCACCAACTATCCATATGATCCAGTTTTCCTGAGATCACATTAAAGATAAGAATTGGTTGGGAAATAAACTAAGAAACGAATGGCGATTTATTCTCCTGGGAACATTTTCACTGCTTTGGAGCAGACATAAAGTTAATTATCCTTCCTGATAGTTGCTGATTGGTTTTCAAGAGGAAATCCTATCAACTCTTGCAGCACTCCTTTGGTCCATTGTTGGTTTGGAGCATTTTGCTGTTGTTTGGTTTTAATCCATCTTTATGGAGAAGAGAGAACATGATACCATGGAAAAATCCATCAACTGAGAATTAGGTCACTGAGACTTGAATCCTCTCTCTTCATCCAAGCTGCTTTGTGAACCCACAATAAATATATCTCCCGTCTCTGGACCTCAGTTTCCCAGATCTAAGAAGAGTCAGATCACATGCTATCTAAGGTCTCGTCTATCCTACGTTTGATGTAATGATTCTTTTTTTCAGGACTCAGAAACTAAAGAACCTCAGTTTCTTACCTGAGGCAGTCCAAAATAAAATTGTCAAATTGTTCAATTTCTTTTCTTTGGTGGAATGTTATTTCTCTGCTCTGTGTGTCTCCTCCCTATTCCTGCTTCCTCTTAGGTATTTATAACAAAGATTCTTCACAGCAGTCAGCTACCAGGACAGTTGCAGGAGAGTGTGGTAAGAAGAACAACAGATTTGGAGTCAGTCAGGAGCTGGTTTTATTTCCTGCTCTTTCATGAGCTGTATGATATTTAAAGAATCACTCAACTTCATCAGCAGATAACAGGGATGACCTAGATAGTTTCTGTCATTCTTTTCTAAACTCTAAAATAACTATTTTAAGCTTTGCTAAAGTGTCTGTGTGCAATGTTGTCTTCTTCAAATTCCTTACCCAAAATAGGTGCTTTAATAGAGTGCATGTTTTTCTCTCTTGATTTCAACTTGTATCATATGATAAAGAAAACCTACCCCATAGTACCATCACCCTGACATGCTGTTTTATTATCTTATTGGAATTTCTACTTCTCATCTATATGTGTGGAATCTGGTTTTGGTTGGGCTAGGATTTGATTCACTGTAATATGTAGTAGGAGAGTAAATTTTTGTGTTACAACTTTCTACCTAGCCTTGTCAAATCAGTGTATATGCATCAAGTTTATTGTAAGGACTAGTTATTTCTTGTCATAGGGTAAGCTCTTCTCTGAACTTGATACCTTATAAAGTCAGGATAAACATATAAAAGTAGCTTTCATAAGTTTTTAATTGAAACTCACAATAAGAAATACACAGATACACACAGCTGAAATATTTTACAAAATAATAATAATTATTATATACAACATACGCTGATATTTTTTATTCTATACTATTTTCTTAAACATTCACACACACATGCACATATAGGTTGTGATCTACTAAACTGATTTTCCAGTCTGCTAATGGATCTTGACCTTGTATTTGAAAAAAGTAGTCACAGCCAATTTACTATTTGGTCAGAATGCCCTAGGGACCTAAAATCATCTCGGCTCAGTCTTCAACAAAAAAGTAGGTAATGGCCATTAAACAGTATATACTAAATTGAAATTGATATAGTGGAGAACTTCTCAGATGGTGGCAACCCATCATCCTTATATACAGATAAGTGGTGTCAAATCCCTGGAGAATCTTATTAGGATTGTCATTCTGCTCTATAGCATATTTTCCTGTTTTTTCTTATTAAAATAATTTCGTATCATGTAACAAGTAACTTGGCCATCTAGAAGAGCTCATTGCTTAAGTAGCTCTAGGTACTCTGTGAGCCCTGCTCCATGTTCTCTGACAAACTAACCAGAAGGATATAGTGCACATCAGTTAACCTCTTTGTGGATTAGTACCCAATGATAAAGCAGTTGGACTGAAGTCTTTGATTGAGGCCCTTGGACATGCATGCTTGTTCACTTGAAGGTATCTGTGATCTTCTAGAAACCAGTCTTTTTCTGGAGATCTTTCTTAAGACAGAATATTCACTATGCTGATACATGGAAATTATCCCTATACCTCTGAGGTTGAGGTTTCCAAGATATAAGAAACTTCTTGGGACAGATTGTTATTTCAAAAAATGGTAGAATTGAGGATATGTATTCCCATATTGTGACAGCACAGTGATTTGTGAAGAGTAGTTTAGAAGATTTTGGATCTGAAATAGAATTTTGACTATATTTGGTTTTTCTCAGCATTTTCTGGATACCCAAGTAATTACCTACCTCATGTTGGAAGATACAATTTTGACGGCCCTGGATTTGGAAATTATCTTATTATAAAATTCAATATTTTGAAAATATACCCATTTCAGATCGTTTTGAAAATGGTAGAATAATGTTTTTCAGGAATCTTCTCCTTTCTATTGTAAGGGGAAAACTACAAAACATAAAGGAACTAGTCATTAAAATATGAGAAGAAAATATTCTAGTGTTAATCTACTAATGTCATATTACTACTCAACATGAGTAATGATAAAGCCATATTTTCAGTTGATGGCAATTACCAGAGTCAGGCCTTAAACCCAGAACCTGCTGTCTCCATAGCTGACTGCCCCCACAAACATGGGAGAAAGCAAAGAACTACTCCAGGCTTCCTTTTGTCAAATACAAAACAAAGATCATAACAAAATGCATCTGACAGGGTAACTGATTAAATTAAATAAGATAAAATTTTAAGCACTTAGCACAGTATCTTACTTGCAAAGTATTTTAAATAAATGTATAATTGTATAATTATATCATATTATAATTGTATAATTTCATAATTATAGGGAAGAGGACTAATAGTTTTTAATGATAAGAATAATTTATAGAGCCGGGCTCGGTGGCTCAGCCTGTAATCCCGCGCCTTTGGGAGGCTGAGGTGAGTGGATTGCCTGAGCCCGCGGGTTCGAGACCCGCCTGGGCAGCGAGACCTCATCTCTACAATAAATCAAAAAATCAGCCAGGCGTGGTAGCGTATGCCTGTAATTCCAGCTACTTGGAAGGCTGAGGCGGAAGGATCGCCGGAGCCCAGCAGGTCGAGGCTGCGGTGGCCGGGAGTGGCCACTGCACTCCAGTCTGGGCGACAGAGTGAGACTCCAACTAAAAAAAAAAAAAAAAAAAAATTAAAAAAAAAAAAAAAAGAATAATTTATACTCTTAAAAAATTCAAAAACATGAATAAAATATTAAATGTTGGGAGTTAGATAAGTTACTTTCAGGAATGTTTTAGTATACATAAAACATATCTGCATATGTAGTATATATATATATATGTGTGTGTGCAAATATATATGTACGTTTATATATTATAGTTTAGTTTTTAAAAAAAATAAACATCATTTTGTAACTGGTTTCTTGCTTTAATTAAGAGATACGTCCATACATTCTTTTATACCAGGAGCATAGGTGTACTTTATTCTCTGTAAAAGTTTTTCAGTATTCTATCTTATAAATATATGATATTTTTCAGTCTCTTATTGATAAATATAAAATTTTTTTGCCATGTTTGTGCTAGATAAATAATATATTTTACTAAATAGATTTAATCTCTGCATCCTTTATATTTGTGTAAGTTATTCTAGCAGATTAATTTATAGATTAGGAATTTGTGGATCAGATTATATCATGTTTTAAAATATGCTTACACATTCACCTAATTACCTTATAAAAATGTACTTACTCATCAACAATTAGGAAGGACTTTATTTTCCCACATACTCCCAAACAACAACCTTTAAACTTGTTTCCAATCAACTAAATGACTATTAGCTTCTAATGTATAAATTTGTGTCTCTTCCTCAACAGTACAAAAAGAAAAATAACTCAATTAAAAAGTGGGCAAAGGATTCTGGAAAGATGGTGGATTGGGAGCACAGGAAAACTGTTTCCTTGCCTAGACAATAATTGCACTGGCAGAGTCTGTCTGATGTAGCTATTTTGGAACTCTGAAGTCTATTGAAAGCTTGCAATTTCCAGGCGAAGACTTTGGAAATAAAATGTAGTTAATTTCAGTCAATTTAAGCCCTTATAATAGTAGCAATGCGTCTCTCACCCCCATGGCAGGCACCACACACATGTTTCTAGAGCACTTTGCACAAGAGACAAGGTGGTCAAAGAAAGACCCTATCTCCATTTACTGGTGTTCTGATTACGATTACTGCTTTTAATCACAGAGGTGGAGACAGAGAAGGAGACCACTGTTGTGGTATCTCTTCCCACTATTGCAAACCCTTCCCTTCTGGCCGCAGTGACTTCTGAGGGATTTAAAGGGCCAGGATCAAGGAGATGCAAATCAAAACCACACCGAGATACCACCTAACTCCAGTCAGAATGGCAATTATCAATAATTCAAAAAATAACAGTTGCTGGAGAGGTGTGGTGAAAAGGGAAATCTTCTACACGTTGGTGGGAGGGCAAACTAGTGCAACATCTGGGGAAAACAGTGTGGCGATTCCTAAAAGCTCTAAATATCGACCTCCCATATGACTCCACAATCCCCCTACTGGGAATATACCCTGAAGAACTCAAATCACTCTATAAAAAAAAGATACCTGCACACGTATGTTTATCACAGCATTGTTCACAATAGCAAGAACTGGAAGCAACCATGCTGTCCATAAAAGAGGACTGGATTAAAAAAATGTGGTACATATACACGATGGAATACTATGCAGCCATAAAAAAGAACAAAATCATGAATTTTGCAGAAACCTGGATGGAACTAGAGTCTATAATACTGAGTGACCTCTCACAGAAGCAAAGATCTGATTAGCACATGTTCTCACTCATATAGTGGACCTGGAACATCTATCGTAATACTATAAGAAAAGGATTGACAGTGGTGGGAAACTATGCGGGGGGAGGGGAGAGGGAAATGGAGGTGGGATTAATGATAGTAAATATCTGTCTGGGGACGGGGAGATACCCCGTATCAGCAAGGGTGCCTGAATGAAACATATTTGTATACCTAACCCTTAACTGTACTCCACAATACTAAAATAAAAAATATTGATAATAAATAAATAAATAAATAAAGGGCCAGGATCCTTTTTGTCATCCTCCCTTCATTTTTTTCTTTTTCCCATTTTGGGAGGACATTAAAGACAAGATAATAAAAAGCAACTCCATATGAAAGAGATTAAAAAGTGAGCATGTATGCCCAGGAAAAGGCACGGGCTCAGAAAAAAACTGGGAAGACCTTAAGTTTACCCCTTAAGCTGATCTTTGTCACAGAGAGAGTCTACAACAATAAAAATAAAAATAATAACAATAATAATAAACAAAAATATTAAAAAGCAAGACCTACGAAAAGGGAAGATATTGATTTCTAGTCACCATATTATTATATTCAAATGTCTAATATTCAACAAAAAAATTAGAAGTCATACCAAAAAAAACGGAAAAGTTTTGTATACTGAAAGAAAAAGTAATCAACTGAAAAATAACTGATAGTAGATCTACTAGACAAAAATCTTTAAAAACAACTGTGGTAAAGCTCCTTAAACAAATGAAAAAAGATGTGAATAAAGTAAAAAAGAAACAACTGCATTAACAGAATGGAATTATTACTGAAGGGAGAAAAACTTAAATCAAAGATAAATTTTAGAGCTGAAGGGTACAAGAACTGAAATTAAAAAAAATCGAGAGGGACTCAAAGGTAAATTTCAGCAGCCAAAATAAAGTGTCAGTGGGCTTAAAGATAAGACAATGAAAATATTTGAGTCTGAGGAACAGAAAGAAAATGGATGAAAGAAAACTAAACAGAGCCTAAGTAACATGTACCAGAGCAATCAGGCAAGAGAAAATAAATGAAAGACATCCAGATTGGCAAGGAGGAACTCAAACTATCTGGTCACCAATTGACACGACTGTATATCTAGAAAACCCTAAGGACTCCTCCAAGAAACTACTAGACCTGATAAATAACTTCAGCTAATATTATTGTAACTTTGGTGTGTGACTCCACATTTTGTTTTCTGCATAGTTTAAGAAATGAATGCATTTAAAAGGCATGTTAATTTATGTTTTGGAGCACACAATGTTGAAGAATGTAATTTTGTGACATCAACAACCAAATTGGTGGGGATAGACTTGTAAAAGAGCAGAGTTTCTGTATGTTATTAAAGTCAAATGGCATAGATTCAAAATAGAGAGTAAAAACTTTAGAATGTTAAGTGTAAACTCCATGGTTACCACAAATAAAATAGCTATAGAATATACACAAAAGTAAATGAAAGAGAAATGTAAATGTTTCACTACAATCAAATAAACACAAAATAAGACAATAATGTGGAACATAAGGGACAAAAAATGCTATAAGACATATGGGAAACAAAATGCAGATGTCAGTCCTACCTTACCAGTAATTACTTTAAATGTAAATGGATTATGGTGTCTGATCAAAAGATAGAGATTAGCGGACAATAAAAACACATGCTGCAACTATATGCTATCTACAAGAGATGCACTGTAGTGTCTTTATCATTGCTCATGTTAAGTAGTAGATTGACAGTAGATTGTTAGAAGATTTTATTTTCGTAATATTGTAATGCCTAGTTCTTTTATGTTTTGTAGTTTTATTCTTACAATAGAATGGAAGAATGAAAGCAATAAATATTCCATGCAAGTAGTAACCAAAAAAGAGTAGAGGTGGCTACACTTATATCATAAAAAATAAACTAAATAAAAAAATCATTGAAGATGAAGAAGAAAATTATATATTAATGAAAGTTTTAGTACAAGAAGATATGGCAATTATAAACATTAACCCACATAATGACAGATTCTCAAAATTATGAACAACTGACAAAATCGAAGGGAGATATAGATAGTTCTACAGTGATATTTGGAGACTTACTATCAATAATGGACAGAAAAACCAGATAGAAGACAAGTAAGGAAATAGAGGTCTTAAAGTAACAGTATAATAAATTAGTTCTAAGAGACATAAAAATAACACTCTGGCCAACAACAGCAACAACAACAAACACTTTCTTCTGAAGTGCACATGGGACATTTTCTAGGATGTTAAACCACATATTAGGCTGCAAATTAAGGCTCAGTAAAAGTTAAAAGAAAGATTGCACACAAAGCATGTTCTCTGACCACAACAGGACGAAGGTAGAAATCAATAAAAAGTAAAACTGAAAAACTCACAAATATGAAATTAAACAGTCTACTCTTAACCAAAGGATCAAAGAAGAAATTAAAAGGGTAATTAGAAAATACTTAAAAACAAAAACTCTCTGCAAACTAGGAATAGAGGAGAAATTCTTTGACTTCATTAAGAACATCTACAAAACATACACCTATCATCTTACTTAATGGTGAGAAACTAGATGCTTTCTTACTTTTTTCTCTTTTAATTTTTATTTTGAAATTTTGGGGTACAATTCAGGGTTAGGTATATAAATGTTCATTGTGCAAGTACCCTTGTTGATGAGATGTGCTCCCCCTTCCCCAGGTGGATATCGACTACCGTCAATGTCAATCCCAGCTATCCCCCCCATCCCCTTACCACAGTTTCCCGCTACTTACAATCCTTTTCCTATGGTAATATGGTAGATGTTCAAGGTCCACTTATGAGTGAGAACATGTGATACTCAGCTCTTTGTTTCTATGAGAGATCACTCAGTATTATAAGCTCTAATTCCATCCATGTTGCTGCGAAGTTCATGATTTTTTTCTTCTTTATGGCTACATAATATTCCATTGTATATATGTATCACATTTTTTTTATCCAGTCCTCTTTTGATGGGCAGCACAGTAGGTTCCATGTTTTTGCTATTGTGAACAATGCTACAATAAACATACATGTGCAGGTATCTTTTTCATAGAGTGACCTGAGTTCTGGGTATATTCCCGGTAGCGGGATTGCAGGATCCTATGGAAGATCAATTTCTAGGAGTTTTAGGAATTACCACACTGATTTCCACAGAGGATGTACTAACTTACACTCCCACCGACGGTGTAGAAGTGTTCCCTTTTCACCACATCCTCTCCAGCATCTGTTATTTTTTGAGTTATTGATAATTGCCATTCTGACTGGAGTTAGGTGGTATCTCAGTGTGGTTCTAATTTGCATCTTCTTGATGACTAGTGAGGCTGAACATTTTTTCATGTGTCTGTTGGCTGCTCGTGTGTCTCCTTTTGAGAAGTGTCTATTCATATCTTTAGCCCACTTTGTAATGGGGCTGTTTGTTTTTTATTTTCAGCAAGTTTGACTTCCTTGTAGATCCTTTATGTTAGACCTTTGTCAGACATGCAGTTGGCAAATATTTTTTCCCTGTCTGTGGGCTGTCTCCCTGCTCTCTTGATGGTTTCTTTGGCTTTGCTGAAGCTTGTCAATTTAATGAGGTCCCACTTGTCTATCTTATCTCTTATGGCCTGGGCACTTCAGGTTTTGATCAGTAATTGGTTGCCAGTTCCAACTTCCATAAGAGTGTCTCCTGCATTTTCTAAAGTTCTTACAGTTTGAGGTTTTACATTTAGGTCTGTGATTCATTTAGAGTTAATTTTTGTGTACGGGGATAGGTAGTGGTCCTGTTTCAATCTTCTGCAGGTGGTCAGCTAGTTATCCCAGCACCATTTACTGAATGGGTTCTACTCTCCCCAGTAGTGGGTGGTGGAGGCTTTGTTGAAGATGAGTTGATTGAGAAATTGATGTTTTGCTTCTGGAATCTCAATTCTATTTCATTGATCTATATGCCTGTTCTGGTACCAATACCAGACTGTTTTGATTATTGTGGCTTTATAGTATAGTTTAAAGTCTGTGAGTGTGATACCTCTTGTCTTTTTTTTTTCCCGAGGATTGTTTTGGCTATTCTTGGTCATTTATGTTTCCATATGAATGCCTGTATTATTTTTTCTAGGTCTGAGAAGAATGTTGCTGGTAATTTAATGGGTATAGCATTAAATCTATAGATTGCCTTAGGTAAAAAGGACATCTTAAAAAGTTGGTTCTTCCAATCCATGAGCATGGAATATTTTTCCCTTTGTTTGTGTCATCTTTGATTTCTTTGAGCAGTGTTTTGTAGTTTTCATTGTAAAGTTCTCTTACATCTCTAGTTAGGAAGATTCCAAGGTATTTCAATTTTTTGTGGTTATTGTAAATGGAATTGTGTTTTTTATTTGCTTTTCTGTTTGTTTATTATAGATGTATAGAAATGTAATTATCTTTTGTACATTTATTTTATACGCTGAGACTTTGCCAAAATCCTTTATCAGTGCCAGGAGGTTTTTGGCAGATTCTCTTGGGTTTTCAAATTATACAATCATGTCATCTGCAAAGAGATTCAACAACACATCTCAAAAAATAACTTGACTTCCTCTTTTCCTATCTGGATACCCCTGATTGCCTTCTCTTCTCTGATTGCTCTAGCCAGGACTTCCAAAACTATATTGAACAGGAAGGGTGAGAGTGGGCACCCTTGTCTTGTTCCAGTTTTCAGGGGAAACGGTTTCAATTTCTGTCTGTTTAGGAGTATGCTGGCTGTGGGTTTCTCATAGATGGCTTTTACTATTTTGAGGTATGTTCCACGTATACCTAGATGTTCGAGGGTTTTTATCAAGAAGCGGTGCTGGATTTTATCAAAAGTTTTTCTGCATCTAATGATATAATTATGTGGCTTTTGCTTTTACATCTGTTGATGTATTTAATTATGTTTATGGTCTTATGAATGTTGAACCAGCCTGGCATCCCAGAGATGAAGCCTACTTGGTTGTGAAGGATGATTTTTGAGATGTGTTGTTGAATCCAGTTTGCTAGGATCTTGTTGAAAATTTAGCATCTATGTTCATCAAAGATATTCTCTTTCTTTGTTGGGTCTTTACCTGGCTTGGGTATCAATGTGATGTTAGCTTCATAAAATGGTTTGGAGAGAGTGCCATCTTTCTCAATCGCCTGAAATACTTTCAATAGGATTGGTATCAGTTCCTCCTTGTATGTTTTGTAGAATTCTGCTGGAAAGTCACCTGGTCCAGGACTTTTGTCTGTCTGTAGTTTTCTTATGACATAATCAATTTTTTTGATTGTTATTGGTCTATTTAGAGTCTCAGTGTCTTCTTGTTTCAACCTAGGGAGGTTGTGTGAAGTCAGAAAGTTCTCCATTTCCTTTAGGTTTTGAAGTTTGTTTCCATACAATTGTACATTGTAGTCTCTGATAATCTTTTGTATTTCTTCTTGGTCAGTTGTGATTTCATCTTTTCAAACTCTGATTGAGTTTATTTGGGCTTTTTCTCTCTTTTTCTTGGCCATTCCGGCTAGGGGGTCATCTGTCTTGTTTATCCTTTCAAAGAACCAGCTTTTTGTTTGTTTCTTTTTTTTTTGTATTATCTTTTTGTCTTAATGTCCTAGATTTGGGCTTTTATTTTGGTGATCTGGATTCTTCTGCTGAAGTTAGGGTTTTGGTGGTCTTGCATTTCCAGCTTCCTTAAGTGACTTGTTAGGCTGTTAACTTGTGATCTTTCCATTTTCTTCATGTGTGTTTGTAAAGATGAATTCCCCTCTTGCTACTGATTTCAAGGCATCCCAGAGGTTTTGGTAAAATGTTTCTTCATTTTCATTTGTTTCCAGGTAACTTTTTATCTGTTTTTTGATTTCATCATTGACCCAGGAGTTGCTTAGCATCATACTGTTTAGTGTCCATGTCTTTGTGGGTTTTGGAGGAGCTTTGTTGGTGTTGATATTTATTTTTATTCTGCTGTGGTCTGAGAAGGTGCATGACAACATTTCAGTCTTGTGAAATTTGCTTATGGTTGATATATGGTCAATTATGTGATCAATCTTGGAGTATGTTCCATGCAGTGATGAGTAGAATGTATATTCTGTAGTTGTTGGGTGGAGTGTTCTGTAGATATCAATTAGGCCATTTGTTCAAGAGTCTCATTGAGGTTCGAGATCTCCTTGCTGGTTTTTTGTCTTGATGATCTGTCCAGGGTTGTAAGTGGGGTATTAAAGTCCCCAGCTATGATAGTGTTAGGGACATCTCCTTTTTAAGTTTCCATACAAGCTGCTTTATGAACTTTGATGCTCCTTTGTTGGATGCATATATATTTAGGATGTATATTTCTTGTTGATGGATTAAACTTTTTATCATTATATAGTGACCTTCATCTTTTTTAATTTTTGATAGCTTAAAGAGTATTTTGTCTGAGATTAAAATTGCAACTCCAGGTTTCTTTTGTGTTCCATTTGCCTGAAATTTTGCTTCCCATCCTCTTACTTTGAATCTGTGAATGTCCTTTCTGGTGAGATAAGTCTCTTGGAGACAATAAATTGTTGCTTTATGATATTTTATCCATTTTGCCATTCTATGTCTTTTCAGTGGTACATTTAGTTCATTCACATTCAGACTAATTATTGAAATGTGAGAGTTTATTCCTGTCATGGGGTTCTTATAGAGGTGTTGTTGATCCTATTTGTTTGTTGTGTTTCTTTTGATTTTGGGGTTGATTCGTGTGTGTTTTCAAGCTTTTTCCTGCACTCTTGTGAAGAATGTTGTTGTCTTTTTTCCTTTTCTTCTGTGTTTAATACTTTCTTAAGTGTTTATTGTAGGGCTGGTCTAGAGGCCGTATAAGTTTTTAGGGATTGAATGTCTGGGAAAGATTTTAATTCTCTCTCACGAATGAAGCTTAGTTTGACTGGGTAGATTATTCTTTGTTGAAATTGATTATCTTTGAGGACTTGGAAGATTAGGCTCCAAGCTCTCCTAGCCTGAAGGGATTCTGGAGATAAATCTGCTGCTATTCTAATTGGTCTTCCCCAGTAGGTAGTCTGAACTTTTTCTCATGCTGCCTTTAGGATTTTTTATTTTATCCCTACTTTGTTTAAGTGAATGAATTATTATGTGTCTGGGAGTTGGTCTTCTCATTTGTTGTCTTGTAGGGGTTCTCTGAATCTCTTGTGTTTGGATTTTCATGTCACTGATGAGATGAGGGAAGTTTTCTTGAATAATTTCATGGAATGTTTGTTCCAGGGTTGTCTCTGTCTCTTTTTCTGCCTCAGGAAGTCAATTACTCTTAGGTTTGGTCTCTTGAAGTAATTGCTCATCTCTTGAAGGTTTTGTTCTGTCTTTTTAAGCTTCTTTTCTATGGATTGGACAGTTTGGGTTAGTTCTATATTTTGGTCCTCAAGCTCTGAGATTCTTTCTTCTGCTTGGTTAAGTCTGCTTTCCATGCTTATTAGTTTGTTATTTATTTCAATCACAGTATTCTTTGCTGCTGTCATCTCTGTTATCACCTCCTTCCTATTTTCCTCTTGTCTCTCCTCAATTCTTTTTCTTATTCTCTCTATTAGTGTCTTGATGTCTGGGTTTGTAGTATGTGACCAGTCATTCTGGGGGTTCTTCATTGTTTGCGATCTGAAGTCTGTTTTCTCATTTCTGATCTCCCAGGAGTCTGTATGAGATCTATATTTTTCTTTTGGTTTTTCTTCATTTGTGTAGATTTTCCTCCTCACTTTTTCCTCCCCCCACTCCTTTAATTTTGTTGTTCAGGGGTGGCAGTGTTGCTTTTTACTTCTGTTTGCTTGATCTCCTATTCCTCCTTGTGTGAATCCTCTAGCTTTATTTACTTCTGAAGTTTGACTGTGAGTTGAGGATTGTACTTTTTTTGGGTAGTTTTGAGATTGAATTGAGGGGGAAACTGTGATTCAAAATCTATCTGTAGATCACAGTATCCACTGACAGTTGTATGAATACCCTGGAACCTGCTTCCCACTGCCTTGCCATCTGTCCATGCAGTAGGGGAATAGGCTTACTCCCTGCAAGCAAAATGTGGTAAGAAAAAGGAAAGGAATGGAACAAGGGAGGGGAGGAAGAGGAAGGTGGAGAGTGAGAAGAGTAAGAAGGAAAACCAGACAAACATACTGACTAATAAATAAAAAGAGACACAAAGACAGAAAAGAGTAAGAAAAACAAAACAAAACAAACCCCAAAGAAGCAAAAAACTAAAGCATACAGGCAATCATACAGACACACAAGCCAATCAACCTCCTTAATACTATTCCTTTACACAAGCATGAAGTCTAAAGGAAAAAAAAATCAGTAAGCAAACAGAGGCAAAGCTAGTACAGAAACACTATCAATTGTAGTAAGAAGAGAGAAAAAGAGAGAAAAAGAAAAAGGATAGTAAAACAAAAATACAAACAATACAAATAGGAAAAAAATAAAAACAAGGGAACTAAGTCTGCTCTTAAATCATTCCTCTAAGTCCAATGTCCTTTCAGATCTGATCTCTAGTTCTCATTGCAGGCTGGTAGGGTTATTCAATGCTAGGATTTGATGCCTCGGGCCTGCTGTAGGGGGAGGTTTGTTCAGATCTAAGCTCAGTCAGCTTGCTGCCTGAGAAGTCTGTCATTCAAATCTGACCTGTGTCTGATCTAGTATAGGGAGGGGTTTTGGGCCCTTCCAGTTTGATTTTGTTACCTTAGTTCTCAAACTGGAGGTGGGCAGAGCTAGGCAGAGCCCATGTGCTGGGTGGGTCAATGCAGTCTCTGCATGGTCTCAGGGCTCTAGCTGTTATCTGACCCATCTGCTGGGCCAAACTGGGGGTAGGTACGGAGTGTGGAACAGTCAGGAGTTGCATATCGGTGTGGTAGTGGGTGGCATAGACTGGGTGGAGCTGTGTAGCAGTCATGGAGACTTGGAGCTCCATGGGCCTGGGATTGGGGGCCGCTTTGGGCAGAGGGAGGGAGCTGCCACAGGAAGGAGCAGTGGCCTGGCCTCTTCAACAGTGTGGTGCTTGGAAAGAACTCCACTACCAGGAATCTCAAGCTGATCTGGGCAGGGCAGCGACTGCAGGAGGGAGCAGCAGTGGCAGCGGCTGAGCCAGCAGTGCAGTGTGTGGAACTGAGTTATTCCAGAACTCTCATTCTCTTAGCCTGTGTTTTCATTTGCTGAATCTCAATTGAATCCGCTTTCCTCCTCCACATAAAGAGATGGTGATTTCCAACACACAGATGTAGGATCTGTGCAAAGCAGAATGTGCAGCTTTCACTTCACCTGTCATTCAAATCTGACCCATCCAACTCTCTGCCTCGTGATCGATGCTTTCCTACTAAGATGGAAAACAGGGCAAAAATGTTCCCTTTCACCATTCAATTCAACATCATACTAGAACTTTTAGCAAATGCAATAGGATAAGAAAAGTAAGTAAATACAGATTGGAAATGAAGAAATAAAACTGTTTATGTTTGCAGATGACTTCTTTATTTATGCAGAATCAAAAAAATCAACCAAAAATTCCTGGAACTAATAAGTAATTATTAGCAAGGTTTCAGGATACAAGGTTAATAAACAAAAGTCAATTGCCTTTCTACATGCCAGCAAGGAGCAAATGGAATTTGAAATTTAAAGAACAACACCATTTACATTAGCACAAAAAAAGTTAAGTATAAATCTAATAAAATATGTACAAGCTCTGAGGAAAAGTAAAAATACTTTGGAAGATATGTAAAAAGAACTAAATAAGTGAATAGATATTTCATGTTTCTTGGATAGAAAACCTCAATATTGCTAAGATGTTAGTTCTTGCTAACTTGATCTATGTATTCAACACAATTCCAATCAAAATCTCAGCAAATTATTTGGTAGATGTTGACAAATTGATTTTAAATTTTATGTGCAGAGGTAAAAGACCAATAATAGTCAACATGATATTGAAAAAAAAGAACAAAAGTTGAAGGGCTGACACTACTCAACTTCAAGACTTTACTATAAAACTATAGTGGCCGGGCTTGGTGGCTCAGCCTGTAATCCCGCGCCTTTGGGAGGCTGAGGTGAGTGGATTGCCTGAGCCCGCGAGTTCGAGACCCACCTGGGCAGTGAGACCTCATCTCTACAATAAATAAAAAAATCAGCCAGGCATGGTAGTGCATGCCTGTAGTTCCAGCTACTTGGAAGGCTGAGGCGGAAGGATCGCCAGAGCCCAGCAGGTCGAGGCTGCGGTGTCCGGGAGCGGCCACTGCTCCAGTCTGGGCGACAGAGTGAGACTCCAACTCAAAAAATAAATAAATAAATAAATAAAACTACAGTGAAAAATATGGTATAATATTGGTAAAAGAATAGACGAATAGATAAATAGAACAAAATAGCCCACAAACAGATGCAAACAAATATGGTCTTTACCTTTGACAAAGGATCAAAGGTAATTTAATGAAGAGAGAAAAGTCTTTCAACAAATGATGCTGGAACAGTGGAATATCCACTTGCCAATAAGGATGTATGCACATTTATATAAAAGTCTGAGTTTGAACATATACTTATTTCTCTTAGTTAAATACCTAGATATATTTCTTGGGTCATATTGTTGGTGTATGTCAACTTTTAAAGAAACTGATAAGGTAACCAACACAGATTAAGCTCAAAATAGATGTTGTCAGTGAAAGGAGCTGGATAAAGGAATGCATATGTAATGATTTCATTTGTAGAAATTTTTTAAAATTCCAGACTGACTCATAGTGACCAAAGCAGATCAACAGATCAATGCTTGAAGAAAGGAAAGATTAATATTTGGGTACACATTTGATATGTTCATTATGTTGATTGTCTTAATGATTTGAAGGATATATATATATATATATATCCTCACACACACACACACACACACACACAACACACACACACACACACACACAAACACACACACACACCAAAATGTATCAGATTGTACACTTCAAATATATATAATTTACTGTAGGTCAATCACACATCAGTAAATTTTATATAATGCAATAAATAACACATTTGCTTTCACATTATCGGTGCAGATTATTAAATATCTAAAAGCAAATGTAACAATAAATATGTGATACAAAAATTACAAGGTTTTCTTAAAGTATATAGAAAAATCTGAGTTAATCTAAAAATATGGTATGTCTTTTCATATATAGGTTCAGTACTTTTGAAATTTGAAATTTTCTCTGAATTGATATACTAATTCAAAGCAATCACATTCAGACTTCTCTCTTTTTCCAGTAGGTTTAAGAACTTGATAAATTGATTTTAAACTTCATCTAGAAAAGCAAATTTGAATTCTTTCCAAGAAAGTTTTGAAAGAGAAGAATAATGATGAGAAGGATACTTTCTCAGTTATCAAAATTTGTTTTCATTTGACTGCAATCAAAACAGTGTGGTACAGAAATAGGAACTAAAGAGAACCATATAAATATGAGAACTCAGTATGTCATTTCAAAGCTGACATTTAAAATGAATAGATTTCTATTTGGAGTATTTAGCTATCAGATATGGAAATGGCAGTTTAAAGTTTAAGAGACTTTAGTTTTCACTTTACAACTTTTAGTACTGAGATTTTTACAGATAAAATTAATTACTTTAAACATATATAAATACGTGTGTGTGTATATATATTATATATATATATTATATATATATGCAGATATTAAAAGGAGTGATCTAATCAACACACACTGCCATGGGAGGATTTTTAAGATATAGTGTTGAGTGACAGAAGTAAATCACAGAATTGTAAGTATAATGTGATCCAGCTTATAAAAGAGAAAATTTTATATGTACACATACATGGTGTGTAGTATTGTAATTAAATGTATTTTAAAAGATTTAAGAAGATGTGTTCAGATTTCCCTTGGAGTGAATAACAAAAACTTCTTTCTCTTTTGTTGAATTATTTGAAATTTTTACAATGAATGTATTTTACTTTTGTAACTTAAAACTTTGAATTAAAAAAAAAAATTAGTTGGGCCAGGCACATGCCTGTAATCCAGCTACATGCCTATAGTCCAGCTACTCCAGAGGCTAAGGCAATGTGGAAGAATCACTTGAGCCAAGGATTTTGAGGTTACAGTGAGCTATGATCACACCTGGGCAACAGAGTGAGACACTATCTTAAAAAAAATCAATGGGGAAATTGGATGACTCATTATTAGGTCAGACCTGGTCCAAGGGATGGGTACGGGGTGTGTCTGTGATCTGAAAGATGCAAAGAATTGCACAGAAGTTAGATTGGAAAACAGTTTATCTAGATAGTAAATTAGAGAGAGAGAGAGAAAAGAGAGAGAGAGAGAGAGAGAGAGAGATTCACCTTCCCAAGGTAGCAGAGGGGGTCCAAAGCTAGAAAACATGGCCAGGACATAGGTCAGTGAGCAAATGGCCTGATCAATCTTAGCAAAGCAATGGCAACTGCTGTTTAAAGTTGAATGCCTTTTGACCTTCCTTTTGGTTGGAGGCAGGTCGTTAAGATGATTAGTTGGTGGTCTGTTTCACATCATCACAAAGGAGTAGGTAAGCGCACAGTTACTGACATCAGGTGATGGATGACAGGCAGATGGGTAAGTTAGTCACATGACTGTTGCCTTGTTGATGGAGTCTATGTCATAGAGGTCATGAAGGACTGATTAGGTTAACTTGTTTACAAAACAAGCTGGGGAGGAGGGTGTAAAGCAATTATCAATAGCTACCTCTGAGAAACCGGTTCTGTTCTTGGCTAGTGATTAGAAGGTAAATTAAAGTGAACTGCTAAAAAAAATGACAAAACTAAGCAGTGTTAAAATGGCTGCTTATTGGGTATATCAACTCCATCTTATGTACTTTCTTTAATTAATGGATGTTAGAATTGCCTTGCATTTAGCAAAGCAGACTTGATGCAACACAGAAAAATAAATTTCTTTTGGAGTAATATTTATTGAGTACTTAATGCTACATCACATAGTATGCGAGGATTTTTCTAGGTACTCAGTGAGTCATACAACAAAGAGAATGTGCAGGGTAGTGAATTCATTTCATAAAAAGAGTGAAGCTAAGAGAGGTTACCTATAGCAGTGCTGGGATTTTAATGCACATGCTCCTTTCTCTCCCTTTTTTTTCTTATTAGGTGTTGGCTTACATTTTTCTTAAGCATATCAGAAAAGTATTAAGTAGCTTTGGATGAAATATAATGCATACTGATAATTTTTTAAAATGACCTAGGAAGAATTCTTAAACTTTCTTAGAAAAGATAAGAAATAAAAAACAACACATACTCTTTTTCCTCATATTGTTATTTCACTGTTGGAGTACAATGTATTTCAAATTGTCTGGAATTCAATGACAGAAGACTCTGATTACCATAATCTTGAAGTGGAAGATCTAAATTTGACTCTGACACTGAAGTCTTCAATCATGATGTTATGACATGAAATCATAATGCAGTGTCATGCAGCGTTCTGTAAATAACCCTGTAATTACATCTTCTAGGGTCTTCTAAACTATGACTGTTTTCCCATGTGGAGGCCTATACTAGTCAGCATGCTTAATTTATTTACTTTTGTATCATAAAAATACTATGTGCCCATTGTTAAGTATTTAATAAGTACACTTAATATCAACTTCCAAAGTATAGAGACTTTACTTTTTAATCTCTCTCTTTCCCCTTAGTTAAAATTCTAAAATGGCAGGGATCATGTCTATTTGTTTATCACTGCATTCACAGCCAGGCTTATAGTGGTTGTTCCATAAATATTTAAATAAATAAATTAAAGTGATACTTTGTGCTTAGTTTCCGACTCTGGAAATATACCAATTGTAACATAGTTTATAAGAAATAGTTTAATCACATTTACTGTAATATCTTCATTATCTCTAAGCACTGATTTAGCCCTCATGTGAAACAGTTAACACCAAAAAACAAATAAACTTTCTCTGTCTGTCTGCTTGTTGCATAGTTAATACTTTTCTCCTCAATCCCTTTTGAGAGCTACATATCCAATTAAATGATTAGAAGGATGTACTAGAAACAGAATTATGAATCAGAAGATGTAATCATCTCTACGTACACTGCTAATAGCTGTGTGACCTCAATAGTAATTTCCATGAGGGCAGGTTCTCTGATTTATTCACAATCTACTCAACATTTGTTTAGCACACACGGATAAATTGGAAATTGCTTATTGACCTTAAAAAGGAAACTACAAACCAATTGTACCTCATACTTCCAACCTCAAAATAGGCAGAGTTCTTAATGCCATACTCAAGTCACTAAAGATATAATAGTCAATGAGGTAACAGAGGGGTAAAAGTAGTCTAAAAAAGGGATAAAGCTTTAAAAGAACCAATCCAAGCAGACTTTAGGCCATTGCTGGCTCCCTGGCCCCCATATCCAAAGCAGCAGGCACTGGTATAGAGTACCTAGAGCTGTGCCCCAGAATGTGAGAGAATCTCTCTTTAGGTACTGCATCTTGCCTTACAATTTTAAGTCTCTTAATCTCAGATTTTGTGACCCTGTTTCTTCCATGAAATCTATGCCATCTTCCTTTGGGTCTTTGGATTAATAATAAAATTTCCCAGTTATCTTGGCTTCCTTATAAGTTTAATGCCTGTTCCTCTCTCCAACCCCCCCCAGTCAACAATTTTACTATGGCAATATCCTATCTCTCCTCTTGAGCCTTCCTTACACTTGCACCCAGAAAACAGTTCCAACAGCCCAGCACCCCAGGCTCCCACACACATAATATATTATTAAATGGGCCCTGCACCAAACCTCTAGGGTATAGTGTTTCAGATCTATGTCAGTGAGGAGACATTTCACAGAGGACTAGATAAACAGTAGCATCAATTCTGCAGGAACTTCCTTTTAGTGGTGGGGCCAACAGTTCTAGCTATTCAATCAACACACATGGCATGGCAGCTCGCAGGGCAGTGTGGTGTTTATGCTAACCATAGACATCTGATTTACCTGGAACTTGAGCATCAACTCTAGGGATAGGAAACAAAATATTTATTTACCTCTAAATGCTTTCTGAATTTCACCTCTTCTGGCATTGTTTCTGGCATCTTCGCCTCTGAAAATATCACACAAATTTTGAAATGAGGAGTACCTTTCACCTTATGTAATCAAATGCCTTCATTTAATTTTAAAGTTAAAAGGTGAAATTATTAGTCTTTGTTGGGCAGCAACTTTACTACAATTTTTATTAATTTTTTTCTAAGTATTCTAATTATGTATGTCACAGTGATTTTAAAGCATTTCTTAAAGTGTTTTGTTTTTATTTTGTTTAAACAAATGCTTTGATTGAGCCTTTATTTTATCGTCTGTGAAATGAGGATACAGATGACAGCTAACATTTGCAGAGAGTTTGCTATGCCATGTCCTTGCTCAGCAACTTACAACAAAAGTAGTTATAGCTAAACTAGAAGTTCTTTTCACAGGAGGTCATTACTGCCCCTGCTGGCTCTGAAGGGATAGGAAGGACATGGACTAGGGTTCAGAATTTTGCTCACATATTTGACAATATATCAAGTGTCCTGACTCTCAGAGTAAAGATATATCGTCTTTGAGTGGCAAAGGTTGACTCTGAGAAAAACAAGGACAATAGGGAGAGTCAGGAAGAGCAGTGGTTATTTTCCATTAAATATTGTGTGAGGTATTTATTCTCCTCCTTCATCTTTGTTCAAAAGTAGATTGTCACTTCATCCGTGTCTTCCAAACTCACATTCTGGTGCAAAGTAAACACTTGAAAGGATCATACAATACATTATTATTTTCCTGCAGCATTAGTAGCAGTGGGGTGAAAATACATGATTCTCATATTTATTGGAGTTATCTGGTTTGAGCTGAACTAGAAGCTACAACTGACCAGATTTATTTGTTACCTTTTTTTCCTTTTGAACACATAGGAGCATTTACTTATTTTTTATTAAAGATGAAAATCACTCCTTGAAGTAAAACAAATGCAGCATTGACCTCATTATCCTAGACTTTGAACGTTTTCTCAGGGCTTTGAAGTTGAAATGCAGATTGACATACTGACTATAGCTGGCTATACCCCAGAAAGTTATTTCCTGGAGAAAGTAGCATCATAAATACAAACAAGAGAATGATGGTTATAATACACACACAATAGAATAACTCAAGGGATTGAAAGTTCTCTTACTGCTGTTACTATTTCAAAGTCAATAGTAAGTTAGGTCAGAATGAAATACATTGCTATATGGATAGCCCTTCAATAATAATAATTATAATAATTAATGACCTATTATAATTATTACTGGTCCACAGTATATCTAGCTATCTAGAAAGTTATAATAGTGAGCTGAATATTGTCTCCCCCAAAATTCATGTCCATTCAGAATCTCAGAATGGCTTTATTTGGAAATAGGCTTTTTGCAGATGTAATCAGTTAATCTAAGATAAGAGTATACTGGATTAAGGCTGGCCTTAAATTCAAATACTGACATATTTATAAAAATAGGAGAGGACACACAGAGATACCTATGGGAAAGATGCAAAGATTAGAAGGTTGAAACAAGTAAAGGGATGCCAAGTGGTGCAGGGAGCTACCAAAGCCAGGAAGAGGCAAGGATGGATGCTTCCCTATATCCATTAGTGGGAACATGGCCCTGCCGACACCTTGATTTGGGAATTTTAACCTCCAGAAATGGTGAGACAATAAATTTTATTTTAATGGTAATTGGTGATGGCAGCCATAGAAAACTAATATAGGTGATAAGTGTATCCTTTTAACTACCTTGAGTTTGAACCTGGTCCCCCCAATTATGTGCTAGAGTCCTTGAACAAGTCACACTCTCTCTCAAAATGTGCTGACCCACCTATAAAACTGAGATAATGATATTGACCTCAAGGTTGCTGTAAAAATTAAGTGCAATGATACATGAAAGGCGCTCAGTAAAATGCTAGGCATGAAACCAGTGCTTAATATAGCAGTAGTAGCAGCAGTTGCAGTTAGTGTTCAGTGTGACAACAATGAGGTGCAAAACTACCAGATCTTGTAATTAAATGTTCTTCTAGAATTAAAGAGAGTTTTATACCTCTCCTACAAACCTTGAAACAGTCTACCTGAGTGATATAGAAAACAAAAAAAGAAAACCACCCTTTGTCACCCGAACATGTTTATAATCCAAGCCACTTGCCATAACCCATCTTAAACTCTGAATTCACACTTGTTTCTGATACTGCTGAATGTCCTTGCTATTCCACTTTTGTTTTTGTTATTTTCATTTGTCCCGGTTGAACACAATTCCTATGTTTGTGATCTTTAGCTGCAGAAACTTTGCCATAATGAGATGCTCCTTTAGTATCTCCATTTCCATGCAAGTTGTTCTCTATAACTTTATATCGGTAGCAGGTGGTAGAGAGTCCAGAAAGACAATTACAGTGTGATTATCTGAGGTCTCAGGCAATAGAAATTTTTTTTATTCTTTTA
This sequence comes from Cephalopachus bancanus, assembly GCA_027257055.1. Lineage (NCBI taxonomy): Eukaryota > Metazoa > Chordata > Mammalia > Primates > Tarsiidae > Cephalopachus > Cephalopachus bancanus. Next base: position 957,932 of record JAPVLO010000461.1, on the reverse strand, counting down.
ATTTTTATTATAAAGATGTGGGGTACATTTCAGGGTTAGGTATGTAAACAATGATCATGCAGGAACCCTTGTTGATGAGGTATGCCCCTCTCTCCCCTTGTAGTTTCCCTCAACTGCCAATCCCATCTCTCCTCCCCTGACAGTTTCCCACTACTGCCAGTCCCTTTCTTTTTTTTGAGTTGGAGTCTCACTCTGTCACCCAGACTGGAGTGCAGTGGCCGCTTCTGGCCACCGCAGCTTGACCTGCTGGGCTCCGGCAATCCTTTTGCCTCAGCCTTCCAAGTAGCCTGAATTACAGGCATGCGCTACTATGCCCAGCTGATTTTTTTATTTATTGTAGAGATGAGGTCTCGCTGCCCAGGTGGGTCTTGAACCCACAGGCTCAGGCAATCCACTCACCTCAGCCTCCCAAAGATGCGGGATTACAGGCTGAGCCACTGAACCCGGCTAACCAGTCCCTTTCTTATAGCATTATAATTATTCAAGGTCCATTTACGAGTGAGAACATATGGAACTCTGTTCTTAGTTTCTGTGATAAATCACTGAGTATGGTCAACTCCAAATCCATCCAAGTTTCTGCAAAGTCCATATATTTGTCCTTCTTTATGGCTGCATAATATTCCACCATGCATACATATCACATTTTTTAAATCTAGTCCTGCTTCGATGGGCAATACGCTTGGTTCCATGTTTTTGCTATTGTGAATAGCACTGCAACGAACATATGTGTGCAGGTATCTTTTTTGTAGAATGATTTGCATTCTTCCGGGTATATTTCCAATAGGGGAATTGCTGGGTCATATGGAAGGTCAATTTCTAGTTCTTTCAGGAATCGCCACACTGTCTTCCAAAGAGGTTGAACTAGTTTGCATCCCACCAGCAGTAGAAGCATTCCCTTTTCTCCACGTCCTCGCCAGCATCTATTGCTGTTTGTTTTATTAATGATGGCCATTCTTACTGGGGTTAGGTGGTATCTCGTGTGGTTTTGATTTGCATTTCTCTGATGATGAGAGAGGCTGAGCACTTTTTCATGTGTCTGTTGGTTGCTCATATAACTTCTTTTGAGAAGTGTCTATTCATGTCTTTTGCCCACTTTTTAAAGGGGCTGTTTGCTTTTTTCCTTTTGGTGCGTTTGAGTTTCTTGTAGATCCTAGATGTTAGGCCTTTGTTGGTTAAACAGTAGACAAATATATTTTCCCATTCTGTGAGCTGTCTCCCTGCTCTCTTGATGGTTTTTTTTGCTTTGCAGAAGTTCGTTAATTTGATGAGGTCCCATTTATCTATCTTATTTCTTAAGGTATTGGCCTTTAGGGTTCTGAATAGGAATTGGTTCCCAGTTCCAATTTCCATAAGGGTGTCTCCTGCATTTTCTAAGATTCTTATAGTTTGAGGTTTTACATTCAGATCTTTTATCGATTTGGAGCTAATTTTTGTGTATGGTGACAGGTAGGGGTCCTGTTTCAATCTTCTGCATGTGGTCAGCCAGTTTTCCCAGTACCATTTACTGAATAGGTTCTCCTCTCCCCAGTGCTTGTTGTTGGAGGCTTTGTTAAAGATGAGTTGGTTGAGGAATTGAGGTTTGCTTCCAGAATCTCTATCCTTTTCCATTGGTCTATATGCATGTTCTTGTACCAATACCAGGCTGGTTTGTTACTATAGCCTTATAGTAAAGTTTGAAGTCTGGAAGTGTGATACCTCCTGCTTTGTTTCTTTTGCTAAGGTTTGTTTTAGCTATTTGTGGTCGTTTATGTTTCCATACGAATTTCTGCATTTGTCATTTTCAGGTCTGAGAAATATGATGTTGGTAATTTAATGGGTATTGCACTGAATCTGTAGACTACTTTTGGTAGGATGGACATCTTAACAATGTTGATTCTTCCTATCCATGAGCATGGAATATTTTTTCATTTGTTTGTGTCTTCTTGGATTTCTTTAAGCAGTGTTTTGTAATTTTCATTGTAGAAGTCTTTCATTTCTCTGGTTAAGAAGATGCTGAGATATTTTATTTTTTTGGTGGCTATTGTGAATGGGATTGTGCTTTTTATTTGGATCTCTGCCTGCTTGCTGTTGGTGTGAAGGAATGCAACTGTTTTTTTCACATTTATTTTGTACTCTGAGACTTTCCCAAAGTCCTTTATCAGTACAAGCAGGTGTTCGACAGAATCCCTTGGATTTTCAAGGTATAGGATCATATCATCAGTCAAAGAGGGATAACTTGACTTCCTCTTTTCCTATTTGGATACCCCTGATTTCCTTCTCTTTTCTAATTGCCTGAGCTAGGACCTCCAACACAATATTGAACAAGAGGGGTGAGAGTGGGCAACCTTGTCTTGTTCCAGTTTTCGGGGAAATGATTCTAATTTCTGTCCATTTAGCAATATATTAGCTGTGGGTTTGTCATAGATGGCACTGACTATTTTGAGGTATGTTCCTTCTATGCCTAGGTGTTTGAGGTTTTTATCAAGAAGGGATGCTGGATTTTATCAAAAGTTTTTTCTGCATCTAATGAGATAATCATGTGGTTCTTGCTTTTATATCTGTTGATGTATTTAATGACATTTATGGCCTTGTGAATACTGAACCAGCCCTGCATCCTAGGGATGTAGCCTACTTGGTCATGGTGGATGATATTTGAGATGTTTTTGGACCCAATATGCTAGAATCTTGTTGAGGATTTTTGCATCTATGTTCATAAGGGATATCGGCCTGTAGTACTCTTTCTTTGTTGGATCTTTACCCGGTTTGGGTATCAGTGTAATGTTAGCTTCATAAAATGATTTGGGGAGAATTTCATCTTTCTCAAGGCAATAGAAAATTAGCCCAAGGAGGCAGCAGCTGTGGAGATAGGCTACAAGGAAAGTGGTTGCAGGTCTGTGTTTTGATCATATATAACCAGTAGACAGTTATAAAATGTTCGTGATCCCTTGAACTTTAGGTAAACAAAAGAATTGGAAAGAACTATAGATAAAAGTGATATTATTGACAAGTTGAGATGTCACTTCATAATATAAAGCAACTTGTAGAATCTTAGAACTTGGGTGGACTTCAAACTATATAGCCCAGAAATTCTTAACTAATCAAAATTAGAAATCATTTCTATATCATAATACACACACAATCATACATACTGTTTTTCATAGACTTCCTGAACTGAGAGGCCAGATGTCATGTAAAGAATCCCTGACTAGATTCAAATGTTAGTGTGTTTAAGTGAAGGAATAGAAGTCTAGTCAGGGTACATAATCTACCAAAAATGGTATGGGGTGTAAGTAACAGTGCAAAGACTAAGTTGAATCTACTAAATGCTGACTCTGCAGGATATTGATAGAGAAAGAAAAAAATGTGTTCTTGATGTTAGTCAAGAAATTAGCCCGAATGAACCAGAGAAGTAGTTTAGGGTGGTAAGAGGAGGGAGTTTATTTATTTATTTTTGTGGTTCTAAATTTTCTTTAAAAATTTTTTTTTTTATTTTGAAGATGTGGGGTACAATTCAAGGTTAGGTATACAAATGTTCATTATGCAGGTACCCTTTTTGATGAGGTGTGTGTGTGTTCCCTCCCCTGACAGTTTCCCACTACTGCCAATCCTCCCTCCAACCTCCACCCGGCAGTTTTCAATCCTCCCTCCAACCTCCACCCCTGCTAATCAAGGGGAAGGAGTCTAAATCTTTGGTTATTTAAGTGGTCAATGTTATGGTTAAAAAAATTATTCTAGCAGATCTTGAAGGAGTGCTTATGGTTCTTGTAGACTGGTAGAGATCACCAGTTAGAACAGCCACATATACCTACAACTGAATGACTCCATTTGAAGGCATGTGCAATCTGAGGCATAAGAATTTAGTTCATTGGGAGAAAGGCATATTATGAAAATAGAAATAGTTCCTTATTTTGATTTTCTCGTTAACTTCCTGAGTATCTTTAAGCAAGTCATTTAACCAAATCATCTATGAAATAAGAGGTGTTTTACTGGGGGAAGTTTAAGGTACCTCTTATCTTGAAAATGTAATGCCCCAGTGATCTGTTTACTGTGATTTAAAGAGATCTGAAGCTTTGCTAGTGGCTAGTGTTTTCCTGTTAATACATATGAGGACTGCCCGGTCTAGTAGACACTGGTTTTTGCAGCAAGTGCAATGCCAACTGGGTTGCATTTCTCCCATTACTGGAGCTTGTCCTTTAGAGCTGTGAATGTTATCACCCTGTTTGATTATGACTATCCATACTTACACAGCAAGATACTTCCAACAGTTTTATCTTGGAAGTGCAGTATTTAACATCCCACATGAACATGTAAAAAAAGAAATCCTGAAATATTAGACCATCTATATGGAACAAATTAATGTTTCAATATTTCCCTAGTAAATCTGAAAAATAACATCAAGATGATCTATAGTCATTTTACTTCAAGGTATAAATGTCATATTGGAAACAAATCCGTTATTGTGATAATTTTCATCTGTTTCCCATGGGGGGAACCCCTGTTTGGTAAGTTTGGAGCCAGTAAGCCAAAGGGGAGTTTTTGCTCATCATTTGATATTAATGAAGCATCTGTTCATAAGATACTATGCAAAAGGAAATTATATTACCTGAATTCCCCCTTTATAAACTTTTTCTGTTATGGTCTAGCAGCACAGACACAGTATAGTCCTAAAAGCAATGGTATAAGGGAGGACATTGTCATGTACGGTTTAATATAAACTAAAATGTAAAGTAGTAGCTACTAATGTAGTCTTCTAATACATGAAAAAGTGATTTATTTAAAATTGAAGACAGATGGGACAGGATTTTCAATTTCAGTGTAGGATCTGTATTTGACTTTTTAATCTATTTAATTAAAAAGTTTATGAGGGAAGAACATCTGTAGAACCATGTTTTTTAGAACTTTTCACACAATGTACTAACCCTTTAAACCTGGATTGGTGGGAAAAGGTGTGGACATTGTAACAAATCTTGTGATAAAAAGGCATGGCTTACTGATGAACTTTGGGAAGCTTATTAATATGTATTGTTTAGAGTATAAAGGTGTTTAGTTTAGTTTTATTTTTAATTGTCTGACCACATCTAAATTAACTGTGACATGGGGACACAGACAGGTGAAAACTTTACCTGAGGATTATTCACCATTTTATTAGAGCAATACATACATGTATGGGTAGGGGTGTGTGTGTGTGTGTGTGTGTGTGTGTGTGTGTGTGCGTGTGTGTGTGTTGATAAGAATACAAGAAGACAACTGAAAGTTGGCTGTATTCTGATCTTTTTTCCTTCTTTATGCTGCGTTAATGCAGATTTGGTCTATGAGTTACTAACCCAAGGGAGACTGGAAGTGGATTTTAGTCTGGATTTTGTTTCCATGGTAACTCATCAGCAACCATAGCTTGTTCTACTTATTTTTCTAGCTGTTTAACTGGCTTAGATTTTGATTTTAGTGTAGTGAAAAAGATTTGACTATTTGTAAGAGTTACACCAAGTGCAAAGAATCTGAGGAATAAGAAAAGATTGATTTCCAGGGGGAAGAGGTTATTAGAAATATGGGGCTTATTGATGCTGATCTTGCCAACGTTACCAGAATTAGAAACTGGAGGTGTGATTATATTGTCATTTAGTCAGAGAATACAGGAATATATACATCCCAGCTACTGCCAATCAAGGTCCCTGAAGGAGAGAAAGACATTAAAGGGTCTCCAGCCAGTCAAGCAAGAGTTGTTGATAAGAGTTTAGGTCCCAAAGCAATGCAGGAAGCTGAAAAGCAGCAACACGTGGGGCTCTGTTTCCTCTCAAGAAGCATCAGAACAAACAAGAGGGCATAGACTTCTCCATCTGTATCACAGCTCTGGCCCCAAACCCACTAAGCAGATCTTAGCACTGGATCTGCTAGGAAGAAACAGTGAATTAATTATCCTTCAACTTTGTCAGACAAAGAACGTGAAAGAGATTGCCTCCAATGTTTGGTGATGAGTTAGAGTAGGAAAAAGAGTCTCCATAAAAGACAGCCCACCATGGGTCAGTTCATCTTTCTAGAAGGAAAGATAGGTGTAAAAGAAAAGCTTGCCACATACGTCTGTGCTGAGGTTGATCTTCATGACTCCTATCACCAATGAAAAGACATTGTTTGAGCCCAAGAATCTGAACCATGAGAGAGAAAAAGAATTGAACTTGAACATTGTCCCCTAGATGTAAATGAAAATGAACATTCAGCTCCCATTTTCCGTTTTTTCAACATCCATGGACAAATTTGTTAGCCATCCTGAGGAGAACTGTTATTGACTCAGAGACACCTTGAATGTTGAAACCAAATTTGAACATTTGAAATCATCAGGCCTGCCTGCTTATGCCCCAGCAGTAACTCGCTCAGCATCACAACAAAGTTACAAAGCCAGGACTGGGACTCAGACGCCGATCCGATGGTCTGTTACCCACACCTGGCTGCTCTACTTCTATTATTTTACCCGCTCTTTCTTGCATCATTTTTTCTTCCCTTCACATTCATTTGTGGGTTTTAAGTGGTTGTTTTTTGGGCTCTGAGCCCAGTTTGGTTAAAATTTTGTGTATTATTTGTTTAACACCCCAGATTCTGTTTGAGGTAGAGCTTCCATAGTATTATTGTCATTGAATTCTCTATTTTAAGTGTATGGTGAAAATAAAAACCTGAATTTAGTTCTCAAGAAAGCCTTTTTATTATGAATTTATACAATAAGATGACAGCACCTTGTCATTTGAAGAGGCAAAAAAGTGTAACTAAGCGCATGTCATTTTGGGGGAGAACTCTTTGCTGACCCTTCATTTGGTAAATCAAGTATTTTCTTTGAGAAGACCTACTTGGCAGCACTTAAAGAGTTCTCATCTTTACTCTGTATTCTCATGATACTGGGTTTAAAGGCAATTATAGCATTTGCCACCTTGTTATAATTCCCTGTTTCCCTATAAACTGGCCCATGCCGGGCCCTGCAATAGTTTTCAACTTTAATGAGGACAATACAGGGCAAGATCCTCTGCCATCTGCCCTTTTTTCACCTCTCAGCTTAATTTAGTGCCATGGCCGTTCTCACAGCACTCTGGGCCCACTAACCTGTTATTTCTCTCATAACTCCTCTTCTTTTTGTAGTACTTATATGTTAATTTATCATACTTCTTTGATTATATATTCATGTTGAAGGAGAGAGATAGGGTAATTCTTGAAATATGATCCCTAGACAGATGGGTCAAAATGTTCCTACCATGGTAAGGGCAGAGGTGGATGAGGAGGTGAGTGCACAGGTGCCAGCAGAGGCCTGGACCATCATGTCTTTGTCAAGTGTAGAACCAACCCTTGAAGAGAAAGACTATGGAGAGTGGGCAAGAGTGATATAACTCTTACTCTTATGTGATCAGTTTCTTTATCCGTTTCCATATATCTCATAGTATTTCGTCTCATGCTGCATCCCAGGTACTCATATGTTCTTTACAACATCCAAGATGTAGGAACTACTAGTTTCCTTAATTTATGACCGTACATGAATTCAAACTAGGTCATCTAGCTTTACAGTCCACCCTCTTAACCACTTCTCTCTGCTGCTTCCCTGGTGCCTACCTCACAGGTATGCTAGGAAGATAAAGTGATATGATGCTTATGAAGCATGTAGCACAGTGCCTGGTATGTAGCAAGAAAGCATTAAAAGATTCATTGGCTTATTGTTTAAAGAGAATAGGGAAAGGTTGTGTCAGTTATAGGTAATAGGAAAGCCTTCTCACAGGGAAAAAATGAGAAGATAACTGAGCTGTGACCAGTGTCCATTTAGGATAAACAGTTTTTGTACAACTTTTCTCCAGCAGTGCTAATATTTTAGAAAGGATTTAGTTCCTATATGAGCATGATGGTGTGAGATAGCAATTTTCTTCTTTTCCTTCCAGTATGCTTTTCATACTAAAGCAAAAAGATGAATGGGGGAAAACCTGGTAACTTCCTTTTCAGTTAAAGTAAGTGATAGATGTAATGTGCTGAGTCAAAGGTGCTCGAGGGCTGCCTAAAGTGGCTAAGATCTCCACAGAAGCCATGTGGGATGAAGAGCAGCACAACTTTATCAGGAAGATGAGAGTTAGGGGTGGATGGGAAATAAAAAGCAACATAGAACAGGGATAAAAGGATAAATATACTGGCTGGAATAGCTGAGAGTCAAAGTCATGCTTAAGACACTACAAATCAACTATGATGCTCAAAGCACTCAGTAAAAGAGAAATACATGAATACATTCTTGACATTATAAAACTGCATTAATCTCAACTCAAAAGCAAGAATCAAACAATAGGACAGGACTAGACTTATTCTTGACTGAAGGTAGGAACATAAAAAGGAAGCCTCTATCGTCATTATTGTTTGACATTTATTAGATGTACAATTAGATGAGAGAGAGACAGATGTTTCATTGTAACAAAGTTTAAAAGGAGGTGGTAAGGTGAATTTTGTAGTATGTGAGTTTTATTTCAATAAAGCTGTTATTTCAAAAGGTGGTGATACTGCTCAAAGAAATCAAAGGTGACACAAACAAATGGAAGAACATCCCATGCTCATGGATTGAAAGAATCGATATTAAGATTTACCCAAGGCAGTCTACAGATTCAATGCAATTTCTATCAAAGTGCCAGCATTATTTTTCCAGACCCAGAAAAGACAGCACAGGAATTTATATTGGGAGTCCAAAAAGAGTCCAAATAGCTAAAGCAATCCTCAACAAAAAGAATAAGCCCAGAGGCATTACACTTCCAGACCTTCAACTTTACTACAAGGCTACAGTAACCAAGACAGCATAGCACTGGTACAAAAATAGACACATAGATCAGGACAAGGAATCTGGAAATAAAACTACAGGTATTCAAACTACTCAATTCAACCAAGCCATCAAAAACAAACATTGAGGAGAAGATACCATATTTGGCAAATGGTGCTAAGAAAACTGGCTAGCCACATGTGGAAGAATAAAACTAGACACTTACCTATTACCATATACCAGATTAACTCAAAATGAATCAAGGACTTAAGCTTGAAACCCCAAACTATAACACTATTAGAAGAAAACTTAGGGAACACCCTCCTGGATATTGGCCTAAGCAATGAATTCATGAACAATTTCTCAAAAACAAATGCAATAAAGTCTAAAATTGACAGAAGGGACCTTATCAAGCTAAAGTATTTTACACAGCAAAAACAAACAAACAAAAATCAACATTAAAATTGCAACTCATAGAATGGGAAAAAATATTTGCAAGGTATTCAACTGATAAAGGCCTAACATCTAGGATCTATAAGAAACTCAAACAAATTGACGAGGAAAAAAGATACTAATGACCCCATTAAAAAATGGGCAAAGGACATGAACATTCAATTCTCAAAAGAAAACAAATGAGTGACCTACAAAAATAGGGGAAAATACTTGCCTTTACTGATCATCAGGAAAATGTAAGTCAAAGCTGCAATGAGATACTACTTCACACTGGTCAGGATGCCTTTCATTAAAAAGTCAAAAAACAACAGGTGTTGATGAGGCTGCAGAGAAAAGGGAATGCTTCTACACTGTTCATGGGAATGTAAGCTAGTTCACCCTTGTGAAAAACAATGTAGCGTTTTCTCAAAGAACTAAAAATTGAGCTACCATTTGACCCAGCAATCCCACTCCTGGGTATATACCTAGAGGAACATTAATCATTTTGCCAAAAAGACACTTACAGACATATTTCGTTGCAGTACTCTTCATAACAGCAAAAACATGGCAGCAACTCAGATGCCCATCAAAAATGAACCAGACAAAGAAAATGCGGTACATAGACATGATGAAATACTATGCAACCATAAAGAAGGATAAAGTCATGTCCTTTGCAGCAACATGAATGCAGCTGAAGCCCATCATTCCAAGTGAACAATCACAGAAACAAAAAACTGAATAAACATGTTCTCACTCACAAGTGGGCACTAAACATTGGGCACATGGTCTCAAAGGTGGGAAAAACAGATGCTGGGCACAGCTAAAGGAGGGATGTAGGGAGGATAAGGGGCACACAACAATTTATTGGGTACCATGTTCACTACTATGGGAGGAAAAGGCTTGTTAGAAGCCAAACCTTGCCTTCATGCTATTTACCTACATAGAAAATTCTCACATGTACCCCATAACTCTAAAATAAATAAATAAACAAACAAACACGCAAATAAAGAAATAAATAGCAGGTGGTAAAATGATTACTCTTTTGTAGATGATATGGATAGTATGATCTCATGCCTGGAAAATTTAGGAAGAACTAAAATATTAAACCACTGAAAATCCAGTTAAGAATTAGGGTACAGGAGGTCAAGAAGATGGCTGCCAGTCCAGCTGGACTGTGCGAGTCCTGGTGTGAGTGAGTGAGTGTATGTGCCAGTGAGTAAGTGGGTGTGTGAGTGGATGACTGAGTGAGGGTTAGGGAGCTAGTGGCCAGGGCTCTCCTGGTGCAGCGGCTGGTGCCACAGCTGCTTGGCTTGGACCCTAGTGATTCCCAGGATGTGGAAGCCGAGTGCCATTTTTAAAAAAATCAATAAAACCCTTCCAGGGAAGAAAATGTTGGGAGAGACTGACTAAGTGGGGGCTTGTGAGCAAGTGACCAGGGTCTGCTACAACAGCTGGTGCTGAAGCTTCTCTGCTTGGTCCCTGGCTCTTCCCAGGTCACAGAAGTCAAGTGCCATTTTTTTTTAATGGACAAAAGTTTTCCTGCAAAGCAGTAGTAGGGAGAGACTACTGCCCCCAGGCTCTGCCTCACCACTGCAGCAGGAGAGATTACTGGCTCCAGACTTTGTCTCACCACTTCAGCACCTGATACTGACAGCAGGAGCTATGGAGGGAGTCCAGAGGCAGAGTATCACAGAAAAGCACCCTCCCATCATCTTGAAGATGGGGCAGGAAAGTGCTTCAACTTGCTCACCACTGAGCAGCAGACCCAATCTCTGACTGGCAGAGCAACTACTCAGGGGTTGATCATGACCCAGAGGGAATATTCTGAAAGGACAAATTTCAGAGGGACCCGAGAGTACTGAGTCCCGGGCACCCCACACCCTACCCTGATCCAACCACAGGACAAAGGGTGTGGCCAGAAAATGACAAGGAAGGACTCCAAAGAGATCAGTAGTGAGTCCAGCGCTGACTCAAACCTCCTCTTCCCCAGCAATCCTCTGAATGTCAGACTCACACAGCTGGGCCATGACTGAGAGGAACAAACCAAGGCAGAGCCTGGATGTCAGTTGCAATGCAACTCCATTTCAGGATAGGCCTGGTTGGGGCACCCCGCCATGAGTACATACCTGAGGAAGAGACAATCTCACATCTCCCCACTGGAGGAGAGCTCAGTGACATATGAGTGGGAGGGGAGAACTACAGCCCCATCCACCTCCACTGCCTCTCCTCCTTCCCTGCTTCGGACCCTGGGGAAAGAGTGAAAGAGGTGGGAACTCTGCAGACCAAATTAGAGGAGCAATTACAGAATCTGCCACAAGAGGGCAGGATTTTTAATTTTTTTTTTGCCTGTTAGTTCATCTATTTTAAAAATATTTTTCCTTTGTGCATGAATGTGTATGTGAGGGTTTGATCTGCATGTCCCCAATTGTTTTCTTTTCTTTTTTGGTTTATTTCTTCTTTTGTTTGTTATTTTCTATTTATGTGTGTATGTGAATGACTGAGTGTTCATTTTTCAATTTAGTTGTTGTTGGGTTTTTTTGCTCTTTTTTCTTCTGTTTTTTTTATTTTTTATAGTTTAAGGTGTATGTCAATATATGTGTGAGAGTTCAAATTTAATTCCTTTTTCTCCCCCCAAGTCTTTCTGTTTTTCTTCTCCATTCACTGTGCTAGGCGTGTGTTCAGTTTTCTTGGGGTTTTTTGTTGTTGTTTGTTTTGTTTCACTTTGTTTTCATATTAGTTTGTTTTGGGTATGTGTGTGTATGTCTGTGGTGTGTGTGTGTGTTCAATTGTTTTTCACATTGGTTTCTGCTTTGCATTGTCATATAGAGTGGTGGTGGGTAGTGGGTCTCAGGGAAAGCATATCACAATTAGTGAACATTGCAATTTGCAAGTACTTACTGAATCTTAGCGCACCATCTCCTACCTTATTTGACTTTCAAAAACTACAAGAGACAGAAAAGCTTCCCACCCACAGTCCTATTTCAAAATAGAAAAAATCCAAAACCCAGGTCAGGGAAGAATAGAGGGCTGAGCAAACATCTGAAGGGAAAGCTGCTCCCATTGACCCAAAACTAAAGAGAAAAACAAGAAACCTGTCACAAATGAGTAAAAACAAAAGGAAGACCACAGGCAGTTTCAAGTGTAACAAAGAAACAACTCCTGAAAAATCATACCTTGGTGCCCAAACAATGGAAGTTACCAAAGAGTGACTCCAGAATATGGCAGGGATTAGGGAAAGGATAGAAAGAGTGAATAAAACTCAAGAAAGACAAAATGCAACACTGAAAGAACTTGTAACAGAGATTTGGGCAAAAAAAAATATCATGGAGGAAATAAATAACAAGGTGACAAGCAAGGAAAGCAGAATTAATCTAGCTGAAGAAAGAATCTCTAAACTTGAAGACCAGAACAAGGAATTAACCCAATCTGTAAAAAACATAGAAAGAAGACTCAGGAAGAAAGAAAAAGCTTACAAGAGATGTGTGGTTATATCAAGAGGCCAAACCTATGCCTGATTGGTACCCCAGAAGAAGAAAGGGAAATGCAAGTGGAGAACAACTTGGAGCAAGTATTTTAAGAGGTAATCCAAGAAAACCTTTCCCATCTCACCAAAGATGTGACCAGCCAAGTGTAAGAGATACAGAGAAGCCCCATAAGACATCAAATGAGAAGACCAACCCCTAGACACATAGCAATTTGCCTACACAAAGTAGGCACAAAAGAAAAAATCCTAAAGGCAGCAAAGAGAAAGGTCAGACTATCTACTGGGGAAAACCAATCAGAATAGCAGCAGACCTATTGACAGAAACACTACAAGCAAGAAGGGATTAGAGTCCAATATTCAAAGTCCTCAAAGATAAACAATTTCCACCAAGAATTTCCTACCCAGCCAAGATCAGCATCATCAGTGATGGAAAATTAAAATCCTTCCCAGACATCCAATCCCTAACAGATTATGCAGCTTCCAGGCCAGTTCTACTGGAAACACTTAAAAAGGTATTAAGCAGAGAAGAAAGAAAAGAAAAAAAAAAAAAGAATGATCACACACTTCCCAACAGAACAGCAGAACACAGAATCAACAGAGAATACAGTGGAACAAGAAACTTGAAAACACAACATACATCAACCTCAAAGTCCAAAGAAAACAAACAAGCAAAAAACTTTATAAAAACCTCATAACAGGGATAGAGAATCACATTTCAATAATCAGCCTGAATGTGAATGGAATAAATGCACTACTGAAATGACACAGAATGGTAAACTAGATAAGAAATGATGACCCTATTATTTGCTGCACCCAGGAAACTCATCTCACCACAAGGGATGCACACAGACTCAAAGTTAAAAGATGGAATACTACTTTCCAGGCAAATGGATCACAAAAGAAGGCAGAAGTCACGATCTTAATATCAGACAAAACAACTTTAAGCTATCAAAATTTTTAAAGGATGCAAAAGGACACTACATAATGATAAAATCATCAATCCATCAACAAGAAATATCCATCGTAAACACATATGCATCCAATACAAGAGCACCAACATTTATAAAGCAACTCTTACGTAAACTAAAAAAAGATAGTAACTCTAACACTGTTATAGCAGGGGACTTGAATACCCCTTTAACAGTCCTAGATAGATCATTGAGGCAAAATATCAGCAAGGAGATCCAGAGCCTAAACCTGACACTCAACTAAATGAACTTAATAGATACCTACAGATTATTCCACCCGGTGACTACAGAATATACATTATATTCATCACTTCATGGAAGGTACTCCAAGATTGAACACAATCTTGACCATAATCAAGCATAGACAAATTTCATAAGGTTGAAATAGTGCCATACACCTTCTCAGACTACAGTGGAATAAAAATAAATATCAACAACAACAAAGTTCCCCCAAGCCAACAAAGACATGGAAACTAAACAGCATGATTCTGAACAACTACTGGGTAAACACTGAAATCAAAGCAGAAATTTAAAAATTCCTGGAACAAATGAAAATGAAGAAACATCTTACCACAACCTCTGGTAGCCAAGAAATCAATTCTAAGAGGGGAATTTATATTGCTATGTGCACACATCAAGAAAATAGAAAGATCACAAGTTGAGAGTCTAACAAATCATCTAAGGGAGCTTGAAAGAGAAGACCACCAAAACCCCAACTTCTGCAGAATAATCCAAATCGCCAAAATAAGAGCCCAAATATGGGACACTGAAGACAAAAATATCATAGAAGACATCAACAGAACAGAAAGCTGCTTCTTTGAAAGAATTAACAAGATTGACGGACACCTAGCCAGAATGACCAAGAAAAAGAGAGAAAAAGCCCAAATAAACACAATCAGAAATACAAATGATCAAATCACAACTGACCCCAAAGAAATGCAAAAGATTATCAGAGATTACTATGTACACACATATGGAAAAACACTTGATAACCTAAATGAAACGGAGGACTTTCTGGCATCACACAACCTCCCCAGGTTGAAAAAAGAAGACATTTTGAGACACTAAATAGACCAATACTAACTGAGGAAATTAACTCTGTCATTTGAAAACTACCTATAAAAAAAAAAAACAAAACCCTGGACCGGATGACTTTCCAGCAGAATTCTACAAAAGGTACAAGGAGGAGCTCATTCTGATCCTATTGAAAGTATTCCAGGCAATTGAGAAATATGGAATTCTCCCCAAATCATTTTACAAAACTGACATCACACTGATACTCAACCAGGTAAAGATCCAACAAAAAAAGAGAACTACAGGCCAATATCCCTTATGAACATAGATGCAAAAATCCTCAACAAGATTCTAGCAAATCGAATCCAAAACCACATCTCAAAAATCATCCACCATGACCAAGTAGGATTCATCCCCAGGATGTAGGACTGGATCAACGTTCTCAAGACCATAAATGTAATAAATACAACAACACAGGTAAAAACAAGAACCACATGATAATCATTAGATGCAGAAGAATCTTGTGATAAAATCCAGCATCCCTTCTTGTTAAAAACCCTCAAACACCTAGGTATAGAAGGAACATATCTCAAAATAGTAAGTTCCATCTATGATAAACCCACAGCTAACATATTGCTAAATGACAGGAACTGGAAACCTTACCCCTGAAAACTGGAATAAGACAAGGCTGCCCACTCTCCCCCCTCTTGTTCAACATCGTGTTAGAACCGGGCTCGGTGGCTCAGACTGTAATCCCGCGCCTTTGGGAGGCTGAGGTGAGTGAATTGCCTGAGCCCGTGGGCTCATGACCCGCCTGGACAGCAAGACCTCATCTCTATAATAAATAAAATATCAGCCGGGCGTGGTAGCGCATGCCTGTAATTCCAGCTACTCGGAAAGTTGAGGCGGAAGGATCGCCGGAGCCCAGCAGGTCGAGGCTGCGGTGGCCGGGAGCACTCCAGTCTGGGCAACAGAGTGAGACTCCAACTCAAAAAAAAACAAAAAAAACAAAAAAAATTGTGTTGGAAGTCCTAGCTAGGACAATTAGACAAGAGAAGGAAATCAGGGGTATCCAAATAGGAAAATAGGAAGTCAAATTATCCCTCTTTGCTAATGATATGATCCTATACCTTGAAAATCCAAGAGAATCTGTCAAAAAATCTGCTTGCACTGATAAAGGACTTTGGAAATGTCTCAGGGTACAAAGTAAAAGTGCAAAAGACAGTTGCATTCCTATACACCAACAACAAGCAGACAGAGACCATAATAAAAAGCACAATCCCATTCATAATAGCCACACACACACACACACACACACACACACACACACACACACACACACACACAATGAAATACCTTAGCATCTTCCTAACCAGAGATGTGAAAGACCTTTACAATGAGAACTACAAAACACTCTCAAAGAAATCCAAGAAGACACAAACAAATGTAAAAATATTCCATGCTCATGGATAGGAAGAATCAACATTGTTAAATTATCCATCCTACCAAAGGCAATCTAAAATTCAATGCAATACCCACTAAATTAGCAGCATCATTCTTCTCAGACCTGGAAATGATAATACAGAAATTCACATGGAAACATAAATGACTATGAATAACCAAAACAATTCTTAGCAAAAGAAACAAAGCAGGAGGTATTTCACTTCCAGACTTCAAACTTTACTATAAGTCTGCAGTAATCAAAACAAGCTGGTATTGGTTCAAGAACAGACATATAGATCAATGACACAGGATAGAGATTCTGGAAGCAAAACCTCAATTTCTCAACCAACTCATCTTTGGCAAAGTCTCCAACAACAACCACTGGGGAGTGAAGAACCTATTCAGTAAATGGTGCTGGGAAAACTGGCTGATCACATGCAGAAGATTGAAATAGGACCCCTACCTATCATCATACATAAAAATTAACTCCAAATGGATCAAAAACCTAAATATAAAACCTCAAACCATAAGAATCTTAGAAAATGCAGGAAACACCTTAATAGAAATTGGAACTGGCAACCAATTCCTGATTAGAACCCTAAGTGCCCATACCATAATAAATTAGATAGACAAGTGGGACCTCATCAAACTGACAAACTTCTACAAAGCAAAAGAAACCATCAAAGAGCAGGGAGACAGCCCACAGAATGGGGAAAAATATCTGCCTGCCGTATATCTGACAAAGACCTAACATCTAAGATCTACAAGGAACTCAACATGCCAAAAGAAAAAAACCAAACAGCCCCATTAAAAAATGGGCAAAAGACATGAATAAACACTTCTCAAAAGAAGATTTACAGACTGCCAACAGACACATGAAAAAGTGCTCAGCCTCACTCATTATCAGAGAAATGCAAACCAAAACCACATTGAGATGCCACCTAACCCCAGTAAGAATGGCTATCATTAATAAAACAAACAACAACAGAGGCTGGCAACGATGTGGAGAAAAAGGAACGCCTCTACAGTGCTGGTGGGGGATGCAAACTAGTACAACCTCTTTGGAAGACAGTGTGGCGATTTCTGAAAGAACTAGAAACCCTCCATATGACCCATCTATCCCCCTATTGGGAATATACATGGAGGAACTCAAATCATTCTACCAAAAAGATACCTGCACAGGTATTTTTGTTGCAGCTCTATTCACAATAGCAAAAACATGGAACCAACCATGTTGCCCATTAAAGCTGGACTAGAGAAAAATAAAATTGGTACATATACACAATTGAATATTATACAGCCATAAAGTCAGACAAACATGGACTTCGCAGCAACTTGAATGGATTTAGTGTCTATTATACTCAGTGGTCTATCACAGAAACAAAGAACAGGGTACAATATGTTCTCACTCATAACCCGACCTTGAACAACTATCATAACACTATAAGAAAGGGATTGGCAGTAGTGTGAAACTTCCAGGGGAGGGGGGCTGGGATTGGCAGGTGTAGGAAACTGCTAGGGAAGGGAGGGGCACACCTCATCTACAAGGGCACCTGCATAATGAACATTTGTATACCGAACCCTGAATTGTACCCCACATCTTTAAAATAAAGAAAACAACTAGGGTATAATTAATATACAGATATCTATACCTTTCATATATGTAAACAACAAGCAAAGGAGGCGTTTCATACTTGAAGTAGGAAAGTAGCAATACAATTGGTAAAACTGAGTGATATTTCAGAAAAAAAATGCTGAATCTATCTTATATGCATATACCAAGAAAAATCCTAAATGCATTAAAAATTTAAGTGGGAAAATAAAATTATGAAATTGCTGGAAGAACATATGGAAGGAGTGTATTATAACCTTGGTGTAGGGGAGGTCTTACTAAATAGCTCCTAAAATCTAGATGCTTTAAAAGATTGATGACTTCAAGTAGGTACATTTTCCAAAAACACTTGCATAGCAAAACTCAACATAAGCAAATTCAAAATGCAAATGACTAAATAGGACAAAGCCTTATAATTCACTTGTGGATAAAGACTAATTCATATCTGCTAGACATTAATCTAAGAGTGAGGATTATATCAGTAACTCTAACCAATAAAATATCTGCTTTCTTATACCTTACATTCTAGTTCATCTACAACTTGTGTCTTCCTCATGTATAGAGACCTCTAGAAATTAAGAATAACACCATCTACTTAATTAGAAAAGGCAAAAAAAGATGAAGAGTTGGTTAAAAACAAAGAGAATACAATGCAATGAATTAGGCATACAATGATTATTGACCAATAAAACAGAATACCAACTCCACTCATAAGAGAAATATAATTAAAACTTTACCCACATACTTTTTTTTTAATCGGACTAAGAAAATCTAGATGCTTATCATGGTCTGCTAGTGAAGCTCTGAAAGACAGACTTACATTCTCCGTGGGAGTCTAGAAGTATGCCCTCAATTTGAAGGTGATTTGGAATATCTACTAAAAATACACAACCAAAGACCCTCTGAGCCACGAACTCTTCTTGGAGAAATTTATTTACTTGTTTATTTATTTTATTTGTATAAATGTGTGAAATACAAATGCATTTTTGCTGCATGCATATGTTGCAAGGTGATGAAGTCAGCACTTTAGGATATCTGTCACCTGAATAATGAACATTGTACCCATTAACTAATTTCTCATCATCCACCTTCCTCCCACTCTGTCACCCTTCAGAGTCTCCATTGTTCATCATCTTTTGAGGAATTAGGACTCAAATGTTTTTATAGGTAATAAATGTCATCTGTACAGTGTAACATATTGAAGTACTTGTTTTTTGCAATAGCAAAGGTTAGAATCAACAAAAGTATTCTTCAGTCATGGATTAATTAAATTGTACATCTACCCCAGAGATCAGCAAATGTAGGACAGGCTCAGCCTGTGTTTGTTATGGCACACCAACTAAGAATGACCTTTACATTGTAAAAGGCCACAAATAAAAGAAAAAATCAGGAGGATTATATTTTGTGTCACACGAAAATTATACAAAATTCTGATTTCAGTGTGAATAAAGTTTTGTTTGAACACTGCCATCCTTGTTTGTTTACTTTGTCTGTGGCTGCTTTTGAGCCATGGAATTGAGCAGTTGTGACAGAGACCACATGTGCCACTTCTTGTGTCTCCACACTGCTGTTCACTCTGCTATTCTGCTAACTAAAAATTGCACGGATGCAATTAGATCTTGGCAATGGTTCACATACCACAGAACTAATAAAATTTCATGACCTTAATACAATAAGCAAAATTTAAAACCTCCTTGTATGCAAGCAAAATTTTATTTCAAGATAATATTTACATACTTATGTATTCAGGACCAATGACTTCTGAAAAAAAATAAAGAGCATTCTATATGTACATAATTTTTAAATGGTCAAAAAATTTATTTGTCCTTTGATCAGTTTCTAAAACAACAACAAACCAAGGATGAATTATAGTATTACTAAAATGTGAATTTCCAGACTATCATTTGAAAGATATACCCATTACTAGAGAATGAGATATTTTTGAAATTTTCAACTGATTGAAGGGAGACTGATGGACACAATGAATGAATACACTAATTTCTAGGATTCAAAAGCTTGAAGGACATTTTTCATGGTGCTGAGTGTTGCAGCATATGTTTATATCTGTTGCAAACCAAACTTTTTGCCATTTTCTGCCAAAATAAGCACAAATCCAGCACTTGCTACCATGGCATTTTCATTGCACTTTTCAGCCTTCATCAGTATCTGCTGTTTTATTTTCACTCTAGTTTTCTTGGAAACTACTCCTACTCTCCCCTGAGTCGTGTAGCATCCGCCTTTCAGGTGTAACTCAATTAACACCCTGCTAATTTATCAGTGGATCAGGTAATTATTGAGTAATTTTGATCAAAAATCTTCCCGTCATCAAAAATCTTCCCGTCATCTCTCATGTAAGCGTTGCAGCCAGAACTATTTATTGGTCTCAGCATGTCAGTTTCTCTATGTGCTTGCTCTTAAGAAGATTTAATACACTGGTGGGGGAAAAAAATTAAACAGGATGCTTAATGAATCAAAACATACTCAGATTGAATAATTAGAAATTCCCAGTTAATTACTAGAAAAGAAATTAATTAAATTATAATTCAGCTTTTATGTGGGTTACTGAAGTGAATGCTAAGATGGGTCCTTTCAATCATTTTTTCATTAAAAGGCAGCAGGGACATTGAGAGATGTAATTTTCCTTTTTTTTCCCCCTTTCCAAACTGTATCATTTAAATTGTGTTTTATACCTCAGTTGCTTATACAAACAACTCTGTTTAATGTTGATTAGCTTCTGGGATGAAAGCCCAGCTTATGAATATACCAAGAAGCACTGGAAATTTCTCTAAGTATAAGGTTAAAATTTACAGATATCTTGATTTCCTGCTTATCTTAATTTAGTTGAGAATTATTTAGAACTATAATGAAATTTGGTCATTCTAAAGAAGAAGTTACCTACACTGTAGCTACAATAATAATAATTAAGCACTGCAGTTAAATTTTGCTTAAAACAAGATAGAAAAGAAGTTGTATTACTTTAAACCTGTAATATAAAGTAAGCCAATAAAATTCATCTATATTTTAATGTTGCCTTAATGTTATTTTATAATAAATGGCTAAAGAGGGAAATGAGAAAAAAATGTAGGTAAATGTAAATGTTACCCTATTGAAATGAAGATAGTTGTGGCACAAGAAATTCTCAGGCCTCTAGACCAGGGCCAATCTGAAATATAAATTGCAGACTTTGTCTTGTATATTATAGGATACAGAGCTACATGGCAGACGTCTCCAGTTCTAGCATTAGGAATTTTTAAAAAATAAGCTTGTTGTCTGTCAACATCTTCTTTAAAGAGTTAACGTTCCCAGAAAATAGATTAATTTTTTGTTGTCAAAATGGGTAAGTGTGGCAGGAACGCTGACCACATAGGTGGAGAAAACGTTCAGAAGACAAGAGTAGGTATTGATGAGAAACTCCATGTATGCTCTGCTCTGTTCTTAAGTCTCTTTGAGTCTAGCAACAAGGTGAACAGTCTCTATGAACTGATAAGTGTTACCTCCTAAGAGAATGGTCCCCTAGCGTCAGTGTGCATCACAACCACTGATGAGGGCTTCTTATTTACAAAACGCCATTACAGAGTTTCTGATGCAGCGGGTTGGGGATGAGGTACAAGAATCTTCATTTTCATGAAATTCCCAGGTGACACTAATGCTGCTTGTTTGGAATTCCCACTTTGAGAACCACTGTTAAGTAACAGACAAGCATTTGGTAGGAAAGAGAAAGGTGTTCTCTCTCCACTGAAAATGTCAAGGCTTATTGCTGGGATCACATAGGCCCTCACAATTTTTCGCTTTATGAAGGGTAAATCAAGGGAAAATGGGAAAGAAGTATTTGAAAAAAAAATCAGCAATTGGTAGGAAACATTTATACTTTATCAGTAGGAGAATTGTGTTCCTCATGTTTTGTGCTAATTTAACTGGTCAGTAGCAAAAAGATTTCTATTACTGCCAGTGTGTACCATCAGAGCATGGTCCTTTCTTATTTTGCTACCCAAGTGTCAGTCTGTGGGTGGAAAGATTATGTTTATTTTATTTTATTTTATTTTATTTTTTGAGTTGGAGTCTCACTCTGTCACTCAGACTGGAGTGCAGTGGCCGCTCCCGGCCACCGCAGCTTCGACCTGCTGGGCTCCGGCGATCCTTCCGCCTCAGCCTTCCAAGTAGCCGGAATTACAGGCATGAGCTACCACGCCCAGCTGATTTTTTGATTTATTGTAGAGATGAGGTCTCGCTGCCCAGGCGGGTCTCGAACCCGTGGGCTCAGGCAATTCACTCACCTCAGCCTCCCAAAGGCGTGGGATTACAGGCTGAGCCACCAAGCCCAGCTGTTTATTTTATTTTTGAGTTGGAATCTCACTCTGTCACCCAGGCTGGAGTGCAGTGGCACAATCTTGGCCACTGCAGCCTCGCCCTGCTGGGCTCAGGTGATTCTTCTGCCTCAGCCTTCCAAGTAGCTGGAACCACAGGCATACACCAGTACAATAGGCTAATTTTCTTATTTCTTGTAGAGACGAGGTCTCACCAAGTTGCCCCAAGCTGGTCTTGAACCTCTGAGCTCAGGCAATCCTCTCACCTCTACTTCCCAAAGTGCTGAGATTACAGACATCAGCCACCGTGCCCAGTCAAAAGATCAAGTTTAGTGATGAACTAACAGCTATCATATATTAAGAATTTTTTCTTCCTGTTGTGGGCCTTAGAAACTTGGTTAATCAACTCTGTCAGCTCTGCAGCCTTTGCTAAGAGGTATCTCAGTGTGACTTTCTAGAAAAGATGAAAAGGGAATTTTGAAAATTGTGTAGAGATTAGTCTAGCAATTGATTCTCAGCATTTGATGTGAATCCGAATTATCTAGCACAATAACAAAAAACACAGAGACACAGGCTCATTGAAGTAGGATAGGCCTGGGTGTCTTTTTTTCACCAAGTTCCTCAGATAAGTCTAATATATTGCAAGGTCTGAGAACCACTGGTTTAGAGCTATGTTTCTCAAACTATTTGCAGTGGAAGATTGATTTTTAAAACAAATATCTAATCATCATAGACCCATATTTTTGTAAAAATGAATAAAATCAATTGCTAGAAAATGAAATTTAAAAACACATCAACCTCGGGGGATGATAGGCTACGACCTTACCCCAGGGCTCCCACTGCAGAAAACAACTATAAAACCTAGAGATACTGAAGAGTGAACAGAAGCAGATTCTGGTCGGGAGTATATCAGAGGAGAAACAGAGAGAGTTATCTGAAGTGAGTTCCCCATTTTGGGGGCTTTTACCTCTATGCTAAGTGCAGTTAATGTACATAGTGGGAAGTGGCAGTTGTGAAGACACAGATGGGAAAGTCTTCAAAATACCACTGTATAAAACTTAGGGACTAAATGGTTTTGTTTGGGGAATTACCTTAATTTTTCATGGTTCTTGACTGTGGTGGAGGTTACATGACTGTATCTAGCTACCAAAATTCATCAAACTATATTATCTAGAAAGTATATATTATTGTTTATAAATTACTTCAAGCTATTGAAATCCATAGAATAAAATCAATAAAACAACATATACTTAAAATGAACATGTTAGGAATGTATTAAATTTCTAAGGAGTTAAAAATGATGAAGAAAATGAATAGGTTTCCAGGAAACACAAATTGATTTTGTTATATTTATTTCCCAAAATGCAAAAAGAATAAAATATCAACATAAGAAGGCAACTCATCGAACATCCTGATTTTTACAGTTTGGATAACTGAATTCTGGAGTTCTTGCAAATAAATCTATTAGTGTTATAGTAAGAGCAAACATAATATTTGGCTTAATATTCAGCATTTTCCAGAACTGATGAATATAAATACATAAAATATCTATAATTAAGTGTTAATATTAATAAAATTAATAATATAAATATAAGCATCAGTATATCCAACAGATATAAAATTACATGATCAAAATTAAATAAATGTTTCTAAATGCTTATACCCAATTTCTGTCTCTATCTCATTGAGTACTAGTAGTATAAACTTCAGACATACCCAGGTCTTTGGACTGCACTTTGAACTCAAATATTTGTCCCAGGTAGAGTCACCAAAGGTGAATTTACAACTTCTACTTGGGTCATTGCAAGTAATTTACTATATTTGGCCTGTATCCATTTTGTTGCTATAAAAGCCAAGGCAATAATTTTGTAATGTATTCTATCAGTTATTTAAGTACATATTTGTCTTCATTACCAAACTGTAAGTTGCTAAGGGCAGACCCATAACCTACTCAACTTTTTCTCTCTCTGGAAGAGCCTAGTACAGTCATATAAATAGTAGCCTCTCAATATAATATTTGTAGATCTTGATATTTGTTGAAAGAACACCAGCTGTGCTTTAGTTCTTTATACCATCACCAATAAAACTGACTTATAATTAAAGCAAAGTTATATTTTTGACATAACTGAAGATTTTGATGGCGACAAACCAAGACAGAGTAAGAGTTCTGACATTAATTATCACAAAGCTATCGCAAGTAAAGCAGACCTTATTTGCTGATACATGTGAGCTCTTTGCTGTTATAAAATGATTGAATATAAAACTGAACACTATGGGCAATTGACACTGTATATTTAACTCAGTATCATGAATAAGAAACCAAAAGGATGTCAAACAATAGGCTATAAAAGAGTGTTAGGTAATTCTTTAACATAATAGTAAATTCTTGCCAACGAACCAGATATGTTGCTGCTGGAACATGTCCATGTATCAGCTGCTCTTCTATTCAGAAGATATACTTCAGAAATGCACACTAAGAATATCAATATGAAATATAATACAGTTAGAGCTAAATCAAAAGTGGAAATTGAAGGAACGTTCAAGGTAAGTCTGGAAATTTACACATTGGAGGCCATTGTATAACCAGTATGTAATTTCAATATTATAGTAATATTAATTATTGCTTATATCTTATTATTTAAAGCAAACTTACTTTGATGATATAATATTTTAGTGATTCCATTTCTCATTGGAAGGAAACCATGAGGACTATCAGAATGAGACTGATAATTTGGGAGTCACCCTGGGGCTGGCCAGAGTAGGTTTCCTGAGAATAGGGAAATCAGGGAAGACAATAAGAGATGGTCTTTGTAGAGAGGTATGCGTCAAGCTTTCTCATTTGGAAGTGTTTGAGAAATGTAGAAGCTAAATAAGCACTTAAAGTTTTTATAGAAGGGGTTCTGGCATTGGACCAAAAATTACACTGTACAATCTCTTGAATCTTTGATGTTCTAGGAGTCTGTGTTCTCATAGTACTTCATTTTTCCGTTGGCTTTTAAGCTATACTTCTTTGTATTTTGTATTTGGTAACTGTACAGGGGATTATTATATATATGCTTGTCATTATCAATTCAGAGATAACATTATATCACATCACAGAAAATGAAAGAGGTTTGTCACTATATAGCTCTATTTACCTACCACTCCTCATTCTGTTTTCCCTAGTTGTCATATGTATTTCATCTAGATACAAATTCAAATTTGATACAAATTCAAAACTACAATTTTATAATTTTTTGCTTTGCATAGCCATGTGTGTTTTAAAGAAATTAGAAGGGAAGAAGAGATCTTTTATATTTACTCACATATTTAGTATTTCTGGTACTCTTAGTCCCTTTCTAAGGATGCAAGTTGCATTTACCTCCAGTCTGAAGAACTGCCTTCAGCTTTTGTGTAATGCAGTTCTGGTGATGGCATTATTTAACAATCTATTTTGCCTCCATTCTTGAAGGACTTTTTGCTAGATATAGAATTCTGGGCTGACAGTTACTGTTTTCCTTCCAGCACTTTAAATATGCCATTTTACTGTCTTCTGGACTTCATTATTCTGATAAGTCAGTAATAAGCGATATTGCTGTTCACCTGCTTGTAATGTGTTGGTTTTCTCTGACTCACTCGAGGTTTTCTCTTAATCCTTGAACTTCAGAAGTATGAGTATGGCATATCTAGGCATGATTTTCTTTTGTATTTTTTCTTCTTGGGGTGCTATGTTTCTTGAATATGTAAATTTAAGTCTTTGACTAGATTTTGGAAAAATGTGCCTTTTTTTTAAAAGATGTGGGGTACAATTCAATATTAGGTACATAAGTGGTCATCATAGGTGAAGTTCGGGCCTCTCATTGGTCCTCACTTCGCCTGGTTTGGGGTCAGGTACCCTTACTGAAGTTACATGCTCCCCTCCCTCCCTTCTCCTGGCAATGTCCCACAACTGGTAACCCCTTTCAGGTAGTATTATGATAAATGCTCGGGGTCCACTTATGAGTGAGAACATGTGGTACTCAGTTCTTAGAAACGTGTCATTATTTAAGTATTTTTCCTACCCTATTCTCTCTTCTCTTCTGGAATCCAACTGCCTGTGTATTAGACTACTTGATATTGTCTCACAGGTCTCTGACGCTATGTTTATTTTTTCCCAACCCTTTTACCCTGTTCTTGAGATTATGTATTTTCTACTGATGTGCTTTCAAAGTCACTGACTTTTATGTCAACCTAATCTGCTATTAATCTTATACAATTAACTTTTAATTTATATGGTTTATTTTTGACTCTCAAATTTATTTTTGGTTCCTTTTTATACTTTATATTTCTCTTTTTATACTTGAAATTTCCTGTTTGTTCATTTACTAAGTGCATATTTTCCTTTATTATCTTCAGCATAGTTTTATTAGTTATTTTTAAATGCTTTCTGTTAATTTGACATGAGTCATTTTGGTTAGTCTACATAATTTCCTTTTTCTCTTTTTGTGTGTCATGTTTTCCTGTTTCCATGTATGTTCAAACTTTTAAATTTTATTCTTGATTTTTTTAATGATATGCTGCAGAGACTCAGTATTACATTCTTCTCACAGATATTGAAAAATATTTGTGGACAGTTAGCTAAACTCAAATTCCAAAGCTGTATCACTTTTGTGATTAGTTGTAGCTGAGATCTCCATGTAGCTCTTTTAGTCTCAATTGGGCCACTTGGAGTCTGTACAATTCATGTAGTTAGCCAGAAATTTGGGCAGAGTTTGTGCCCAGTATGTGAGATTTCCACTCTCTGGCTATTTCCTTACCAGAATTTTCCCTAACTTTCTATTTATTGTATGTCAAACTATATCCAAGGTTCTTCGAGCCAGTAAAACTGCAGGTTTGTATTTAAGTTGTAATACTCCATGTGGCCATAACTAGAACCTGATTTCTGATAGAAAAGTTGTAAAAACAGGATCCTCACTTTGTGCCACTACCTTCTTCCAAGCATATAACCCCTCCCACTCCAACTTTTCATCCTCTCCTGTGACTGCCTATTTTTTGTTGCTCTTTAGTGACTTTAGGTAATTTTGTTTAGAGTGTATAGTTTTTCTCTGTGGTCTGATATGCCACTGTAACAAAAAGTAAAATTATCTTAATATACTTGAAAGAATGAGGATAACATTGCTTTACAGTATCAGCTTCAATTAATTTGCAAATCTGTGATGTTGAGACACAATTTCCTTTGTTATGTTGTTATTGAAGTTACCTAGGCTAGAATAAAATTCCTATGTATCCTTGAATCCAGCCCCATCAAGAACAAAAAGTGAAAGACCAATATATATGTCGTGATAATTTGACTACATATATTTCACACTACTTCTACTACTTTCCAAATTTGTGATTTACTTTCATGTTATTGATCATATTTTTTTCATAAAGCAATTCCAACTAAATCTAGTAGTATAATAGAAGTGGTATATGCTGTGGCACTAGCACAAACTTCAACAACCCAGAACAATTTAAAATAGTTTAGTATCAATTACTCTGTTTTTATTAAAGACAATGCATTGTCTTTTAAGTTTTAAGCTTTAAATGCCATCTTAAGGAAATAAATCAAGCTCTAAGATATTCATTGGTTTACTCAGAAATTTAGTTTTAAAAATTGCCTTAAATTAGTGAAGGGAATAAGAAGATAATATCTATGTTCATGTGATTAAATTCGTGGTCCTATATCATTAGTATACAGCAGGGCAGTTCCCAAGCTGTACTGAACTTAACTTAGAGGTTGCCATTTTCTGAAAAAATCCAATCAGCCTACTACTCAGTACTTCTTAAAATTATAATAGCTGAGATCTGAAAGCAGCAAGAGTTAGAAATCTTATGTTAAAAACACAAAATTTCCTCGTGAATCTCCACGATTTTCCTGTATGAAGCTTAAGGACTAAATAGTTGGTTTGGAGACCATTGTAGTTGTCCTTAATTTTAAAAAAAATAGCTTAATGCATAAGCTTAATACAACAAAGTCCGAGACAATGCTGTTTTCCCATAGTCTACTTGATTCTATAAATCTATTCTGTGACCAGGTAGCATAGCAAAAATGAAAAAACATATATTTCTGCTCTACAATAAAGGATGATATTTGGTCCCACTGTACTAGCAAAATAAATGATACTATGACAATGAGGAAATTGGAGCTATTTCTTTTATTTTAAGTAAATGCCTTTTGAGAGGAGGAGAAACTTTTTTCTTGTTTTTCATCTTGTTAGTGTAATTTGGTGTGTCCTCAGGACTGATTATTTCAGAAGTGCACAAATATGTAGTAAGAATGTCATTACGAAAAAATTCATTGCAAGCTAGATAATTTTTGGCCTCTGGGTCTCAATTCTGACTAGATTAATGACTCCATATTGATTTTTTTTTGTGTGAGTGTTGCTATAGTTAAAACATGATAATCTGCTGCTATATTGATCATCTCTCTTTGTTAAGGATGGCAAATTACTTTCCAGACAAGTTATAGAGAGATGCTTTCAGTATCTTCATGTAATTGCTAAAATCTTAAGTCCATGTTAGATAAGATTTGAATTTTTTACAAGGAAATCTTTGCTGTCATTTTTCTTGTTTATTCAAGAGCTGCCAAACTGAATGCTTTTATCAAAAGATCTTTCAGGGGGCTACACTTTTATGACACTACCCCTTTAAAAAAAGACACATAAAACTAAAAGGAACAAGTTTTAGTTGAGGAGAGGGTCACCAGACTACACAATTAAATACTTAAGATACATATTCACCATTTAATCATTAATTTAATGGTTGTTAATTGGGAAGCAGGCCAAGACAGTCCTTCACAGGGTTTGGGGATGCATACTCCAAGTTACCTTTGTTCAAGCCTGGTTGAATAGCAGTGGGCAAGTCTCCTCAATCTCCTTTTACTTTTATTTATTCATCTCTGAAATGGGATTAATATTAATATTACCCATCTCAGAAGATCATTGTGAGGATTAAACAAGTTAATATATGTAGAGAGCATAAAATATAGTAAGGACCAATAAATGTTGACTTTTATTATTCGAATCAAGTACAGAAGACAGCTGTATAAAAAGAATATTCTCTTAAAGGTCAGTTACCTTTACAAAGATTAAGATTAGTATCTGTGATACTGAATTATTTCTAAACATGAACTAGAACTAACCAGCAGTCATAATGCATCATTTCATCTGAGTAAAACCAAAACAACAACAAAAACAACAACAACAACAACAAACTCCACAAAGATAAATTATCACATGGTTTTAGTCATATTATTCTGGCTGAATTTCTTTTGTTTACTTTCTTTATTCCTGTAGACTCTCCTTAGTTTTGACAAGGATGTCTATGAGATTCAAGATATAGACACTTTGGACAAAAATCAAACTTTTTTCTTTATGTCTTTTCCTTTGATCTATTTATATATACTGGAAAATAAAAGACAATAACCCCAGGTAGCTCAAATAGACTGTGGTTTGAAGCACCAGTTTTAAAGTTGTCATATGGTATTCAAGGAACATTATTTGAAAAAAAGTACATTATTTTAAGAACAATTTGACAACAGATAAAAGACAAAAGTGATAAAAAGGAATTTTGAAGTTTCACCTGAAAGGATTTTCAATTGTTTAATGTTTTGAAAAGATGGTTAAGTTAGGAATTGAAGAGAGAGAGAAAGAGAGAGACCAAAATCTCCATTGATGCAATCTACCCTTCCTGGATTAGCTGGATTTCTCTAGGTTCGCTTCATGACTTGACATCTCACATCACTTATGTATTCAATGTGTACTGTTTCACAGTCATTGATATATATTCATTTGTTTTTAAGGATGTGAAGAAATAGCTTGTCATAGAGGTACAATCATGAATAGGCTATGGAGTACAAAGGTTTTCAATTGTGCTTCTGGTTCTGAGACATTTTAGTTAAGTCATGTAGGCCCAATCTCTTCATCTACAATTTAAAGAAAATAATACCTACCTTCTCCAAGATGGGAGGCTTAAATGAAATAATGAATGAACACTGCACATGTTTCACACAGAGCAGGTACTCAATAATTTGGTGTCATTATTTTACTCCATGACACCAAACGTTGACAAACTTCCTATGAGGGGATAGGGGATAGATGGGTTATATTTAGGCTTCCTGGGTTATATGGTCCCTGTTGTAACTACTCACCTCTGTTGTTATAGAGAAACAGCAACTGTAGACAAGATGTGAATAAATTGATTGTTTCTAGATGAAAATTTACTTATATACATTGAATTTTGAATGTAATTGTTTTCACATGTCATGGGTATTATTCTTTTAAATTTTTTTTCAGCCATTTAAAATGTAAAAATCATCTTTAGCTTGCAGGCAGTATACAAACACATAGAAAGCTTTGTTTTTTCATTTGCCAACCTCACATTACCCTGAAAATTATAAGGGAACTACATAATGAAATTCAGAAGGGTTACAAGCATGGTATGTTTTTTTTAACAAGGAGGGTATTGGAGGATGTATATTGGGGAATAATGAGAACTGACTGGATTAAAGAGATCCACAGTGTAAGACAGATGAGGTTTTTATTAAACATGTAGAAAGAGATAGCAGTTGACAACTTTGAATAAGGATCTTCTGTATGATATTTGGGAAAGATGAGTCTGACTTAGTAACAGAAGTCACAATCAAGTAAACCTGTTAGATAGCTGCTACTATTATTGAGGTGTGATGTGGTGAACAATGGGAACAGAATTGCAGAGATAGACCAGAAAAACATTTTGAGGGTTAGGTAAGGCTCTTAAGGTATCAGAGTTTCATTTTGTTTTATTTTCCTCCAGAAGACAGTATAGGAGAGGTACTCAATTATTATTGCCTTTCCACTCACTGATTATTTCACATTCTACATTGGTAAGCAGTAACTATGGTATGGGCTAAAGCCAAAACCTCCTTTCAATTTAAAGTATTTATTCATTCCTTTAATGAGTAAGCATTCAGCACCTCCAGCATGACTGGTATCTTGCTAAGTCCTGAGGATGCCAAGATATATACAGTTACATGAGGCTGTACATGTGACTACATTTCAGTCAACACAGACCACATATACAATGGTGTTTTCATAAGATTATAATGGAGTTGAAAAGATTCTATTGTCTAATGATATCTTGATGATCCTGATCCTATATAAGCCTAAGCTAATGTGTGTTTATGACTTAAGTTTTTTTTAATATTATTTATTTATTTATTTACAGACAGGATCTCACTCTGTTTCCCAGGCTGTAATGCAGTAGAGTGATCATAGCTCACTGCAACCTTGAACTCCTGGGATCAAAGTTTCCTTCTGTCTCAGCTTCCTGAGAAGCTGGGACTACAGAAATGCACCACCACACTTGGCTAATTTTTTGGGGGTGTGGGGGGTAGAGTTGGGGTCTTGCTATTTCCCCAGGGTGGTCTTGAACTCCTGGCATCAAACAGTCCTCTGACTTTGGCCTCCCAAAGCACTGGGATTATAGGTGTAAGCCAGGTGTAAGCTACCATACCCAACCTGTGTACTAATTTTTAACAAAAAGTTTAAAAATTTTAAGAATAAACAATTTTAAAAATAGAAAAAAGCTTATAGAATAAGGATATAACGAAAGAAGTTTTTTTGTACAGCTGTACAATGTGTTGGCTTTTAAAGCTAAGTATTATTACAAAAGAGTCAACATTTTTTAAAAAGTAAATATTTATAAAGTGAAAATGTTACAGAGAGCTAAGATCAATTCATTATTGAATAAAGAAAGTTTTTTATAAATGTAGTATAGCCTAAGTGTACAGTGTTTATAAAGTCTACAGTAGTGTACAATAATGTCCTAGGCCTTCACATTCCATTCACTCACTACTCACTGACTCACCGAGTTACTGAGAGCAACTTTCAGTCCTGTAAGTTCCATTCATAGTACGTGCCCTGTACAGGTGTATCATTTCAAATCTTTTACATCATACCTTTACTTTACCTTTCCTATCTTTAGATATGTTTAGATACACAAATATCATTGTGTTGCAATCACTTCAGTATTCAGTATAGTCACATGCAGTACAAGTTTGTAGCCTAGGAGCAATACACTATACAATGAAGCCTAGGTGTATTATATAGGCCATACTATCTAGGTTTGTGTAAGCATGCTATATTATGATTTCACAACAATAAAATTGCCTAGCAGCGCATTTCTCAGCACATACCCCTGTATCCCTGTTGTTAAGTGACATGTGACTACATGACTTGTAAAGGCCTGATACTTAATGGTTAAGAGTATGGACCCTAGACACTGACCAAACTGCATTAGAATATCAGCTGTCACTCCCAAGTCAGGACCCTAGACACTGACCAAACTGTATTAGAATATCAGCGGTCACTCCCAAGTCAGGCAAACAAAGACAAGTAAATCTCTAGAAGGCTCATTTTGCTCATCTTTAATATAAAAATGATAGTAATATTGTAGTTACTATAATCAAGGCTTGAACAAGATGTTGGGAAGTGAATGAGATGACCTTATATTGTCTGGAAGGGGAGAACAAGCTTTCTGGAAGACACTCAAGCACTCCAAGTAGGAAGAGTGAAAGTTAACCAAGAAACCGGACAAGGGTAGCAGTAGAAAGTGTTCTAGATCAAGGGTCCCCAACCTCCAAGTCACAGACTGGTACCAATCTGTCGCCTGTTAGGAACCAGGCTACAAAGCAGGAGGCTGTGGGAAAACCAGTGAAGCTTCATCTGTATTTACAGCCACTCCCCATCATTTGAATTACCACCTGAGCTCCAAATTCTGTCAGAACAGTGGCATCATTATATTCACATAGGAGCACGAACCCTATTGTGAACTGTGCATGAGAGGGATCTAAGTTGCATATTCCTTATGAGAATCTAATGCTGGATGATCTGTGGTGGAGCTGAGGCAGTAATGCTAGTGCTGGGGGCAGCTGCAAATGCAGATTAACATTAGCAGTGAAGTCTGACTGCACAGGGACCATAATAAATCAATTGCTTGCATACTCATATCAAAGCCCTATCAGTGAGAGGCAAGTGATGTACTTCAATTGTACAGTTGCATTTAAGTCAGCATCTGACACTATTGTAGTCTGTGCACGGTCTGCCCATTATTTTATTTACCACTTCTATCTGTACCTCTTTTTTAAAAATTGTGAGTTATATTATTATTCCCGAATATATTGCAATTTAATAATAATAGAAATAAAGTGCACAGTAAATATTATGCATTTGAATCATCCTGAAACCATCCTCCCTGCCCCACGGATCATGGGAAAATTTTCTTCCATGAAACTAGTCCCTGATGCCAAAAAGGTGGGGAACCACTGCTATAGATGAAGGAAAAGACTTAAGAGCTAGAATTACTAGTTAAACATATTCGCACATTTATATTGTACAAAAAATGAAAAGTTCTGCATTTTACTGAATTAATTACGCAGATCTGATTTCTTTAAAAAGTTAACAAAGTAGCCTTGAAATTATTGCAGTTTGAAGGATAAAGCAGTGCCTCATAAATTTTTATTTCTGCCAGGATTTCAAAAAGTTTATTGTTACCCATCTATAGGCAATAGATGGTTTCCTAGAGAAATACTGTGTGGCAAAACGGCATCTTTAAAATAGCATCCTCTTATCTCTGATGATTCTCCAAAGATATTGGTAATTTTACCAACATGTCAATAAGACAGATTTCATTTCAGATTTTTGCTTATCAGTATCAAGCAACACATCCAAGTTTACTAAATATTGACATTTACATTTCAATATAAGTTCTATACACAGATGGCAGATTTCAAATATCTTAATCATACACTGTAATGTTAGAATCTTACCAGAACTGTATTTTACAAGTTTCTGATATACTATGTCCTTTTTCTACCACACTTTAAATTAATAGCAGAGTGAGAACAATGTGCTATAGACTCAAACAAGTCCATGCTCAAATCTGTAGTTCATCTTTTATAAGATGGTATCCTCATCAAGTTGTTTAACTATTAAACAATCAATTCATTTGTATACAAAACTAAGGTAACTATAATGTGCCTATTATATGGGGTTATTAGAAATATCCAAGACATTGTATATAAAATACGGACAGGGACAGTTACTAGCACATAGTATATTTTCTCTAAGTGGTGAATATTGCTGTCATTGTCATCATCATTATCACTATTTACTATTGCATATAGTAATCTAATTTCTTTGTGTAACTTTTTGGCTCAGATTTTGCACATTGGATTAGGTTCACCTGACCCATTGGAGATCCGATTAGAGAATTATAATTTACAGATTCCTTCACGCACTTATTTCTTTTAAACATTTTTTCAATCTCTAATCATTTTGTCTGATATTAAATGGCAGTAAAAGAGAAAATGAGAAAAAAAACCCGAAATTACCTTATCTTTTTGTTGTAAGTTGCCAAATAAAAATTTCCTTAAACATATCTAGGTATACCAAGGTTTATGTAAATATCCCCTTCTTATGAATAAAGAAATTCAAGGGACAGGTAGAACCAGCATGATTTTACTTTTCTAGTTTTCCAAATTAGAACCTCTATGTTCTAGAATTTTATTTATTTATTTATTTATTTATTATTTATTGCTGGTGAGAAAGCAGAAGTTTATTAAGAAGACATAAAAGCTCCCATGTGGGAGAGGACATGAAGGAGAGTTCTAGAATTTTATGGCTTAAAAATAAGGACCACTACTCTAGACAAAAACTTTGCATCAATTCCTAAAATACCCTCCCAGTACATCTCTCTCCAACATCTCTTCCCCCCTCTGCCAATCCATTCCACACACACACATACCAAAAAAACTTCCATAAATATTATTTTCTTTGTATCTCATCTCTGTTCTAGAATCTATAGCGTCTCCCTATTATTATTCTATATCTTTTTTTATTTCCTTATAATTTTATTTGGAAAATATCTTTAAACCACATTTGTAACATTTCTTAGATTTTAAAATTTCTGATTTTATGATAACTTCATGCAACATACTGACTGTCAGTAAAAGCATTTTACAGACTCATTTCATGTATCTTTTTTGTTCTTTTAAACTCTACTTTTGAAATGGGCAATGATTGTATCACATTAATATTCATTTTTAAAAATTTTTATTATAAAGATGTGGGGTACAATTCAGGGTTAGCTATACAAACATTGATCATGCAGGTACCCCTGTTAATGAGGTATGCCTCTCCCTCCCCTAGCAGTTTCCTTCAACTGCCAATCCCCCCCACCAACAGTTTCCCATTACTGCCAATCGACTTCTTATAGCATTATAATTGTTCAAGTTCCTCTTATGAGTGAAAACATATGGAACTCTGTTCTTTGTTTCTGTGATAGATCACTGAGTATGATCGACTCCAAATCCATTCACATTGCTGCAAAGTTCATATATTTGTCATTCTTTATGGCTGCATAATATTCCATTGTGTATATGTACCACATCTTTTTTAATCCAGTCCAGCTCCTATGGGCAACACGGTTGGTTCCATGTTTTTGCTATTGTGAATAGAGCTGCAACAAATATACGTGTGCAGGTATCCTCTTTGTAGAATAATTTGAGCTCCTCCGAGTATAGTTCCAATAGGAGAATTGCTCTGTCATGTGGAAGGTCAATTTCTAGTTATTTCAGAAATCTCCAGACTGTTTTCCAAAGAGGTTATACAAGTTTGCATTCCCACCAGCCGTATGGAAGCATTCTCTTTTCTCCACATTCTCGCCAGCATCTGTTGTTGTTTGTTTTATTAATGATGGCCATTCTTACAGGGGTTATGTGGTATCTAAATATGGCTTTGATTTGCATTTCTCTGATTATGAGTGAGGCTGAGCACTTTCTCATGTGTCTGTTGACTGCCAGTATATCTTCTTTTGAGAAGTGTCTGTTCATGTCTTTTGCCCACTTTGTAAAGGGGCTGTTTGTTTTTTTCCCTTCGGTGCATTTGAGTTCCTCGTGGATCCTAGATGTTAGGCCTTTGTCAGATATACAGTTGGCAAATATTTTTTCCCATTCTGTGGACTATCTCCCTGCTCTCTTGATGGCTTCTTTTGCTTGTTAATTAGATGAGGTCCCACTTATCTATCTTGTTTCTTAAGGTTTTGGCCTTTAGGGTTCTGAGTAGGAATTGGTTCCCAGTTCCAATTTCCATAAGGGTGTCTCCTGTGTTTTCTAAGATTCTTATAGTTTGAGGTTTTGTGTTAAGGTCTTTGATCCATTTAGAGTTAATTTTTGTGTATGGTGATAGGTAGGGGTCCTGTTTCAATCTTCTGCATGTGGTCAGTCAGTTTTTCCAGCACCATTTACTGAATAGGTTTTCCTCTCCCCAGTAGTTGTTGGAGGCTTTGTTAAAGATGAGTTGGTTGAGGAATTGAGGCTTTGCTTCTAGAATCTCTATTCTGTTCCATTGGTCTATGTGCCTGTTTTTATACCAATACAAGGCTGTTTTGATTATGGTAGCCTTATAGTAGAGTTTGAAGTCTGGAAGTGTGACACCTCCTGCTTTGTTTCTCATGCTAAGGATTGTTTTGGCTATTCATGGTTATTTATGTTTCCATGTGAATTTCTGTGTTGTCATTTCAAGGTCTGAGAAGAACAAAACAAAAAACTGGTTCTTTGAAAGAATTAACAAGATTGATGATCCCCTAGCCAGACTGACCAAGAAAAAGAGAGAAAAAGCCCAAATAAACACCATCAGAAATACAAAAGATCAAATCACAGCTGACCCTGAAGAAATACAAAAGATTATCAGAGATTACTATGTACACCTATATGGAAACAAACTTGATAACCTAGATGAAATGAAAGACTTTCTGACATCACATAACCTACCCAAGTTAAAACAAGAAGACATTGAGACACTAAATAGACCAATAGCAACCCAGGAAATTGACGCTGTCATACGAAAACTACCTACAAAAAAAAAGCCCTGGACTGAGTGGCTCTCCAGCAGAATTCTACAAAATGTACAAGGAGGAACTGACACCAATCCTATTGAAAGTATTCCAGGCAATTGAGAAAGATGGAATTCTCTCCAAATCATTTTACGAAGCTAGCATTATACTAGTACCCAACCTGGGAACAAAGAAAGAGAACTATAGGCCAATATCC
Organism: Cephalopachus bancanus; assembly: GCA_027257055.1. Lineage (NCBI taxonomy): Eukaryota > Metazoa > Chordata > Mammalia > Primates > Tarsiidae > Cephalopachus > Cephalopachus bancanus. Next base: position 920,850 of record JAPVLO010000461.1, on the reverse strand, counting down.
CTTATGAACATAGATGTAAACATTCTCAACAAAATTCTAGCTAATCGGACCCGAAAACACATCTCAAATATCATCCACCATGACCAAGTAGGCTTCATCCCCAGGATGCAGGACTGGTTCAACATTCGCAAGACCAAAAATGTAATTTAATTCATCAACAGATATAAAAATGAGAACCATGTGATTATCTCATTAGATGTAGAAGAAGCTTGTGATAAAATCCAGCATCCCTTCTTGATAAAAACCCTCAAACACCTAGCACAGAAGGAACATACCTCAAAATAGTAAGTGCCATTTTTGACAAACCCACAACTAACACATTGCTAAATGGACAGAAACTAGAAGCATTTCTCCTGAGAACTGGAACAAGACAAGGCTGCCCACTCTCATCCCTCTTGTTCAATATTGTGTTGGAAGTCCTAGCTCAGGCAATTAGACAAGAGAAGGAAATCAGGGGTATCCAAATAGGAAAAGAGGAAGTCAAATTATCCCTCTTTGCTGATGATATGATCCTATACCTTGAAAATCCAAGAGAATCTGTCAAAAACCTGCTGGCACTGATAAAGAACTTTGGCAAAGTCTTGGTACAAAAATAAACGTGCAAAAGTCAGTTGCATTTCTATACACCAAGAACAAGCAGGCAGAGACCCAAATAAAATGCACCATCCCATTCACAATAGCCACACACAAAAAAATGAAATATCTTGGCATATTTCTAACCAGAGAAGAGAAAGACCTTTATCATGAGAATTACAAAACACTGCTCAAAGAAATCCAAGAAGACACAAACAAATGAAAAAATATACCATGCTCATGGATAGGAAGAATCAACATTGTTAAGATGTCCATCCTACCAAAGGCAATCTACAAATTCAATGCAATGCCCATTATTCTATATCTTTTTTTTTTTTTTTTTTGAGTTGGAGTCTTACTTGGTTCCCCAGACTGGAGTGCAGTGGCCACTTCCGGCCACTGCAGCCTCGCCTGCTGGGCTCCGGTGATCCTTCCGCCTCAGCCTTCCAAGTAGCTGGAATTACAGGCATGCGCTACCACGCCTGACTGATTTTTTTAATTTATTGTAGAGATGAGGTCTCACTGCCCAGGCGGGTCTCGAACCTGCGGGCTCAGGCAATCCACTCACCTCAGCCTCCCAAAAGCGTGGGATTTTCTATATCTTAATTTAGCATTGCAAGTCATCATTAGCTTCTCTTTTTTCTCCCCTACTTTATATATAATTATTTCTTCATAAAACAAACCAATTCTAGATGAATCAATTAGTTTGCCATGACCAGAAAACGTCCTCAGTCCACTCTGCCCCATGCCTTTATAACCGTGATGTCATTTTTTAGCTTATATGCAGAATCAAATTATTTTTTGTTAAATTTCACCAAAAATGTCAGACCTCAAACCCAAGAAGCCATTACTTTTGACTCCTGCCTATTTCCCCTCTTTGTTTGTTTGTTTTTTTCCTTCACAGCTGGATCTTCAGTTATTTTCATAAGAAGTCTTTATTGAAATTTAGATTAATTTATAATCCTTTACCTGGCAGATTTTTATGGAGTTTTTGAGGTGAGAAATCTATGTATCTTAGTCAGTTTCCAACTCTGCATCCTCAATGTCTAATACCATCATTTACTCCCAGAGGATTTCAATGAATTTGTATTGGAAAGACAGGAGGAAAAAGTGATGGAGATAAATGACTTCTCATTGCCAACCCTATACTGGACTCAGGGCAGCAGAGTTATAACTGCTAAGCCTCTAAGTTACGTTCTCAGAGTATTACTTTTTATGTAAGATTCATCATGCCAACAGCAAGCTCTAGTAAGTTGTATAATCTCATAAATCACTCCATATTGGTTCTGATGATAGGACTGAATCTAGCCTAGCCTCTCTTCCTTATCTTCTCCCATACACATATCCCAAGAATGGATCCTTCTATGAATGCTAGTTCTTCCCTGGGATTGTAGAACATACAACCAGTGCCTGACAGTGTCCTTCCCTCATTGGTAGGTTCTACCCCTTAGTTCCGATCTGCTTACTGGGAAAGTGCCTGGATTCTTTGCTTTCTTGTCCTGTATGTACTGATAGGTAAGAACTTTAAAAACTATTATTATTAGCACTATCCTTTCTTGTCCTATATATTGGTAGAAAATAACTTTTAAACTATTGTTATTAGGACTATCTTCTCAAAGTAATGAATCTTTGAGAAGTCAAAGATAAAATAATTCAGAAATTATACCATTGAAAATAAGACAAGTTTTATTTGCTTGTTGGTTTAGGAGCACATTTCTAAACTTGACTGTTGTTGATCTAATAAATTGGTCAGCTTCATTTAAAATGTGTACCACATCAGCAAAATGTCTAGGGGATACAGAATCCTAGTCATTGTTTCATCAACAAGTATCTTCTACTTTATAGAATTTTGAAGACATATTTGACTCTTAACTCTTAGTTCTCATTCCAAGATACCTATTGTTTCCTTGATTTTTAAAATCCCAGCATAGTGGTTGTATGCATTCTCATATAAGGAAAGCCAGGGAAGCACTCATTTATTCCACATATACTTACTAAGCATCTACTCTGTGTAATTGTATTGACCCCACTAAAGACAACCCCCATTTAGGTCTAAACTGGAAGAAAACAGCAATTTAAAGGTGATTTTATATATTTAGTTCCAAATTATTATGATTTAACTAACCATGATCTTAGAATCTGGTAGACCCATACAGACAGGTTAATTAGTTACCCTATTATCCTTCTTTCCAAAACAAGTGGATCTCCAGAAAGTCCTGGTTTCCCATCCCTTCCCATTGTTTCATATTGCATCAAGTCGAATAACTAATAAAGACTCCTTTATTGACTTACTGACCTTGAACTACTTAATGTTCCCTAGTCGCAGAACCACAGAATTTCAGAACTCTGGAAATTATGCCCTCACTGAACAGTCTGAGAGTTAATATCCAGTGAGGGATGGTGAGTTGGCCAAAGACCAAAGCCTCCTAAATGCTCATATCTTACACATTTCTTTATCAGACATGAGATAATTATTTTCTGAATATAACTTAGCTTAAGAATATTTGTTTTTGGATGAGATGATAAAAATTATCAAGGTATTTCAAGTACAATTTTTTAAAATTTGGTTTAAAATGGCACATTCATTAAAATTTTATACTTAGCTCATACGTCGTGTGTTTTATTAAATATTGTACTGATGCAAATATTTAAATTACAAAGACATTTTTGGGAGGGATGAGAAAGATCTTTATGGCTACTAATAAATAACTGCCCACAGAGATACTCGTTCATCAGATATTTATTGAATGCTTACTTTAAGCCAAGTAATGTTCTACATGCTGAACTGTGTGGCATGGAACCTAAAACTCCTCACTTTGGAGTCGGGCAGAACTGGGAACAAATTCCAACTTGCTGTTTGCATGTTTCTAAGTTATTCAAGCTCTCTAAATTCCTCATCTCTTAAGATGAGAATAATAGTAGTATTTACCTTCTGGCTTTGGGGATTCATGTATGCAGAGTGTTTAAAATTATTCCTGTCATTTAATCACACATTCAAATTATAGCATTAAAAAATGTTCTTACCAATAGGAATTTTGAAGGCATAGTATTCAAGTAATTGTTGAAAGCTTTTTGCTGCTTCAGAATTGGCTCAAATTTGTGTCATGGCTGGCACTTTTCATTTTACAATACTGCTTGCGTCTGTTAGAAGTCAACAAATTGTGATGTGTTCTTTTGAAAGTATTCTCAGGCTTGTATATGGGCAAATATTTTGCCAGTGCAGCCAGGCAGCAAGCTTCCCAGCTTCCAAATGTCAGCATTATGTTTTTGTAGGGTTTTTTGCAGTTGGCACTTATTCCCTGTTGCTTATCTGACTGACCATCTATAGTAAATGAATTCCCTAACAGTTATCTAATAATTTCCAGCCTTTCTATAGAAAGCTAGATGACCATCAAATATGGATGCAATATGATTCAAACATGAAATAGTGGGAACGACTTGAATTATTTCTACACTTTGACAAAAAGACATTCCTGAAGGAAAATTCATTTAAAGTTACATGTTTAATCTCTAGCAAGTCAATTTATGTCCCCCAAACCATGTATTTTCACATACTGACTGCTTTTCATGTGGGAATTTAATGTGCAGTCATATGGTAAACAGGATGTCAGCTCCTCTACACTGCTTTGGCATTATGAATGCTGTTGTGTTTGCAGTGAAAAAAATTAGTAAACTGTGAAATTGGAATTTAATTGTGATAAGATACTCTCTCAAAAAATCACTTCACAGTGGAGGGTATGCAAAAAGTTTCCCTCTCACACTTGGCTGTACTTTAATTAATCATAGTGACAAACTCTCAGCAGATGCTTGTCTTTATAAGCTTTTTAATGTATGTGTTGGTCCTGGCAGCCACAGGTAGGTGCAATCACTTTGGAATCTGGGAAAGAGGTGAAGGGTCACGTATATTTTCTGTTCTACAAGTCATCTAGAAAGAGAAGATGAAATGCTGTTAGTTGTGTTTATGCCTGAAGTGTGTCATTTCTTGACTGGGATTTGAAACTTCGCTCTGAGATTTTTGGAGAACACTAACCACCAAATTTTAAGAGTTTGCTTTTTCAAGGACCTGAGCAAAAACTTAAACACTGGGGGCCAATATAGGTATTTAATTAGAAATATTGGCCTTATTGTTCCTAACACTTTGAATTTGGTGCCACAAGGGAAAGATATAGATCCAAATTTTTGGCTTCTGTTTAAAAAATAGAGAATTTACTATAAGTGGCCTGCATTTCCCTTTGTCATCAAGTGCCACGAGCTGAGTAGCACCTGCTCCTGCTTCCTTAGTCGCACCTGTGTCCAGGGTTCCAGTCTTTGCCACATTCTGTTGTGTGCCTGATCTTGATGTTTTGTCACTTGTCATTTATCTGTGAACCTGAACAAAAATTTTTTAACAGTAAAGTGACATTCTATCTACGCCTTTAAAGAGTTTCAAAACAAAATATAAACAAAGAGTTGCATGTTTCAGGAAAAATGGAAGAACACATTTTTAAAATTGTTATTTTATTTTATTTTTGTTTAAAGTAAATAAGCTTCCCAGGTTTCTAAGGAGCAAAGTGGATATGTATGGAAATTGACATCTGCCTATTTGGCTTATTTTTCTCCCTTGTCCCTTTATAATCAACCTTCAGTATAATTTTTCTTGGCTTTCTTGCTTTGGGTTACTGGACTAAAACAGATTATTTTCATATTATGCAGAAAGTGACACAGAGATGATAAGTTAACATTAGAAATGCTCAGGACTTTATTCTCTACTGTTATCTTTTCTTACTCGTCTTCTATTTAGAACCCTGGGAAATTCTATCCATTTCTATGGATTCAGCTGCTAGCTGCTAATGGCTCCTAAATCCTACCCATATTTCTCTCTGGGTTCTGACTGGCTTCCTGACATCTCCACCTTAATGTCCCACTGCCTCTGACTCAATGTGTTCAAAACAAGCCTTCTCCTCAAGTTTCTCTCATCAATTCAAGTCCCTGACCACTCCCTAGGACGCTCAATTGTCTAAGCCAGAAGATTGTTTCTTTCTTGGCTTCTCCATCTTCTATTACATTTATAAAATTACTAAGATGTATAGATTTTACCTCTTTAGTATCTTTGCAGTTCATTCCTCTCTTTCTGACTTCAAAACCACTGAATTAACACCCTAATTTCCAACCTAGACTCTACAGCAGTTTCCTAAGTGATCTTCCTGCTCTATTATTGCCTTTTCCAATGCATTTTCTTTATAGCATCTTGAGTGATCTTGCTGAAATACCCAGCTAATATTGTTGACTACCAGGGCATGCTTTGCTCATTAAATCATAAGGAGAATCTAAATCCCATGCAATGGTACCTGAGAGTTATTTTTATGCCTCGATATCTCATTTTCAGTATTCTGTTCCAGATAACTTCATCTGCACTGCACTAAATGGCATTCCTTTATCTAGGCTTTCTGACTTTCTGAGCTTTCTGTAATTGGAAATCCTTGCCCCCTACTCTTTACTTGGCTAATTCTCATATGTCCTTCAGAATTCAGCTGAAATATTAACCTTTCCAAGACATTTTCCTGACCCTCCTACCTCAACACAAAAACTCTGGGCACAGTTAGCTCTTTTTCCTTTGTACTCTCATCGTACCGTGTGCTGGATTACAGCTGTATTATAATTGACTGTGTCTTCTTTTGTTCTCACCATTATCACTAGACTAGGTACTCATTAGAGACAGAACCCCTGCTTTATTTGTCCTGGTGGCCCCAACTCCCAACACACAGCTGGCACATAGTACATGCTCAGTATGAATGAATGAATCAATCAATCATTTAGAAATGTTGACAGTAAAGATATAAAAGGTCAAAGTTAAGACATACTATTTAGCCATTCAACAAATACTCATTGAAATTTTTCAATGTTGTATATATCTCTTACAGGTCTGTTCTTCATCAGTATTTGTCATATTTCTTTTAGCAACCTAAAAAGTTTGGACATTTTGTTAAAAGGGATCTTGCTAGTTAAGCACATTTGAAGTTTATGGCTACAGAAAGAATGCCTGACTCTAACCATCCATGTCACACTTGAGTTAAGAAGGTACCCTTGACCTTGCTAATTGAGAACTTCTTCTTAATTCTCCCTAATTGAGAATTTCTTCTTGAGAGGTTGTGAATATACTGAAGGGCAGAATGGGAACAAACCAAAGGTATAGACAGACTCTAATAAGATACATTCCAGCATAGACTTCTGACCTTGAGTCTTTAACACCAACTACAAAAGAGAGCATAAAGGAAAAAGAGAGCTTCAAAGTACAACAGGGCATCAAAAAAGTTCCATAATTTTTGATTGACAATGAACTCACAAGTTTTAATCTGAATTATGTGGCTAATTAAGATGATAATGAATTCTTGGGTTACTTGGGTATAAGCATGGTTTGTGGAATGGAGAGGATAAAGTAACATTCTTTACTATTCCACAGAGGGAAAGTGCAGTCCTCATACCAGAGTTGGGCTTCTGAAGCAGGTTTTGTGCAAGATAACTTAAATGTGAGGTATAGACCAACAAGAGCACTTCAAGAAGTGGGCCAGCATGACATGAACATTAAAACTTATCTTAGGAGCAATGATTGAAGGAAGGAAATATGCATAAGCTAAGAAAAAAGAAGACTCAGAGGCATGGAAGTTAAAGAGGGACAGAAAATTCTTTCTATAGCAGGAGCCAAAATGTGTGTGTGTGTGTGTGTGTGTGTGTGTGTGTGTGTGTGTGTGTGTGTGTGTTTGTGTGTAACAAAATGTTCTTGGTCTGGGAAATTTCATCAATTTCTTTACAAAAGGGTCCATTCTCCATTATGCAGATTGATATCCTTACCCACTTATGATCACAATACCCATGAGGGTATTGTGAGATATCTAGCTACCTCTATAACAACGTGTAAGACTACTCTTACCCTTTATCACTTTTTAATGATACCACTGAGGGGGAATCTTTAAAAAAGGGAGGATCTGTTCAAGGTGAGGGCATTTCCCAAAGGCAGAGAAATGCAGGTGGCAGCTTATCATGCCCATTGCATTAAGAATTATCCAAAGATGGAATGAATGGTCTTGGAAGGTGATGAATCTTCACCCCTGGAAGGATACAGAAAAAGCTTGATTTAAGTGTCAGCAGTTGATCAGATATGGACTCCTAAGACCCCTTTGGTCCATAAAAACATACCAAAGCCAAGTAAAAATAATGTCCCATTCCTGGAAACAAACTTACACTCAGACCACACGTACCAAATAACATCAGCTCCTGTGAGAAGAAATGTCTTTTTCTATTTCTTGAGCAGAAAATCGTGTTTTTACTGGCTTATTGTCTAGTTATCTTTTACCGTTCTGTGGGATCAGGGTGACTGTCACTTTTACATAGGAGGTGGTATAGTGTAGCAGTTAAGGTATGCAGTGTAGCAGCCAGAGATGAAATCATACAAGTCTGGGATTGAATTCTGGTTCGACCCAAACACACAGCTATTACTTTAACACGTCTAACCCTCATCTATAAAATGGGCAAGGTAATCGGCACTCTATGGGTTGCTGTGAGGATTAAATGAAACAATGCATAAGACACACCCAATAATAAACTTACCACCCAGCTGACCCTCCATAATTGAGAGCTGCTACCATCATGACTGTACTGGTAATGAGAATACTTTTTAACACTATTGATAATACTACCACTATTGACTTGCTTCTGTGTTCTTCACTAACTGTGTTTCTTTGTGGTCTTCAGCCCAGTAGTTCATTTACTCAATATAGTGAGATTGCTCCTACATTGGATTACCCATAGAGAACAATGGTTTATACAAATACTCTGTGGTGCTCATAAATAAACAAGAAGACACATTTGCCTGTATAGTTTTTGAAATTAAAAATGACACTTATGAGTCCCCTAGTAGGACAATAAATTCCATTTGTTTTAGTAAGGAAAAGTAGGATAAGAACTGCTTGTTGATAGAGGTAAGAGACATGGTGAAAAGGGATTTTATTTTATTTTTTAATCATAAAAGCATACAGTTAGATATTAAACAAGACTTTATAGACGGGAAATAGGACAAAAATACAAATCTCAGTATTTCTTACTGAATTGCTATGACAGTGCATTATCAGCAGCTTCTGTCAACATACCCTAAGACATAAGAATGAGAACTCTCAGATATCATCAAAAATGTAATATTTAGAGTGTTGGAATGGGTGCAGGAGGACTCAGGTGGCTGCCTAATTTATAAGCTTTCAGGCAGTTAAGCTGAGAATGGGTAATGTAGTCTTCTTAGTTGAAGTTGATGTTCCATTCAAATCATAAGCATGACTTGTGGTGATATGCTATCTCCAACAATCTGCTAATTACTGTTTTCAAACAGAACCTGTATGTTATTTGATTAGCAAGCACAATCATTTTCTTGATCGCAAGTAGCAATATTCTTGCAGTTTTTGAAAGTACAAGCTTAGAAGTCTTCAATCTAATATCCTGATTTTCTTGTTTTACCATTTTTTTATAATGACAGTCGATAACCCAGATGCATCTGTCTTATGCCTTGTCTTACCTCGTCTACATAACTTCCCCCTTCCCTCTCCACCCCTGAGACTGCCTCAAAAGGATATGCTGTACTGTGTTGCTTCCCAAGAGCTTGTCAGAGGGAACAGTTTTGTCATTTGAAGAATGTGTTCACGATGCCGTGACAGATTTGCCAGCATCCTTCCAGTACAGTGCCTGAGACGTGATATATTCAGAACACCCTTTCCTTTCCCAGATTCCCACCACTTTCTTATTCTAGAATTCTCATTCACCAAAAGGATTACCAAATCTGGAAATTTTGGTGCAGCAAGTGACCTTGGATGAGCATTGAATCCTTTAGTTCCCAGCTTCTTCTTTTTTATGAAAAACTATGTTTTCTGTGGAAATTTGTACTGCCACGTAGGCAGACTGTTTAAGACATTTAAAATAATTCTGGAGTTAAAAGGAGTAGAAATATATTAGCACAGGGCTACTGAAGACATATCTATTTCTAATAACTTACAATGTTCTCAATTGTAAGCCCATCACGCTTGACAAGTATTTGCAATAAGCTTGTGAACAGTAGTAAAAAGATGTCACCTAATAAGAAGGTTGACAATTTATAAATATCTATGCTTAGTATCAAGTCTCAACTTGGAAACGGAGATCTATTCCACTGATATATTTGCTCATGCTCTACTCTTCCTATATATACCCCAGTCACGCTGTCACCACTTTACTGGTGTGTATAGACGCAGGCTGGAATCTACTGACTTAACTTAGGCCTCTGTTGAACTTCAGTTTCTGGTTGATCATCTCCAGTGAGGAAAGCTTCAATATCCCTAGAGAAATGTAATCTTGTTGTGAATAACTCTAAATATTGAAAATATTTATTTTATTTTGAACAAAACTCTAGCTTTTTGTATCTTACTTTGGAGTTGTCACAATCCCTTGTTTCCCTTTTCTGCATTATCATTTTTCTCCATTACAATCCACAATAAAGAAAGTACTTACCAAGTGACAGATGGAACTCTGTCAAAAATAACCTCATTCTAACCATACTACTGCTCTACAAAGTGGGTATTTTTAGTCCTGTGTTGAATATAGGGATTCTAAGACTGATGGTGTTTAATTAGTGTGCCTAATATTGTCCCATGAGTAGTTATGGAGTCAATATGCAACCCATGATTGTATGAATTCCAAAATTCATACAAAATTCATACAATGCAGAGTGGCAATCTGAGATTATGGCTAGTTTAAATATCCATAAATGGGCTTCAAGGATCCATAGATGCCCTTAAATTGAACCCTAAATTTGGTATGCATGTGCATCTTATTGTAAAAGCAGTCACACACCTTCCTTATCAAATTTTCAATTAAATATATAGCTTCAAACAATACTAATACCTATATTTTACATCCCCCTCTTTTATTTTGCTCAGTCATATTAAATGAAAATGCTACAATCTTGTTCACATATGTTAGTTAGCTGTGCCTCCTTCATTCTGTTTCCCTCTCTCTTTTTTTAAGTCCAAGTAGACTTAAAAATACCTGTTTGTACTATATATAATTTTAAGTTCAAGTTTTGAGACACTGATTCTACTATCTAGTGTTTTTACTACTCATTTCTCTGTTTTATGTCTTTACTTATATCATAAAACTAAAAACTAACAAGAAAGTTTTCAACAATTCTGGGTTATAGAATATGGGATATTGCTCAACTCCAAGGACCCAGGATAGAAATACCATCTCTCTCTCTCTCTCTCTCCCCGCCCCACCCAGACTTCTTGACAATAATTTCTTGAAGATTTTAAGTTTTCTAGGTCTGTTTCATTAAAAGTGAAGTGGGAACAACTACTGGGGAGAGGAGAACCTATTCAGTAAATGGTGCTGGGAAAACTGGCTGATCATACACAGAGATTGAAATAGGACCCTTACATATCACCATATACTAAAATTAATTCTAAATGTATCAAAGACCTAAACACAGACCTCAAACTATAATAATCTTAGAAAATGCAGGAGATACCCTTATGGAAATTGGAACTGGCAACCAATTCCTGATCAAAACCCTAAGTGCCCATACCATAAGAGATATGGCAGACAAGTGGGAACTCATGAAACTGACATACTTCTGAAAAGCAAAAGAGACCATCAAAAAGAGCAGGGAGACAGCCCACAGAATAGAAAAGAATATTTTCCAACTGCATATCTGACAAAGTCCTAACATCTAAGATCTACAAGGAACTCAAATGCACCAAAAATAAAAAAACAAACAGCCCCATTAACAAGTGAGCAAAAGACAAGAATAGATGGTTCTCAAGATATATAGGCAACCAACAGACACATGAAAAAGTGCTCAGTCTCACTAATCATCAGACAAGAGCAAATCAAAACCACATTGAGATCCCACCTAATCCCAGTAAGAATGACCATGATTAAAAAAACAAAAAACAACAGATGCTGGCAAAGAAGGGGAGAAAAAGGAACGTTTCTACACTGCTGGTGGGAATGCAAACTAGTGCAACCTCTTTGGAAGACAGTGTGGCAATTTCTGAAAGAACTAGAAATTGACCTTCCATATGACCCAGCAATTCCCCCAGAGGAACTCAAATCATTCTACCAAAAAGACCTGCACACACGTTTGTTGCAGCTCTATTCACAATAGCAAAAACGTGTAGCCAACCATGCTGCCCATCGAAGCTGGACTGGATAAAATAAAAAAGTGGTACATATACACAATGGAATATTATGCAGCCATAAAGAAGGAAAAACATATGGACTTGGCAGCAACTTGGATGGATTTAGAGTCTATCATACTCAGTGATCTATCACAGAAACAAAGAACAGAGCACCATACTTTCTCACTCACAAGTGGACCATGAACAATTATCATAATATTATAAGAAAGGGATTGGCAGTTGTGGGAAACTGCCAGGGAATGTGGGTAGGATTGGCAGTTGAGGGAAACTGTCAGGGAAGGGAGGGGCACACCTCATCAACAAGGGTACCTGCATAATGAACATTTGTATACCTAACCCTGAATTGTATCCCACATCTTTAATATAAAGGAAAAAAAAGAACAAAACAAAAAATAAAATAACAATAAAAAAGTGAAGTGGGTACACTAGTACCTTCATCAGACTCTAGACTGGATTGAGACAGGTGGCTATCTCAGTCTAACAATTTGGTCATATCTCTTCACACTGAAGTTCTTCAAATACTTGTTTAACATTTATTTAGTAGACACCAACATAATTAGCCTTTGTAATGACAGGGTATGCGCATTTTCTGGTCAACTTTTTAACTTGTTTGGAATTATTTGTTTTTCAGGCTTAAAGTTTTTGTTTTTGTTTTTGTTTTTTATCACCCAATGCATCACCCATAATCATACACAAAAAAGTAGTAATTTATATGGGTACGTGTGTTACATTTTGTTCAAAATATATCCCCAAATTATAATTTTCTAGCTTTTAGGATGATAAATTATTTTCTACCTTTCACCATTCCTGTTTTCATTTTCATTTTATATTTAAATTTTTGAAACAAGAATATATTTGGGGCATATTTTAAGGGTTGAAATGTAGATAATAAACAAAATCACTCCTTTTTAGATTAAAAAACAGTAAACCTTTGGACATTCCTTACTAGTTTTAGAACATCTACTGATAGTCAGCTGGCCTGTCTCAAGGCTACTGGAGCAGCCTGTAATTGCAACATGCAAATTGCAATTATTCTTTACAAAATAACTCCACAGAGCAAGTTCAGCACCGGAAGAAGTGTTTTCCCCATTTTTAGGTGAACATGTTACCTACTTATGCCAATTAAGTTAGTAGGAAACCGAGTTACCTAGCACAATATTTACAGTTTATCCTAGGGATGTTTGAATGTGATTTATGAATGGATGTCCCAGGCAGCTGTCCAACTGGTACCTCCTTAAATTTAACTCTATAGACAAGAATGCAGCAAAAATTAAATAAATGCAGCTGTCAGACACTACAGAGAGTAGTAAGCCAGACAGTAACCAGAAAGGAGGATATCTGGTTTGACTAGACTAATTTGACTAAATCCTTAGTTTCCTTGGATAATAAAAACCCCAAGTTTTTATTGTTTTTATAATTTAATATTTTTCCAGTGGGAGTTTGAGAATGGGAATTTGGCTATATATTTTGAACAAAATTGTGTCAATTGCCCATATTGGTTCCCCTTTGGGGATTGTTGGATGTACGCAGCTTCTTTCTCTCTGACTTTCACATGCCCTACAAAATGAAAAGGGTCAAACACGAATAGCTCTTTCTGCCACACTTAGGAGTTTAAATATAACCTTGAAGGGTTTTAAGCAGAGACGTGATATGATTAGGAAAATGACGATGAAGAAGATTGCTAGGAAGAAGGCTTTGAGGTCCAGGAGACTGGCTCCTGATCCCTGACAATTGTCCAGATGAGAAGTCATATATGGACTTGAACTAAGACAATGATGAGGATAGAGTTGATCCCTGAGGAAAACTGTAACTTCTCTCGATTAATGTTTCAGCCTGCTTACTTGTACCAGCAACAATCACAGATTAGGACATAAACAGCGAGGATAATAAGAGAAAGCTTTAATAACTTATCATTTAAGTAGTTAAATAATTTAATATAGTCAATACATAATATTTATATATCATCTATATACTATAATATTTATATATCTATATAATATAATATTTACATATTATCTATTTATATAATAATATAATATTTATATAATAACATTAATTGTTATTTAATAACTCTCGTAAAAAAGACACCATTTTTCTCACTAAAGAAGAAAGAATCAAAGGATACTTTCCCCCCAGTTACTTCTACTGGGAAGGTGACACCCTTCTTGATCTGGCTTCCTAGTCTAGGTGATAGTAGGAGAAACACATCACCATCATACATCAGGCTCCAAACTGGATGACTAGCCTATGAAAATAATTTTACTTTCATGCACCTGATCCCACAAGACAAAAACTCATTTTAATTCTGCCATGGTTTAATGATATTTAAATGGCTCAAATGGTTTTTATAAATGAATATATTACAAGGTTCATGTTCAAGAATCAGTAATAAGCCATAATGGACTTTATAGTTTATTAGTTTCATAAATGTCACCTTGTTATTAACAACACAGGTAAAGCAACTTCACAAATGATCTCATTATTATCCATTGAATGAAATACTGAATTTGTTGAGTTGAAATTTCAGACATTCCCATTTCACCCTTTTAATTCAGCTTTATGTTGAGGCTCACAGGTATTGCTAATATGATTTTTAAAACCCTTTAAGATTCTGTTTTTATGTAAAGATAAAATTTCTAAATTAAACATAGAAAATTGCCCTTAAGAAAGGTGGCATGACCAGATAGAAGTGTGGTAACTGGTGACTTGACTGGCATAGAAAAGCCAGTCAAGTCACCAGTGTTTACTCTAAATGTGTGTCTTTCAAGAGTCATAATTTAGTACCTCCTTCCCAAGAATGTAGAACAGTCATGTTCTACTGCATTTAGTCATTGCATAAGGTGAAGGGGGGTGCTTTGTGTCATTTTGCGAGTCTTCTTTCTCCTTTTTCAAAATTTGTGAGACAAGATCATAGTCGTGCTAGAAATAAACAATCATGTTTAGCATGTGATGATTCTGCAAATTCTTAAACATAGCGTTAGAAAAAATTATAAATTTTGGTTAGTGAGAGGCCTTAGTTTGTAAGACATTGTATAGATATATTTGGGAAGGTGTCAAAATTATCCATACTTTAATTTGAAGAACATGCTGAAATTCATGGTAGAGTCATGAAATTCCCTGCTGAATGCCCCATTGTCTATTTGTTAAGAAAGTAACTGAAAACAGTTGTAGCAGAAATTCCCATGACCCATCTTTCTCATGAGCTCTATCTAGTCACTAAACTCAGAAAAAGCACTGGACACACCTGTGTCCAGCATCACTGCCTTTGCCTCCTTCACGACCCTATGGCCTCCCCTCTGTGTGCCACAGCAGTCAGTATCCACTTATTCACTCACCAAAGATACGTTTGAAGTCTGAGATGAGATGCCAGGTGCTTTCCCAGGAATTGGGGTGGATCTGTAACTGAAAATTCCAGTTCAACAAGGGAGACATTTATTCAAGAAATAATTACAAAAATGATTTCAATTGGAATGGAAATTATAAGGAAAATATATTACAGGCTAAGCCATGGCAATAGGGTCCCAAATTATGCCAAATTGGAGAGGAAGGAAAGGTTTCCCAAGGAAGTAATTGACTTTTGCTTAAAAGTCAAAATAAGGTTAAAAAAAACAAGGGTTGATTAAAAAAACAATTATTGGTTTCCAACCAGGAAAATAAATGATCATAATTTAAAAAAATGTGTAATAAGTGTTCATAGAATAAGAAGGGGCAGTACAAGCATGTTGGAACCATGCGTGTGAGGCCCTGGAATGGAGAACTTGGCTAATTGGAGGAACAGGGAAATGCAGAGGGGCCAAGCAGAGTGAGGAATGGGGGCAGAAACACAGGAGCTCAAGATCTAGCCCTCTTTTACTCTTCTTCAGTGTTATTAAGGATCTTAAGAATTTGTGACTGCTTTCATCAGAGCAGTGGATAATCATAAAAGGGCTTAAGCAAGGAAGCGACGTGATCAGCTTTGTGTCTGCCATGAGGTAAAAGGAATACCATTTGAATTCCTGCAACACCTGCCTTCTTGCGAAAATTGCTCTATAGATTACACAGCTACAAAGTAGTCCATAATAAGTTTCTCTTTAGGGCTATTGAGTGATTTACTTTCAATCTGCCATGATTTCTATAGAAGACTAGTTAAGTAGACCATTGGCTATTCTCATGACTGTTTAATCAGGCCCTGGTAAATAATCCAGACATAGTGGGCCAGGAAGGAGCTAAAAGTCTTTAAGTTGTTGAATAGGACTTTTTAATATAAATTACTCTCCCCTTCCCAAGCATTCTCACACATATCTGTAGAGAGAGATTTTATTTGTTTTCTTTTTGTATTTTTGTTTATTTGTTTTATTGCCAATTAAGGTAGGGTAAAAGGGTTGGAAAAAGTCTCAGTTTGAAAGTGGGATGCAGTTTTGTTCATGACAACTATAGCCATTTGCTCATTTGCTCACAGCTGGGGGAGTAAGGGGACTCTTGGAGAGGAGCCTAGATAGAAGGCCTAAATAAAAGATTCTGAGTTTTCCTAGGGGTCGTTATTTTTGCCTTTGCTCTTTCCCATGCTCTTTCCCATGCTCTTTCCCATGCAGAGCCTAGATAGAAGGCCTAAATAAAAGATTCTGAGTTTTCCTAGGGGTCGTTATTTTTGCCTTTGCTCTTTTCCCACCCTCACACTACCTTTCTCTGCCTGGCAAATCTTTGCTCAAACCGACCATTTTTCAGATTTTAGCTGAACATTTATCATCAAAGTAATTGAGATTAAAGCTCAATTATGATTCCCAATCATCAACTATACCTCCTTGAGTCCATATGTTTGGGCAAGACACTTGAAGATAAGGCTTATGCTGCAATGACCACATGCACTGAAGAACACCGTTTGGGGATTGCTGGAATGCAGACTGCTGAACCCAGACAGACTCTTCTGACCATCTGGTTGTAATTTTGGTGCCTGTGCCCTGGATGTATTTATTCCTACATATTTGAATTAACTCAAAATAACCCATTTTTTTTTAGAAGGGAGTCAGAAACATGTCGATGCATATACTTGGTTTGATTATTTCACCTGTTTAATTCAACTAACTTATAAAAAGATGTGACTGTATTCCTATTTTTTTTTTTTTTTGAGTTGGAGTCTCACTCTGTCGCCCAGACTGGAGTGCAGTGGCCGCTCCCGGCCACCGCAGCCTCGACCTGCTGGGCTCCAGAGATCCTTCCGCCTCAGCCTTCCGAGTAGCTGGAATTACAGGCATGTGCTACCATGCCTGGCTGATTTTTTGATTTATTGTAGAGATGAGGTCTCGCTGCCCAGGCGGGTCTCGAACCCGCGGGCTCAGGCAATCCACTCACCTCAGCCTCCCAAAGGCGCGGGATTACAGGCTGAGCCACCGAGCCCGGCTTGTATTCCTATTTCTAGAATATAAATATCTATTGTGTTTAAGCCTCTCAGAAAAAAGATGGAATTTTTGCTCATTATTTGTTAGTACTAATTTAAATCTGTATAAATAGTCTCAATTCACCATGACATTCAAGTTCAATAGTGTTTCACTAAAGTCTAAAAAATTATTTATTTATTTACAAAATTTTTATTTCTATTATTAATGTGGAATAGATTATTTTGGAATATTTTGAGAAAGAGATTTCTTTCCTAAAGTATTTCATGGCTCATCCTTAAAAAATCTATTTCTGTCAGCTTATATTTATGAAACCACAGATGGTTTGATGAGTTGAAACAGGGTAGATTTTAAGATTAAGTCTTCAATTGTTCAGCTCTCCAGTGCACGCTGGGGAAACCTGGTGGACAAGGAAATCAAACCCCTCTTTCTATCCACCTTGTATATGACCCTTCTTAGATTAAGCTAAGAATAGACACACTGAGCTCAGCCAGCCTTTCGTTCTATGTCTTGCTCCTCTCCAGGTATGTCTCGTAGCCAAACATAGAACCAGTAGTGAGGATAGAAGACAAAGATATCAGTGATATAAACTAACACTTAGGAACTATTATAATGTGCCATGTACTGTCCTAAGCACTTTACATGTGTTAAAATTTTAATCCTCATAAAAACTCAAGAGTTAGATACCACTATGTCCCCATTTTACAGGTGAGGACAATGAAGAATTTCAATGGGAGGGCTTGAGAACTTCCCTTCCTTATTTCCTGTTTTTCCAACTTTTTTCCTTTGAAACTGTTCCGAGTTTTCTCTTGCATGACAAGTGTCACAAGAATAGACACAAACTGAGTTTCCACTGACCTTGGTGGAAGACAAAAATTCTTTCTGTTCTCATCTGCTTCCCTCCAGGGAACCCTTCATAAACTATCCCGATGACCTCTGCATGCTATGAGTCAGATAATCTGATTCCATCTGTGTTAGGATTTATGTTCACTATATTAAGCTACCTAAGTATTTTTCTGTTCATCTTAAAGTTTATGTTGGGTTTATTTGTAAATTTTTATTAAAAATATAAAAGATGTTTATAATGACCCTCCTCAGGTGCTAAACAAAGTCATTCCTTCATTTATC
Organism: Cephalopachus bancanus; assembly: GCA_027257055.1. Taxonomy (NCBI): domain Eukaryota; kingdom Metazoa; phylum Chordata; class Mammalia; order Primates; family Tarsiidae; genus Cephalopachus; species Cephalopachus bancanus. The sequence continues at coordinate 902,585 of JAPVLO010000461.1, read as the reverse complement.
CAATTCTTTGAACTGCCATTTATTAATCAACTCGCTTGCTAGATGATAAGTTCATTAGGTGCAAGAATTAGATGACCAACTGTCCTGGATTGCTCATGCCTGAGGGGTTTATTGGGACTTGAAATCTGCAGTGCTAAAACCGGTAGTCCTAGGCAAACTGGGAGGAAAGGTGCACCCTTTGCAAAAAGCAAAAACCAGATCTGTTTAGGTTTACTCTTACATCACCAGGATTGGCAAACTGCTTGATGCATGGTAAGTGCTTTGTAAATATTAAATGAACAATAAATAGGTCTTCAGCTCTATCATAGAGCTTAAGGGTCAAAATATTTAAATTCAGGGAAGGCATTTCAGACAGAGGGAATAGCATAGTTCTGGAGGTGAGAAACCTCAACGTATGGTTATGCAAGTAACAGAGGAGAAGGGAGGCTTATGCTGTGCTTGAGGAAGGGACAAGTGATCTGGAGCATGGAGGTTTTTCTATTTAATTAGGAGCTTGGCTCTTATTATTTTTTATAATGAATGGAAACAAGGATTTTAAAGAGGGGCACGGAATGATCATATTCCCACAAGCATAGGTTTGTAGGCAGGTTGAGGGGTACGTTAGGAGGGAAAAGAGAATGAGTATGATTGATGGAGGGAACAAGACCAGTTGGGAGGCTATTGCAATACTGCTGCCAGAAGATACTGAGAGCTTTAACTAGGATGGAAAAGATAGTAATGGAGAGAGAAAGGGTCAACAGGAGGAGGGCAAGAATGTGAGAATTGTGTGGGCAGTGGAATTGACCGAACTTTCTCATCTACTGACCAGATGGGGTAAAATGGGGCAAGGTGTCTGGGGAGACTCCCAGATTTCTCTCTTGAATGACTGCATGCATGGTGGCTTCATTCACTGAGAAATAGAATGAAGATGAGGATAAAGTTTGGAGAAAAGGTGAGCTTCTGTACATTTGGAACTGATTGAATTTGAGTTGACTGTGCAATATTCGGATTAAGTTGTTAAATGGGATAACTGAATTGGCAAAGTGGATGAAGCTGTGTTCGGTACAAGAAACATTTTCCCCAAACATGTCAATAGCTATTAATGTTTATTCCTGATATATATGTGTGTGTGTGTGTGTGTGTGTGTGTGTGTGTGTGTGTGTGTGTGTGTGTGAGAGAGAGAGAGAGAGAGAGAAAGAGAGAGAGAGAGAAGAGAGAGAGAGAGAGAGAGAGAGAGAGAGAGAGAGAGAGAGTGTATGTGTATTCATTGAGAAGTATTTATAATTTTCTGCATTTTAAAACAGCAAAATGAGTATAATGAAGAATCCTACTCAAAAATCCAGAGATTAGTACTCTTAATTATTTGGTGAACACTACTACAAATTGATCCACCTATCCACCTCTCTGTTCATCATTCTGCCCATCTCACTGAGACTATGGGCATTTCTTTAACTTTTTCCATGCCTCAGTTCCCTCATTTAGCAGATGGTAATTTAGTATCTACCTATATAGTGAGGATTAAACACGTTAACAAGCATAAAGCACTCAAAAGAGTGCCTGGCCCATGGGTAGTACCAAGTAAATGCTAGAGATACTATAACATAGCCATCTTATTAAAATAAATTACTTGTATTGTGCTGTTTGATAACCTGCTTTGTTGTATATTATTGTTCTTTAATGCTTACTGACTCTTAGTTAATGAAAATATCTTTTTACCCTATTCCTTAACACTTTAGTCCAAACTTAGTCTTCATTACTAAAAATCAAACAAAGCAAATGAGAACAGAACACTGGTGTAAAACTGCTATGACCAGCCAGGTATGGTGGCTCATACCTGCAATCCTAGCACTTTGGGAGGCAGAGGCAAGATGATTGCCTGGGCCCACAGGTTCAAGACTAGCCTGGGCATAATGGCAAGACCTCGTCTCTACAATAAATAGAAATAAAATAAAATAAAAGCTAACTGGGCACAGTGGCGCATGCCTGTAGTTCCAGCTACTTGGAAGACTAAGGCAGAAGGATTGCTTGAGTTCAGCTGCCACTGCACTCCAGCCTGGGTGACAGAATGAGACTCCAACTCAAAAAAACCCCAAAAAACTGCCACGACCACTTCTACTAACAAACATGTAATTAGGTCAATAATTGAAAATACTTGACTTGGTCTTCAACCTACAGTGACAGTGGTAAGAGATATTTTATGTTAGGATTTTTAAAAGAAACACCAAAAGTATTTTACTTTTTTGCCTTCTCTACTGTCCTTTGCTCTTCCACATTCACATTAATAATTCTTCTAAATTTGACTGTCTCATTGATCAACCATCAGGTAAAGTTCCTGCCTCTCACCCTGGCAGCGTGGTGCATGGTGCCAGTTTTCATTCATCTTCACTGTGTGCTGTTAAAACCCAGACTTTGTTTCTGTAACTAAGGAGGAAAATTTATACCTTTAGCCCAAACCATTTCTCTTTATTTCTCAAAAAGACAAAAAAACAAAGCAAAACAAACAAACAAAAAAAACGATTGTAATCCTTTATCAGAGGCACTCGAAAAATCCATTTTTCTTGGTCTGAGAGTGAGGGCAAAGAGAATTTTGTCACTGTATTGGAATTCTAACAGACTCTCCTGTTACCCTCTAAAAGTAGCTCAGTTGGAAAGAAAAAAAAAGTTGTGTTATGATAACCTTTAGAAAGTCAAGTAATTGAAGTGCATACATTCTGAGATAAAATATAACCTCTAAAATATGGAATGTGGATAAAGCAATTTTTAAATTATGTGGTAAGGTAGGGAAATAAATTAGCATTTCTTTTATAGCACTTGATATATCTTTGCAGGCATGCTGTTCCTACTGTTAACTGGGGAATACCTCTTTTAGCACAATTTATATTGATACTTTGCATTTATATAGCATGTTTCATGCCCTGAGCATTTTAGTAGCATTAAGTGTAAATAGCATACCTACAAGTCAGGTAACTGAATATTCTGATACCACAGATGGAGAAGCATCAGCGCAGAGAGCTGTAATACCCTCGGGTTCCTAGTCACTGTAAGAAACTGAAGAAACTGAGTAGTTTTCCATGTTAAAAAATAATTGATCTGGTCTGGAAGTTGAGATTGTTTCTGACAATCTGGAAAAAGCAACTTGAGACTCTTTGGAAATGTCTACTTTTTGCCCTTATGTTTTGGGTGAGGTTGAACCCCTGGCTCTAGGGATAAGAATATGACTAAGCATGGCTACTGGCATAATCCATTTTTATGACTAATGAGAAACATCCCAGAATAATGTCTGTAACCACATTTTGAACTGTTGGAGTTTTTTTTTTTTTTTTTACTATGGACACTGCTGAGAAAATGAACCGTGCTATAGACCTGGTGCTTCAGGGGACAAGTAGTAAAGACAATTTTAAATGCAACAGCACAGGGGTAGTAAGCAAAGTCAAAAAGGTGGTAAGTCCTCAGGCTATCTGTTGACTCCTCGATCAAACTATACCTGAAAACAGGACCCTGGAATTTGTAGTTACAGGAGCCACTAAATTATATAACCTAATAAATCTCACCTGTGAGATTCTTTTATCAGTGATCTGAAAAGATCCTTGTATAAGGCTTTAGAGTCTTTAAAACTTGATGTTTTAGGTTAGAACAGAAAGTAATTCTTAAAGTTTTTGTACCTTGACATGCATTTCAAGAAAATATCTAAAGTTATTTAAAGGAGAAATTCTGTTGAATAAATAACAAAGAAAGAAAGCAAAGTAGAATATTTTTTATCAATTTTTGAAAGATATATAAGATATCTGATGTATACTTTTATAAACATATTTTTGTGTTAGTATTTTTTTCAGATTTTATTTTAAAGCTATTGGTTTTAATCATGTCACTTTCAGTGATGGAGCATATTAATTGCCCTGATCAGAACTGGAGCTTCTACTGTTTATTTTTATCTTATCTTAGATTTTTTTCCCATGGGAATTCTTTAGATGACCTATTATTTTATAAAGTAGTTATATAGCTTCATGTATTGTTTGGTTATAGGCAGGTATTTGGCAGAAATAAGCCAAATGTTGGTTCTGTAAAGGTCAAAACTGGACAGGGATTTAAAAAAATGAGCTCTGATTGCTTTAATGTGTAAGCCCCTCCCTGGATGGGGATGCTTCTGAGTTGTCCATCAATGACTCCCCCAGAAAACTAGGAAATGGAGAGTTCATGTTTTTCATTTGTCCTAGCTAGTAGGTTTATTAGACTAATGATTGGCCTTGAGTGGCATGAAATATATAAAAATTGAGTTTTTCATCTCAGGCGTTGAGTGCTTTTTGGTCTTGAGTAGCCTAATTATCACCTTTTGTTCCTCTTCTGTGTGCAAAGCTGCATTCAGGTTTCTTAACTCCCACCAGTCAGGGCCGTGTGCCAGTCCTACCCCACCACGAAAGTAAAAAGTAAGCATCAGGCAATAGTTAGTAGAGGGTTTGTATACCTGTCACAATGCCCAGGTCAAAATATGAACAGTATCAGAGCCAATATTTGACTTTTATCATTGTAAAAGAAGGCAAAGTAAGATGAAAGACTATTTTTTTTTCAGGTTTTAAGCATTTATTTATTTATAGGTACTACATTGCTTTTATGATCATGATTTTTTTAAATTTTAAAGACGTGGGGTACAATTCAGCGTTAGGTATACAAATGGTCATTGTGCAGGTAAAGTTTGGTCCTCACTTTGGTCACCACATCACCTGGTTTGAGATCAGGTACCCTTATTGATGAAGTGTGCCCCCCCAACCTCCTAGGCAGTTTCCCACTATAACTTTCACAGTAGTAACTCGAAGTAGCATAAAGGGCATTAGAACAGAGTTAGAGAAAACATTTCCCTGTAGACATAGGTATGACAAGGCTGGGAAGATGATAACTATATTCGAAGAAGAGGGGGACAGTAATTAATACAGCTACCTCTGATTGGGTGCTGATTATATGCAAGATGCTGATGTTATAAATATGCCATCTCATTCCATCCTCACAGCATAACTATGAAGAATATATAGGTACAGTCAGTCTCCCTACCCCTGGGTTCTCTGATTCAGCCAACTGCAAATTGAAAGTATTTGCGGGGGGGGGGGTGGCATCTGTACTGAACATGTGCAAACTTTTTTTTTCCTCATCATTAGTCCCTAAACAATAGAGTATACCAATGAATTACATAGCATTTGCGTTGTATTAGGTATTATAAATTACCTAGTGATTAAAGTATACAGGAGGATGTGTATGGTTTACATGCATTTCATATAATGCATGTATGAACTTGAGCTCCAATGGTTTATCCCTCACAGATACCACAGGATGACTATATGTCATTTACAGGTTAAAAAAACTGAGGTTTAGCAGTTTAATTCATAGATTTTAGTTCATAATTATAATTCATGTGCCAGTTTATGCAATCAGTATGTGACTGAGCTACTATCAAGTCCTGATCTGCCTGCCTGTATTCTCATCACTGCACCATGGCCTTGATCTGTTAAAGGAGATACAATAGCACTATCACCACTGATATGAGCGGTGAGACAATGGCATTATAAACTAATAACTCATTTACCAACTGAGATAATGAAGAACCAAGAAAATCAGAAATCTGCATATTCTTTTCACATTCACAGTAATTGATGCTTCCTTTTGCTGCCATTTGCTTCATTTTCACTCAAACCAGATTTCTTGCCTCTTTTTTACTCAGCACGTGGTAAAAGCATCAGAAGAGATATATGTTCATGTGAGCAAGACCTCAGAGTCCACTGTTTGAATTCTGTGCAGGGATTATTTAGAAGGTCTTTGGAAAGTTTTATCAGCCCTTCAGGCCTCTCATCTGTAAACTGATTCTTTTTGTTCTAATAATCTGTGTTTTGACATAGTGGTGTTCTAATAAGCCTAATGAGTTTGCCTTCTTCTCTTGCTCTTTAGAGATCACCTTTTCTAATTTTATGCCTGATTTGAGGTAAAAATTTAATTGAACCTGTCAGTACCTTTGAATCCAGTGTCTGCAGCTGTCATCCAGTTTGATTAGTCACTGCTCCACCATACTACTTGTAAATATTTACTGTATCATATATAAATATCAATTCTCATCTTAATTTAAAAAAATTATATCCTGTTTCAGATCTTGCAGTGATTGCTTTTTTATTGCGGTGAAATATGTAACCTAAAATTTACCATTCTAACAATTTTTAAAAGTTTTATTTTATTTTAAGAATACAGCATGAGATCTATGTTCTTGAATTGTAAGTGTACAATACACTATTGTTGACTATAGGTACAGTTTGGGGCAGCAGATTCCTAGAATTTATTCATCTTACTTAACTGAAACATTTTTCCCATTAACAATTCCTTTCTCTTTCATCCCCAGCCCCTGGCAACCACCTTTTGATTCCATCTTTTGATTCCATGAATTTGACTATTTTGGATACCTTATGTAAGGAGAATTATGCAATCTATGTCTTTCAGTGCCTGGCTTATTTCACTTAGCATAATGTCCTCAATACATTCATGGCATTGCATATTGCAGAATTTCCTTCCTATTGAAGGCTGAATAAATTTTATTGTATGTCTATGCTACATCTTTATTTATTCATATGTTGAAGGACGTTTAGGTTATTTCTACATCTTAACTATTTTGAATAATGCTGCAATGAACATGAGAGTAGTAATGTCTCTTTGAGATCCTGGTTTCATTTTCTTTGAATGCATACCCAGAAGTGAGATTGCTGGATCATATGGTAGTTCTATTTTTGCATTTTTGAGAATGTCCGTGCTGTTTTCCATAGCAGGTGAACCATTTTGCATTCTCTCTAGTAGTATATGGGTGTTGGTGAGGATGGAAAGAAATTGAAAACATTTTTAAATGTACAATTCAATGGCATTAATTCACAGTATTACACAACCTTCATCATTATTCCAAATCTTATTTCTCCAAACAAAACTCTGTTCCCATTAACTAATAATTCCTCATTGCCCCACCTCCGACCTCTGCTAATCTCTAATCTACTTTCTTTCTTTATCAATTTTCCCAGTCTAGATAGTTCATATAAGTGGGATTCATACAATATTTGTGCTTTTGTGTCTGGTTTGCATCACATGGAATAATGTTTTTAAGGTTCACGTATGTAGTTGCATATATAAGAACTTCATTCCTTTATAAGACCAAAAATATATCATTGTACACAAATACTGTATTTTGTTTATCTGTTCATTTGAGGATAAACACTTGGTTGTTTCTATCTTTTGGCTATTATGAGTAGTGCTGCTTTTACCATGTCTGCACATGTATTTGTTTGAGTCCTTGTTTTCAATTCTTTGGAATACATACCTAAGAATAAAACAACTGGGTCATATGGTAATTCCATTTTGTAACTTTTTGAGACTCCTCCAAATTGTTTTCCACAGCAGTTGCTCCATTTTACACTCTCACTAGCACTGTACAAAGGCTGTTTCTTTACAAACTCACCAACACTTGTTTCCCTTTTTTTGATTATAAGCATTGTAGTAGGTATGAAGTGGTATCTCAGTGTGGTTTTCATTTGCATTTCCTTAATGACTAATGATGCTGAACATTTTTTTAAGTGATTAATGGTCATTTGTATATCTTCCTTAGAGAAATGTCTATTCAAGTAACTTGCCCATTTTTATATTGATATATAATTTTGTACATATTTATGCTATACATTTGATATTTGATTTCATTCATAGACTGTGTAATGATCAAGTCAAGGTATTTGCAATGTCCAGTGCCTTAAGTGTTTATCATTTATGTGTGTTAAGAACATTTCAAACCCTCTTTTGTAGCTATTTTGAAATATGCAGCACATAGTTAACTACAGTCAACCTACTCTGCTACCAAATATTAGAACTAATTCCTTCTATCTAACTGTATGTTTGTACTCATTAACCAATCTCTCTATTCTCCCAGCTATCCACCCACACATCCTTCCCATCTTCTGGTATCTTTTTTCTTTTTACAGCAATTTCACATATATCATTTATTTGAGCATTACAAATCGAAAAGGGGAGGAGTGGTACAAACATCTCCATAGCTTTTTCCATAGTTAGTATGTTCACTCCACTCAACCCTATTCCGTGTTATTAAACATTTTATCTCAATAGCTTTAAGGGTACACTGGTTTTGATTACATGGATGAATTGTATAGTGGTGAAGAAGTCTGGCCTTTGAGTGTACCTATCATCTCCACTAGTCTACATTGTACTCGATAGGCCATTTTTATCCCTCATCTCCCCTTCCACACACCCCAAGACTCCAGTGTTCATTGTACCATTCTATATACTTTTATAGACCCCTTCGCCTAGTTTCCATTTGTAAGTGAGAATATGCATGTTGTATTTGGTTTTCTGTTCCTGTGTTATTTCTCTTGGAGGATAATGACTTCCAATTCCATCCAGGTTGCTGCAAAGGTCATTATTTTATTCTTTTTTATGGTTGAATATTATTCTATGGTGTGTGTGTATATATAGATATATCTATATATATATACACACACACCACATTTTCTTTATCCAATGATTAAGTGTTAGGTGTTTAGGCTGATTCCACATCTCCACAATTGTGAATTGTGTTGTGATATACATAAAAATGTGGGTGTTTTCCTTGTGTAATGATCTCTTTTCCTTTGAGTAGAAATCAAGTAGTAGTGGGATTGCTGAATCAAATGATAGATCTACATTTAGTTCTTTAAGAAATCACCATGTTGTTTTTATTTTTTATTTATTACTTATTTAATTTTTTTTTTTTTAGTAGGAGTCTCACTCTATCACCCAGGCTGGAGCTCATGACCACCACAGCCTCGACCTGCTGGGCTCAGGTGATCCTTCAGCCTCAGCCTTCCAAGTAGCTGGAGCTACAGGCACACACCACCATGCCCGGTTAAATTTTTTTGATTTTACTATAGAGATGAGATCTCACCAAGTTGCTGAGGCTGGTCTCGAGTCCATGGGCTCAGGCAATCCTCTCACCCTGGACTCCCAAAGTGTTAGGATTATAGGCGTGAGCCACCGCGCTTGGCCACCATGCTGTTTTTAATAGAGGTTGTACTAATTTACATTCTTGCCAACAGTGTGTAAATGTTTTTTTTTTACTCTATCTATGCCAATATCTATTTTAAAAAAATAATATCTATTCTGACTGGTGTAAGGTGGTATTTCATTGTGGCTATAATTTGCATTTTTCTGATGATTAGTGATGTTGAGCATTGTTTTCATATGTTTATTGGCTATTTGTATATCTTCTTTTGAGAGATGTCTATTCGTGCATTTTGCCTGCCTTTTGATGTGGTTATTTGTTATTTCTTCTGGAGTTGTTTGGGTTCCTTGTAGATTGTGGATATTAATCCTTTGTTGGATGTATAGTTTGTGAATATTTTTTTCCCATTCTGTAGACTGCCTATTTACTCTGTTGATTATTTCTTTGGCTGTGCAGAGACTTTTTGGTTAAATTAAGTCCCACTGATTTATTTTTGGTTTTCATTGTATTTGCTTTTGGGGTCTTAGACAGAACTTGTTTGCATGGGTCAATGTCTTAGGTTTTCTTATAGGATTTTTATGGTTTCAGGTCTGATATTTAAGGTTTTTATTCATCTTGATTTAAGTTTTGTTTATAGTGAGAAAAAGAGATTCATTTTATTCTTCTGCATTTGGTCATCTCATTGTTGTCTTCTCTGTCAAAGATCAGTTGGTTGTAGGTAGTTGACTTTATTTCTGAATTCTCTATTCTGTTCCACTGTTCTGTGTGTCTACATCTGTCACAGTACATAATATTTTGATTACTATAGCCTTGTGGTATAATTTAAAGTTGAGAAATGTGATACCTCCAGCTTTGTTTCTTTTACTTAGGATTTATTTGGCTATTCAGGCTCATTTTTGGTGCCACACAAAGTTTAGGATAGCTGTTTTCTAATTTTGTGAAAAATGATGTTGGAGATTTGATAGGAATTACATTGAATCTGTAGATTGCTTTGGGTAGTATGGTCATTTTAGCAATGTTGGCTCTCTCAGTCCATGAGCATGGAATGTTTTTCCATTTGTTTGTGTTCTCTATGATTCCTTTAATATGTGTTTTATAATTCTCCTTGTAGACATTTCTCACCTCCTTGGTTAAATATATTCCTAGAATTTTAATTTTATTTTTGGCAGCTATCATAAATTGGTTTTCATTATTGATTTGATTTACACTTGGTCGCTATTGGTGTATAGCAGTGTAATTTATTTGTGTGTGTTGATTTTGTAAACTGAAACTTTACAGTATTTATTGTATTTATTTATCAAGTTCAGGAGTCTTTTGGAGGATTTTTTAGAATTTTTAAAGTATAAAATATTATCATCAGCAAACAAATAGTTTGACTCCTTTTCCAGTTTTAATACCTTTGTTTATTTCTCTTTCCTGATTACTCTAGCTAAGACTTCCAGTACTATGTTGAATAGAAGTTGTGAAAGTGAACATACTTGTCTTGTTCCAGTTCTGAGGGGGAATGCTTTCAACTTTCCACCATTAAGTATAATTTTGGCTATGGGTTTGTCATATATGGCTTACATGATTTTGAGGTATGTTCCTTCTATGCTTATTTTATTGAAGGTCTTTATCATGAAGGGATGCTGAATTTTTTTAATAAAGATGTAGGATACGATTCAGGGTAAGGTATACAAACCTTGATTATGCAGGTACCAGGTACCCTTGTGGATGAGGAATGCCACACTCTCCCCTAGCAGTGTCCCTCAACTGCAATCCCACGCCCCTCCCCTGACAGGTTCCCGCTACTGCCAATCCCTTTCTTATAGTATTATAATTGTTCAAGGTCTGCTTATGAGTGAGAACATATGGTACCCTGTTTTTTGTTTCTGTGATAGATCACTGAGTACGATAGACTCTAAATCCATCCAAGTTGCTGCGAAGTCCATATGTCTACCCTTCATTATGGGTGCATTGTGTATATGTACCACTTTTTAAAAATCCAGTCCAACTTTGATGAGCAACATCGTTGAATCCATGTTTTTGCTATTGTGAATAGAGTTACAACAAACATACGTGTGCAGGTATCTTTTTTGTAGAACGATATGAGTTCCTCCAGGTATATTCTCAATAGGGGAATTGCTGGGTCATATGGAAGGTGAATTTCTAGTTCTTTTAGAAATCACCACATTGTCTTCCAAAGAGGTTGCACTAGTTTGCATTCCCACCAGCAGTGTAGAAACGTTCCTTTTTCACCACATCCTCACCAGCATCTGTTGTTGTTTGTTTTATTAATGATAGCCATTCTTACTGGGATTAGATGGTATCTCAATGTGGTTTTCATTTGCATTTCTTTGATGATGAGTGAGGTTAAGCACTTTTTCATGTGTCTGTTGGTTGCCCATATATCTATTTTTGAGAAGTGTCTATTCATGCCTTTTGCCCACTTTTTAATGGGCTGTTTGTTTTTTTCCTTTTGGCGCATTTGAGTTCCTTGTAGATCTTAGATATTAGGCCTTTGTCAGATATCCAGTTGGCAAATATTTTTTCTCATTCTGTGGGCTTTCTCCCTGCTCTCTTGATGATTTCTTTTGCTTTGCAGAAGCTCGTTAGTTTGATGGAAGTTTCACTTGTCTATCTTATTTCTTAAGATATGGGCATTTAGGGTTCTGAATAGGAATTGGTTGCCAGTTCCAATTTCCATAAGGGTGTCTTCTGCATTTTCTAACATTCTTTAGTTTGAGGTTTTACATTTAGGTCTTTGACCCATTTAGAGTTAATTTTTGTGTATGGTGACAGGTAGGGGTCTTGTTTCAATCTTCTGCGTGTGATCAGCCAGTTTCCCCAGCACCATTTACTGAATAGGTTCTCCTCTCCCCAGTGGCTGTTGTTGGAGGCTTGGCCAAAGATGAGTTGGTTGAGAAATTGAGGCTTTGCTTCTGGAATCTCTATCCTGTTCCATTGATCTGTATGCCTGTTCTTGTACCAATACCTGGCTGTTTTGATTACTGAAGGCTTATAGTAAAGTTTGAAGTCTGAAAGTGTGATACCGCCTGCTTTATTTCTTTTGCTAAGGATCGTTTTGGCTATTCTTGGTCATTTATGTTTCCATATGAATTTCTGTATTGTCATTTCCAGGTCTAAGAAGACTGATGTTGGTAACTTAATGGGTATTGCATTGAATCTGTAGATTGCCTTTGGTAGGATGGACATTTTAACAATGTTGATTCTTCCTATCCATGAGCATGGAATATTTTTCCATTTGTTTGCAGTGTTGTGTAGTTCTCATTGTAAAGGTCTTTCACTTCTCTGGTTAGAAAGATGCCAAGGTATTTCAGTTTTTTGTGTGGTTATTATGAATGGGATTGTGCTTTTAGTTTGGGACTCTGCCTGTTTGTTGTTGATGTATAGGAATACACTGTTTTTTGCACATTTATTTTGTACCCTGAAACATTTCCAAAGTCCTTTATCAGTGTAAGCAGGTTTTTTTAGAGATTCTCTTGGATTTTCAAGGTATAGGGTCATATCGTCTGCAAAGAGGCATACTTGACTTCCTCTTTTCCTATTTGGATACCCCTGATTTCCTTCTCTTGTCTAATTGTCCTAGCTAGGACTTCCAACACAAGGTTGAACAATAGGAGTGAGAGTGGGCAGCCTTGTCTTGATCCAGTTTTCAGGGGAAATGTTTCAAGTTTCCATTTATTTAGCAGTATGTTAGCTATGGGTTTATCATAGATGGCATTCACTATTTTGAGATGTGTTCCTTCTATACCTAAATGTTTGAGGGTCTTTATCCAGAAGACATACTGGATTTTATCAAAAACTTTTTTTGCATCTAATGATATAATCATGTGGTTCTTGTTTTTACATCTGTTGATGTATTTAATTACATTTAAGTTCTTGCAATTGTTCAACCAGCCCTGAATCCTGGAGATGAAGCCTACTTGGTCATGGTGAATGATTTTTGAGATGTGTTTTTAGATCTGATTTGCTAGAATCTTGTTGAGGATTTTTGCATCTATGTTCATAAGGTATATTGGTCAGTAGTTCTCTTTTCTTGTTGAATCTTTACCCGGTTTTGGTATCAGTGTGATGTTATCATAAAACAATTTGGGAATAATTGCATCTTTCTCAATTGCTTGGAATGCTTTCAATAGAATTGGTTTCCGCTCCTCCTTGTTCATTTTATGAATTCTTCTGGAAAGTCATAAGTTCCAGGGCTTTTTTTTTTGGTACATAGTTTGCATATGACTGAGTTAATTTCCTCAGTTGGTATTGGTCTATTTAGTGTCTCAATATCTTCTTGTTTCTACCTGGGAGGTTGTGTGGTGTCAGAGAGTCCTCCATTTCATTTTGGTTATCAAATGAAGGTGATCATAGTAATCTCTGATAATCTTTTGTATTTCTTCAAGGTTAGTTGTGATTTGATCGTTTGTATTTATGATTGTGTTTATTTGGACTTTTTCTCTCCTTTTCTTGGTCATTCTGGCTAGGGGGTCCATCAATCTTGTTAATTCTTTCAAAGAATCAGCATTTTATTTTGTTGAAGTTTTCTATGATATTTTTATCTTTGATATCCTGCATTTGGGCTCTTATTTTTGTGATTTGGATTCTTTTGCTAAAGTTGGGGTTTTGGCGGTCTTCTCTTTCCAGCTCCCTTAGGTGATTTGTGAGGCTCTCAGATTCTGATCTTTCCATTTTCTTGATGTGTGCTCATAGAGATACAAATTCTTCTTTTAGGACTGTTTTCATGGCATTCCAGAGGTTTTGATAAGATGTTTCTTCTTTTTCATTTCTTTCTGGGCATCTTTGAATTTCTGCTTTGATTTTAGTGTTTCTCAGCATCATGCTGTTTAGTATCCATGTGTTCATGGGCTTTGGGGAAATTTTGTTGGTAGTGATATTTATTTTTATTCCACTGTTGTCTGAGAATGTGTATGGTAAGAGTTCAACCTTATGGAATTTGTTTATGCTTGATTTATGGCCAAGGATGTGATCAATCTTGGATTACATTCCATGTGGTGATGTGTAGAATGTATATTCTGTGGTTTTTTGGTGGAATAATCTGTAGGTATCTTTAAGTCCAATTGGTTGAGAGTCAAGTTTAGGTTCTGGGTCTCCTTGTTGATTTTTTGTCTCAAAGATCTATGTAGGGTTGTTAGTGGGGCATTCAAGTCCCCTGCTATAATAGTGTTAGAGTCAATATCTTTTTTGGTTTATTTAATAGTTGCTTTATAAATGCTTGTGCTCCTGTGTTGGGTGCATATATATTTAGGATGGATATTTCTTTTTGATGGGTTTAACCTTTTATTATTATGTAGTTTCCTTTTGTATTTCTTAAAATTTTTGATAGCTTAAAGGTTGTTTTTTTTTAATGATATAAGATCTCAACCTCTGCTGTCTTTTGTGATCCATTTGCCTGGAAACTCATTTTCCCTTCTTTAATTTTGAGTCTGTGTGTATCTCTCTTAATGAGATGAGTCTCCTGGATACAGCAAATAATAGGGTCATGGTTTCTTATCCACTTTGCCATTCTGTGTCTTTTTAGTGGTGCATTTAGTCCATTCACTTTCAGGCTGATTATTGATATGTGATTGCTTATCCATGTCATGAGGCTCTTATAAAGTTTTTTCTTTTTTTGCTTGTTTTCTTTTGGCTTTGGGGTTGATGTATGTGAATGTTTTCAGGTTTGTTTTTGCGCTGTATTCTCTGTTGATTCTGTGAAAATGGTGCTCGGCTTCTGTGTCCCGGGAATCGCTTGGGTCCAAGTCTAGCAACTGTGGCACCAGCCGCTGCACCAGGAGAGCCCTGACTGCTAGCTCCCTAGCCCTCACTCAGTCAGCTACTCACACGCCTACTTGCTCACCTGCACATACACAAAATTTTCCATGCACTCACTCACTCACACCAGGACTTGCATTATCCAACTGGCTCGGCCACCATATTCCCAAACTTCCTTCCAGGATTCTGAATTTTATCAAATACTTTTTCTGCATCTATTGAAATGATTATATGATTCTTATCTTTAGTTCTGTTTATGTGATGAATCACACATATTGATTTGTGTATGTCGAAGCACTGTTGCATCTCTGGAATGAAACTCACTTGATTATGGTGAATTACTTTTTTTGATATGCTATTGGATTTGGTTTGTTCTATTGTTCTACTTTCTACTTCCATGAGATCAACTTTTTCAGTTTCCACATTTTAGTGAGAATTTGTGTTATCTGTCTTTCTGAGCTGGCTTGTCTATCTCTCCCTTTACTTCTAATGATATCAGCTTTATATATATGGATGCTCCAATGTTGGGTTCATGTATATTTAGATTTGTTATATCCTCTTACTAAAATGATCACTTTATCAGTATATAATGACCTTCTTTGTCTCTTTTTAATATTTTAAACTGAAAGTCTATTTTATCTGAAATAAGTATAGTAACTCCTGCTCACTTTTGGTTTCTGTTTGCATGAAATGTCATCTGCCATCCCTTTACTTTCTATGCATATGTGTCTTTCCAAGTGAGGTGAGTTTCTTTTAGACAGCATATAATTAGGTCACATATTTGTACTCATTCAACCAGTCTATATCTTTTAAGCAGAAATTTTAATCCATTTACATTCAAGCTTATTTTTGATACGTGACAGCTTATTCCTGTCATTTTATTTATTGTTTTCTGGTTGTTTTATTTATCTTCGATTCCTTTCTCTATTATTGTTTATCATTATAGTTTGGTGTTTTCATATCATGGTAGCATTTGAGAATTTTCTTTTTCTCATTTGTGTGTTGGCTCTACACACAAAGTGGGTGTTACACTTTCATATGTTTTCATGCTGCCACAGATATTGTTCTTGTGTTTTTGGACACAATAATTCCCTTAATCATTTCTTGTCTGAAAAATACTATATTTTTCCTTCATTTATGAAGGATAACTTTGCTTGATATGGTGTCTTTATCTGGCATTTTTTTCAGCAGTTTGAATATTCCAGATCATTTTCTCTTTGCCCATATGGTTTCTGATGTGAAATCCACTGTTAGTCTGATGGAGAGTTTCTTTGACAGGTTGATTTTAATATGCCATGGAGAAAACCTTTTTTGCATTGTATCTGTTTGGGATCTCTTAACTTCTTGTATCTGGATATCTAAATCTCTTGCTAGATTTAGAACATTTACAGCTACTATTCTGTTATATAGTTTTTCTATCCCTTTTGTTTACGCTTCACCTTTTGAGACACAGAAAATTTGGTCACTTTATCACATCCCCTATGTCACATAAGCTTTGTTCATTCTTTTATCCTATTATTATTTTCATCTGACTGGGTTTTTTCAAAAGACCCATCTTCAAGTTCTGAAATTCTTTCTTCTGCTTGATCTACTTTATTGTTGAAGCTTTTGAAAGTATTTTGTATTTTATTTGATAAATTCTTTAGTTTTGGAATTTCTATTTGGTTCTTTTTATGATATCTGTCTCTTTGGTAAGTTTCTTATTCATATCCTCAATTTTTTAAAATTTATTTGTATTCTTTGTTGAGTGATCTTATATCTCACTGAGCTTCTTCAATATCATTTTGAATATCTTCTGATATTTTATACATTTGTTTTTTATTGGACTCCATTGCTGGAGAATCATTGTGTTCCTTTGGAGATGCCATATTTCCTCTTTCCTTCCTTCCTTCCTTCCTTCCTTCCTTCCTTCCTTCCTTTCTTTCTTTCTTTCTTTCATGTTTTCTGTGCCCTTACACTAATATATGAGCAACTGGTATCACAATCACTCCCTCCAATTTTTTGAATTTACCTTCCTTGGGGAAAACTTTTTCCTGATGTATATATGGTGTTAGTTAGGTAGGGCACTTTGGTTTTAATTCTGGCTGCATGCAGTAGCACAGTCTTTGAATAATTTATTCAACTGTAAACAGTGTCTGTGATTTCCTCAGTGATTTCCTCAGTGGTTTAGGGTGTGATTGCTAATGAAAGTTGTGGTGAAGTTTTGCTGAGGATGAGGATGCCAGGTGAGTCTTTCCTGAGGCTCCAGTAGTATCAGTGGTATGCTGAGCATCCCCTGTCCTTGGACTTCCAGGTGACTTGTTGTTTGCCAATAGTGGTATCAGTGTGTGGGTTCTCAGGCCTCTGAGCAGTGAGCATGGCATGAGCAATGGCAGTAGCATTGGCCGAACAAACCTTTGGCTCCCAAGTGGTCCACATTGATGTTGGTGGTAACTGCAATGGGTTGTACATGACAATCAACAGACCTGCAGGTGGCACATGTGGGTGGGTTCCAGCTATGGTGGTAGTGGAAAGTTGGGTGTTCTCAAACCAGGTGCCAACAGTGGTGAACTGGATTGGGTGGTTGGAAGGTCTCAGAATGGCATTCTTGGGCACTTGGAGGCAGAGCTAGTCAGGGTGGACCTGACATCACGACCCCAGTTTCTTGTGCAGTCCTTTTCCTTGGCAGGCAAGGGTCGGGTAATCCCCAGATCCAAGGCAGAATGCAATGCTTGGGTAGGGGTGGCAGTAAGTGCACTGCAGCCCTGCCACTAGGGAGGGAAGGCCTGCTTTCAGTGACAGCAGCCATATGCAAGCAGCTAGGAGCATGCACTTGTTTGTGCTTTGGCAGCAATGCCTACTACAGAAAGGGGAGTTTGTTCTCAGGGCATATGAAAATGTAGGGTGACTTTGGTCCTGGGGCAGCACAACCTTTACCAATGACTCATGCTTTGTTCCCCTTGCAGTTGGAGAATGTCAATGGGATTCCTGGGATATGAAGATGCAGGGACTGTTGAGGCTCCCGACATGTTGCACTCTGGTGAGGAAAGGGCTTTCAATTTGGTGAGTTACTATAGCTGCTTAAGGCTTGGAAGTGTGTGGGACCCGTCATGAGCTCCTTTCTGAAGCAATGTCTTCACACAGTCTCCAGACAGCTCACTACGTTAGTCTTGAGGTTCATAAGATCTAGTGGCATTTCTAGGATGCGGGAGTCTACAGGGGGAATGTGCACTGATGGGAGTTACCTCCTCCTTCCTTGCACTGGGGAGCCTAGAGAGGCTCCCAACTGATCCTGGTATAGGAGACTGCTTTGAGTCCCTCTTCTTCCTTGCTTTAAGTATTTTCTATTATGTCTCTATTGAATTCAGTGTTTTGTCTTAGCAATTCTATTCAAAGTATAATTACCTACTCACTGCTTTGTTTCTTCTTTGTGGAGGAGTACAAGATACTTGTAATCAGTCATCTTCAAATCCCTCCCCTTTGCCAATTTTTGAATTAGATTATTTTGTTGTTGTGTTGAAAGCGATCTTTATATATTCTGGAGATTAAATCTTTATCAGATACATGATTCACAAATATTTTCTCTCAATCTGTGTGTTATTGTTTCACTTTCTTGATAATGTCTTTTGATGTACAAAAGTTTTAAATACTGATGAGGTCTAATTAATGTCTTAAACTTTTTTTTTTACCTTTAATGCTTTTAGTGGCATATCTAAGAATCCTCTATCAAAGGTTGTGAATATTTTACCCTATTTATTTTTATAAGGGTTTTAGTTCTCATATTTAGGTTACTGATATATTTTGAGTTGATTTTTGTATCACTCAAAGGGATTACATAAAAATCATATTGAGGTAGGAATCTAATTGTATTATTTTATCTGTTGAAATTCATTTATCTTAACACCATCAGTTGAAGAGACTAATCTTTACCTATTGAATGGACTTGGAACCTTTAGTGAAAATTAAATTGAACATATTTCTGAACTCTCTATTTTATTTGGTTGCTCTATATGCCTATCCTTATGCCAGTACTACTCTGTTTTAAGTACTGTGGCTACATATCATTGATGACTTTTAATTGCAGTGTGTGCCTACTGTTATTCTTTTGCCACTCCATCTCATAATTGTTGTTTCTAATCTGTGAGTTAAAAATGCTAATCAATCAGGCTTATTATACCTACATATTACTAGAGTTTTGGAGCTTCCTTTAAGGAACAAACTGGATTTGGAACAATGGCTTTGGGATATATAGCCTAAGCCAGTGACCTCTTTTTCTCTCTCACTACAGGACCTCAGATAACACATTAGGTAAAAGTAGAAATATTTAGGTTGAAGAGAAGGAAGGTAAAGCCCCGTGAACCCAGTCTCTCCTGTATCCACATGCTTTAAAAACTATTAGAGCAGAGGTGACACCATTTGAAAACCTTTAGCATCAAGTTATTTGTAGTTTATTTTCCTGCTATATTTTGTATGGTTATAGTTTTCTAAAATTCACCCTTCAGATAAACTAAGTACTATGCTAACTTTTTTAAAAATCTACATTATTGATTTTTTTTTCATTACTAGCTTTGGGGAAAAATGTTTACATGTATTTGCATATCATTAAAACTTATGACTTACATATTCCACAGAGTTGATTTTTACTGCAGCATTTTTAAACAGCAAGCAATTCATATTTTACTCTGCATGTAGTCTCTCACCACATAGATCACCTTGAGCATCGTGTGTTAATTGAGAGCACATATCACCTAGCCTACAACCACGACTGCTCTCAAGTTCCCTGAGGACACACATTTTAGGAATCACTGGATAAACAAGATGACAAACTAGTGATTCTTGGGCAATAGAACCAAAAATTTCATTTGTTTCAAATAATGTTAAGGTGTGCTTCATAAACTCACTAAGGTGACCCAGGAGTGTTGATTTGAATTTACTTTACTCTGACTTATTGTCACTTAACAGAATAAATGAGAACTGATGGCTCTTCAAACACTAATAGTAAATTACAGTTACAGTGAACACAAATGCCTCATTATGTCTAGTCAAGGTCTATTTCCCTTTTATAGAGCTAACTGGTAGAAAACATTGTTTTTAATTTATGAATGAATTTGCATGGGAATCTTAGGTATCCTATTTACATAAATCTAATAGACAATTAATCTTTAGTAAAATAACTAAAGCAGGTTTGGAAAATGCACGTGACAGCTAAAATGCAAAATACAGTCCAAAATATCAAATGTTTTAGGCAATAAAATATCACTTTTATTAGCCTTTTATTATCTCACCAGTGTATACACAAAACTGGTAACAGTTTAATGAGATTAGAAGACATACACACACTTGGGTTAAATAATTTAATGAATAAATTAATGTTGGTTAATTAAACACTGGAAAGGCATTTTGGAATTTCTGAACTGTAAAAAAAAGGCATTCTTTAGGGGTTTATAAATTTAGTTTGAACTTCTCTTGAAATTTGTTTTGTTAGGTCAACACAATTTAGAAAGGATTTGTCTACAAGAGTGAGGCATGAGAGAATTTTTGCAGGTGATATAAATATTCACCCTCTTGAATGATACATTGAGCAAACAGTTATATACATTTATGAAAACTCATTAAACTGCATATTTAAGATTTGGGTATATCAGCCGTGCCTGATGACTCAAGCCTGTACTCCCAGCACTTTGGGAGGCCAAAGTGAGGGGATTGCCTGAGCCCACGAGTTTGAGAACAGTCTAGGCAAGTTGGCGAGACCGCATCTCTACAATAAATCAAAAAAATTAGCCGGGTGTGGTAGTCCATGCCTGTGGTTCTGACTACTTGGGAGACTGAGGTGAAAAGATCACCTGAGCACAGCAGGTCGATGCTGGGGTGATCATGAGCATGCTACTGCATTCCACCCTGGGTAATGGAATGATATTCCAACTCAAAAAAAGAGAAAGATTTGGGTATATGACTGTATGTATCTCTACATATACACACACACACACACACACAGACACACACACACACACACAGATGAAGAGATGAAATCCTGAAAATATTCATAGAACCAGTCATCTTTGTAGGTAGATTCATCTTCCTATGATTTGGGCACACATATCAGTAAATTTCCTTATGTATAAATCAGTTTGAATTGTGTCTTTGTGGCTCATAATTAAAATAATCCTAATGTTAATTTCTGCCTGAAATATTTTTGTTATGTCTTTGTATTTGGTAAATGCTCTCTCCCAGAGAGTTGAGATGACATCCTTTGTACCAGTAAATATTCTAGTCTCAGAGAATATTTTCTTCACTCAGGGCTACTTGACTACTCATAAAATCTTATATTTTAGAATGGTGTTAAAGATCTCTCCTTGTGCCATTCCATCAGGAGGCAGATGTTAAGGCTACCAGTAGTATTGTCTTTTTCCATGTAGTTGGGAACAGACTTTAGTGCCATAGCTGTAAGCTGTTTTTCCCAAGAAGAATAAAAGCTTATTTGAACCAATGTTACCACTTTTTTTTTAATATGATTGCTCTTGCCCTAGTGGTAACAAGGACCATAAAAATCTATACTCTGTACAGGAAAAGCATTCAGCAGCAATTCAGTCTTGTACTTCAGTCACTTCACCTATCCACGGCTTCTTCTGTACTTAGACTAGGGCTTATCAAATCAAGAAAGGTGATCAATAGTTGCCTTGGTTATAAAAAACCAAAATACTTGGTTATAAAAAAACAACATAGAAGCAAGATTTAGCTGAACTAAGTTTGAATAGATAATATTTGACTTCTACCCAGAGGTAGCAGACTGAATTTTAACAAATACTGAGCTATTATGAGTATAGGCTAGACGTAGTTTAACCTTAGGCTTACAACAACTCTGTAAGAGTGTGATTCCTACCCATTGTTTTATAGACTACCCACCCCTTGAGGGCAAGAAACATGTCCATTTTGTCCAGAGCAGGCACTGAATATCACTTGTTAACTTATTGTGTAAGGTAAGCAATTTACCTGAAGGGCATGGTATAGCAAAGACTTTAAAAGATCTCGTATATATCAATATCTGTTAACTTAAGGTTTAAAATTTAAAAATCAGAGAAGATTGCCTTTGGTTCTACCCAACCTCCCCCCTTTTTTCTCTCTTCTCCCACATTTAGGTGCCTTCTCTCTCAGATCAAGGACGTGAAGCCTTAGTGTTGTTATAGGCTAACATCAGACAAGGCCACTGGAGACAAACTGGAGCAATAGATTACTAGCACTTAGCCAGAATGAATAGAGTTCTTAACCAGAAAAATTTTTTCACAGAGAAAAAGGTAATCAGAAAACAATAATGATTTTATAGCATGAGGGAGTCATCAGGATAAAGAATTAAGATTAACTAAAAATTATAGCTACAGAAAAAGATCAGACCAAATAGAAAGTAGGAATCAAAAGAAAATATAGCTTTTATTGAGAACATTGTCTCTAAAGTCAGAAAATCTGAGATCATGTCCTAGTTCTTGAAGTTAAGTAGTATTAAATAAATTACTCAGTTCTCTTGTTTTTAAAGCATGAATTATATACCTACCACTGTTTTGAGGATTAAATAAAATAATTGATAAATGTACTTTGTAGAATATCATAGGCACTTAATACATTTTTGATGATAATGAACATGATGATGCCTGGATACATGAATTCCTATGTAATTAACAATTAATAGTGAAGGAAACAATGACTTGCTAGAAGATGCAAGAGTACTGTAAGAGGGTTACTTCACACTTTGGGCCTTCTAGCTTCTTAAGCAATGGTGTGCAAAACAAACCTGGACTTTCATCTGATCTCTTTTTCTGTAGTCTGTAGATTTTAAGAACCCTTGATACTGTCAAGGGAGGGAGGGATGGGGGACGTATAACATCATGAAGGGTACCCAATCCTAAACCAGGGGAAGTGAGGGCCAGTGGGAGGCTCAAACTTCACCTGCATGTAGACCACTTATGTCCTAATCCTGACTTGTACCCCACAGCTTTAAAATAAAAGGAAAAAAATAACCCTTAGGTTCCCCCAAAGTGCCCCCAACCTATTTTTTTAAACATAATTTTTATTTTAAAATTGTGGGGTACAGTTAAGGGTTAAGTATACAAATATGCATTGTTCAGGCACCTTTGTTGATAAGGGGTGTTCCCCCCGTCCCCAGACAGATATTGACTGGCATTAATCCCATCTCCCTTCCCCTCCCTGTCCCCCCATAGATTCCTCCCACTTTCAATCTTTTTCATATAGTATTACGATAGATTTTCAAGGTTCACTTATGAGTGAGAATATGTGATACTCAGATCTTTGTTTCTGTGAGAGATCACTCAGTATTATAAATTCTAGTTCCATCTAGGTTGCTGCAAAGTTCATGATTTTGCTCTTTTTCATGACTGCATAGTATTCCATCATGTATATGTACCACGTTTTTAAAATCCAGTCCTCTTTTGATGGACAGCATGGTTGGTTCCGGGTTCTTGCTATTGTGAACAATGCTGCGATAAACATATGTGTGCAGGTATTTTTTTTTATAGAGTGATTTGAGTTCTTCAGGGTATATTCCAATGGGGGATTGTGGGGTCATATGGGAGGTTGATATTTAGAGCTTTTAGGAATTGCCATACTGCTTTCCACAGAGGTTGCACTAGTTTGCACTCCCATCAACAGTGTAGAAGTGTTCCCTTTTCACCACATCCTCTCCAGCATCTGTTATTTTTTGAGTTATTGATAATGGCCATTCTGCCTGGAGTTAGGTGGTATCTCAGTGTAGCTTTAATTTGCATCTCCTTGATGATTAGTGAGGTTGAACATTTCTTCATATCTGTTGGTCTCTGCTATGTCTTCTTTTGAGAGGTGCCTGTTCATATCATTAGCCCACTTTGTAATGGGGTTGTTTGTTTCTTTCTTTTCAGCACATTTGATTCCTTGTAGATCCAAGATGCTAGGTCTTTGTCACACATGGAGTTGGCAAATACTTTTTCCCAGTCTGTGGGCTGTCTCCCTGCTCTCTTGATGGTTTCTTTGGCTTTGTAGAAGCTTGTCTGTTTAATGAGGTCCCACTTGTCTATCTTATCTCTTATGACCCATGCATTTCGGGTTTTGTTCAGGAATTGGATGCAGGTTCCAATTTCCATAAGGGTATGTCCTGCATTTTCTAAGTTTCTTATGGTTTGAGGTTTTACATTTAGTTTTCTGATCCATTTAGAGTTAATTTTTGTGTATGGAGATAGATAGGGGTCTTGTTTGAGTCTTCTGCATGTGGTCACCCAGTTTTCCCAGCATCATTTAGTGAGTAGATTCTACTCTCCCCAGTGGTAGGTGGGGAGGCTTTGTCAAAGATGAGTTGGTTGAGAAATTGAGATTTTGCTTCTAGAATCTCAATTGTATTCCATTGGTCTATATGCCTGTTCCTGTACCAATACCAAGCTGTTTTGATTATTGTAGCTTTATAGTAAAGTTTGAAGTCTGGTAATGTGATAACTCCTGCTTTGTTTTTGTTTTGTTTTGTTTTGTTTTTGCTGAGGATTGTTCTGGCTATTCTTGGTCGTTTGTGTTTCCATATGAATTCCTGTATTGTTTTTTCTAGGTCTGAGAAGAATGTTGCTGATAATTTGATGGGCATTGCATTAAATCTGTAGATTGCCTTAGGTAAGATGGACATCTTCACAATGTTGATTCTTCCAAACCATGAGCATGGGATATTTTCCCACTTTTTTGTCTCATCTTTGATTTCTTTGAGCAGTGTTTTGTAGTTTTCATTGCAAAGGTCTTTCACATCTCTGGTTAGGAAGATGCCAAGGTATTTCATTTTTTTGTGGCTATTTTTAATGGGATTGTGCTTTTTATTTGGGTTTCTATTTATTATTGGTATAAAGAAATGCAACTGTCTTTTGCACATTTATTTTATACCTTGAGACTTTGCAATAGTCCTTTATCAGTGCAAGGAGGCTTTTGACAGATACTCTTGGGGTTTCAAGGTACACAATCATGTCGTCTGCAAAGAGAGATAACTTGGCTTCCTCTTTCCCTATTTGGATACCCCGATTGCCTTCTCTTTTCTGATTGCTCTAGCCAGGACTTTCAATACTATATTGAACAGGAGGAGAGAGAGTGGGCATCCTTGTCTTGTTCCAGTTTTCAGGGGAAATGGTTCCAATTTTTGTCTGTTTAGGAGTATGCTAACTGTCGGTTTCTCATAAATGACTTTTATTATTTTGAGGTATGTTCCCCGTATGCCTAGATGTTCGAGGGCTTGTATCAAGAAGGGGTGATGGATTTTATCAAAAACTTTTTCTGCATCTAATGATGTAATCATGTGGTTTTTGTTCTGATGTCTGTTGATGTATTTCATTACATTTATTGTCTTGCTAGTGTTGAACCAAACTTATGTCCCAGGGATGGAGCCTCCTTGGTCATGATGGATGATTTTTTAGATGTGTTGTTGAATCTGGTTTGCTAGGATTTTGTTGAGAATTTTGGCATCTATGTTCTTCAAATATATTGTCCTGTAGTTCTCTTTCTTTGTTGGGTCTTTACCTGGCTTGGGTATCAATGTGATATTAGCTTCATAAAATGATTTGGGGAGGGTTCCATCTTTCTCAATCACCTGGGATACTTGCAGTAGGATTGGTATCAGCTCCTCCTTAAACGTCTTATAGAACTATGCTGGAAAGCCATCTGGTCCAGGGCTTTTTTTGGTAGGTAGTTTACTTATTACACAGTCAATTTCCTTGATTGTTATTGGTCTATTTAGGGTCACGATTTCTTCTTTTTCAACCTAGGCAGGTTGTGTGATGTCAGAAAGTCTTCCATTTCCTTAAGGTTTTCAAGTGTGTTTCCATATAAGTGTACATAGTAGTCTCTAATGATCTTTTATATTTCTTCAGGGTCAGATGTGACTTCATCTTTTGTGTTTCTGATTGTGTTTATTTGGGCTTTTTCTCTTTTTTTCTTTGTCAGTCTAAATAGGGGACCATCAATCTTGTTTATCCTTTCGAAGAACCAGCTTTTTGTTTCATTTATTTTTTGTATTATCTTTTTGTCTTCTATGTCCCAGATCTGGGTTTTTATTTTGGTGATCTGGATTCTTCTGCTGAAGTTAGGGTTTTGGTGGTCTTGCTTTTCCAGCTTCCTAAGGTGATTTGTTAGGCTATTAATTTGTGATCCTTCCATTTTCTTCATGTGCATTTGTAGAGATATGAATCCCCCTCTTACAGCTTTCATGGCATCCCAGAGGTTTTGGTAAGATGTTTCTTCATTTTTATTTGTTTCCAGGTTTCTTTTAATCTCTGTTTTGGTTTCATCATTGACCCAGCAGTTGTTTAGCATCATGCTATTTAGTGTCCATATCTTTGTGGTTTTGGGGGGAGCCTTGTTGGTGTTGATGTTCATTTTTATTCCACTGTGGCTCTAGAAGGTGCATGACAAAATTTCCATCTTCTGAAATTTGTTTATGCTTGATTTATGGCCAAGTATGTGGTTGATCTTAGAGTACGTTCCACGTGGTGATGAGTAGAATGCATATTCTGTGGTTGTTGGGTGGAGTGTTCTGTAGGTATCAATTAAGTCCATTTGGTCAAGAGTCACATTGAGGTTCTGGACCTTGTTGCTGATTTTTTGTCCTGATGTTCTGTCTAGGGTTGTAAGTGGGGTATTAAAATCCCCACCTATAATAGTGTTAGAGTCAATATCTTTTTTGAGTTTTCCTAGGAGCTGCTTTATGAAAGTTGGTGCTCCTATGTTGGGTGCATATATGTTTAGGATAGATATTTCTTGTTGATGGAGTGAACCTTTTGTCATTATGTAGTAGCTTTCTTATCTTTTTAAATTTTTGATAGCTTAAATGGTTATTTTGTCTGAAATTAGGATCGTGACTTCTCCTTTCTTTTGTGTTCTGTTCGCCTGAAAATTTGTTGCCCATCCTCTTACTTTGAGTCTGTTAGTGTCCTCTCTAGTAAGATGGGTCTCTTGAAGGTAATATATTGTTGCCTGGTGATATTTTATCCATTTTGCCATTCTATGTCTTTTCAGTAGTGCATTTAGTCCATTCACATTTAGGCTAATTATTGAAATGTGAGAGTTGATCCCTTTCACGAGGTTCTTATTGAGTTGTTGTTGTTGTTCCTCTTTGTTTGTTGTCTTTCTTTTGGTTCTGGGGTTGGTTTGTGTGTGTTTTACTCTTTTTCATGTACTCTTGTGAAGAACGTTGTTCTTTTTTCCTTTTCTTCTGTGTTTAGTACTTTCTTAAGTGTTTCTTGTAGAGGTGGTCTGGTGGCAGCATAAGTTCTTAGGGATTAGATATCTGGGAAAAATATGAATTCTCCCTCACTGATGAAGCTTAGCTTGACTGGGTAGGTTATTCTTGGTTGAAATTGTTTATCTTTTAGAACTATGAAGATAGGGCTCCAATCTCTCCTAGACTGCAGGGTTTCTGTAGATAAATCTGCTGCTATTCTAATTTGTCTCCATGGTAGTTGATCTGGCCTTTTTCTCATGCTGCCTTTAGGCTTTTTTCTTTTATACCTACTTTATTTAGGCAAATTATTATGTGTCTGGGAGTTGGTCTTCTCATTTGTTACCTTGCAGGGGTTCTCTGAATCTCTTGTGTTTGAATTTTCGCATCACTGATGAGATGAGGATAGTTTTCTTCAGTAATCTCATGAAATGTTTGTTCCAGGGTGGCCTCTGTTTCTCTTTCTGTTTCAGGAAGTCCGATTACTCTTAGGTTTGGTCTCTTGAAGTAATTGCTCTTCTTTTGAAGGTTTTGTTCTGTCTTTTTAAGCTTCTTTTCTATGTTTTTGACAGTTTGGGTTAGTTCTATATTTTTGGTCCTCAATCTCTGAGATTCTTTCTTCTGCTTGACTAATTCTGCTTTCTATGCTTATCAATTTGTTATTTATTTCATTCACAGTATTGTTTACTACTGTTATCTCTGTTATCAACTCCTTATAGTTTCTTCTTATCTCTCCTCAATTCTTTTTAATCTCTCCATTAATGTCTTGACATCTAGGTTTGTAGTTTGAGACCAGTCATTCTGGGGGCTCTTCATTGTTTGCATCCTGAAGTCAGTTTTCTCAGTGTGCCCACCCAGGTGTCTGGGAGAGACCCATGTTCTTCTTTTGTTTTTTCTTCATTTGTGTAGATTTTTCTCTCTCCTGTTTCCCTCCCCTTCTTTAATTCTATTTTTTCAGGGAAGGTGGGGTTGCTTTTACTTCTTTTGTTCAATCTCCTGTTCTTCCTTATGAGGGTCCTCTGGCTCTGTTCACTTTTGAGGCAGGACTGTGGGTTGGGGGCTGTACTTTTTGCAGTTTTGAGGTTTAATTGAGAGGGATGTTGTGATTCAGAATCTATCTGAAGATCCCAGTATCCATCAACAGGTGTATGGGCACACTGGAACCCGTTTCCCACTGCCTTACAATCTGTCCATGCAGCATGGTTTAGGTTTGCTCCCTGGAACAAAAGGAAGTATGAAAAAGGAAAATAATGGAAGAAGTGGGGGGTCAGGAGGAAGTTAGAGAGAGAGAAGTGTGAGAGGGAAAACAGATATATAAAATATATATATATATATATATATATATATATATATATATATATATACATACTCTGACTAAAACATATATATATATATATACTGAGTGAAAAAGAGACATAAGGCCAGAAAAAAGTGAAAACTGACACACAAACAAAATTCCCTAAAGCATACTGGTAATCACACAAAGACAGTCCAATAAAATCATGCCTTATGATGCGATTTTCCCCAACACAAACAGGTAGTCTAAATCAAAAAGCAAACAAAAGTGAGCAAAACAAACAGTCAAAACAATAAAATCAAAAATCAAAATAAGAAACCAGACTACCTCTGGAATCTTTCCTGAGTGTCTAAAGTCTCTTCAGCTCTGATCTCTAGCCTCTCCCCTTTGCTTTTATTGCAGGCAGATAGATTTACTCCAAGCTTGGGTTGGTTCCCTTGGCTTGCCTCCTGAGAGTTCTGCAACAGGGCTGAGTTGCCTGTATCTGATTCAGCATAGGTGGGGGCCTTTTGTCTCCTTTTTAGTGACATTACCTTAGAAACCAAGGTGGAGGTTGCTCATAGATAGGCGGGGCAATGCAAATCTCTGCCTGGAAAATGACCAAGGTGGGCAGCTCCTCTTTCACAGATCCTTTCTCTCCACCCATCCTTTCTCTCCACTTGCCCAGGTCTGTGGGCAATCCACTGAGAGCAGCTAATGAACACCTCCTTGAGATATACTGTTCCCTTACACAGCCACAGGATCCCACACTGGGTGCCTCAGCCAGAGTGGGGACTGGAGTAGTGACAGCAACTTTGGGCCCTGCACAGGGCACTTCATCCAGGAATGGAGCTGGTAACTCTGAGGGATGGGCACCTCTAGCCTCCCTGGGTGATGGCAGTTTGAAATAAGGCTGGGCGGGGCCCCAGAACCCGGAGTGGGGAGCTGAAACTCTGAGTGAGCACTGGGCCCAGTGGACTGGGCGGCCAGTCAGGGAGGGAACTGGCAGTGGCTGAGAGCCAGGCGGATCAGTATAACCAGCAAGGGAACGCAGATCTCCACAAGGTAGTATCTAAGGGATTTCACAGGCAGTGGCTGGCATCTTGGGGCTGGGTGAGACATTGTAGCCGGGGAGGGAGCTGGGATCTCCACATGGCCAGGCCCAGGGCCACCTATGGTGAAGCAGTAGTAGCCAAGAAGCCTCAGTAGCCAGCCTTGAGTGGGTTTGGAGGTCTCCAGGCCTCAGACCAGTGTGGCTGGTGGTGGGCAGGGGGCAGGGGAAGGAAAGTAAAAGTCTTTTTGGGAACTCACTTTCAGAGAATCTCACAGCCCCACCTATGCCATTGCCATCTTACTGGAACTCCCCCCTAACCTATTGACCTATTCAATTTTGCTCCTCCTAGAGTGTCATATACTCTTCATACCTATCAAAATTATCAGTTTGTCAATACAGATATGCTCTCAACTAGATATTAGGCGTAGTGTTATATCACCAAATGCATTAATTTAAAGATAGGAGTATTTAATACTCATTCATACCTTCTAGTTTTGTTTTGTTTAGAAGATGTGAGTGTATTTTAATATCCTAATATATTGTGAATATTAATAAAATAAATTGAAGTAATGAGTTACAGATATTATGGAAAGATATTATAGTGAGGGAGCTTGAAGTGTTGTCCATGTATATGTAGTCAACTGAGCTTTTGTAATTTTTATTTCCAAATGTTCTAGGCAAGCAACTGAATGTATTTTTATTACAATCTCCTTCTTAAATTACTATGAAGTCTGAGACATCTGTGTGTTTTTATACACAGTCAGTAAAATCTCCCAGTTAATTATCATATAAATAAATTTATTATTGCAAAACCTTTTGAAAGGCAAGAGGGAAGTGGCTTTAAAAAGTAAATAATCCTCCTTTGTTAACTAGCTTACTATTTAACTTAATATGTCATTTCTCTAAAAACAGCAGTGTAACTGCTTAATTAGACATGCTAACCATCTGTCTTGATCACTGGATGAAGTTGGTTGCCCTATTCATGAAAAGAATCATAGGTTTAAGCTATGAGATGCGCAATACTTTGCATAAAGTTTAAACAACTAGGCTTCAGCACCATGGAGAGATGCGAGACAATTCTAATTAATTCTCTTTTCCTTCTGCATTTCTTCAGAATTGTTGCTCTACATGTGATTTGGGTACACACTATATATATTGCAAGGTACTTGATTGTTGTGTAAAGTGACCTATTTGATCTGCTTGTTTTCTTCTATTAAAAATTGTTTCACTATTTTCTTGATAGCACATTTGTTCTTTGCAATTTCAAAGAATTCTTTAGAAGCACGGTTAAATGTGCCTGTCAAGACAAAGCTAGTTGAATGTGTTTCCATTTTTCTTTTTCAAAAGTGATTCTTTAGATCAAGAATTTCTTCCTTTTCTTCACTTGATGTAGATATTATAGAGCTGGGGGCTTTTTTGGCCATCCATCAAATCAAATCCATCCATCAAAGAAGATGCAAAAGGAACTTCCAAGCCTGCCATGAATATTTGACAATTTGCATGTGTATTTCTAGTGACTCTTTGCTAGGAAAGGATTTTCCTTCTTCAAATTCCCATAATAATTGGCTCACATATCTTCCATGAAATGTATTAATAGCTTACATTTGTATTGAAAACCCCTGGCATCTATGGGTTTAATATAAGTGGTTTTGACTGTCTGCAGATGACCCTGATAGTCTATGACATGCTTTGATTTCAAATTTTGCTGAGGCACATATTCAAATCGAGCACACAGACAAGCTGATGTGTGGAAACAAGTCATGTAGCTAATGGGTAATTCTAGCTCACTGCCTGACACCCACGTCTCAATACACTTATATTATTATCTTCTTAATGAATATATGGTAATTCCTCTGTAGTGACTGAAGTCTTTGCTTCTTTGTGAAAAATGGCCACAAATCAGAAAAATAAACTTTTCAATAAGAATTTAAAGGTAGCAGTCATAGTGGGGATATGCACAAAGAAAATTTAAATGAAACATGATTCCAGAGAAATTTAGAAATCTGTACAAACTAGCATTCACAAAGTAAGAATTTTTGGAGATAAGCATATTCATCCAAAATTTTAAAAGTTTTAGTGAGAGATATAAGGCATGCTTCAACTCTGAAAGCAACTCTGACTGACTTGTGAGACTGTTTACTGACAGTATTATGCTTTATGTTATAGTTATATGTATTTCTAGGCCTCTACTGTTATACAAAAATAAATTGTAAAATCAATGTAGAAGATATTGTCAGTTGCTTATACAACACTTATATTTATTGTTCCAACCTCCTAACAGAACCACAATTTTATTTATTCAGTCCTCCCCTAAACATCTATATACTTTGTCACGGGGATGGGGATGCTAATAATTATAAGTCAATTTCTGACATTCCTCCTGGAATCTATTCTTGGTCTAGAACATCTGTATTACAAATGGCCCCACCAAGTAAAAGAGAAAGGTTTTCACTCTGTAATTGGGGAAAAGATTTTCTCTGTGTTTTTTTGTGCTCTTATCTTCTTCTCACTCACCATCTCTCTTTTCCTAGTTCCTCTGAATCTTCCCTTCCTCATTTACATTCTCACTCACATATGCTAGATATCAAGAGCAGAGCACATAGTTACAATTTTCATCAAAACTCACCTGGTAACAAAAGGAGGAACCTATTTTAGGGTAGATCCGATGTTGAGGGCAGCAGGTTGAACAATGGAAAAAAAGTATACCATTAGTGATATAACTGAGTCACTTGTTAAATCACAATCAAAGAACTGCTCTTGGTAGATTCTAGTTAAGTGAAATGGCAAATGTATTAGTCTTTTAAGTTTGTTTAAGTTAGTATAATATATAAACAAAAATTTCCTGACTTGGATACTCGCTGAAGATAGAAACTTAATCGCTTTCATCTTTGGAGCTCTTGAAGTATCTGGCACAGTGTTTTTCATGCAAAAGTATTGGCATATAAAATCTCTATAAATCTTAATCTAAGTATATCAATTTTTTATAAATAAGTGTAACACTTCTTCCACCAACTCTTTGACAAATTTCCTTACTTAATTACCTCCCTCCTTAGCCCTCCACCTTAAAGTAATCTTCTTGACCAGTATTGAGCACAACTTAGAATACATTAGCTTTGTATTTTATTAACAAAGCTTCACAAAAATAAGAAGTATAGACAAAATTTGGTTGTAAATGTAAAAAAAAATCAAATTATCTATGTAGTGACACTTTGAAGTATTGATTATTATTGTGGGTTTTGTTTCTGTAATACCAAGAAATCTATAAATCTGTTCAGTTCAATTAAACATCTAATTAATTCACCAGAGAAAACAGTAAAACTGCTTATTTGACTGGATTGACCAGCCAGTTCAATTGAAATAGCAAATCTATCACTTCTTGAGGATAAAATTGGTCAGACTTTTTTTTTCTTGATGAAAAAGAAAGGAGAGGATTTTACAAAATTGACTGAATCAATCACTTATACTGGTGTTCTAGAAATACAGCCCTATTCAGCATTGGAACACAAGTGCTATGCTTCTAAGCATGGTAAAACTGAAAGTTTTAAAACTTCCATATTGATAAAAGAAAGAGAACATACTTCAAGAGAAAATGGCCCAGGCCTTTTCAGGATTGATGAAAAGATAGCTTCTTGCACATTTGAGAAAGCTGTATAAGCAGATATTCTTTTTATGAAGGAGAGGCCTGTGCCATGACCCATTTCCAGACCAGATTAAGAAAGGTTTTACCCAGAGAATCTCAAAAGGCACTAATACAATGCATAGTCCAGGAGAGAATCCAGAAGTCAGGGAAATAATACTAATTATCACACCTGTGGAAGAGGTAAGATTTTTGAAGCAGAAAAAAAAATCTTGTTACTGGGAGGCAGAAAATAGTATAAGAGACTGGGATAAACTGTTCAGTAAAGATACTTTTAGCATTTGTGCATACCAAAAACCTATCTGTGTGGTGTTTAAAGGTGCATTCAAATGTTTTCTCAATCTGTATTCTCATTAACTCTTTTCTAACGTTTGACTTTCTTCTTATGCAAAGCCTTACCTTCCTTAACTTAACTTTTCCAATGGTTTTTTTTTAATCTCTTCTCCCCTTTTTTCTCTCTACTGTCTCTTATGAAGTGATACTTCTTCATATCTAATACCTTATCTATCTGTTCATTTCATTGTTTTGCAAGGATTACAAACTCAGAAGTTTTCCTGAAGAACGAAAAATAAATGGACTGGTGGAAGATATTAAGGATTTGAGAGAACTGTGAGGAAGTAAAAAGTGTATGTCCCACACAAAAGCATTTAAGTTTTGAATAATTCTATGCTGGCTGAATATGCCTATCTTCTGGCTACATTGGGCTCAGTGGTCAGCAGTTTGTGATTTCTGCTTTCTCAGGTTTGAAAGTTACTCTCCTTCTTTCCTCTTCTGCCTGCAAGATTCTTTTTGAAAAATAAAATCTTCCTTCAACCTGCACAGCATCTTCCTTCTTGGCCATGGCTATTCTCAGTGTTCTTGCTTTCACAGTATTTCTTTATTTTCTCACAGCACTGTTACTTTGAAAAACAAATTTAATTTTAAAATGTTTAGAACTTTCTGGAAAGTACTATAAGCAGCATAGTGACTCCCTTGTACCTATTGCACATATTAAATAGATGCTAATGTTTCTCCAGATTAAATTCCTATAAAGTTTTTCCTTGATAAATAAATTTAAAGTTTAATCCCTATTTTTCTCTTTGTCTTTTTAGTGGTAACTACTAACCTGATGTTTATATGTATCATTCCTAGGTGTTTTAGAAAGTATTTACCTTATATATGTAGTCATAAACAACATATGCTGGTGTTGTATGAGTTTGCCATTTAGATATGCACTCATATATGTTGAATATATATTTTTTGAAAGTTGCACAAAATGGTCTTCACATTTACAATGACTACAGATAGTGTGTTTCAATGAATATCTTTGTATTAAGTACTTGTTGTTCTTACATGCGACTGCATCTCCAAAGTACAGTTCTTGAGTTGAAGAGTTTCAAATTTTTTAAATTCTCTTGAATGTCAGCTATGTTTAAAAATTTCCATTTGTTATATCTTTACAAACACTTGATATTTCCAGATATAAATTTTTGCCAATTTGATGGATGTAAATTGCATCTTAGTGTTTTAATTTGCATTTTCTCACTAATAGTTAAATTGAGCAAGTCTTCATATGTACAGAGGCCATTCAAGTTTCCTTTCTCATGAATTATTTGTCAGCAGCCTCCCCCCCCATTGGGTTATTCATCTTTTTTTGTTTGTTTTGATTTATTGATCTTTATATATCCTAACTCTACCACTTACTAGCATTGTTTGCCTTGGGAAACTCATTTCTCTATGACTTAGTTTCTTCTTCTGTAAAGTGGGAAGAATAACCATACCTAAGTTAAACGAGTTTGTGTATAAGGCACTTGGAACAGTGTTTGGCATATATTAAGCATTATATGTTTTGTTTGTATTATTATCAAACTTTAATTGTCTCACAGTGTTACACACAAAATTTTCATGTTAATGTAGATAAACTTGATGTTCTTCTCCCTTATGGTTTGTAAATTTTGTGTTTTATTTAATAAAGCATTCCTTAGCCTAATATAAAATAAATATTTTTTGTAAGTTTGGGTAAATTCTTTGCACTTGGCATTTTTACTTTTAATCCTGGAAATATATTATATTTGGAATGGCATGATTGCAATGGAATGGTGTGAAATAATTGTATCATTTTCCAACTGAAAAGTAAATTTCCCTGGCATCATTTATTGAATGAGTCTTCTTTTCTCACTAATTTGTTCTACCTCTCGCCTCTGGCATATTCCATGTTCCCAATTATATCTGGGATTATTCTTAATCTCTCTATTTTGTGCTCTTTATCTATTTGTCTATTCTTAGGACTTTTCAGTCTTTGATCTTTGCAAGATTCCATCTTGTGAATCTTCAAAAACCTCTCTTCAGTTGGCAGTTTTTGAAACTCTTTTGCTGTCCAAGCAACAGTGTCACCTTCCTTTATGAGTATAGGTTCTATGAATCTAGAAACATTTTTATGTCTTGGGTGTTTAAAATATTATCTTGGCCGCTTTGAAGACTCATATATCTAAACAATTTAATAAATACTTTAAGTTAAAATTAATAGTTTGTATGCCTTTATAGTTTAAAAAATATTCTAGAGTCTCTTAGTTGCCTAGGAAAAGTAAAAAATATAACCATTTTTGGTATTAGAAATTAAATATCTTAGAATGACCATGTTGTTTTTCTAGTTCAGAGTAAACTATACCAATATATTTCACAGTATCATTTATAGTGTTGCATTTTCATTCCTTTCTGAATATTAAAAAAAATCATATTTCACAGATTTGAATCTGCAGTGGTTTGATTTGTTGCCATGGACTTTAAAAATCCATTTAAGAAGGAGTCAGGAATAGTGAATTAATTTGAATTCTTTTGTTGGTTTGGATGAAGTGAGAAAAGTATTTATAAAATCATTAATCATATTTGAAAATGTACTTAAAAATGAATCAGATGAAAGATGTAATAACTGTATTTTTATTTTGTAATTCCTTTAAAGTTCTAGTACTTTGAACAACTTATTTAAGGGTTTCTATTACTTTTTAAAAATTTTCTCTTATTTTGATTAATACTTCTTGTCATAGAGGCATCTGCAACACCATGAGAAGCAGATTGTTATCTAATGCATTAGGTTGGCACTTAGTTTAAATAAATATGAAAAACCAAAACTTGGAATCATAAGTAAGGCCAAACATAATTTATATCATAAAAATACTCTCTGAAACCTCAGCTGCCTAGTAATAACTAAAGTTAGTTATATTCCAAACTTTCCACAAGAGTCATTCTTTGATTCTTCAAATTATAGTTACAAAGCTGTTCTCAAGATAAGAAAAAGTTTAAGGTGACATTTAATTGACACTTGACTGAAGTAAAAATAAAAAAGAAAGCTGTGATGATTGTCTCCAAAAAAGCAAGACTGGTACTATTCTTGATTTATTAGTTTAACACATGAATAATTTTCTGGAACATTATTGCTGGTTCTGTTTCCTGATAGTCAAGCTTGAATTCAGTTTACCACATAGGAGTTCAAATATTTCAAAAATTTCTACACCTAATTTCAAAAACAATCTAATTTCATAAAAATAAAAGCAATATAAGAATAGAAGAAAACTTCCTAAATGAGAGAGTCTATTAAATAGAAACCAAAATTAACATCTTACTAAAAGGTATTCCTATTAAATCAGGAATATAGGTAATATGATTACTTTTTTCATTATTATTCAACATTAGTTTGGAAGTTCTAGTTAATTAATTAAGACAAACATAGCATAAGTTTTTTTTTTTTTTTGAGTTGGAGTCTCACTCTGTCGCCCAGACTGGAGTGCAGTGGCCACGCCCAGCCACTGCAGCCTCGACCTGCTGGGCTCCGGCGATCCTTCTGCCTCAGCCTTCCAAGTAGCTGGAACTACAGGCACGCGCTACCATGCCCGGCTAATTTTTTGATTTACTGTAGAGATGGGGTCTCGCCAAATTGCCCAGGCGGGTCTCGAACCCACGGGCTCAGGCAATCCACTCACCTCAGCCTCCCAAAGGCGTGGGATTACAGGCTGAGCCACCGAGCCCAGCTAGCTTAAGTTTTATACATACATACATACATACATACACACATACATATATATATATATATATATATATATATAGAGAGAGAGAGAGAGAGAGAGAGAGAGAGAGAGAGAAATACATTTATTATTGTTGTTATTAGCAGATGGCATGATAATACACTTAAAATAAGAAAATTCTATTAGAACAAATAAGAGAATTTCACTAAAGTAGCTACATGCAGGATAAATACCATAATAAAGCAATATTTTTTCATTTATATTGACAATAACCAGTTAGAAATTGAAATAAAAAAATCTTTCACCAAAGATAAAAATTTAAGCTCCCTAAAGGTTAAATTTAACAAGAAAAATACAAGACACAGTTGAAAGAAAAGCATAAAATTTGATCGAGGGGCACTAAATAAGATTTGCATAACTGAAAATATATACACTGAAATCACAATATTATACATATGTCAACACTTTTCAAATTAATGTGTGAATTTCCTCTAAATATTTGGCAAATCAATGCATACATGAATGTGTCAACATCTGAGATAAAGTGTATTTCACAAAATTGAAAACTTATATTTTTCCGACTACAATTCTTCAACTATAGAATATTTTATGTTAGCATGTTAGACACTTTGAAAAATGTTATGTTGTAATGAAAGAAATTTAAATCTGTAGGGAAGTTTTAATGACAAGTAATCTATGCCTTTTAATTGTAAAGTAAGCATCCATTGTAAGCTTTAACTTTAGTTTATCCAAAAAAAGGAAATCTTCGATTTCTTCAAATGATTAGACTAGCAAATGTCTTAAATAACTAGCTAAAGATTAATTTTACTTCAAATGACATTGGGTGCATTCAAGGTGGTAAGGCCATAGATGATTAATTTTATTTCTTAAGGGGATAGTACATACACAATATCTTAGATGAATCTATAGGATTTCCCCCCTGTTGCTTTTTTGTGACATCTATCTTCTCTTTAGCTTCTTTATTGAATTCTCTTATTATGGATAAATGGTGTTTTGTTTTTTTTTTAAATAGCAATATCTAAAATACTAAGAGGAATGTTCAAAGCTGTGATCACTCTACTTAAGCAAGATTAATCTCCACTCAAAATTTGGTTTAGAGCCGGGCTCGGTGACTCAGCCTGTAATCCCACGCCTTTGGGAGGCTGAGGTGAGTGGATTGCCTGAGCCCGCAGGTTCGAGACCCGCCTGGGCAGCGAGACCTCATCTCTACAATAAATCTAAAAATCAGCCAGGTGTGGTAGCGCATGCCTGTAATTCCGGCTACTTGGAAGGCTGAGGGGGAAGGATCACCGGAGCCCAGCGGGTCGAGGCTGCGGTGGCCAGGCGCAGCCACTGCACTCCAGTCTGGGCGACAGAGTGAGACTCCAACTCAAAAAAAGAAGAAAAGAAAATGTTTATTATTCACATAATGTCACATAATGAGGCTTTTTGGGGAAAGCAAGGAGGTGCCCAAGTAGGCCTGAAAATGACTTGACATTAGGAAAAAAAGACTAGTTTGGAGGTTTATGAGGGCTAGGGAGAGGGGCTGAATAGGGGTTCCCTCACAGGGACTTAGGCTTGAGTGGTTTGAATTTCCCGCTAATGCTAAAGGTGCACCCAGCTTTTTTACTTGCTTACCTAGATGCACCCAGGATTTCTTATTGGCCTGGT
Source organism: Cephalopachus bancanus (assembly GCA_027257055.1). NCBI lineage: Eukaryota > Metazoa > Chordata > Mammalia > Primates > Tarsiidae > Cephalopachus > Cephalopachus bancanus. Next base: position 864,007 of record JAPVLO010000461.1, on the reverse strand, counting down.
TCACTTGTACTTTCTATTAGGTTGCCCATATAACGGGAAGAAGGGGAAGAAAAGGAGAGGTGGTGCTTGAAAGCTGTCAATAATCAAACAACAAAAATGGACTTAGACTCTTTCTTAAATTTTTATTGAAAATATGTAATTTCACTTGGACAGCTATCTATTCATTGGGATATAACCTGTAGGACATTAAAAGTTTTTGCCCTCTCCACATTCTCATGGAAGGCATGGGTCTATAACACAAATTGACAGTTTGATTTAGTAGAGAAAACTTGATATTTACAGGCAGGTTCCCCAATTAGCCACTAGCTAACCTTTCAACTTTGGGAAACACAACTCTGAGCTTGTTTTCTTGTTAAGAAATGAACAATTCTTCTAATGCATGGAGTTGTAAGGATTATCTAGCTAATAAGTGTGAAACACTGAGAACACAGTATGGCATATGGCAAGTGTGCAAATAGATGACATTTAATTGTTACTATTGTATTTACTATTATTATTCAGAGAAGAAGTATAAAGTAACATATGTATTAAAAGAACAAGATCTGGATACATGGAAGAGAAGGTCTACTATCTTAAAAATGTCAGTGACCTCATCCTCACTAATCATCAGAGAAATGCAAATCAAAACCACATTGAGATACCACCTAACCCCAGTAAGAACAGCTATCATTAATAAAACTAATAACAGATACTAGCAAGGATGCAGAGAAAAAGGAATGCTTCTACACTGCTGGTGACAATGCAAACTAGTACGATCTCTATGGAAAACAGTGTGGCAGCCGGGCTTGGTGGCTGAGCCTGTAATCCTGCGCCTTGGGAGGCTGAGGTGAGTGGATTGCCAGAGCCCGCGGGTTCGAGACCCGCCTGGGCAACTTAGCGAGACCTCATCTCTACAATACATCAAAAATCAGCCGGGCATGGTAGTGTGCGCCTGTAGTTCCAGCTACTTGGAAGGCTGAGGCGGAAGGATTGCCGGAGCCCAGGGGGTCGAGGCTGCAGTAGCTGGGAGCAGCCACTCCACTCCAGTCTGGGTGACAGAGTGAGACTCCAACTCAAAAAAAAAAAAGAAAGGAAAACAGTGACAGTGTGGAAATTTCTGAAAGAACTAGAAATTGACTTTCCATCTGACCCAGCAATCCCCCTATTGGGAATATACTCAGAGGAACTCAAATCATTCTACAAAAAAGATACCTGCACACACATGTTTATTGCAGCACTATTCATAATAGTGAAAAAAAAAAAGGAACCAACTGTGCTGCCCATCAAAACTGGCCAGAAAAAAGAATGTGGTACATATACACGAGGGAATATTATGCAGCCATAAAGAAGGACAAACATATAGACTTGGCAGCAACTTGGATGGATTTAGAGTCTATAATAATCATCTATCACAGAAACAAAGAACAGAATATCATATGTTCTCACTCATAAGCAGACCATGAACAATTATTATAATACTATAAGAAAGGGATTGGCAGTAGTGGGAAACTGCTGGTGGGTGGTGGGTAGGAATGGCAGTAGTGGGAAACCGCCAGGGGAGATGGGGGCACACCTCATCAACAAGGGGGCCTGCATAATGAACATTTGTATACCTAACACTGAATTGTACCCCACATCTTTAATAAAGGAAAAAAAAGTCAGTGCCTCTCAAATTAATATATATGTATTTAATGCATTTCCAGTTAGAACTCCAATTAGTTTTGGGAAGGAGAAACAAAATTATTAGGAGATTTTATTAAAACATAAACTTGGGGACTTCTGGCAAGATAGTGATGGAACAGGCAGGACTGTAAGAGTCTTCGCAAAAGCCAGTGTCCATAAACACTCTTTGTGTGAGTAGGCATGTGCTAGTCGGTGAGTCCATCTGAGGGGAGACTCGGGTTCATGCATCCAGGTCTTTCCTGCAGAGGTGACTGCAACTCCCTACCACCCTGAGATTGGAGCGGCTGGCACACAGGGTCATCTGCCTTTCTTGGAAACCCCAACCTAATCTGTGGAGAGTGAAGATGGGGAGCTGGAAAGGAGCCCCACCCCCAGTGAGGAAATGACAACCACAGTCATTTTCTCTTTCTCTGTCCCAGGACCAGGCAGAGATCTGCATTGCCCCACCCAGCTTCACCCAGCCTCCAACTTGGAACTCTCATCAAACTCAGAGAGATAGAAGCCCCTCCCCCATGCTTGATCAGACAGAGACCCGTCAGATTTGAGTGGGAGACTTGACAGGCAGCAAGCTGGGTGAGTCCAGATCTGATCCACCCTCCTCCCACAGTGGGCCTGGGGTATCTGACCCACACTGAGAGCAACCCTATCAGCCTGTGCTGAGAGCAGAAAGGTGGGGCTGGAGATTAGAGCTGAAAGGAAGTTGGAGTTACAGGAAACACCTCAGAGCAAGCTTTTTTTTGTCTGTTTTACTCATCTTTGTTTTAGTTTTTTTCTCTTTTTCAGTTTTTGATAACATTTTTGTGCTTGCTTTGTTTCTGTCATTTTATTGTTGTCTTTTTTTAGACTTCCTGTCTGTGTATAGGTATTTTTGTGGGAGAGTTCATAAATGGGGAGGGGGGTTGTCAGTTTGTGTGTTTGTATGATTGTCTGTATGTTTTAGGGGTTTTTTTTTTTACTCTATCCTGTTTTTGTTTGTGTCTCTTTTCGTTTGTTAGTTGGTATGTCTGTCTGTTTTCCCTCTTATTCCTCTCTCTCCACCTTCCTCTCACCCTCCCTTCCTTCTTCTATTCTTTCCCTTTTTATTACCTCATTTTGCTTTCATGGAACAAACCTATATCCCCATTGCATGGACAAATTGTAAGGCAGTGGGGAGTGGGTTCCAGGGGGCCCACATGCCTGTCAGTGGATACCTGGATCTGCAGATTGATTCGGAATCACAACTCCCAACTCAATTAAATCTCAAAACTGCAAAAATTACAGGCTCCCACATTAGTCCAGCTTCAGAAGTGAGCAAAGTCAGAGAATCCACATAAGGAAGAATAGGTGATTAAGCAAACAGAAATAAAAGCTACCTCCCCATCCCTGAACAACAGAATTAAGGAAGAGGGGGGAAAAAGGAGAAAGGAAAATGTACACAAATGAAGAAAAAACAAAAGAAGAATATGGGTCTCACACAGACATCTGGAAGGTGGTACACTGAGAATACAGACTTCAGAATGCAAGCAATGAAGAAACCCCAGAATGACTGGTCTCAAACCACAAACCCAGATACCAAGACATTAATAGAGAGAATAAATAGAACCAAGGAGAGACAAGAGAAAAGAATGAAGGAGTAACCTGCATAATCAACGTTTGAATACTTAACCCTGAATTGTACCCTACATCTTTATAATAAAAACAAAGAAAAAAAAGAATAAAGGCATTGGCAACTGAAATAACAGCAATAAAGAATAGAGTGAATGAAATAAATAACAAACTGATAAGCATGGAAAGCAGAAGAAAGAATCTTAGAGTTTGAGGACCAAAATATGGAACTAATCAAAACTGTCAAAAACATAGAAAAGAAGTTTAAAAAGATAGAGCAAAACCTTCAAAGATGAGCAACTATCTAAAGAGGCTGAACCTAAGATTAATTGGACTTCTTGAGGCAGAAAGAGAGACAGAGACCACCCTGGAACAAATAATCTATGAAATTATCCAAGAAAACTTTCCTCATCTTACAGTGATGCGACAAGTCAAACACAAGAGATTCAGAAAACTCCTGCAAGATGACAGATGAGTAGACTAACTCCTAGACACATAGTAATTCTCCTACATAAAGTAGGTATAAAAGAAAAAATTCCTAAAGGCAGCAAGAGAAAAAGGTCAGACTACCTACAGGGAAAGACCAATAGAATAGCAGCAGACTTATCCACAGAAACACTTCTGGTGAGGAGAGCTTGGAGCCCAATCTTCAAAGCTTTCAAAGATAAACAATTTCAACGAAGAATTATCTACACAGCTAAGCTAAGCTTCATCTGTGATGGAGAGTTAAAATCTTTCCCAGTCATGCAATCCCTAAGAGTTTATGCTGCCTCCAGACCAGCTCTACAAGAAACACTTAAGAAAGTATTAAACACAGAAGAAAGGAAAAAAGAATGGCAATGCCCCTCACAAGAATGTAGAAAAAAGATTGAAAACACATAAATCAACCAAAAAATCAATAGAAAGAAAGCAAACAAGTAGCAACAACAACAACAACAACAACAACAAACTCTATAAGAACCTCATGACAGGGATAAACTCTCATATTTCAATATTTAGCCTAAATGTGAATAGACTAAATGCACCACTAAAAAGACATACGATAAAATATTATGAGGCAGCAATATATTGTCTCCAAGAAATTCATTTCACCAGAAAGGTAAGACTCAAAGTAAGAGGATGGGAAACAAAATTTCAGGTGAACGAAATACAAAAGAAAGCACGAGTTGCAATCTTAATATCAGACAAAATACCCTTTAAGTTATCAAATATTTAAAAAGATATGGAAAGTTACTACATAATGATAAAAGGTTCAGTCTATCAGCAAGAAATATCCATCCTAAACATATATGCACCCAACATAGGAGCACCAACTTTCATAAAGCAGCATCTAGGTAAACTTAGAAAAGACATTGACTCTAACACTATCATAACTGGAGACTTAAATACCCCATTCGCAACCCTAGACGGATCATCAAGACAAAAAATCAACAAGAAGATCCAGAACCTCAAGGTGATACTTGACCAAATGAACTTAATTGATACCTACAGAATACTCTACCCCAAAACCACAGAATATACATTCTTCTCATCATCACATGGAATGTACCCTAAGATCAATCACATCCTTGGCCATAAATCAAGCATAAACAAATTTCACAAGGTTGAAATCCTGCCATGCATCTTCTCAGACCACAGTGCAATAAAGATAAAAATAAACACCTTTAATGCTCCCCAAAAGATGAAGCTTAGCTTAGCTGGGTAGGTAATTCTTGGTTGAAATTGTTTATCTTTGAAAACAGCATGATGCTAAACAACTCCTGGGTCAACATGGAAATCAAAACAGATATTAAAAGATACCTGGAAACAAACAAAAACAAAGAAACATTTTATCAAAATCTCTGGGATGCCATGAAAACAGTACTAAGAGGGGAATCATATCTCTACAAACACATATGGAGAAAATGAAAGATCACAAGTTAACAGCCTAACAAATCACCTAAGGGAACTGGAAAAGCAAGACCACCAAAACCCTAACTTCAGAAGAAGAATCCAGATTACCTAAATAAAAGCCTAAATTAGGGACATAGAAGAAAAAAGATGATACAAAAAAAATTAATGAAACAAAAATCTGGTTCTTTGAAAGGATAAACAAGATTGATGGTCACCTAGCTAGACTGACCAAGAAAAAGAGAAAGCCCAAATAATTACAATCAGAAATGCTGTAGGTCAAGTCACAACTGACCATGAAGAAATACAGATTATCAGAGACTACTATTTACACTTACATGGAAAAAAACTTGAAACCCTAAAGGAAATGGAATACCTTCTGACATCACACAACCTCCCCAAGCTGAAAGAAGAAGAAATCAAGACCCTAAACAGACCAATAATAATCCAGGAAATTGACTATGTCATAAGAATATTACCTACATACAAAAAAAGCCCTGGACCAGATGACTTTCAAGCAGAATTCTGCAAAATATACAAGGAGAAACTGATATCAATCCTAATGAAAGTATTCCAGGCAATGGAGAAAGATGGAACTCTTCCCAAATCATTTTACAAAGCTAATATCCCATTGATACCCAAACCAGGTAAAGATTCAACAAAGAAAGAGAACTACAGGCTAATCTTCCTTGATGAACATTGATGCTGAAATTCTAAACAAGATCCTAGTAAATTGGATTCAACAACACATCTCAAAAATCATCCACCACAAACAAGTAGTCTTCATTCCCGGGATAAAGGATTGGTTCAACATTCATAAGACCATAAATGTAGTTAAATACATCAACAGATGTAAAAACAAAAACCACATGATTATATCATTAGATGCAGAAAAAGCTTTTGATAAAATCCAGCACTCCTCACCAGCATCTGTTGTTGGTCTTGTTGGTTGTTTTATTAATGATGGCTCTATTCACAATAGCAAAAACATGGAATCAACCATGCTGCCCATTAAAGCTGGACTGGATAAAAAATATGTGGTACATATACACAATGGAATATTATGCAGCCATAAAGAAGGATAAACATATGGACTTGGCAGCAACTTGGATGGATTTAGAGTCTATCATACTCTGATCTACCACAGAAACAAAGAACAAAGTACCATATGTTCTCACTCATAAGCAGACCTTGAACAATTATCATAATACTATAAGAAAGGGATGTACAGTAGTGGGAAACTGTCAGGAGAGGGGGGTGGGATTGGCCGTTGAGGGAAACTGCTAGGGGAAGGAGGAGCACACCTCATAAACAAGGGTACCTTACATAATCAACATTTGATTATGAATTGTACCACACATTTGATTATGAATTGTACCCCATAACAATAATAATAGAAAAAGAAAAAAAAATCCAGAACCCCTTCTTGATAAAAACCCTTGAACATCTAGGCATAGATGGAACATATCTCAAAATAGTAAGAGCCATCTACAAGACACCCACAGCCAGCATACTGCTAAATGGACAGAAATTGGAACCATTTCCCCTGAAAACTGGAACAAGACAAGGATGCCCACTCTCACCCCTCCTTTTTAACATACATTTGGAAGTCCTAGCTAGAGTAATCAGACAAGAGAAGGAGATCAGTGGTATCCAAATAGGAAAAGAGGAAGTCAAGTTATCCCTCTTTGCAAATGACATGATTCTATACCTCAAAAACCCAAGAGAATCTGTCAAAAACTTCCTTGCACTGATAAAGGACTTTGGCAAAGTCTCAGGGTATAAAAATCAATGTGCAAAAGATAGTCACATTTCTATACACCAATAACAAACAGAAACCCAGATAAACAGGATAATCCCATTCACAACAGCCAGAAAAAAAATAAAATAAAATAAATACCTTGGCATCTTCCTAACCAGAAACATGAAAGACCTTTATAAAGAAAACCACAAAACACTGCTCAAAGAAATCAAAGATGACACAACAAAAAATGGAAAAATATTTCATGCTCATGGATGGAAGAGTCAGCATTGTTAACATGTCCATCCTACCCAAGGCAATCTACAGATTTAACACGATACCAATTAAATTGCCAGCAGCATTCTTCTCAGATCTGGAAATGACAAAACAGGAATTCATATGGAAACATAAACAACCACAAATCAGCAAAACAGTCCTCAGCAAAAACAAACAAACAAACAAAAACCAGGAGGTATCACACTCCCAGACCTAAAACTCTATTATAAAGCTACAATAATCAAAGCAGGCTGGTATTGGTACAAGAACAGGCATACAGACCAATGGAACAGGATAGAGATTCCAGAAGCAAAACCTCACTTTCTCAATCAACTCATCTTCAACAAAGCCTCCACCAACAACGACTGGGGAGAGGAGAACCTATTCAGTAAATGGTGCTGGGAAAACTGACTGACCACATGCAGAAGATTAAAACAAGATTCCTATCTAGCACCATACACAAAAATCAACTCTAAATGGATCAAAGACCTAAATGTAAAGCCTCAAAATATAAGAACCTCAGAAAATGCAAGAGACACCCTTATGGAAATTGGAACTGGCAACTAATTCTTGATCAGTACCCCAAGTGCCTATGCCATAAGAGATAAGATAGACAAGTGGGATCTCATCAAACTAACAAACTTCAGCAAAACCTAAGAAATGATCAAGAGAGTGGGAAGACAGCTCACAGACTTGAAAACAATATTTGCCAACTGTATGTCTGACAAAGACCTAACATCTAGGATCTACAAGGTACTCAAATGTGCTGAAAAGAAAAACAAACAACCCCGTTACAAAGTGGGCAAAGGATATGAATAGACAGTTCTCAAAAGAAGACATATAAGCAGCCAACAGATACATGAAAAAATGCTCAGCCTCAATAGTCATTAAAGAAATGCAAATTAAAACTACACTGAGGTTATCACCTAATTCCAGTCAGGATGGCTGTCATCAATAACTCAAAAAACAACAGATGCTGGAGAGGATGTGGCGAAAAGAGAACACTTCTACACTGTAGGTGGGAGTGTAAACTAGTACAGCCTCTGTGGAAAACTGTGACGATTCCTAAAAGATCTAAAAATCGACCTTCCATAGGACCCTATAATCCTTCTACTGGGAATATACCCCGAAGGACTCAAATCATTCTATAAAAAATATAACTGCACACGTATGTTTATCACAACATTGTTCACAGTAGCAAGAACAGGGAACCAACCATGCTGCCCATCAAAAGGGAACTGGATTAAAAAAATGTGGTACATATACACAAGAGAATATTATGTAGCCATAAAGAAGAACAAAATCATGAACTTCACAGCAACCTGGATGGACTTAGGGTCTATGATACTGAGTGATGTATCACAGAAACAAAGAACTGAGTACCACATGTTCTCACTCATAAGTAGACCTTTAACAATTATCATAATACTATAAAATTATAGAAGGGAGCAGGGAGGGGGGCTGGGAAGCGGGATTGGCAGTAGTGGTAGTCTGCCCGGGGAAGGGGGGCACACCTCATCAACGAGTGTACCTGCATAATGAGCATTTGTATACCTAACTCTGAATTGTACCCCACATCTTTAAAATCAAAAAAATTTTAAAAATTAATAATAAATAAAACATAAATGTGAGAATTAAACAGAAAAACTTGAAAAGCAATAATTAATAAAAAGATACCTACTAGATGTTAATATTAATATGTAGCTAGTATCATGAAAACAATATGAATCTAGTACAGTAACTAAAACAGAGTGGAATGGACCAGTGGGGGGTTTAAACCCAGATTTCAATATAATTTGTTTCCTTTGTAATCCTTTCTATCTTATTTTATAAATTTACAAAGATTATAATGAGGAAACCTCTATAGACTTCATCAGACTATCAAAGGAATACTAGGGACAATTAAATTAAATTAAATTAAAAAGCTTAAGAACCCTCTAGAAACACCAAGGAGAAATAAGAATAAATAAATTAGTGATCTAAAGCTGCATAATGAATTACCTCAAATCTTTGTGGCCTAAAACATTAACATATATTGTCTCACAGTTTCTCTGTGCTGGCAATTGAGGTGTGGCTTAGCTGGGTATTCTGTCTCAGGGTCACTTATGAGGTCACTTATATCAAAAGTGGTCTGGGGAAGGATCCTTCCCAGGTTCATTCCAGTGGTCATTGGCAGGACTCAGTTCCTCCTGGGTTCTTGGACTGAACTCAGGCCTCACATCTTCACTGTCTGTTGGCTACCCTCTATTCCTTGCCACATGGAACTCCCCTAAGGCAGCCTGCCCATCAGTGCATGCAAGCAGAAAGAGGGCTACTAGGGAAGAGTGCTACTAAACAAAAGTTATGGTCTTATAACCTAATGTCAGAAGTGACATCCATCATTTTTGCTGTGTTCTATTCATGACAGACACGTTACTTAGCCCAGCTCACCACACTCAGGGGGAAGTGATTTCACAAAATATGAGTTTCAGGAGGTGGGGATTGTTAGAAGTCATTTTAGAAGTTTCCTACCCCAGTGAAGGTATCATTCCATTTCAGAGTAGATTGGATAGATTATTCAGTACATAGGTTTGGGACACTTAGCTATGAAATTGAAATAGTACAAAGCTTTGTTCTTTTATATATACCATATATAAAAATAAGGTCCAGAATGGTAGAATATCTAAATCTAAGCAGTAAAACTTTTTACACGTAAAAGAAAATTTAGAACAGTAAATTTAGACCTACAGGGTTGAGGAGGTCTTTCTAAAAAAAAAGAAAGAAAAGTCAGAATTGGTTAGGTAATTGATGGATTTGATTGGATATAGATTGTGGGACACATCTACATAATGAAGTCCAAATCTAAAATGTCATATTGGGAGAAAATACTTATGAACCTGTAAGAGATGACTATCATATATAGTATGGAGGGGATACCAAAGAACCCCAGAATTTATTTAGAAAAAATGTGTGTATTTATTCTTACATGTTTAAACTTTAGTCACCTTCAAAATACTTTCCATTTGATGCAATACACCCATTGAGACACTTTTTCCTCTGCTTAAAACAGTTTTGGAGCTCATCAATTTTGATGCCTTTTAGTGCTTCTGCCATTTTTTTTGTCTCGCCTCTTCCACATTGGCAAAGTGTTTCCCTTTGAGGACTTTTTTCATCTGGGAAACCAAAAAAAGTTGCTTAGGGTGAGATCAGGTGAATAGGAAGGATGGAACAGGGGTTCATGCCATCTTTGATCAAAAACTGCTGAACACTCCCGTGCAGTGTGGGCAAGTATGCTTGTAAATCACCCATCATGAAATGGGCAAACACTTTGAAAGAATCTCCAAGAAAAATTTTCACTGAAGCCTAGAGCAGCCTCTCACAACAATGCTAACTGGTATACTGATGCTGATGGATTCCTAGAACACTTGCGTGGAGGGGGGAAAGCCTCCACTACAAGGGGTCTGCCCTCCAAAAAAAATTTTAGTTTTTTCCACACACACATACTTAACAAATGTGTGTGTTTTTATATATAAAGGAGATATGGCATATATGAAAGGATAAAATATATCCTATACATACACACAACTTTGAAGTGGAAATAGAGTATGCATAAGTTTCACCTTAAGAGGTAACGCTGAACTTGCCTACCCAGCAGCACTTTGATGATTCTGGTTGCTCCACATCCTCACCAACATTTACTATTGTCATATTTTCTAATTTACACCAAGCTCAGATATGAAATGCTTTCTCATTGCAGTGTCAGTTTGCCTTTTCCAATAACTTATAGTAATGGGCAAACTTTTATATATATACAGGGTAGTGGTACTTTTTCCTAATAAAATTTCTATTTATTATGCTCATTTTTCTATTTTGTAGTTTATCTTTTTGTTGCTGTATAGTTTCTTGAATATTCTGCATATTCTGTACAGTAATCTTTTGTCAGTTATATGTATTGCTAGTATTTTCTCCTATTAATTGGTTTTTCTTTGGAAATATTTATAAACTATTTTTTTTTTTAGCCCAATAACATCTATACAACTTTTTTTCAGAGCAGGAAATCTGTATCACGTGAGGATGTGATGCCATGGAAATGTTTGGGAAACAATAATATTCCTGGCTAAGGGATTAAGAAGTACAAAGACCTTGAGGCAGCTAAAAACAAAGTAATTTTTAAAACCGTTGTGCTGTGTAGTATATCATAAAATTTGTCTTTTTTTTTTTTTTTACACAAAAGACCTAGATGAATTGTTAATGCAGTTTGGTTTTCTCTGAACATTTTTCTGCTCGATTAACATCTTTGAAATAACTACAGATTAATAATTAAGAAACCATTATAAGTGCATTTGCTGTAACAGTTTATTGCTAACCTTCTACCTTAGTTCCATACAAGTTACTGAAATCTACTGGGTTCACTGAAATTTGCCACTTATATAGTCAACAAAGCTATATTGAACTCCGACTCTCTATCAGAGATTCTTTTAAGTGATTTAGTTAGAATGATAAACAAAACATCAGCAAAGTTTCTGTTTTCATGGAGTGTACATTCATGTAAAAGAGAGAAACATTAGACAAATATATGCATAACAATACAATATAAATGATTACAAACACAATATATATTATGTAAATAAATATAAAATACCAGGTAGTGATAATATATCAGTAGTTGTGTTAGGAATAGGTTTTATGGAAAAACATAAAACAAAGCAGAGTATTGATTGAAAAAGTAGTGAAGTGAGCAAGTGACGGTATGCAATGTCTGGGCAAAGAATATTCTAGGCTGAGGGACCCACAAATGCAAAGACCTTGAAACAGGAGCATGGCTGACATGCTCAAAGGATAGGAAGATCAGTAAATAGTGGTAGAAAGTGAGGCAAAGGGAGAGAGAGAGAGGGAGGGAGGGATAGAGTGCGGGGTGGGGGGGGAAATGTGTGTGTGCACTGGGCCACACAAAAGGCCTGGCATTATGTACCTTGACACTGACTTTGACTGTATTCTAAGTTAATGAGAAAAGGTTGGAGAAATTTGAATTGGACAGTATTGTGATCTGATTTACATTCTGAATGCTGTGTGGAGAAGAAGTGCTAGGTGGCAAAATCAAGAACAGAAACAGAATGCTACTTAGAAGGCAATTGCCATAGTGCAAGGAAAGAATGATGACTTCCTGGACTAGGGTGATGGTGGTGAGATTGTGACTAGTTGATGTCCATTAAGGTAGAGCCAATAGAGTTTCCTAATAAATTTGATGCAGGCTGTGAGGAAAATAAAGAAGCAAGGGTGAATTCTAGGTTTTTGAACCGAACTGGTAAATGTTGTAACCATTTAACAAAATGGAAAACCCTTAGGAACAAGCATATTTAGGGAAGGGCATGCTAACCAAGAATTAAATATAAAACATACTAACTTTAGAGTATTTATTAGCAGATAAATAAAGATGCTGAGTAGGAATTGAGTGTGAATATGGAGTTTAGGGGAAAGGAAGAAGTTGGAGATCATATTTGGAATACATCAGCATATGGATAGCACTTAAAGCAGTAAGATTCAATGGTATTGTCAAGGAAGTGAGGGTGAATGGAAACTTCCTCTGCTTCCCTATTTCTAAATGGGAGAATGCCTTCGAGGATCCAGTAGGGGTGAATGAGAAGGATAGCTATAGAACTGGAAGAAAACAGAATTGTGTGGTATTTCAGAAGCTAAGGCACAAAAGAGTTACAAGGAGGATGTAATGGCATTAAGGTCAAATGCTATTGAAGGGTTGAGGAAGGTGAAGACTGGAAAATTATCATTGGTTTGGCCAAGAAGAATCACTGCTCGTGATGTTGATACACATGAAACCTGACTGGCGTGGGCTGAGGAGAGAATAGGTGGGAGGTGGTGACAAAGTGGGGACTGCAGTATATATAGTCACTGGCAGGAAGCTCACTGTAAATGAAGCAGAGAGACTGTGTACAGTTAGAAGAAGATCATGTTTTTAAGATGGGAGTTAATGCAAGTTGATATCCTGAGGAGAATGATTGGGGTGGGGACTGATAGTGCAGAGGGAAGAGTGGCTGGAGTTCTGATCTTGATGAAGGGAATGAACCACAAGTGGATCTCATGCACAAGTGAAAGAGCTGCCTTAGGAAGGAGCATGAGTGGTTAATTCATTGAAGTAGGAGGAGGGGTAGACAGTTTGGTTTGAGATGCAGGTAGATTGGTAGATTTGGTGTGAAGTTTCTCTTCTGATAGCTTGCAGAGAAATCTATCTTGGAGACCTCACCAAAATGGATGAGCAATCCTAAATTAGTCCTTGTTCTGCCCTTGTTCCTAAATCTAGGGTGATGCCAGAACTCTGAGATTAATGCAGGCCCTGAAACTAGGAGGAGAAACTTTTGTGTGTGGGCATTGCATGTTTCTTCAGCACAGGATGCCATTGGTGAGGGCTAGTACTCCATTGATAACAAGGCTCTGCTGCTCTTACCACCTGCCTCTAATAATGAATCCCCTCACTGACCACAGCTTCAGCATCAACTACCCTCCCAAGGCAAACAGGCTTAGTGTCCAGCCTCAGTGTGTATCACCAAGACTGTGCATCACCTTAAGTCCTTCCAACTTGGAGATCATGCTCTACGATTAGGACGCAGATTTCTGCCCTTCTCCAAACACATAAATTCCCACCACTTTCTTGATCTCTTGATCCAAACTCAGGGGTAAGGAAACTTCCCTTCATGGACTATGACCTCCATCTGGAGTGGGAAAAAGATGGCAGTTGTTACTGCTCCTGACTTAAGGGACAGCACCTTCTAAAATCTATCTTAGTTGCATCATTTTTAGCTTTACTCTTTTATTCCTTCTCTAACTTTGTAAATGTGAAATCTGAAAAAGATACAGATTAATAAACCTAGGTATGTTTTCTGAATGGTGGAGGCAAGGGAAGAACCAACTCTGACCTCTAGATCTACCAACCCCCACTATCTAAGACTGCTTCTCTGGGAGCAAGAGTGCAATGTTGCTAAGAGCTGGCAATGTGTGCATTTGCAATTTACATAAAACAAAGGGAAAGAAAGTAGGTCAGGGATGCTCTGTTCCCGTTAGGGTGTCTCTAATATATTTGCCTTGTTTACCCAGTAGATGAAAATTGTGTCATCACTTTCTTGGATGCTTCATGCTGTTGTCCATTTATGTACTACACACGTCTCATAAGTAGCCTAGTTCTAAGTCCTGGGGGCACCACTGCTTTCAAGAATCTCACAGCTTTTAAGTCTTTGACCAAATCAATGACAACATCAGCAGTAGTACCTGGGACTTAGTCATGGGTCTTATGCTTCTTGGAGACCTCTCTAGAAATATGCTGTAGCTTCTATCCAATTCTACCTAATAGTAGATGCTTCTAGTACAAATGTAGGTGTTTTAAATAAGGTCTCAGAACTAAAAGAAACAGAGAGTAATGCATTATATGCAAGAGAGATAAAGTGATAATTAACTTAAAGATGAAATTAAATATCGATAGCACTAAGAAATTATAAAATTCTGTTTTGAACATTGACATTAAAAAAACTCAGAGTTTTGATTGTTGATGATAGGGATCTATCATTGTTGATGATAGGGATCTATCATTTGATTTTCATTTGAAGTCTAAGGCTGTTATATTTGCCCTTTTAGTCTTGACTCGTCCCCTTCTTATATTCCCACATGGCCTCACATGTTCAGATTGCTGAGCCATTGTGCGGCTGTGCAAGTACGGGCAAGTAGCTTAAACTTTCTGATCTAAACCTTAAATTCTCCATGTGTATAAATGTAAGATTTAAACAACACAAACTCAGGTTTCTTCTATATTATTATTCTGCAAAGCTAAGAATTTCCTTTTTTTAATAACAACACATACCCTGTGTGTTAATTTGAGCTGCATCAGCACTTCATTTGATGTGGCTAAGTGTACCTGCTCAGACAACCAGCAGGAGGAATGACACTGGTGTTTTTAAGAAGTACAAGCCTTACCAAGTTCCTGTTCCATGTTGATGGAAAATTACATTCAGAAGAGTATCAGTCTTAGCTGCCACTACAGAACTGGACTGATGATTAGCCCACAAAGTTGCTTGTGGTACCAGGCCTGAGGTTGCAGCCAAGAGAGAAAAAAATTCAGTGTTTCTTGAGACATTGATCCATATTGCCTGCCAAATGCCTTGTGATTTCCAGTTGTAATTTTTGGGTAGCCTTGCTTTAAGATGGTAAGAAAGGATCATTACTTTTAATTCCTTGATTGTTCCTAAACACTGTTCTTAATAGATAATTTAATAAACAGAAATAATATAGTTAAAAGATGTGATTTTTAAAACCTCTAGATCCAGTTAGGCTTTCTAGCATTTGTTTATTCATAATCAGTGCATACATTTTGCAACAGCAAAAACAATACAGCTATTTTCTAAGAGTTAATGTGAGGGTTGTGTTGTTAGATATTATAAAATACAAATGCAAAAGCATTTGATGCATATAGGCTGAAAAAGCTGGATGGACCTATCCATTTCATGTCCATTTCATTTTCTTTCATCTCCTTTCCTGTTTCCCCACACAGAACAGCTGCTCAGGAACTCTCCTCACCCCTCCTCACTCCTCACCCCCTCAGGCACACAATTCTCAAATTTAGATTGCCTGGCTGTCATCTTTTCTCCTCCTATGCCCTCCTCTGCCCCAAATCTCCTCTCTCTCTGTCTCTCTGTCTCTCTGTCTCTCTCTCTCTCTCTCTCTCTGTCTCTCTGTCTCTCTCTCTCTCTCTCTCTCTCTCTCTCTCTCTCACACACACACACACACCCCTCTTGATTCCATATTTCAAAAAAGTAAGCAAACAGACTAGCCAAAGAGAAATAAGGAAAGAGGGTGGATAAACAAGAAACTAAGTGGGTGTAGGGGCTCACACTTATGATCCCAGAAGCAAGAGGATTGCTTGAGCCCAGGAGTTCAAGCCTATCATAGGGAACATAGGGAGACATTGTCTGTACAGAAAAAAAAAAATCAAAAAATTAACTGGACATGGTGGCATGCACCTACAATTCCAGTTACTTATGAGGCTGAGGTGAGAAGATGGCTTGTGCCCAGGAGTTTGAGGCTGTGATGAGCTGTGTTTGTGCCACTGCACTCCAGACTAGGTGACAGAATGAGTTCCTGACTCAAAAAAAAAAAAAAAAAAAAAAGGAAAGAAAGTAATCTATTTAGCAAGAAGAGGGAAAGAGGGAAGACTGAGTACTTTCACAGATAAATATTTTAGTCCTATCACACAAACAAATAAAAACTATAATAAAAGAGAATTATGAATGCTAAAGTTTGTCCACAGTTAAAGATAAAAAATAAAGATCTTTTTTGGTTCAGGCATAAGAAATGGGATAGAGGATGGGACAGAGGATGGAGAAAAGAGAGTAGTAATAACAATAGTAGTAATAATAATCATACTCATCATAATAATACCAGCAACTGTATATTTGGCATTTTCTATAGTTCAAGCACTGAACTAGACACATTGCATCTAGTGTTTCACTTAATTTTTACCACAGATTTGGTGTAGAGAAAGAAAAAGCTTCTGTCACTCAATTTAACTGAAAAATAAACAGGTTCCCAGTGGTCATTTATTTAGCTCAAGTTTATATAACCAGGAAGTAGTAGAGCTGCAATTTGAACCCTAGCTGCCTAGTTAAGTCTGTGCTCTTCTGCTAAGTTATCTTGCCTCCTGGAGAGAGGAAGTAGAACAGGGCTGATGTGGCTGATGGTAGCTGTTGTTCATTATGATTGCTAAGTGTCCCTTTGCACCTTCTTTTGATAAATTTCCCCTGACTGTTTTCTACTTCATGTGGTACCTCTGGCAAAAAGAAGACCATGCCTGCCTATTATAGCAACTTGTGACATAGTTCATTATGCAAGTCTGGCCAACCAGAGTTGCTCTTTTCTGGAACTTTATAGTTCTATATGCTGCAAGTGAAAATGTGTTTCTTCCTCCAGGGTCACTAGGCTGGGATGATGTAAGCCTAGATCAACTTTGCTCTCTACACTCCCTTTATCCTTCCAGTCCAGCCATATGCAAGGAAGAATGGCCACAAAAGGACAAAATGAGGCAAAACAAAAAATTGAGCCAAAACAAAAACATAGAACTGTAAGACTCTGGGAAATAATGAGCCAACAAAGACATTTCCGTCCTCAGAGACAAGTCAACCCCTGGACTTTCAGTGCCTTGAGGTAAACAATCCCTGTGTCTTACTCAAGCTCATTGTGGTTGGGTTTCTATTGCTTATAACCCAGTCATAACTAATGGCAACCTTAAAGAATGAGAAGGACTTTGGTGGGGAAGGACAGGTGAGAAGAACAAAAGGAAGGTAGTGAACAAAAGGAAGGTAGTGAAAAGAAGAAAAAGCAATGCTCAGGGCCATTTCAGAACACAAGGTATCCTGCTTTAGCATTAGTGTAAAATGATGAGTTGGAGGGGTCGGAGTGACATCTGGAGAAGCAAAAGAGGGGGTGATACTGAGGGTTCCAATTTGAGCCCTTAAAAAGAATGCTACTGTTAATAAATACTGTGAGTGTGAAAATCCAGGTGAAGCACAGACCCAAGGAGTTAATTGTTGAATTTGGCAGTGAATCCACAGCTTTTTAATCCATCAAATGTTTTATTTATTTGTTTTTATTTGCATACCTTTAGACCAGGCACACAGTTTTTAGCAGTCCCCAACACTCATATTCTCACACATAGCCTACTTCCCTCTTTTATAGTGTCTGCTGCCCCCAGAAAAAACTTAAGATACCATTCCTATTCTCCATCATTTCAGAGTTCCCATCATTCCAGTTAGTTAAAATTAGAGTGTATCACTCTTCAAAGTCCTTTACGTCATGTAATATAGTGTTTCTTTGCTGGGAGGGCCATGTCACTCTTCTGTATCAATAAACTATGTTTATTGTTATTATATGTCATCATGTTCACCTTGGGCTGAGGATGCTCCATGTTTTTCTTTCTGTCTTTCTAAATATTTTCCTTTTCTGTCTTTCTAAATTCCACTCAACCTGAAAAGCCATCCTGTGACCCAGGCCTCACAAGGTACCTCCTTTGATTCCTTCACAACATTTTTTCTCATCTACCTAACTTCCACTGATGGCTGGTGAATTGCTTCTGTAGCTCAAGTCAGTATACAAGTTTACCACTTAGCTATACTCATTTGTTTTGCACCTTAATTCCTATCTATTCAAGAAGATTGTCAGGCAGAGATCATTTCTTAGAATTTGCTGTGTCTTATCAGGGGATCTCCAACAGACTTAATGATCCTTGACAACAAGTGAAATACTCTGTCCATCAATAAATCTCAAGTTTGCACATGAATCATTGGTATAAATCCATTTCCTCTCACTTTACAATGTCTTGTCATAATGTTCAGCCATAATGATAGAATTAAATTTTGGTCAAGATTCAAATTTTCATTTACTTAGCTTGAGATAGAATATTATAGTGAGCACAGCTGATTTCTAACTTGGATCCAGGTCCTTCAAGTCAGAAAAATGGAACGTTCTTAGCTTCTCAGAATTCAGAAAGCCTTAAAGTTTGAGTCAAAGTGGGTCATAACTTTGATCGTGCCTTTTATACTCTATAAGCAGTCTTTATACTTGACTGTTTAAAGAGAAGAAAATAAGTTTTGATCTAGTAAAGCATATCTTCCAAGGACTCCTATCTGTTCTTTTCCAAGAAAACCTTTAGAAACTGTATTATTTCGTTTTAATTATCATTGAAATGAAATGGAACCTTAAATAAAACATCTTCTAAAATAAAGTGTAGACTTAATTCTAGGAATAGAATCCCTTTCCAAGGCACTTGATCTCAAACTTTTTCCAGTTTATACACATTTTACTAATTTTTAAGTATTATCTCAAAAATTTTCCACAATCTTTGCAACTATGACAAACTCTCTGTAAAGCAAGTTCATAACTATGCCCCTCAAATGGTACAGGAACACATGCTGATAGCTTAATTCACATTGTATTGAGAGTTGTCTAATGGTTGAGTCTTGATGGGGGTAGATTTATTCAGACAGTTTGACTCATGGTTTTTTGACTTCCTACAATGCAGTAGTGATACACATTAAATGGAAACCAGAATTTTGATCTTAAGCTAATTGAAAGAAAAGAAAATGACTTATTTTCACAGTAAGCCACAAACTGTGCATAACTGTTTTTTGCTAAGCTACTTCCTGCTTCTTGTTCTCTTTTTGTGGGCTTTTTCATTTATACTTCAACAGGAGCCAATTAGAACAAAATCTTGTAACTCAATTGACAAATAGGACATGCAAACGAAGTGTTTGTCATACCTATGTTAACCAGTTAACAGATAGGACATGCAAATGAACTAACCAGGTAATCCAATCAATGTAGGCAACTGTCCAGGAAAGTGAAGTAACCTCTGAAAGTACCCCGTCTATGGGGAAACAGGGGAGAGACTTACATTTTAGGACTTAAATACTCTGGTTGAAACTGCTTCAGTGTGCCTGCTTATCTGAGGGACACCCATTCTTGTAAGAGCATTATTTAAAAAGCTGCTTCACTCTACTGATCTCCAAGTCTCCTTATTTTTTTTTTGGACAACCTAATCTGGAGGTGGCGGAGTCCTCTAGGACCTCCATTTCTAGCAGTCGGGGTCTTGTCTGGGATATCTGCGTCTGTGGGACCAGACCTCTGTTGGAGGGGGAGACACATCCCGCCTGACTTTGGGTAGCCTGCTCCAGCTGGGTGCATCTGGCTCTCACAGTTCTGCAGATAAGTCCAAGGCTGTTGCAGGAGATTCAGCAGATAAGAAGCAAGGAAAAAACAGCCACTGCCGTGGCAACCTGGCAAGCTTGTGTATGAGACAAGATAGGAAAACTGGACTATAAGTACTGTCTTGGTTGTTGGGAAGATTCTTGGGGTTGAGTTTGGGTAACTAACACATATCCTAGGATACAAGATGGTTTTAATCCTGAAATCTGCAAGAATCCTCCAGTAAGGGGGGCTGAACCTTTCAGGAAGGGCCTGGAGTCTTAAGGTCTGCAAGAAATCTCCATTGCAGGAGATTGAGCACCGTTTTGGAAAACTTCAGAATTGCACAGGGCTAAGAATGGATAATAAACAGTCTAGGTCTAGGAAGGGAGGTCGGAAGAACTCCCTTAAAATTCCCCTAGAAAGTCATAAGGGGCAAATGTTAGAACGATGGGAAAATGATTCCAGAACTAAGAAGAAGGAAAAGAAGAAAATGATTGAATTTTGTTGTTTTGTGTAAATGAGAAAACCTACACGCCAGCACTTGGTCTTTTGACCAGAAAAGAAAAAAGAAAACCTTGTAGGACAAAAATTGTTGAAAGTAAACTTTGTTACTAGAAGCTGGTCTGGCATTGCTAAATAGTTACAAAAGCTAGAGGGATGGAAGGAAAGCCCGTTAAAGAGCTATTGAGGAAAGCACAGAAAGTATTTGTTAGAGAAGATGAAGAAAAGCAGGGGCAGAAAGTTCAAATTATAATAAGCATTGTCAAAAAGGTGGTTCAGAAACAAAGGGATGGGAGGCCCCCATGAATGGGCTCCAAAGGCCAGAGAAGGCAAATTAGAGAAAGAAGCATTCCCTAAGGGGAATGGGACAGGGAATTTTACTCCAAAGGGAACTGAATGTTACCACTGTAAGAAGCCAGGGCACTTTAAAAGAGACTACCCTGAACTGAGGAAGGAGGAAGAAATAACCTCCCTCATGGCACTAGATGCAGAATAGAGGGGTCAGGGGTTCCCCCTTTCTAGACCCACCAGGAACCCTTGATAAATCTGGAAGTGGGGCCCAACAGAGAAACTGCCACTTTCCTTATGGATACTGGAGTGGCACACTCCTCCCTAATTGTTAAACCTCAAAATGTCCATTTCTCACAAGAAAATCTTCAAGTTTCTGGAGTAAAAGGGGAAGGATTTTTAGTGCCCATATATGAACCTATGCCTATAAAAACTGAGACTGAAATATTAATTAGGTTACTTTTATTTGTCCCAGAGGCTGGAATCAACCTTTCAGGTAGGGACCTAATTATTCCACTAAATCTTAATGTGGGACCAGAACAAGGCCGATTCACAGATAGGATAGCATACCTCATGGAGGAAGAGGAACAGAGAGTTAACCCAGAAGTATTGGTAAAAGAAGGCAATAGAGGGGGTTTACAAATTACTCCAGTTCACATTTCTCTAAACTAGCCTGATGAAGTTGTATGCAGGAAACAATATCCTATTCCTATGGAGGGAAAAAAAGGACTCCAACCATGATTGAAGGTCTTCTTAAAAATGAGCTTTTTTTTTTTAAAGGATGGAGTTATCATTTATTGGCATGGAGAAGACTGCAAAAGCAAGTCTGGAGAGGGTACAGTTAGGAATTCTGTTCTTTTTTTTTATTAATCAGTATTTTTTATTATGGTTTTGTGGGGTACAGTTAAGGGTTAGGTGTACAATTATGTTTCATTCAGGCACCCTGTTGATAAGAGGTGTTTTCCCATCCCCCGACAGATATTTGCTACTGTTAATCCCATCCCCCTCCCCCCCATAGTTTCCCAGTACCGTCAGTCAAAAAATGAGCTTTTTGAACCATGCCTGTTACCATATAATACTCGTATACTTCCAGTAAAGAAGGCTGATGGGTCATATCATCTAGTGCAAGATTTATGGGCCATGAACCAAATAGTTCAGACCTGACATCCTGTGGTTCCAAATTCCTATACTATCCATAGATTCCTCATGAAAATAAATGATTTAGTGTAGTTAATCTTAAGAAAGCTTACTGGGCCTGCCCACTAACCCCTGAAAGTAGAAACCTCTTTTCCTTTGAATGGGAAAAATCCTATAAATGGAAAAAAACCAGCAATATCGCTGGACTGTGTTGCCTCAAGTTTCCATGGAATCTCCAATTTATTTGGTCAAATTCTGGAAACTGTACTGGAAGAGTTTTTACCTTTGCCTGATGCTAACCTCTTACAAGATGTGGATGATCTCTTAATTTCAGGAGTAAGTAAAATCCAAGTCTCTGATACAATAATAAATTTGCTTAACTCTCTAGGACAGTAGGGACTAAAAGTTTCCAAAAGTAAGTTACAATTTGTAGAACAGAAAGTTAATATCTTGGAAATTTGATTATTCAGGCAAACAAAGAATCAGCCCTGAGAGAATAACTGAAATAGTCAATTATCCTAGGCTCAAGACAAAAAGGGAACTTAAGAAGTTTGGGGGCTTAATAAGATATTGTAAATTGTGGATTAAATTTTATGCACTTAAAACTAAAGGTTTATATTCTGAACTATTAAAAGAGGTCCCAAACCTTCTTGAGTGGAGTGAAGAAAAATTACAAAATTAAAAAAAAAAAAAATTAAAGCAAAGCAAGTCTTAGTTATCACTCCTGTCCTAGCTTCTTTAGAAAAACCAATTTTTAAAAGAATATGTTTTGGCTATTTCCTCTACCTTATCCTCTCTTAGCTTGAAGGCACTCCTTGCTTAAACCGCTCCTCTTGAGTTTACAGTTCACCAGTTTCAACCCAGAGATTGGGGGTTGATCAAGTTCTGGAAGGAAAATAAGCTCCAAATAAGCTGGGAAGGACCATATCAAGTGCTTCTGACAACTGAAACGGCCATATGGACTGCTGAAAAGGGTGGATGCATCATACCTGCATCAAGAAATTATCAAAATAAGTTATGATACCAGAGAACACTCCCATTAAATGGGAAGTCTCTCAAACTGAACCACTGAAACTAAAATTCAAGAAAAAATTTTTTTCCTCTGTACTTTTTCTCATAGCACTGCCAATTGCATTTCTTATCGTATGTATGTTTATTGCTTTTATTATAAAATGTATTTGCAAGGATCTTTTCAATCCTGAGCAACCGTGGAACCTTTGTTTACCTTGAAGGTGTCACTAGTTCTAACCTAGTAAACAACAAAAACAAAGGATGGTTTATTGTTAATATCACTAAAACCAACTCCCCAATAACTATTAAATTTGATGCCTGTTCTGTCCTGTCATGTGGAAGTCTTCACGACCAAGGAAAATTATCTATGGTTGACAAATACCTTTGTCCTAATACCACTGCTGGAGACAGTCTGAAATGTATCAAAATAAAATATAGAGGGGCTAGCCCTTGTGTTATGAGTAGCATGACTTTATTTGCCCCAAATAACCCTTCCTGGGACTGGTCTAGTGTTTTTTGGACCAATCAATTTAAAGGATGTACAGCTCCAGTAGAAAAAAAGAAAAAAATAACAAAAATAAAATTCAACGTGTTCAACTCCTCCTAGTTGTCAACATTTGCAGTGTAACCTGTTGTTATTAACAATAACCCAACCTCAACTCATAGACAGAAATTCTGTTATACCTCATAGATATGGGTTAGGAGCAACCATATCTGGACAGAACCCTCTAGGTAAATTTTGGATGAGATTAATTGCAACGCCTCCAGCATCTTCACCGTCCATCAATATTCCAACCCCTAGCCCAAACCATTTACAGCTTTGGGAATTAAACCAAACTAATCCCAAGAATGATCCTGGCAAGTTAATGATTATGGAAGTAACAGACTTAAAACAAACTTTAGAGATTGAGGAAGGATATGGGAACACAAATACCTGGGTTGAATGGATAAAGCACACAGTAACAAGCCTTAACAAAAGTGATTGTTATGCATGTGCCACAGGCTCAAATAGTTCCATTTCCTATTAACTGGGACTCAGACCCCAAAGGAATCAGTTGTCTGTTGGCTCTATATCAAGATAAAGATGCCTGGCGGAACAAGACTTGCCACAGTCTCTCCCCTGCTCTATCCACCTGTATGGATGTCAGATCTGAAGGTGTATCCTTCCTTCTCCATCGGTAAGGTGAATCACTCCTTTTGTCTTTCCAGATGAGGGGATGGTTTCATCGCTTCTGTGGGGCATCTGCAAACCTGTGCCCATGTCCTTGATGTCTCTGGGTCAACTCAGGGTAACTACTCGAACTTTAACGTCCTTGGAGTGGATGTTTGCTGGTACTGTGAAGGTTGGACAATTCAAGCCCTGTTGTCACCCAAATGGACAGGACCTGTGCTTTGGTTCAATTGATCATTCCATTCACCCTGGCATTTCAAAACCCACTAATAGCTACTAAAAGAGTCAAACGATCATTAACTGAACCATCAGTACCCACCTCATTTGACTCTAATGTATGTCTAGCTGCTATAGGAGTCCCTAGGGGAGTTCCTAATAAATTCAAAGCTCAAAGTCAAATAGCTGCAGGATTTAAATCTCTCTTATGGTAGGTAACTATAAATAAAAATGTAGGCAGGGCTCAGTGGCTCAGCTTGCAATCCCAGAACTTTGGGAAGCCAAGGTGAATGGATTGCATGAGCCCGTGGGTTCGAGACCAGCCTGAGCAACTTGGCAAGACCCCGTCTCTACAATAAATCAAAAATTAGCCAGGTGTGATACTGTGCACCTGTAGTCCTGGCTTCTTGGAAGGCTGAGGCAGAAGGATCGCCAGAGCCCAGCAGGTCAATGCTGGGGTGACCATGAGTATACCACTGCACTCTAGCCTGAGACTCCAACTAAAAAAAAAAAAAGTAGGCTGGATCAAAATATATATATATATAAAATAAATCTATATGTATAATCAACAAAGAGTTATTAATCATACTAGAAATGCTATTAAAAGAATTGCTGAACACTTAGATGGTACTAGTAGGATGACATGAAAAAAATCATATAGTCTTAGACATGATGCTAGCAGAAAAAGGGGAAATATGTGTCATGCTAGGAGGACAATGCTATACCTTTATGCCAAACAATATGTCCATGATGGAACTATTACCAAAGCATTACAAGGATTGAGTACTCTGGCCAATGAATTGACCAAAAACTCTGGTTTCAAAGACCCTTTCACAGATTGGAAAATAGAGAGGAATAATAATCTCAATCTTAACCTCCCTTATAATGGTAGTAGGGATATTTGTTGCTTTGGGATATTGTATTATTCCCTGTGTCAGAGGCTTGGACAGAGACTAGTTAAAACAGCTATAACAAAGAAAATGCATGAGTTATACTTATGTTATGGAAACCAAACTAAATTGTCAGAAAAGAAAAAACTCCAAAATTACTTGATAAATTTAAAACTGATCTCATAATTAAATCTGAACCCCAAAAGGAAAATATAATTAAAAATACTTAAAAAAAAAAAAGAGGAGGAAGATTGTAAGAAAAAGAATGATGTATTTTCACAGTAAGCCACAAGCTGTTTTTAACTGCTTTTTGCTGAGTCACTTCCTGCTTCTTTTTCTCTTTTTGTGGACTTTAACTTTGGGGGCTTTTCATTTAAACTTCAACAGGAACCAATTAGAACAAAATCTTGTAAGACAATCGGCAAAGTGGACATGCAAATGAAGTAAGTTTGTCATACCTATGTTAACCAATTAATAGGACATGTAAATGAACTAATCAGGTAACCCAATCAATGTATATGTAGGCGACGTCTGGGAAAGTGATGTAACCTCTGCAAGTACCCGGTCTATGGGGAAACAGGAAAGGGACTTGCATTTTAGTGCTTAAATATTCTGGCTGAAATTGCTTCAATGTGCTGCTCATCTGAGGGAAGCCTGTTCTTGTAAGAGCGTTATGTAAAAAGCTGCTTCGCTCCACTGATCTCTGAGTCTCCTTGTTGTTTTTGGACAACCTAGTCTGGCGGTGGAGGTGTCCCCTAGGACCCCATTTCTAGCACTAATGTACTAATATGTATTATGATATACCCTCAGGATGCTGGCAGTAGCAGTGAGCCACAACCTCTACTCAGCCATACAACTGATACTCTAGTGGATCGTGTTGCCAGATGATTCTGTCCAGGGCAGGTCAATGTAAGAGTCCCAAGCATGTTTAAAGCAATGATGTTTAGTAGGTTAGGTGTATTAAATGTATTTTTCTTTTCTTTTTTTTTTTTTGAGTTGGAATCTCACTCGGTCGCCCAGACTGGAGTGCAGTGGCTGCTCCCGGCCACCGCAGCCTCGACCTGCTGGGTCCGGCGATCCTTCCACCTCAGCCTTCCGAGTAGCCGGAATTACAGGCATGCGCCACCACGCCTGGTTGATTTTTTTGATTTATTGTAGAGATGAGGTCTCGCTGCCCAGGCGGGTCTCGAACCCGCAGGCTCAGGCAATCCACTCACCTCAGCCTCCCAAAGGTGCGGTATTACAGGCTGAGCCACAAAGCCCGGCTTAAATGTATTTTTGACTTAGGATATTTTCAACTTATGATGGGCTTATCAAAATGTAACCTCATCTTAAGTCAAGAAAAATCTGTATTCTAAATGAGGGTGCCTCCTGAGAAATTGCAAGTTGAAATTTCAGGCGTTGGTGTACTTGCACAGATAAGACATTTTTTCAAAAAAGGAGCCTTCCTGACACTCTTTGAGAAGTACGTGATAGATCACTACTTTTTTTTGTTTTTTGTTTTTTGTTTTGAGTTGGAGTCTCACTCTGTCGCCCAGACTGGAATGCAGTGGCCGCTCCCGGCCACCACAGCCTCGACCTGCTGGGCTCCGGCGATCCTTCCCGAGTAGCCGGAATTACAGGCACGCGCTACCACGCCCAGCTGATTTTTTGATTTATTGTAGAGATGAGGTCTCGCTGCCCAGGTGGGTCTTGAACCCGCAGGCTCAGGCAATCCGCTCACCTCAGCCTCCCAAAGGCGCGGGATTAGATCACTACTTTGAAGAGCATCACTCAAGCAATTATTCACAAAGCCACATGGGGTTGGCCATAAAGCAAGCAGGGCTTAGCATCTGTGGTAAACACTATCACATTTCACTGACTCCGTACACATGTATAAGTCCCTCAAACTTCTGACTGCAAGAACAGAAATAAGACTGCAACTTCCAGTCATCTGTAGGCCTTTGCCTGGAGGAAGCAAAGCTTATAGCTCCTAAGTCTATAATAAGCTTTTTACCTTAAAGCATTGACTTCTGCCCTCCAGCTATTTTAACGACTATCATTTCACACACTGTTGTCCCAAAAATCTGATAGTGTCCATCCTGCATTTAGACGGCAAGAGCTCCATAATGGGTTCCCATATTGAAACATTTGCTTCACCAGTCTGGTGATTGCAGTCCCCACCATTTTACATACCGTTGTCTTGGAAACACGTTGGTGTTTGTGGAGCTTCACTGCACCAACTCTGAGACTCAGTCCTGCACTCCATCTAATAGGATGTGAGTGAGCTGGCTAGTATTTTCACTAAGAGTTGACTTATAATGGATTTTTTTTAAATACTGCTTGACTGCACCCAGGGAAAAGCCCTCTGATGCTCTTAACAGGGCAGGTGTTCCTTATTCTCCTGTAAATTAGGAGGTTAAATGAACAATTTGCATAAGATTTTTTGGAAGGTATTGTTGAAATTAATGTATGTGCCACAAAGTGGGATAAGGAATGTTTAGGTTTTTTGGCAACCATGTATAATCTGAGGTTCCTCCATAGATGAGTAACTACCTAGAGTATTTTCATAATAACAGTTTCTATGCTGAATTCCTACTTCGTGCCAAACACTTCACATTCAATACCTTTGACAGACCCAGGAGAAAAGGAATAAGATCCCAAGTCTATCCAGTTAGTTAGGTGATTCCTTTTAGAACTGAGATTTAAACCTAGGGCTGAGTCCAAAGTCTTTCTACTATATTACAATTTCTATAGCCATTTATATTGTTTTTAAAGCACCAGTTCCTTCCAGAACTGAATCTAAAAGATAATTATGCTTAAAGGAGAAAATGACATTTTCTCTATAAGAGTTAAAATGGCACTGAAACGGCAGTCAGAAAACCTGAATTTGCTCCTAATAGCCTTTGTCATCTTGAATGTGTCATATAACTTCTCAAAATGCTTCCTCAGCTAGACCTGTTTTCTTTTTTATAAAATAAGTTGTGTTAGATGATCTTTAAGTTTTCTTCCATCTCTGTGAGGTTTGTGATTCTGTGAAGTGGCTTTAGATTACCTTTTTAAGGTGCACGTTTGAACTCACTGGATTCCTAAAAGGAGACATTTTAAAGATGGAGTTTATGTTATTTGACCTCATTTACCATATTCCACCGGGGATTTCTCCTGCTCCATTTGCCCTCACTGGCCCAGAACCTCAGTTCTTGACTGTGGGGTAGCCCACTCTCACTCCTACCGTCTGATGTGTTGGATACCACGTGGCTGATTCTGTGCATGCGGTACCCTTCCCTCCTTTTATTGTGCATTCCTTAATAAACACTTCAGCTCCCAATTGGGAAGCCTCCAGGCCAAGATTACGGGTAAAGGAAAGAAAAGGAGGCCTTCTCAAAGTAGTTTGACTTCAGGGGGTAGCATCTGTAATTTCTATAATCTGGCTCACTCTGCTCAATTTATATTGGCCTCAAATGCACTAGGTTAAGCCCCTGCCTTCTGCCTCAGGGGCCTTGTGGGTGCTATTCTCACTGCCTGCAATGATCTCTCCAGTTGGTCACATTTTTTAGGTCTTAGCTCAGATATCTCATTGAGGCCCATCCTGGCCAAACTATCTAATATTCTAAACTGTCTCCTTTCCACCACCACTACTCTCACAACATTGTGACCTTTCCTGACCTTTTTTATAGTATGCTATATATATAATCTCCTACACTGAATACTATATATTTTAAGTATTTTTCATTACCTGCTCCCATTAGTATGCAAGAATTTCCATGTGGTTTGTTCACCACTCTATCTTCAGTGCCAGGAGCAATGCTTGGCACATTGTAAGTATCCAGTAAACGTTTTTAAATAAAATGCCTGGGAAATAGTGTTTGTGGAACCCTATTTCTTCCTCCTTAAAAAAAAAAACTTGCTCCCTCAAGGCACCCTAAAGAAAAATAAATATTTGTAAACAGTTGATATTGTCTCAATATTTATATGGCACGAATATAAGCATCTTTGGTAAGCTTTGCTGTTTTTAGACTCCCTTCTATTTAAACATAAAAATAACATAACTATAAAGCAAATATGGTTGATAACAAGTGTTATAGTCCCCTTTTCCAACCAGACTGCAGCCATTATGCCCTTTTCCATAAAAATTCTAGAGCTGCCACTGTGAAATAGTATTTGTTTCCTATTTTATACTTAACCTTGAAGGAGAAAGGGGAATTGAGGAAAGAAATTTTTAAAAACTCACAATGCCACTATAATACTAACTATGGAGTGAAATAGTATGTGAAACTCTGTTTCTCTATGTAGGTATTCATTGAAAGAACTTAATCCGAGCTAAAGTCTAACCCTTTATTTTCTTTATTTGACTCTTCAAGTTGTTTGCAAGGTCATTTCTACCCAGTTTTGAAAAAGTATTTCCATTCTCAGACCACTAAGTGCTCAGCATTCAATAAAAAATGGTCTCGGTGAACTTCTCACAGTGTGAGCTCCAAATCATACTCGTTCTGAGCAAGAAATTATCTTTTGAAAAATGAAAGATAAGAGACCTATGGGTTATATAAATTTTTCAAGAGCTTTAGATAGATGATGAAAAAGGGCAGGTTTTATTCATCCTTAGTAGCAGGTCCCCCTTCCCCAATTAAAGTATAAAATAAGAATTACTACCTCAAGTCTTAAACCAAGTTGGAAGAAAAAAAAAGGTCATTATGTTTTCTAAGAAAATCATTAAATTTCTACAGAAATGTAGAACTTTTGTTAATTTTACCAGGTAATATTTAAAAATTACCCCTCCCTCGTGATTAACTGATATACTTCATCTATTTTTATCTAATACAGAATAAATATCAATTACTAGGGCTTTCAACTTTATAAATGATTCCACAATCTTAGTGGTTTAACATAGTAAAAGTTTCATTCACTCACATCACTATCCAATGTCAGCAGTGTGCAGGCGGAGGGCTCCACTCCATAGAATGATTTAGGGACCCTAGCTCGTCTTTCTTGGGATGCAACCATCTTAAACATGTGGCTACAAAGTCACTAAGAAAGATGAAGTAGTAGGAAGATTATGCAGACAGATAATTTATGGTTCATACCTGGAAGGGGCAAAAGTTCCACTGGCCAGAACTTAGTCCTGTGGCCCCACGCATCATTAAGGGCCAGAATAAAGCTGGCTTCAAGGACTCTGGCAGAAAGAGAAATGAACCCTGGTACTCATTGGTGGACTTTGTAAAAGTATGGTCATGTTTGTGTAGTTCTAAGACTTTGGATATGGCACTGCCACAGAAGTCCACAAAACAGTCTTTCCCAAGTATCTATCAATGCTTCAGATGACCTAATGCTCTGATAAGAAGAAATATTGCATTTACCATCATGGTGCCTTAGCACAGGTCATAGTAGTAGGAAGAAACAATATTGAGGAAAAAAAAATGAATTGAGAATAAAAACCCTAGATTTTACTGTTTTTGGCCAATTCTTCTCCGACAGGTTATAAAACTAGCATGAGAAAATTATCAATTCTGTGTCCTATAAAAGTAGCCCCATTTCTCTTGACTTCAGATACTGGTCTGTTCACATTTTCTGATAATAATTATAGTTATTTGATATTTGGGGTTAGGATTTGCTCAAAATACCAGATATAACAAAATGTTCCTCTGCCTAAATTTCTCAATTCTATGGCATAAAGTATTTCACTTATATGAGAGTAGCCAGTGTTCAGAGGAAATTGGCTCTATTCTCAGGCCTGTGTGAGCCCTGAGCAATCTTTCCTCTAATTCTTTTGGGTGATTCTTTCCAGGAGCCTTGGGTGGGTAGTTCCCTCACATGCATGCACTGACTATTACTACTCTGCTGAATATCAAGAAGGATCCTTTGCAAATCCCCAAAGTTCTTTCTCTGTACAGCTCTCTCCTCTTCAGTAGGCTCTCTTGAGAACTCAAGTCATCTTGGTTTCCCAGAATCTCAGCTCCATTTTCTGATCCAAAGTGTCCACCAGGCTCTGCCTGTGTTTTGCCTTCCAGTATTGTGGCATGGAAACCTTTGTAAGTAGTAAGCTAACATAATCATAAGGCTTACCTCATTTGTCTCCTATCTTTCAGAGATCATTGTCCTTCATTGTCTGATATCAATGTCTTGTAAAACACCTGCATGCATTTTGTTCAATTATTATTATTATTATTTTTGAGTTGGAGTCTCACTCGGTCGCCCAGACTGGAGTGCAGTGGCCGCTCCCAGCCACCGCAGCCTCGACCTGCTGGGCTCAGGCGATCCTTCCTCCTCAGCCTTCCGAGTAGCCGGAATTACAGGCATGCACTACCACGCCCGGCTGATTTTTTGATTTATTATAGAGATGAGGTCTCGCTGCCCAGGCGGGTCTCGAAACCGCGGGCTCAGGCAATCCACTCACCTCTGCCTCCCAAAGGCCAATTATTATTATTATTTTGGCAGGATTGTAAATTCAGTCCCTGTTACTCCACTGTGGATAAGAGCAGAAGTCTCCCAGTGTTGTTGAAATATGACTAGCAAGTTACCTATCTTTTCAGAATTGATTTTTTTTCTGTATAACGGATATGATATAGTTTATAAACCTGCATATATTGTCTTCTTCCAGGAGGTCTATTTTTATTGACTTTCTCACTTACGAAAATATTCGTTTCATACCACAACATGTCAAAGCACATATTCTCTTTTGTTTGATTTTCTTTTAAGAGGCAATGGCTATCATTTGTTTACATATTCTTTAGGTATTAACACGTATTTTAAATAGATTTGTGAGAATAACCCAACAAACATTTAGGCTCTAAAATACTCTGAAAAAGGGAGGCTGATACGGAAAGCCTTCTCACTAAGGATTCCTTACGTGCAAGTGCACTGGCCTAACATAGTTTAGTCTTTCTGTTCTCAATCTGGACATTGAGAAGAGGCTAAAATAGCCTTACAGGCTTTTATGGGACAGAAAAATTTAAGAATCACTTGAGAATGTGATCTATTATTAGTGCTTTTGCCTGCGACATTGATTGCTTTGCCTAATGCACAGAGAAATGTGTTGTTAATGGTGACAGCCTGACAGACAGACCATCCTGATCAAAGACCTAGCCACATTTAATGTCTTCTTGAAGGAACCAAGACAATAACCAACAGAGCCCCAGCTTCCCATGAGAGATAGAAACCCAGTCTGACTATTTTGAAATAATTTTACAAAGCACCATCTTGGAAAATTACATCCCAGGAATATTTTTTCTAACCTAAAATTTTAATTATGGTCATTTGAACATGAACTTTAGATTCAAAATAGTTTCGCGTCTGCTGAATCAAAACTGCTATGGGGCATGTTTAGTTACTTAGGAAACGGTTTTAGTAAGTTGGTTCCTAGGTTGGTAACCTGGGAGATATGCCAATTACAGACACTTATCTCCATAAACAATTTGGGTCTGTTTTATTGTGGAAGAATCTGAATATCAAACACCAGCTCTTTAGTGCAAATGTAAATACTTTGATACATACTTGTTTTGCAAACAGCTTTTTTAAAAAAAATGTTCCTATGCTCTACAGAATGGCATTTTCATTCAAGGCTTCCCATATCTGAGCCAAATCTACCTGAGAGCATGTTTTCAAACATGTTAAGGAAAGTCAGAATCTAAAACTCCCTTTTGTTGTTGAAAATACAAAATCCTGCTATGGCTGTTTTTGTCTGACCAGCCATCTCTCACACTCCCCTACCTAAGAAAACAGTTCATCCCTAGTCAAGACCAAGGGCTGGTCACCTATTATACCCTTTTTTATTTTTGGCTTAGAGATGGGCACATGACTCACATGTGTATGTAGTCAGAGATTTATTGGGATAAATCTTTATGTTAGGGAATGTGTTTATGGACAGATCAAACTGGCATGCTGAAGAAGGAGAGAAAGACATAGAAGAAATAGGCCAATGACACTTGAATCCTTGTTTTCACCATATCTTTCCAGAATTTGGAGGATATGAACCAACAACTTACTGTATCTTTCACTATTTGACATTGAGTTTTTATTGACTTTATACTAGAGTTCTAATACAAGCTGATAATGAAATTTAAAAAATGAATATGTTTCATTCTGATTAAAGGCATCACTAATCATTTTAAATAATGTTTAAGCAGAAGAAAAGCCATTTATTACTTAAACTTAAGAAATTTAGTTTTCTAGACAAGGAAAGTTGTTAAACAAGTTTTAGAATTTTATTGCAAAAAATAAATAAATGAAACGTGTAAAAAAGGAAATAAAACCATATATAATCTTTTTCTTATTAATAAAAGCTATAACAAAAATATTAATATCAGATAGCTTTTAATCATCTGATCCATGTCATTTTATATTCTTTTGATGAAGGGCCTAAAGTTGTATAAAATATGAGTAAACAACAATTACTAAAAGAAATTCTGTTTGAGATAAAAATAAAAATGAAATGACGAGCTATAGAATGTCAAACTCTAAAGGAGAAGAAACAAGCCCCCGGGCAGTTGACAGTCTTGTCTTTGAGATATGTAAACAATAATCAGGGTTGCATTTCCACATTTTATTTCCTCTTTTTTTCATGGGCCTTTTGCTCCTGCCACACCCATCTATTCCCACTACAAGTCTCACCTCAGATGGAGCCTTCCCAGAACACCATGGTTGCTCTTTTTCTAACTCCTAGAACTCACTGATACTGATTTGGTACTAATGATTAGCTTTAATGTAAGAATATTTATTAGTTATTTCACATTATTAAAGTACGCTGAAAACATACAAAAAACACTCAGAAAAGAAGAAGAAAAAGAGTAATCCACTGTCTCACATTTCAGTGATAACTGTTAAGAATATGGTGTATTTCCTAGCATAGTTTTTATTAATGTTTGATGCAGTGGTAATCTTGAAACATACATGGGTGTAACTTCTTTTTTCTCTGAACACTGAAACAAAAGTATTTTTTTAAGTTACTCTTAGTTCTTCAAGCTCATATTTTATTTACTGGCTGAAGAATAATATTGAATATTTAGGCATTTTCCTTTTTTTATGAGTAGAAGCGATGATAGAAAGTCATCTATTTGCATATACTTTTTTTGTAATAATTCCTCTTGAAAAATAAAAAAAAGAGTTCTCAAATATTTTGAAAGCATTTATTTACATGATTTGCATATGGTAATCATAAAGCATTCTGATTATTAATTCAAAGAGGTATTGTAAAAGCCTCAACTATACAACACTGTTGATTTGCTTATAATTATACGTAGTTTAAAATAAATATTTAAAAAATGTAAAACAAAAAGTTTACGCATAAACTTTTAAAAATAGAATTGACACAGAGGAGAGTTTTTCAACATCAAATATCTTATACATAATAGGAATTATCAAGAGAACAGAGTAAATGAAAGAACTACTTTTTAAAAACTATAGAAAAAAAACTCTGAGTTTAATAAAAGGACAAGAAAGTTGTTTTATATTGACAAAACTTTCCAAATGATAAATAAATAAATGTATCTTTATCCTAGTAGAATTTCTAAATTTCAAACATTTTAAAAAAATATTGTTATAGACAGGAGAATAAATCAATGTAGCATCAGATTCTAGTATTTCAGGTAAGGCAATATTAGGAGATTGTTAAGTAAATGATGTTGGGAAATTTCACTTTTTATTTTAAAAACATATACCATAAGAGAGTTCTAGGTTGATTAAAACTTTAAACTAGGTAATAGAAGGTAATCTAAAAAATAGTTTTTATATTGGGAGAGGGAGTAGGAATTATAAAGAATGATTTGAATGGTTTTGACTATGCAAAAATTATAAACATTTACATGGTAAAAAATTTCCTGTCACAAAAATAAAAACAGATATTCACAAAATATGTGACCAGGAGAAAGTTAACAACCTTAATGTATAATAAAATTATATAAATCAATAAAAAATAAAACCCCATTCCAAATGAAAAATGGACAATATATATATGCTGATAGTTGAGACAGAGAGAAATAATAAATATTTTTAAAGATATATACAAATAAATGTTGTTTAAAATATAAAAATGTATTTTTAATCATCTGTTCAGCAAATGCCTTTTAAAATGATGTGGACAGGATAGTGTTTCTGAAACTTGTACAAATAGAGATTCCTAGACTCATTCCATTTTGATTGCTGTCTAGTAGGTTGGCTGCAAAACCCAATGATGTGGGTGTATAACTATGTAAGGCAGGTAGTTCTGAAAGCACATTTTGAAAAATATTGGCCTAAAGATTTTAATAGTGAGGAGAACAGGCCCTCTTGTATGCTAACAGTAAGACTGTAATTTCTCATACCCACCTTTGAGGACTGCCTGGCAATATATGCTAAAATTGTAAATATGCCTACCTTTTAATCCAGCAATGCGACTTCTTAGAATTTTAAAACAACATTTGCCTTATATTTTAAAAAATTATCTGATAATTGTGTTAAGATATATATGTAGCAGGGCTCGGTGGCTCGGCCTGTAAT
Organism: Cephalopachus bancanus; assembly: GCA_027257055.1. Classification (NCBI taxonomy): domain Eukaryota; kingdom Metazoa; phylum Chordata; class Mammalia; order Primates; family Tarsiidae; genus Cephalopachus; species Cephalopachus bancanus. Next base: position 828,477 of record JAPVLO010000461.1, on the reverse strand, counting down.
CCCGCGCCTTTGGGAGGCTGAAGTGAATGGATTGCCTGAGCCCGTGGGTCGAGACCTGCCTGGGCAGTGAGACCTCATCTCTACAATAAATCAAAAAATCAGCCGGGCGTGGTAGCGCATGCCTGTAATTCTGGCTACTTGGAAGGCTGAGGCGGAAGGATCACTGGAGCCCAGCAGGTCGAGGCTGCGGTGGCCGGGAGCAGCCACTACACTCCAGTCTGGGCAACAGAGTGAGACTCCAACTCAAAAAAAAAAAAAAAAATATATATATATATATATATATATATATATAAAATATGATTTTGATCATGACATTATTTGTATCAGCATAAACCTAGAAATACCCTAAATTTCTACTAGAAGTAGTTTGATTATATCAAGGTACACTCATCTAATAGAATAATAAAGTACCATACAAAGGATGAAGTAAATTGCATTAAGTAATGTTGCAGAAATAACCATAGAGTGCTAAATGTGTACTGGAACAGAAGCAGTCTGCATGGTTTGATTCCAAGTGTATATATAAGTTTAAATGTACATAAAATTCTGGAAAGCTATACACAATACTTAGTAATGGTTTGCTCTTGGGACTTTTATGCCTATTTTATACACTTGAATATTATGTGGTTTTTTAAGTGTGTGTGTGTGTATTTGAAGTGAATAAGCAACAAAAATATTTATTTTCATTCAGGTGGTTCTACACAAAGAAAAAGTAAGCCTATACTCTATTCACAGTTGAGGAAAAAAAGAGGGGTAATTAGAGAGTTTGGATATACTTGTTTCCTGGAAAAAGAGGTTATATTTATGAGGAATGATTTAAGCCTGCTTTAGTGGATAGATATTGGACAGACAATATTACAAAACAAGTACCTACAAATAATTTGATTTTTCTAGAGATAAACCTCAATCAGATTTTTTGACTGAATTTAGTGTGTCTTGGAGGAGAAAAATACACCATAGCTAGAAATATAAAGCTTAAACCAAAGTTTGTCAGAGGTGAAATTAGAACATGCATTACCAGAAAATACCTACATCGAAGAGAAGTTTCTCTGTGACTCTCATAAAAAGAACATCATTATAAAGCAAAATTAAACATTGATAACCTTTGTCAAAAAAAGATAAGCTACATGGTGAGATGTAGAAACGTATTAAAATTAAAAAAAGAGATTGCAGCAGATTTCATTAAAAGCTATGACTCTCAGTTCAAGAGCAGAAAATGTCTTTAGCTTTTAAAATTTAATTTGGTTTATTATGAAAGAAATAATTAAAATGTAATTTGAAATCACTAACTTTCATTTTCTTAAAGTCAAACAGTAGCAAGATGGCTTGAGGAAAAAACCAGGGCCAAGAGGCAAACATTGGATAAAAAAGCATTCCTAAGGGCTTACAAACTCATAAATATTAAACTTTCTTGGGAATTAGTATATGACTCTCATTCCAAAAATAAGCAGTGTTTAATTTAAAATGGCATCTAAATAGACAGAATAATATGCTTATTGATGATGTATATTACTATCTATTAAGAGTCTGCACATAGCCTGGGGTGGTGACATGCATCTGTAGTTCCAGCTACTTGGAAGGCTGACCAGGTCGAGGTTGTGGTGGCTGTGAGTGTACCACTGTACTCCAGCCTGAGCGACAAGACTGAGACTCCAACTCAGAGGGAAAAAAAAGAATCTGCAAAGCAGAATGGTGGTAGTGAGATTCTATTTAATTGTAAGTAACAGATACCCAGTTCAAACTAACTAAAAAATAAAAATAAGCCGGGCTCGGTGGCTCAGCCTGTAATCCCGCACCTTTGGGAGGCTGAGGTGAGTGGATTGCCTGAGCCCGCGGGTTTGAGACCCGCCTGGGCAGCGAGACCTCATCTCTACAATAAATCAAAAAATCAGCCGGGCGTGGTAGCGCATGCCTGTAATTCCAGCTACTCGGAAGGCTGAGGCGGAAGGGTCGCCGGAGCCCAGCAGGTCGAGCTTGCGGTGGCCGGAAGCGGCCACTGCACTCCAGTCTGGGCGACAGAGTGAGACTCCAACTCAAAAAAAATAAATAAATAAAAAAAATAAATAAAAAAGAGGGGACAAGAATGTACTATCTCATATAAGAAGAAAATTCAAGAGGTAGAGCTTGTGGCTTTTAGCAGTTGAATTCAGGTACTCAAACAATGTCTTCAAGATTCTGTCTCCTTCCCTTGGCTCTTCTATCCCCTGTGTTGGTTTTATTCTCAGATGGACTTTGTTCATGAGAAGGAAACCTGGTCCTCAGCAGCTCCAAGATGCATTGTTCCCCTTGCCTAACATCCTAACAGAAATGCCTTTGCCTAATAGCTTCAACCAAACATCTCAGGTGTGTCTCTCATTGGCCCATCTTGGAATCATGTTCAATCCTGAGTTAGGAAAGCTGGGGTCATGTGAATGATAGCTCCCACCAGACAGAGGAGGAGAAGTTTTCTTTTTTCTTTTTTTTTTTTTTTGAGTTGAAGTCTCACTCTGTCGCCCAGACTGGAGTGCAGTGGCCGCTCCTGGCCACTGCAGCCTCAACCTGCTGGGCTCCGGGGATCCTTCTACCTCAGCCTTCCGAGTAGCCAGAATTACAGGCATGCCTACCATGCCCAACTGATTTTTTGATTTATTGTAGAGATGAGATCTCGCCAAGTTGGCCAGGAGGGTCTTGAACCCGCAGGCTCAGGCAATCCACTCACCTCAGCCTCCTAAAGGCGCAGGATTACAGGCTGACCACCGAGAAGTTTTCAAAATGAGAACTTACTAGATATTCTGAAAGTAATAGGAGTTCTTCAAATCTGTCAGTCAACCTCTATGTCTTAAGGAATTCTACCACATACTAGGCAGTCTGCTAAATACCATAAGAAAACAGAAAAGTATGTTTTAAAAAATACAGAAATTTGCATCTTAGTGTTAAGGTTAGCAATATACCTGAGAATAATTCAGATAAGAAGTGCAAAAGGAATTGAGAGTTTCATTGAGGAGGTAAGACTTGAACCAGACCAAATTTGAAGCATGAATAGTGCTTTAAAAGTTAGAAAAAAGTAGAGAATGGCAAAAGTAAAGATTGGAAGTTTACAAAAAATATATTTAATAGTTTTGTTCAACAGAGTTTTGACCATTGAGTTAACCACTAGCTCATGACTGTAGATTTCAAGATCTGTTTTACTGCTCAGACCTATCCAGGAGCAAATGCTTTAATATAAAGGAATACATGCTACGGCAAGAATCACGTTATCTTTAGGAAACTCTTGCCTAAATGTTTTATTTTATTTTAGTTTTTAGTTTTTAAAAATGGCTATTCCCTTTATTCCAGTTATTTCACTTTTAGGGATCCTTCCAAAAACGAGTACAAAATGCAAACAGGTGCTTATACATTTATTGCAGTATTATTTGTATTTTGAAAAATTAGAAAATCTAGAAAGGCCAAAAAAAGGGAAATATGTCAATTATATTACATTTATATACCAGTGTATGCAATTATTTTAAAATGTCTTTCACATACACATAAAAAGCAGTATGTACAATTTCATGAACTTCAGTAGACGTTTCTCAAACTAATTATGAACATAACTAAGTGGACGTGTGTGAGTGGAGTGAGTGTGTTATGTGTTGGTGTGTGTGTGTGTGTGTGTGTGTATGTGTGTGTGTGAAGAAAGAGAGAGAGATAGAAGGTGGGGGAGGAGAGAGAGAAAAGACTGGAAGAAAATATCTGACATCAATAGTAGTTTTTCATTCTCTCTACAACCATTTATCAAGTATCTGTTAGGCAGGCATGATGGGTACAGTGGTTGGCACTAGATGTCAAAAGAACAACAGCTTCATAATAGAAGACAGAAAGGAAAAAAGGAATTAGAAAACTGACCAGTACAGTCAAGGAGAAATTTACAAACACAATTTACATGGTGCAAAGAAATTGTTTAGGGGGAAGCTCTCTAACCTGGGAGATAGAGCAGCCTTCTCTGAGGAAGAGATGATTAACCTGAGCATTAAAGGCAGAGTAATCAGAGGTGGGAGAGATGCAAGGTTGGAGGTAGTAGGACCAAGATTAAGGTACCTAAGGTAAAAACTTAAGGTGAGGAAGAGCAAGGTGCTTGAAAAGAATTGAAACAAGGGCCTTATGCTTCAAGACTTTGGCAGCAAACAGTGTGAGATGAAGCAAGAAATGTGGGCTGCGGCCAAAGCATGCAAATCCCGATATAGATAGTAGATAGTGGGAAATCAAGGAATATTGGTGTATTTTTCTCCTCTTTTTCATACTTTTCAGTATACTTTACAGTTTTGGCATTGAGTGTGAATGCTTCTATAATTAGACAGAAAAATAAGTCATTTGGAAGATAGACTCAGATACAGAGGAAAAAACCATAAGCTAGGAGACTGTGTTGAGCCTTTTTATCTTGCTGGGCTTTGGGTTCTTTTCTGCAAAGTGTGGGGACAGGATGATGATTTCCAAAAGTCCTTTTGACTCTGCAACTATCTTCTCTTGCAAATGCCAGAAGTAAATAGGCAGTAACCACATCTGGGAACCAGCTTCCCAATCTACTTCTGTCTGTGGTCTAATTGCTCCCCCCGACCCTGTGTGAATAGCTGGGTATTTCTTCTCACTTTGACATACTTTATACCATATCTTCCTGGTTCTGAGAAGTGTCTGAGAAGCGAATATCTTTTGTTGTTTAAAGAATTAATTAGTCAGGCAAACCTGGAATGGAGTGAGAAGGGAATGAAATGAAAAAACTCTACCAAGCAATAATTATGGAGTAGTTTCTATTTAAAAACCACTCTAAATAGCAAGACAAGTTAGAGATTTATCTCTATCTGATGATGATTTGTTAGACATCCAATAAAAATACCAAGTGGGGGTAAGAAACTGTAAATGAGGGATTGTAGACAATAAGTGCAAATCATGAATGATCCTGGTTTTAGAATCAGAACAAGGTGGCTAAATCACTCCCAGCTGTATTAAAATAAGGATATTATAGCTATTCTGAGCTTCCTTTTATCTTCATTTAATGCTTTCCTCACCTCAGGGAGAGCATTAAATTAAATAATATATTCTAAAACACGTGGTTCTTAATGGAGATTTAGTAAATGGCAGCACCCTCCCAGGGGACTTCAGAGGGATCTGGCTGCTGGCGGGAAGTTAAGAAAGGCTCCACAGAGGTATTGGACTTGGACAGACCTTTTAAAGTTTGGGTAAATATTAGTTGAATCAAGAGCAGGATGGAAGATGTTGTTATCAGGGGTGGGGAAGAAGGTAATAAAGAAAAAGGCAGAGGTAGGAGAGGCAGCAAATAATCAGGGAATCCTTATGAGGGTAGACCGAACAGAATGAACTTTTGTAGTTCTTCATATCATTGTAGAAAATGAGACGAAGGCTTCCTCAAGAGGTTTGGAACGCCGGCATCCAGAGGAGATTCCCCTATGGTGAGACAGTCTATTCCTTCCCTTTATACTCACATTTCCCCCTTTCTTGGTTAAGGAATGACTTCCATAAGACTTTCAGGAGAGTCTCCTTAACTTTCGCTTCCGTAGAACAGCATTGGAAGTTGCATGATACCTGGCATACAGAAGTAAGCATTTCCTACATGTTTGTTAATTGGAATGGAAACCAAAGTTGAACATATTTGTTGACTGAACAAATTGCAAATCCATTTAAGGCACTCTTTAACTGATATTTTCCTACTCCTTGGTGCTTGCATATTTAGTTCCTTACTTTCTGGAAAAATTTCTAAGCTTATGTAAGAGAACAGAGCTAAAGAACTGTATGTTTTCCTGTTCCTTTCATAGCGAGGCTTCCAGAATATTTTAATAATAAAAAAATGTATTAGGTCTGTATAATTTTGGCAGCATTACTTGGCATAAACTTCTTTTCAGGCAGCTTCTCCATGTTGTGACATGACAGAGCATTTTGTTAAATCATTTTTTCACCATCTTGCTTTAGATTATGTGACCACTGAACGTACTAGAAGTCACACCGTAGCATATACTCATAAGTTTAAGGGTTGTTTGTTTTTGTTTCAATCCAAAGTTTTAAAAATCACTTTTTAAGACATTATCTATGACATTGATGTAGGGATAGTATATGAACCAGGCTGTGTGTGCAAGTGCCTCTGAAGTATCTTCAGTCTTAACTTTCAGGAGCTTTCCAAAATCCCAAAGTAAAAAATAAAGCTCTATTTGTTCTGCTGTGGCCAGAAGAGGACCTGAAGGAGAATTCTCTCGACTGTTCCTTTTCTTCATCTTCTTCTCATCATCATCCCTCATTCCCCATATTAGCATGCATATGCTGAGCTCCAGGACTTGGTAGAAGAACACATTAATCCTTTCCTTCTTACTGTGCTGAGGTCAGTGATAGACTGATACAGCAAAGTAATAAAGAAATCTGAATTCTGTAAGATGAAATAGCTCAGGGGTTGGGTTTTTTAAATGTAGAGTATTAAGAGAAAGAATAACAGAAAAGGAGCAGAGAGTTTCTTGGTAGGAAATAGTATTCATTATAAGCACCCTCTCAATAAAACCCGAAAAATATAATTAAGCTTATTTTTCCTTAGACACTGAACTTATATTTTTCAAAGTCCATTATTACTCTCAAAGTGACACAATTATAGTGATAGAGATCAGACCAGTGGTTGCCAGAGGTTAAGGTTGGGGAAAGGGTGCAACTTAGTAAGGGGTAACATGAGAGTCATGGTGGTGATAATACAGTTCTATATCCTGTTTGGGGTGATGCTTACTATTAAAATTTAATAACGCTATGCATCAAGGGGGAAAGGGTACATGTAGAAGCTGGTGAAATCTGAATCTGAAAGTCTGCATTTAAGTTCATAGTGTTGTATCAACATCAATTTCTTGGTATTGACAACTTACTATAGTCCTGTAAGATGTTATTGTTGGGAAATCTGAGTGAAAGAAACATGGGAACTTCTTGTGAGTTCAAAATAATAACTTTTATTTCAAAATAAAAATTATTTTTGAAAACTCCATTATTTGTCCATGATAAAGTTAAAACTCAGTTGTTGCCCATATTTCAGATGAGCAAACTGAGCCCAGTTGCAAATGTGAGCTGTCTGGAATCCCTTGAATAGAGCCTACAACTATGACCAAATCCAATGAATTTATCTGCTCATTTTTGTATCTCAGAAGATTGACCCTTGACATCAGTAGAACTGACTGTGATCACGAAATTTCATCTACCACCAAGGGTTGTGGATGTAATGGATTGGGGATGGGACACTAGAGAAGAGAGGGTTGCTTGCATTTGATAGAGGATAAGAATACTTTCGTGTATCTTTGCTAGGAGATTCAGAATTGATAACTCTAGCTGCTATTTTAGAGACCTTAGATGACTTAGTTCCGAGGCAATAAATTGTGCTCACTCTAGGTTGCTTTAAGTTTTTCACAAAGCAATGGGCACCACCATTAAATAAGATTTGTCAAAGGCCTTTTTGAGTTCCTTATTTTATGTCCCAGTGTGTGGCCCAGTGCCTGGCAAGCAGAAACCATTCAGTAAATATTTGAGTGGTATGGAATGGAAGCTCCATGAGGTCAGGGACTTTGTCCTTTATATTCCCAAATCACCAGCATCTGGTTCACAAAAGGGACTCATAAACATAGTTTATAAGAAATGTGTCCTGTTCTGTAGACACTGTTAGCATGATAGCTTTCATTCTGCCTTTGGAATAGCCTTGAGAGAAACTGGAATTAACTTCAGGATACTAGAAATAAATTTAACCACAGCAATTAGCCAACAATTAATAATCAAATCATGACTGTAATTTTCTCTAAAAATTTAGGAATAGATATTAACTATGATAGCAATAATGCAGGAAAAGAAAAAGAAAAAAGAACTTGAAACTTAGCATACAACATGACTGCTCTTAAAATCTAAAGGAAAGTGCAAGTTAACCTTCACAGGAATCCCCCCAGAGACCCTTTGTTCTTTGTCTGACTTCCCTGTCTCAAGGTCTGTCCTTCCTTGATATCTCTTTCCATTCTCTCCTTCACTCAGACTATAACCTCTAAAAGCTAAGTCTCCATGACTATATTTTCTCAGAGAATGTTAGCTCTTTTTTTTTTAAAACAAATCAACCCTGTGTTCGGGGACCTAATCTCTCTTGTCCGATATGGTCCTCCAGGTGTTATGCCAAACAAGAGAGCTACCCCATTCTGGGGTGTGTGCTGCCTCTTTCCTGTGATTCAGAGGTCAGACAGAAGGTATTTCAGGTATGGAACAACTTGGAAAAGATGAAGAGGCAAAAAACAAATATAAGGAGAGAGTGCTTTGTGGGGGGGAAAAGGTTTATCAGACAGAACTGGGTTAGAATATACAGCAAAAGAAGCCCAGATCAATCTGGTAATGGAGACCAGTACAGATAAAAGAAAACAGCTGACATCCCTTGATGCACTGCCTGACCTGACTCCTTCCTCCCTCTTTCCAGCTTTATTTTCCACAGTCCCCTTGGCCATCTGCTCAAGTAATGCGGAGGCTTCTTTCTTTTCCTCTTATTTCTCAGGCTGTTCCTGCTACTTTTTTTGAGGGGGGACGTCTAGTTAGTTATTTTTTAAAATTGTGATATAATTCACAAACTATAAATTTCACCCTTTAAAGTTTACAATTCAGTGTTGTTTAGTGTATTTATTAAGTTACACACGTATTCCTGTTATCGAATTTCAGGACATTTTATCATCCCAGAAAGAAACTCGTACCCATTAGCAGTCACTCATCATTCTCCCTCTCTCGCAGTTCCTGAAAACCTCTGATCCATTCTCTGTTTCTTTGGATTTGCCTATTATAGATTTTTCATAGAAATGCAGTCATGTGCTATGTAGTCTTTTGTGTCTGACTTTGTTCACTTATTGTAAAGTTTACTAGATTCATTCATATCGTAACATGAACACATATTTAAATTCCTTTTATGGCAGAACAATATTATATCGTATGGCTATTCACTTTTTCCAGTATATGCTCTGTGGTATAATGTGACTTTTCTTTAGGTACCTGTCACAAGTGTAATTTACATTATTCGGTGGCTATATGATCAATGTCCAATTAATTCAAAAAGTCCAAGTCTGGAAGAACAGACACTAGCTTACCCCATTTTAAAGTATTTTATTCACATGAATTCTTGTGTCTAACAGCTTTTCCCAAACATAGTAACTGTTCCCCAGAAGAGGACGGGTTACTTGCTTGAGCCCATCTGTAAACTAAAACGACTCAAAGAGCTTTGCCTATTTTTCTCTGGTGTTAACATTTTTTAATTTTACATAAATAAGAATAAAAAAAGTTTGTAAGTGGGAAAAAATTAACAATCTATATAATACTTTCCACACTAATGAATTTATTTGGGAAAATATAGAGAATTAAAGGTTTTACAACTTGTTCTTCACAAAGGCATTTGTAACCACACATTGTACCTTTTTAACTTGTAAATTTCAGGATTTGAGGTTGAAACAAAACCATCAGGAAAAGTTAACACTTGTATAAATAAAATAACTAATTTTTATCTAAATGTTATATCTTGAGTAAGTTCTGCATAATATGACTAAACAACAAAAACTTCTCCCTAAAAGCTCTAAATATAAAATTAGCAGCAGATAGAATCTTTTGCTTTCTGAGTTGGATCCTTTCAAAGCCTGACTTGTTGATCACATAAAAGAACTAGTTCAAATATTATTAACGGTAGTAAATATCTGTCTGGGGATGGGAAGACATCTCTTGTCAACAAGGGTGACTGAATGAAGCATATTTGTACACCTAACCCTTAATTGTACCCCACAATATCATAATAAAAAATATTGATTAAAAAATTAAATTAAATTAAATTAAATTAAAAAGTAATATGTGATACAGCTATACTTTAACTAGTAACTTCAGAAGCTTCAAGCCAAAGAAATCATGGGAGTTTCATTTTCCTATAAATTATTTTATTGTATGCATGCGTGTGCGTGCATGTATGTATATGTGTATGTGTGTGTCCGTGTATTGAGTTTTGTTTTTGTTATTCTTTCCTCTCCTTCAGACACTTTGCACCTATTCTATTGAAGCAGCCACATTTGTCTGAAACCAGAAAAATCACATTTTTCAAGGTTTACTGCACATGACATCTAACATTCTCTTTAGAGACAAATTCCATGGCAATATTTTGCAGAAACTGAGTTGTTATTTTGAACTTTTTATTGTCAAATGATTGCAAATTCACAAGAAATTTCAAAAATAAAAATAAAAATTTCCAAATGGTTTGTATTGTGTTAAAATAGACATTGTATAATAAAATTTACCATCTTAACCACTTTTAAGTTCAGTGGTATTAAATACATTTATAATGTTGGACAACCACCACCACCACCCATCTTCAGAACTCTTTTCATCTTTAAAATTGAAACTCTATACCTATTAAATAATAATTGCACATTTATTCTTCACTACATGCCCTGGCAACCACCAATCTACTTTCTATCTGTATGATTTTAACTGCTGTAGGGACCTCACATAAACAGAATAATACAATATTTATCTTTTGGTGACTGGCCTATTTCCTTAGCATAATATCTTCAAGGTTTATTCATGTTATAGTATATGTCAGAATTTTCTTCCTTTTAAAGGCTAAATAGTGTTCTAGTGTGTGTGTGTGTGTGTGTGTGTGTGTGTGTGTGTGTGTGTGTGTGTTTTTGTACGTCATATTTTGCTTATCCATTCATTCATTAGTGGATTACTTGGGTTCCTTCCTTGTGTTAGCTATTATGAATAATGCTGCCATGAACATGGCTATGTATATCTCTTCAAGACCCTGTTTTCCATCCTTTTGGGCAAATACCCAGAAGTAGAATTGCTGGATTATATAGCAATTCCATTTTTAATGTTTTGAAAAACCATCACACTGTTTTCCACACTGGCGGTACATACCAGTTTACTTTCCCAACAACAGTGCACAAGAATTACAATTCCTCTATATACTCTCCATGCTTGCTTTTTTTTTTTTAATAGTTGCCATCCTAATGGGTATGAGGTGATGTCTCATTGTAGTTTCAATTTTAATTACCTTAATGATTAATGATATTGAACATCTTTTTACATTCTTATTGGCCATTATATATCTTTTTTTGAGAAATGTCTACTCAAATCCTTCACACATTTTTGACGTGGGTTTTGCTGTTATTGAGTTTGAGGAGTTCTCTATGTGTTCTGGATACTAATACCTTACCAGATATAAGTAGCGATGTAACTTTAATCAGAACTTTGATTTTTAAAAATTACCATTGTATTGAGATGATTTAAGATGATATTTTGTTAAAAATATATTCATAAATTTTAATCCATTTAGCAAATATTTATGAAGCATCTACTCTGTGCTAGACACTGTTTTAAATTATTGTAGATATAAATAGTGATCAGTTAAATGTCTGCCATAAATCCTACCAAACTGAAATTTTTACAGGGTAGAGTTCACTTGTTCTCAATAGCAATTCTGTGAGTTACTCAGATAGTAGCATGTTCTTTTTAACAGTGAACCAAAAAAGGCTCTGGGCAGTTAAGGGGTATGCCCACATTCTATACCTAATTTGGAACTGGGCCAGAAACAGGACTCAGCTGTTTAGACTTCCAGGACAAAGTTTCTACCACAGAGATCTTCATCTCTGTGTTGTTTGTTAAGCAAACAAAGAATGCAAGAATATTTAAAGATAAACATTTTGAGAAAGTCTGAAGGAAAAAAAATTGAAAGCAATAGTTTGGTGATATGTAGTTAGTTTAAATTGTAAGAAATAATAATGAACAAGAGAATTCAAAACGGGTAACTTGGGCAAGAGAAAACTCTCTTTTTTTTGTAGTAGATCTGATATACCTTCACGATGATTGATATGTTATAGAGGGTGAATTCCAGGTCATCCTCCACTCCAGAATGAGAGATTGACATCTCTCCAAGTTGTCCAGGTTGGTCTTGAACCCCTGGGCTCAGGCAATCCTCTCACCTCTGCCTCCCAAAGTGCTGGGATTATAGGCATGAGTGATCATGCCTGACAAATATGAATATTTTCAAATAACAAGTGAGGGAAATAACATGGAGTCAGTATACTTAATGAGCAGTCATTTTAACATTAGATCTGTCATGTTTCTCCAGCAGTTCACTTTACCCTCTAATCACTAGCCATGGACAGAAACAGCTTCTCAAAGGTAACTACTGATAATTGTTTTACAACCCCCCCCCAGCTTGTTTTGTAAAATAGCTTCTCTATTTCAAGTATTTGCCTCCACCCATAAGACCCAACCTAACCTAATTAGCCCTTCATGACCTTTGTGACCTTCATGACTCGGACCCTATCAACATGGCAGCTGTCATGTAACTGACTCATCCATCTACCTGCTGTCCATTACTTGAAGTCAGATAATGTTTACTTGTGTTTACCTGCCCTTTGTGATGATGTGGAGCAGACCACACGCAATTAATCACCTTAATGATCTGCTCCCATCAAAGGGAAGATTTAAAAAGCATTCAACTTCAAACAGCAGTTGCCATAGCCTTGCTAAGCACTGGCCAGACCATGTGCTCATTGAGCTGTGGCCAGCCCATGTTTTCTAGCTTTGGCCCCCTTCCTCTACCTTGGGGAGGCGAATCTCTTTCTCTCTCTCTCTCTCTCTCTCTCTCTCTCTCTCCAATTTACTTTCTAAATAAACTGTGTTTTCCAATTAAAAAAAAAATAAAGTTAAACACTTCCCCGATTGTGGGAAAGAAACAAAGAAAACTGTCCTCTGTTTTCTCTGCTTAATAAAACAAATGGAAAACCAATTAAAAACTGTTGCTTTATTTCTTAAAGAAGGGTTCATTTCAGAAAATATCTTTTAACCCAGTCTTGGATAAATATATACTAAGTATGTAGACATTCATCTGGTGATAGAGCAAAGTAGTGGGCTGCAAAATAAAAAGGTTTTAGGAAAAAGGTTGAGTTACAACCTGCTTACTGGAGTGAGACACTTTGTTTAACTTTTGAAATTTAATAATAGCTTTATGATAGTCACTACCTAAGCCATGGCTGAAGTACTCTGACCCGAGAGCTGTGGGAATTTACAAAATCTTGAGTTTTCTGGATATTTGAACTGATATTGAAACTTGATTCTGTCAAGGATTGAACTGGTCCTCTCAAAAATATATGTTGGAATCCTATCCCCCAGTACCTCAGAATGTGACCTTATTGGGAGATAAGGTCTTTGTAGAGTTAATCAGGTTAAGATGAGGTCATTAGGGTGGGCCCTAACCTAATAGGTCTGATGTCTTTATAGAAAAGGGAAATATGAATACAAAGACAAGCAAACATACACAGGGAAAATGCCATGTGAACATAAAGACAGCCATCTACAAGCCAAGGAGAGAGACTGGGAACAGAACCTTTCACAGCCCTCAGAAATAAAACAACATTTGAAAAACCATCTATTGGGTGCTATGTTCACTATTTGGTAATGGTTCAATAGAAGCCCAAATCCCAGCATTATGCAGTATACCCATGTAACAAACCTACAAATGTACCCCATGATTCTACAACTTAAAAAAGGAAGAAACCAATCCTACAGATCCCTTTATTTCAGCTGTCTGCCTCCAGAATTACAAGACAATAATTTTCTGTTGTTTAAGCTACCCAGTTTGTGTCACTATATTATGGCAATCCTGGAATACTAACACAGTCTTTGAGATCTTCTTCATGCTCTTTGTTGCCTTTTATTAGTAAGCATAAATTTAATGAGATCCTATTATGTGATAACCTTTGAAGTAGTGCCAAAAGAAATACTAGAGAAATGAAAAACACAATCCTCACTGTTCAAGAGTTTTATGGTCTAGTTGGGAGCAAAAGACATAAACCTAGGAAACTCAATGTAACAACAGAAGAACATATTTGCTTAAGTAAGCAAAGTATAATGGTATACCAGTGTTTCTCAAATTTGAGTAATACAGCGAGCCCATTTGATAATTTTTTTATAATTTTATTGAAATATAGTTCACATACCATAAAATTCACCCATTTAAAGAATACAGATTAGCCAGGCTCGGTGACTCAGCCTGTAATCCCACGCCTTTGGGAGGCTGAGGTGAATGGATTGCCTGAGCCCACAGGTTCGAGACCCGCCTGGGCAGCGAGACCTCATCTCTACAATAAATAAAAAAATCAGCTGGGTGTGGTAGCGCATGCCTGTAATTCCGGCTACTTGGAAGGCTGAGGCGGAAGGATCGCTGGAGCCCAGCAGGTCGAGGCTGCGGTGGCCGGGAGCGGCCACTGCACTCCAATCTGGGCGACAGAGTGAGACTCCAACTCAAACAAACAAACGAAAAGAATACAGATTAGTAGTTTTTAATAGTTTATACCAAAGTTTAGTTTAATATAGCATAGACAATACTAAAAACCATAAACCACAGAGTCATATAATCATTCCTACTATTTATTTCCAGAACATTTTCATCACCCCAAAAAGAAACACCATACCATTAGTAGTCACTCCTCATTCCTTCCTTGACAAACTCCTGGCAACCACTAATCTACTTTCTGTCACTATGGATTTGTCTATTGTGAACATTTCATGCAGATGAAATCCTACAGCATATGACCTTTTGTGACTGGCTTTTCATTTAGCATAATATTTTCAAATTTAACCCATGTTATAGCATATGCCAGTACTTCAATCCCTTTTATTGATATAGAGAATGCAAAATTTTGCCTTTACTCTTTTAGTTTTTGGCTAGACTTGATAATTAAATTGACACCAGACAGATAAACAAGAAAAAAGCATGAAAATTTATGTAAGTTTTATGTTACACAAGGATCCTCATAAAGAAACGAAGACCCAAAGAAATGGCAAAACATAAATGCTTTTATACGAAAATGAACAAAGAGAGACAATTGTGGAAGAGTAGCCAAACTATGTGGGGAGGCTAAAGAAAGACAAGATTTATTTTGACATGGTCTGCTTGCACAGAACTCTCCCTGCTATGACTCCCCACTAAGGAATGTTTTCTTTCTCGTGGTACAATGAGAACATCTTTCACATGGGGGTTTCTACCTCCTGTTTTCAAAAAGAAATGGGAAGATTAGAATGCCCTTCTTGTATCTGCTGTTTTCCAAATGTCTTTAGCTCAAAATAGTCTCCTCATGTCAAAGTGGTATTTTATGGAGCAGCATATTCTGGTGCCCTTCATTGCCAAATAACATTTCATCATATGGCTACTCCATATTTTGTTTATCAATTCATCAGTTTATGGGCATTTAAGTTGTTTCCACATTTAGACTATTATGAATAATGCTGCAGTGAACATTTGTGTATACACATTTTTATACAGATGCATGTTTTCACTTCTCTTGGGTAGATACCTAGAAATGAAATTGCTGGATCATAGGGTAACTCTATGTTTAGCATTTTGTAGACCTCCTTTAAAGGAAAAAAAGTATCACTTGCTCCTACCTTTGTTTTCTTTTGTAATTATTATAATCTCTACTTAAATATGTCCAAACATCATATCCTGCCTAAAACAGCCCCTCTCCCCATAATCACTCAAACACACAATTCTGTTTAATCTCCTTCACAGAGTTTACCATTATCTGAAATGTACTTGTTAATTTGTTCCCATCACTAGATATGTGTATACTACTGTCCACTGTAAATTTCTTACTAGAATATGAGCTTTAGCAAAAACTTTGTCTATTCTCAGTATTTCTCTATTCTCAGTATTTATCTTTGTCCCTAGCCCAAAGTAAGTGCCCAATGAATAGTAAACACAGAACAAAAAATTAAACTAAAATTTTTCTCTGGATAACCTGAAGATCTGGGGATTCTTGGACTCTGCTGAGAGAAATTCTTATATGGATAGTATGTCTTATGTAAGAAGTTTCCCAAAAATGGAAGAGAGAAACTTATGGGAAAAATGAGACTTGAGCTGGGCCATAAGAGTTACATGGGCAAAGTGAAAGATTTCAAACAGAGAGAAGCATGACCAAAATGTAAAGATGTGAGGGTCTACCTGGGGTATTCAGAGTCTCGTTATTACATCGTTTTTATAAAATAGGTAAAACATGGATTATTGATTAGAGCTCTTTGTGTTCCATATCACAGAATCCAATGACTCTTCTCTTTCAACTCTGCTCACATATATGTGTTGACATTGTTCTCTGGCGAGTCATTTCCTTTTATAGAGAGACATGGTGCCTGATCACCTAAAGCCTACATTATCATGGCTGATAATTCAAAAGAGAGAGATAATCTTTCTCCAAATATCCTTATAGCAAATCTCAGGAAAGCTCACAAATGACGCTGAGTAAGTCATGTATCTATCCCATAAACCAAGTGTTCTGATTGTCTGGGCCTGGGTATAGCTTTCGTGTCACATGGCAGAGAGACTTTACCCTTACCCAAACCAAATGAAATAGATTTTTTTATTGAAAAGAAGCATTCTGTTCTCAGAAGAAGGGTGGGTGGTGCTTAAAAGGGTAATAATGGAAGCAAAAATATTAACAGAATACTTCTACAGTAAAATAGGCATACAGAACTTTTTTGGGATGAAAAACCAGATTTTTTAGGTTAAGGCTAAGAGAAGACGAAATTTATATGCATGACTGTGCTAGAAAACCCGTCCTTACAATTTCTCTTTTAAAACAGTCATATTTCTAAAATCCAACAGCAAGCTTTCTTTTTGAAGATGAAAAGCCTTGCATATGGGCTGCAAACTTATGATTAACTGAGCGTAGGATTTGATAAAGAGTTCTATATTCATTTTGTCTACACATTTTTAAAAATGTGAGTCTTCCTAAAAGGACTCATTTTCGTCTCTTGGAGCCCCTAACACAGAAACACCCATTTCTCATGGGAAGAGTTCACAATTGCTTTTCCATAGTTACATCCATCTGAGCATCACTCCCTAGAGGAAACTGGCATCTGAGAATCTACGTGGCTTTCCACTACGTCTGTCTATTTTAGGTTGTTTTTCTTTGAGAACCAAAACAAGAAATACCATTAGTGGGAGCACCAATTATGAAGCTCCTGTGAACAAAGAGAGATTAAATAAAATAACACCCATTCTAAACAGGTACTTCCATTGGTCCATCTCTCTCTCAAAACTCTGTTTTTTAATTGAGGTTAGATAAGAGGCCTGTTGTTTTAGTTAACCCAATGAGCAAAATTGATAAAATATAATAAGTAGATAAATAAGTCCTGAATATTTTCTCTAAAGCTAAGATGACTGGTCATAGAATTTGGTATCTTTATTGGAAGCAAGATGACAATACTTTGGCTATGGTTATGCCGCCTTCTTTATAAAATATGTATTCATTAAATCATTCAAGAATCAGATATTGAGCACCACTACACTTCTCATACTAAAAGATGGGCACTTAAAATTGTGTTTTAATTATTTAAACTTTATTTCAAGGAGTATGCCAATAGGAGAGGAGTTAAACTGACGAGAATAATTAACTCAAGTCCAAAGTAAAATTTTTAAAAGTGCTTTAATAAAAGTATTTGCAGCCTAATGTAGGAGTACAGGAGCATACAAAAACAAAGTACATAATTATGAAATAGGAAGAGGGGATAAATCTTGGCTAAGTAAGTAGTGTTTAAGTTGAAATTTAAAAGATGAATACATTTGTAATAGACAAAGAAATGAATGTGTTCTCTTCCTCAGTGTTCTATTTATTCATTCCTGGTTTTCCTTAATTCATTAGGTACAGTCATTGAGGAGGTTTTTCTAAATCTTAGTAACCCAGCTTTATTTATCAGAAGTGCCTCCCCATCAAACTTAGTGGCTATTTTCACAGCAGATCAGGATTCATGGTCCTCTTGCAGCCTTTGTAGAGTTTGAGAATCTTGCCCTAAAACACCACTCACCAGAGCTGCCTTTGCTGTCCAGGAACTGGCAACAGAAATGAGTCAAGGAGCCTTTAGACTGTGTAAATAAGGCCCTTAATTTGTCATTATGCTGCAGGGGCAGTTTGTGATTTGTAGATCACAGGCTGATGTCTCAGTCTGTCTGGACTCAAAGTCCAGGGGTCAACATGCAGGTTCTTAAGCAATTGATTAAGACTGTGTAACAATTCTCCCCCACTCAACCATCCCCTCCAAGACTGGAGACAACCTGGGTTGAATGATCTGCGCCACAAACCAGCTGTTAGCATATCATCTTAGAAATCACCTACTAGGTTCCCGATCCTATTTTATCAGTAAACAGCATTCAGACTTATGGTGAAGGGAAATCCAGGCCAAGGTTGTTCAGCTTCCACTGAATAACTTTTGACTTCAGATATGTGTCCTTGTGGAGAGTGACATTCATCAGAGAATATCTCCAACTCAACAATATATTCTAACTATGTTGCATGCCATTGCCATTAATGAAACTACAAGTTTTAAAATTTAATATTTTTACATTTTCCAAAATTTGGTATGGTAGCCCAGAACTTAGCAAAATTTAAAATCCTTCATCTCTGCTACTCATGGACTTGTATCTCCTCTACATAGGTCTGTCTACACAAAATTCTTCTCTCCCGATTGTTGGAAATGACTTAAGAAGTCTATATACAGCATGTCTTCTGGTAGTGCAAATGTTTCCTTCTGTTCCTTGTGATTAAGTTACTTGTATGTGCATGGTGGAGTCCACTGAAGTTCTAAAGTCACAGTAGTTGGCAGATGGAAGAAGTTCCATGCCATCAACTTTGAAGAAGGCTCTAGCTGCCTTCCTGCTTAACAGAGCAGTGAGAGAGATGAATTCTGTTTAAACTGACAGTGGGATGCATAACAAACAGCCCAAACCATCAAATTGTATTATTTTTAATCAACATGCATTATTCTCCCTGAAAAGCAAAATCTCCTCTTCATATTTTTTCTTCCCCAAAGAGTACATTTTTTCCTCTGGAAATAGCTCCTGTACCTCTCCTAGGCACTTGGCGCAGACAGTTATTGCCCTAAATGATGGATAGACTCACTCCCCAGCGTCTTTTCTCTGCCTCTTGTGAGCAGCATTAGACAATCTAGCAAAGCTCTTCTGGTCTGTAGGGCTCTCTGAGACCTGCTGCTGGCTCCTCTCAACTGGACTAATGTAATTCATCTCAAATCTATTGACCTGACCTCGGCCCTCCTCTCTCTCAAGCAGTTGTTTCTCCTTAGCATCTCTTATTTCACTGCAGACTCAACTTCTTGTGAAAATATTGTGTGGCTGCTTTGGGCCAGTTTTTGAACAGCTCACCAAAACAGTACGTTTCCATAGATAGCTCAACTAGAGTGAACACTCTATTCCTCAGTGGAGCTGCAATCCGTAAAGGGATTGTGTCCTAAATCTTTACGTAAAGAAAAAGAACCATTTCAAGTCAAAATTAACTTTGAAAATCACACATTAGAGACCAACATACCACTCTCAATAGGTTCAACACAGACATATTTTCCTCCAGGTTGGAACAGATTGCTATTTCCTCATTTGGATATAAGGCATTAATTTGTTTTTATTTTAGTAGCCATTGTGTAAAATCACACTTAGCAAGGCAAGTAGCTCACATTATAAAGTCAGAGGGATTGAAACTCAACTGCAATATCAGCCTACGGGTGCTTCACCGCTCATGGTCACGCTAGGACATGTGATCATTCAGAAAAATAGCCACTGGAATTGCCCACATGAATCAATCTCTATCCCACTCTCTCCTTCTGTCTCCTTCCCTGCTCCATCCCTCCACATATTCTCTTCTCTTTCTTCTCCCTCTCTTTCCCTTCTCTCTCTCTTCTCCATTTTGTCTTCCTTCTCCTCCCTGTTTTCTTATTTTCCTCCTACAAACATACAAGACTTACTGGTTTTATTCTAAGGTGTCTTCATGTACATGTATGAAAAAGTCACCTTGAGCCCTTAGTGATTATCCCTGAAAACTTGTCCTTAACTTTCTCCACTGTTTACCTGTTCTTTGTTTCATTTCCAGTCTCTCTCTCTCTCTCTCTTCCTGGATCTACCCACCTAGATCTTACTTTTCCATTTATCTTTGTTCCTCAAATGTCTTGATCTCCTTTTTGCCACCCACTCTCTTTTTTTTCTGCTAAAAGAATTGACTGACAAACTTGAAATGGATTGTTAAATAATCCCAGGGGACACCTTTTCTTCTACCCTCTACTACCTCTGGGTTTAATTCTGTTTGACAAATATTGGATGAGCATCTGGAGTGCAGGAGGCCTTTCCTTTCAGCAGAACCCTACCTCCTGCTTATCTGTACTCTGGCAGAACAATACCCTTTCTTCATTTCAATATCTCCATCTACTTCAGATTTGCCCCACCCTTTCATCTCTTAGGACTTGGCTAGTCCATGTGTGATAGGTGTTTCCAGACCATCAGTTCCAAAGATGATGCTGTAAAGGTAACAATGTTCTCCTCAATTTTTTCCATCTTCATCTGTCCAGTCCTATTTCTTTCATCACTGGAAAAATGCCTTTCTCCTTCCTACTAGTCAGAACTTCATCTCACACATTTTTCTTCTTGTCTGAAACATCTTCTTTTCCCTTTGCCTATGTAAATGATATTCATTTCTCAAGGATCAACTTAAGACTAATCTCTTCTATCAGACTTACTACAACAAAATTATTGATTCCTTTTCTCAACTTGTGCAATATTTAAAGTCTATATTTATCACCCAGTGATAATTAAATGGCATTGTTTATTTCACAGTTTCTAAAATGTCCAAGGTCAAAATTTGCTTAGAAAATGTGGGCTTTTTTTTGTTTGTTTGTTTTTCCTGCACCATGTTTGAACTTTTAAAAACCAGTACCCATTATCATAAAATGAATATATTTCATATTTAATTTTTTATTCCCTACTTCTCCTCCCCCTACCCCAAAGGAAGATTTGCAACATTGGACCTGCATTCCCCCATGGTAGAAACCAGCTGCCACAGAATAGTGGCTGCCCATCCTCCCATTCATCTGAGGCAAAGCTCTTCTGTACTTGAGAGTCCCATGCAATTCCCTTTTCTCGTTTATAGTATCTGGCCCCCAGCTATGTAAAGCACTCAGTACAATGTCTGGCAATAACTGCTGCTGCATTCATGGTCTTGATTATGATGTATCTCATATTTGTTACTTACCCACGCCTTATCTTTCAACTGGACTGTGAGTCCCTTGAACAGGGGCAATGTGTAAGGAGATAATTAAAGGCTATTTGTCTCAAGGAAAAATAGGATTCATTGAGATTGGTAGGAGATTTTCTAATAGTGTTACTTGAGCCTTTTTGTTTGGAACAGGTGAAGGAGGTGAACATACCCCTGAGTAGAGAGATTTAGGAGCCCCAGTTTTCAAAACAAGTGCAAAAGTATATCTACATGGTATTCTTTTCCAGAAAGAAAACCTAGAGGTTTAAATGAATGGATGTTTCTAAAATCAGAACTAGCCAGTCGTGGTGGCTCACACCTGTAATCCCAGCACTTTGGGAGGCGTAGACGAGAGGATTGCCAGAGGGGTTTGAGACCAGCCTGGACAACTTAATGAGACCTTGTCTCTACAATAAATAAATACAATAAATAAACAAATTAGCTGGGTGTGTGGTGGTGCATGATTGTAGTTCCAGCTACTTGGCAAGCTGAGGCAGAAGGATTACTTGAACCGAGTGGGCCAAGGCTGCAGTGATGGTGAGCACAGCACTGCACTTCAGCCTGGGCAACAGAGTGAGACTCCTACTCAAGAGCAAGCAAACAAACAAACAAATCAGACTGGGTTTCATTCCAGTTCAGACATTTAGTCAAAAAAAAAAAAAAGTGAGCATCTATGATATGGTGTTCATTTTGCTAGATCCTAGAGATACAGGAGTCCTTACTATGGTACTAAAAGCTTAATCAAGAGAAGAAAAAAAAATTCAGTTTTATTAAAATAACACTTTGTTTATATTATTTACTCTTTTTTCCCTGGTTACTACCAGAAAAAATATACTTCAAAATTAGAAAAGGATAAATAAACAAGATGATGTAAAACAAGTGTAGGATCTCACAATTTCTGAGCTCAAAGTCACACCAGGAATCACTAAGTATACAGTCTTTATCTGCAGATAAAGAAACTAAGGCTGAGTGTGATACTGTTCCACTCATATCTCCCACTGAGGGGACCATAGTTGGCTCACATCTCCAGCTGATGTTCCCCCAACCCCATCCCCATGCTCACACCAAGTCCATGCCTCCCTCCCTGTCTGCTCCCAGTCAATGACTAAGTCAAGATCTCAGACTGGGGATCTATTCCTCTGGGACATGGGACTCCTCTTGCAAATATCTTGACTCCAGGATTCTCCATCAGCCTGGCCTAACTTTTCTTATAACTCAGGTGCAATTGTCTTTTCTTTCCCTGATCATTTCATAGATGTCAGATCTGTATTGCAGTCTGAAGGCGTCGGCATCCTCCCTTTAACCTTGACAGGTACATCTAACCTTGTCTTAGTGTCTGCTTCTTGGAGAACTCAAACTGACACATTGAGTATGGTAATGTCATTTGAGCGTATTCACATAGCTGGTGAGTTCACATCTGGAACCTGCGCCCAATTTACTTGACACCCCAAATAGCCGTTCTTTCCATTAAATTTTAGTCCTACCATCATCCCAAGTAGAGAAACTCTTGAATGGAAAAGATGATGCTGAGGGAGAAAAAAATAAATAGCTAAGCTAGCAGCTACTGTTTTTAGGAGAAAAGAAAGGCAGATCCTAGGAAAGACTCTAGATCAGAAACATTTCCTAAATTTCAATCTAGCATATGGCCCATGTGTTTTGCCCACCATGTCCTGTTTCTTTTCTAGTAGGAAACAATGTGTAGTGAGAATATCACCAGCTTTAGAGACAGAGAGACTTGGATTCAAATTCCAACTCTGCAATTTATTAGTGATAGTTGAGATGATAATTGCAAATGAAGGAAGAATCAAGCATACAGGGAGGCATGGACTTGGGAATGAGAGGAACATTCATGATAAAGAGATCAGCATGTATGTGCGAAGGCTCTGAAGTGAATAGGAGCACCATTTCTTCAGGAGACCTAAAGAAGGTCACAGTGGCTGGAGCTCAGAGAGTAGGGTAAGAGTGGCATAAGATAAGGCCAAAAGACTAGGCAGGAGTATGCAGGACCTCATGGGCTACAGTATGGCTTTTTTTCCTCTCTTAAGAACAATTGCAGAACATTGTAGGACTTTGAACAAGTATGTGGGACTTGGGGTGGCAAAAAGATCAGGTTTACCACTTGAACATACCTCTCAGCTTTAGTGGAAACAGCTATAGAGAGCCAGAGTGGATGACCTAGGAGACACTTAGGAGACTAAGGCAAAGGTAAATGGCTCGATCTTGGGTGATGAAGACCAAAGGAAGGGAATTGATTAATTCAGGCTTTGGGAATTTAAACCAATATAATTTGCTTATTGATTGGATATGGGAGGGGAAAGGTGAACTCTTAGGTTCACAACTGGTTCGCCTGTTGCATTTGGCCCTGTGCTGCACTCTTAGTAAGCACCCATTGAATAGAAACTAGAGGTTTTCATCCCACCAGCCCTGGAAAGAGGAGCAATTCTAATTTACCTTATCTCACAGACCTGGCAGAGAAGGAAGAAGCAGGTGTGTTCCCCAGAGCAGAAGTGATTTTTTTTTGGCAAGGGAAGACATTAAACTAGGGCTTCAGATCCATCTTGCTGACCTTATACAATATGTTCTCTTGAGCAGAGGAGAAGAAATAAGGTCATGGGATTAAGGCCAGAAATGATGTAATGACAAAACTTCTTCAAACACCAGTTCTACTCTGACTAAATGGCAATGATCAGAAAATAAATTTGAAAGGCAAAGAACAATTTCTCTTTTATCACATTCCTATATCTAAAATCTGGCTTAACCATAAGCCAAGTTCTTTATTAAGCTATGATATCTGTTGAGTGTTTGCTCTTTGTTCCAGGTACTATGAATTTATGAGCTGAGCATTTATTGGGAGACAGACATTAATCAAATCTTCACACAAATAATATATAATTGCGAATTGTGATGCATGCTGAGAAGAAAAGGTTTTTGCTACTGTAAGAATATCTGAGGGAATTCTTGACCTAGACTGTAGGGTCAAGAATCTTTGCTCTAAAGAAGAAGTTGGTACTGACTAGGTGAAAGGGGTGGAGGACACCTTATGGAAAAGCATTTGAGGAAGAGGAAACAGCCTACATGGCAAGTTAGAACTGGCCTTTTCAGTATTCTTCTTCTTGCTCCAAGGGATCTACCCATTAGAAAGGCAATTCAGTGAGTGTAGGGTGGGACCATAGAAAGCTGTGAGTGACCATGCAGGATCAAGGGTATAAATGGTCAGTAGTTTTCTGTTCTGTAATATGTCTCCATGTGTAGTGAGAACACCATTGTGCCTTGGGTAGCAGCTCAGCAAGGACTGAAATTATGGCTTGTCTTTTTAGAAGACCCAGCATGGGTGTCATAATGTTAATGACAAAAAGAGGCAAGTATGAGCTGCCTTTATTCTGTAGCCTAAGGTAACACAGCTATTTCCCCAATATGATGTAAGCTCCCTGAGGAGGACTAGTTTGTCTCCTTGATATATAACTACTAATCACCAAGAAAAAGTCTGACCTAGTTGGCATTTAATTAAAGTCTGGGAGGTCTGCACTCTGGCGAGGCATGCTCGGGTGGTGATTCCTGCATGGCTGAGGCCTGGCCACCGACCATGGCTGTGACCCTAGAGGACCTACAGAAAGAGCTGGAAGAGGTAAAGGAATTGCTGGAAAAAGCCACTAGGAAAAGAGTATGTGATGCCCTTACAACTGAAAAATCCAAGGTTGAGGGAGAAATCAAGAACAAGATGCAACAGAAACCACAGAAGAAAACAGAAGTCCTTGACAATGAAAAGCCAGCTGCTGTGGTTGCTCCCATTATAACAGGATGCACAGTGAAAATCAGTAATTATGGATGGGATCAGTCAGATAAGTATGTGAAAAATCTACATTACCTTAACTGGAGGTCATCAGATTCCTACTGAGAATGTGCAGGTGCATTTCACAGAAAAGTCATTGATCTTCTGGTAAAGAATCTCAATGGGAAGAGTTACTCCATGATTGTGAACAATCTCCTGAAACCTATCTCTGTGGAAGGCAGTTCCAAAAAAAGTCAAGAATGATACAGTTATTATCTTATGTAGAAAAAAAGCAGAAAACACTAGGTGGGACTACCTGGCTCAGGTTGAAAAAAGAGTGCAAAGAAAAAGAAAAGCCTTCATATGACACTGAAACAGATCCTAGTGAGGGGTTGATGAATGTTCTAAAGAAAATTTATGAAGATGGAGATGATGACATGAAGTGAGCCATTAATAAAGCCTGGGTGGAGTCAAGAGAGAAGCAAGAGACACAGAATTTTGAGACTTTGAAGTCTTATTGTGAACTGTAATGTGGAAATACTGATGTTTCCAATAAGGGAATGTTGGTGAGCTTCACATGCAAATTTACAAGATAACTATTTACAAGCCTTCTTCTAAGTAAAGGCAGTGAATTCTCCATTTCCTACTGGAGGATTTATGAAAATAAAATATGCTTATTAAACACTTCTTGCAAAGATGGCTTCATTAGTACCTTGATCATTTTGTTGAAGAAAGGGTTACATTGCATTCTCATGTGAAATGTAGAAGGCAAATCTTGCCTAATGAAAATGCTACATTGTATATATTTTTGTTCTGCTAAGAGGTAGGAGAAAAACTATTTGCTTATCTTTAAGTTGCATCACTCCCACCAATATGGGAATAAGAGTGCAACCTGAGTCTGTAACTGTGCTTGAAGGTTTTATGGATCAGCCAACCCTTATTGCAACTTAAGCAGTGCATATACCATGTGTTACCATGCACTAACAATCCAGTCACAGATGTTTCTATCTAGGTTTTAAATATATTTGTTTGTGAATACAGAATAGATACGAATTATAAACTTGACAAGAATAGACACACATCTTTGTATAGTACCAATTAGTAAGTTTTGCCATGGATCAAATGGCTTACAAAAGTAATAACAGCAAAGCAAAAAATAATTGATTTGAAAGTCCATCTATTACCATGTTCAATAAAGTTAAATTTTTCTTAAAAAAAGTCTGTTAGTAAATATTGGTACTCTGAATATACATGCTATTTTAGTATGTATAAAATTAATTGAAAATACATTTTCTAGGACCACTAGAGGTCACTTCTCAAGTCTGCATAAGAGACTTATAGTGGGTATCCAAGTCATGGATCATTCATTCAACAAATGTAGATAAATTATAACAGCTGAGACAGGGTTGTAGATATGCAATTATAATAAAATCTGGTGAGTCTTATCACACAAAGAAAGCAAAAGATAAGTTTTTTAAATTACAGGAAATATTTGCTTTTCATGATTACAATAGGCCTAAATTTTAGTTACCAAGATTTATTTAAATAGTACAAGTCCCCTGACAGCATGGTTCAAATCGCAATTACCACAGTATATTAACTATGAGTAACTGCATAAAGTACAAACATTTCTATTAGATTTTCAGACTTTCAGATTTCTAGGTAAATAGCAGACTTGTGACATAGTCAGTGACAAATCAAGTCACTTTTTCAAAGTCTGCCAGTGATTTGACACTGAGCATCTGCCAGTGATTTGACACTGAGTTATTCAGCTTATGCACAGACAGCAAAGCATACAATTGTGTTGCTTTCTTGTCTTCAAGTGATTTTTTAACAAAATGGATTTAAAAAATCAATTTTACCAAAATGGATATTTGGAAGAGGCAATCGGCCAACATAGATGAAAGTGAAACAAAGAAGCTAAAAGTGATAATGCTGGAAGTAAAATTCAAAATAAATATAAATGGAGTTATGAAAGAAAAAGCTGGTCATGCGAATGTTGACTCTGGGTATATGTATGCAGTCAGTGGTACTTAGTGAAGGCAAATTGTCAACATAAATGAGGAAAAGGAATGTGATGGACAAAACAAAAAAACAAAGATGTCCAGAGGAAGTGAGGTGGGCAAAGAACTAAACCAAACAAAAACAAAGTTTCGTATGAAGGAACCTCTGAGCGATATTTGGAAGCTGACTTAAATAGGAAAAAAAGGGGGAAAAAAGTATATCAATTCAACAAGCCCTAGAAAAGATATCTGCTGTCTATCCTAAATTACACAATAGGAAGGTGCCAAGAATTAGTCAAATTACTCTTGACACTTTTTTAAAACAAAGAACATACCTTAATTTTTTCTAATGTTTTAAACTATAAGCTAGTAAATAAATATTAGTGTTACTATTTTAAAATTTTTCTCTACATTTATAACCAATGGTAAGATAATATTTAATATTTTGGCAAAACATTTTTAGAAGTCATAGAACATCATCAACAAGGGTACCTGCATAATGAACATTTATATACCTAACCCTGAATTGTACCCCACATGTTAAAAATTTTTTAAAAATTTTTAAAAAAAGAAGTCATGAAACAATTATAATTTCTCCATTGATTTTCTAGTTTCATACTGCACTGTCACATTTATGGGCCTACATTACTGTGCAAAGCAATGAGTACTTATATTTTTGTTTAGTTTTATAATGGACTTTTATATTGATTTATATCATACACAAGAAAATGCATTAATCATAAATGCACAACTTGGTGATTGATCACAAAGCAAATACTTTCATGTAACCCCAAGAACAAGAATAACATTGCCTGCATCCCAGAAATCTCTTTTAAGGCACCTCCCCCATAGTAAGCCCTATCTTAATTTTTAACATTATAGACTAGTTTAGTCTATTTTTGAAATTTATACAAATGTCCTCACTTAGTAGGTATTCTTTTGTGTTTTTCTCTCATTCAACATAATTATGAATGACGGTTATATTGTTTTCTTTGGCTGTAGTTCATTCATTTCCACTGCTGTTCAGAATCCATTGTACAACTTTGCCACAATTTTTAAAATTCATTCAACTGTGGATGACCATTTGTGCTATTTCTGTCTTGGAACAATTATGAATAATGCTGTAATAAACATTCTAATACATGTATTCTGATGCACATATTCACACATTTCTTTTGATTACATAAAGGTGAAATAAATAGGTTATAGGTTAGGCACCTAGTTCATCCTTTAATAAATGCTGCCAATATTTTCCAAGGCAATTGTACTAATTTTTACTTCCACCTAAAATACACAATTGCTCCACATTCTAGCAAATATTTGATACAGCTCAGTATTGTCATTTGTTTTGTTTTGAAAAGTAATTCTGGAAGATTTATATTAATAAGTCATTGTGGTTTTATTTACATTTTTAATAACTAATAAAATTGAGTACATTTTAACTTGCTTGTAGGTATTTTGAATGTATTTCTCTGTGAAGAAATTTTCATATATTCTGCTTTAAAATGGAATTATCTTTTTTACATATTTATTAGAGTTTTTATATTTTATTTATATAAGTCCTTTATTAATTATCTTATCTTTATCACTTTACTAGGAGTCTCAATTTTTAAAGACTTTTCAAAGAACTACATTTTGACTGTTGATTTCATTGTTTACCACTTTTCTAATCTATTGATTTCTACTTATCTTTATTATTCACTTCCCTCTACTTCTTTGAGGAGTGTTAATTTACTATACCTTATAAAATTTTCTATACATATATATTGATTTTTATTTTTCTAATATAAATAGACTATTTCACTCTCCTCATGACTTGAATTGTAGGCTACAGCTTTTATATTTTATTTTATTAATTATCTTCCAGTTCAAAATATTTTCAAATTTGTACTCTGATTTTATAATTGACTTCCAGTTTTAATGCTGCTTTGGCCAGATGGATATGTGGCATGGTTTGAGTCCTTTGAAATGTGTTAATGTGTGTGCTTTATGTTCAACCATATTGTAGATTTTGGTATACCTTTTGCAAACACTTTATTTGTTTTTTTTTGAGTTGGAGTCTCACTCTGTCGCCCTGACTGGAGTGCAGTGGCCGCTCCTGGCCACCGCAGCCTTGCCTGCTGGGCTCCGGTGATCCTTCCGCCTCAGCCTTCCAAGTAGCCAGAATTACAGGCATGCGCTACTACGCCCGGCTGATTTTTTGATTTATTGTAGAGATGAGGTCTCGCTGCCCAGGCGGGTCTCGAACCCGTGGGCTCAGGCAATTTACTCACCTCAGCCTCCCAAAGGCTGCAAACACTTAAAAATAATGCATAGTCTGCTGTTTTCTGTGGGGCTTTTTGTTTGTTTTTACAATAATTTGTATATGACAATTAGGTCATTTTTTTGTGTTACCTAAATATTTTATACTTAATTGATTTGAGGATTGTTTATTCTATCAAGTATGGATAAAAGTGTGTTAAAATGGATGTGCTTTATATTTTCTTATTTTGTTCCATCAATTTTGGTTCATTGTTTTGAGGATGTTTTGTTAGGTGCCTACAGATCAATAATTCTTACAATTTCCTAGTGGATAGACTCCTTTATCATAAGGAAATGTTTCTCTTTGTCTTCAGCGATGCTTCTTTCTTTAAAGTCTACTTTGTAATTAGTATTTCTATAGCACTTATCTTTTGGTATAGCTTTTTCTAAATTACACAGTATATGAGAGACAACTAAAAAAAAAAACCCGAATTTATTTATTAAAAATTACACATTTATTCTTACATGTTTAAACTTCAGTCACCCTCAAAGTACTCTCCATTTGATGCAATACAAATGTTTTTTCTACTGCTAAAATCAGTTTTTGAATTCATCAGTTTTGATGGCTGTTAGTGTTTCTGCTGTTCTGCTTCACCTCTTCCACATCGGCAAAACGTTTGTCTTTGAGGACTTTTTTCATCCAGGGAAACAATAAAAGTATTTGCTCAGGGAGAGAGCGGGTAAATAGGGTGGGGTGGGGTGCAGGGGTCTTGCCATTTTTGGTCAAAAACTCTTGAATACCTAGTGTGGTATGGTCAGGTGCATTGGTAAATCACCCATCATAAAATGGGCCAACACATTGAAAGAATCTGCAAGAAAACATTCGCTGAAGCCAAACACAGCCTGTCACAACACTAACTGGTACACTGATGCCAAGAGATTCCAAGAACACTCACCTAGTGAGGGAAGCCTGTACCACAAGGGGTCTGCTTTCCAAAAAATAATTCTTTTCTTTGAGGAGATCCTCCCTCACATTTTTTATGATCTCTTATTTTCAACCTTTTTGTATCTTTATATTTAAAGCATGCTCTTGAAAGCACCATCTGATGGAGTTTAAAATTCAATCAGACCATTTTATTTCTAAGTTGAAATATTCATTCTATTTGCTTTAATGTAAAAACTGAAATATTGAAGTGTAATGTCTCACTTTTTTTTCAATATCACACCAGTTGTGCTACATTTTTCTTCTTTCTGGTCTTTTATTTTTTTATTTTTTATTTTTTATTATTTTTTTTGAGTTGGAATCTCACTTGGTCACCCAGACTGGAGTGCAGTGGCCGCTCCCGGCCACCGCAGCCTCACCTGCTGGACTCCAGCGATCCTTCCGCCTCAGCCTTCCAAGTAGCCAGAATTACAGGCACACACTACCACGCCCGGCTGATTTTTGATTTATTGTAGAGATGAGGTCTCGCTGCCCAGGCGGGTCTCGAACCCGCGGGCTCAGGCAATCCACTCACCTCAGCCTCCCAAAGGCGTGGGATTACAGGCTGAGCCACCGAGCCTGGCTTTTTTTATTATTTTTTTAATCAATATTTTTTATTATGATATTGTGGGGTACAGTTAAGGGTTAGGTGTACAAATGTGCTTCGTTCAGGCACCCTTGTTGATAAGAGGTGTCTCCCCATCCCCAGACAGATATTTACTACCATTAATCCCATCTCTCTTCCCCACCCTCCATACTTTCCCACCACTGTCAGTCATTTTCTTAGAGTATTACGGTGGATGTTCAAGGTCCACTATATGAGTGAGAACATGTGATACTCAGATCTTTGTTTCTGTGAGAGATCACTCAGTATTATAGACTCTGGCTCCATCCAGGTTGCTGCAAAATTCATGATTTTGTTCTTTTTTATCGCTGCGTAGTATTCCATCGTGTATATGTACCAGATTTTTTTAATCCAGTCCTCTTTTGATGGACAGCATGGCTGCTTCCAGATTCTTGCTATTGTGAACAATGCTGCGATAAACATACGTGTGCAGTTATCTTTTTTATAGAGTGATTTGAGTTCTTCAGGGTATTTTCCCAGTAGGGGGATTGCAGGGTCATATGGGAGGTCAATATTAGAACTTTTAGGAATCACCATACTGTTTTCCACAGAGGTTGCACTAGTTTGTACTCCCACTAACAGTGTAGAAGTATTGCCTTTCTGCCACATCCTCTGTTATTTTTTGAGTTATTGATAATTGCCATTCTGACTGGAGTTAGGTGGTATCTCAGTGTGGTTTTGATTTGCATCTCCCTGATGAGTAGTGAAGTTGAACATTTCTTCATGTGTTTGTTGGCTGCTCAGATGTCTTCCTTTGAGAAGTGTCTTTTCATATCTTTTGCCCGTTTTATAATGGGGTTGTTTGTTTTTTTCTTTTCAGCACATTTGAGTTCCTTGTAGATCCAAGATGTTAAGCCTTTGTCAGACCTGGAGTTGGCAAATACTTTTTCCCAATCTGTAGGCTGTCTCCCTGCTCTCTTGATGGTTTCTTTGACTTCGCAGAAGCTTGTCAGTTTAATGAGGTCCCACTTGTCTATCTTATCTCTTATGGCCTGTGGGTTTCGGGTTTTGTTCAGGAATTGGATGCCAGTTCCAATTTCCATGAGCGTGTGTCCTTCATTTTCTAAGGTTCTTATGGTTAAAGGTTTTACATTTAGGTCTCTGATTCATTTGGAGTCAACCTTTGTGCATGGGGATAGGTAGGGGTCCTGTTTCAATCTTCTGCATGTGGTCAGCCAGTTTTCCCAGCACCATTTACTGAATAGGTTCTCCTCTCCCCAGTGGTAGGTGGTGGAAGCTTTGTCATAGATGAGGTGGTTGAGAAATTGAAGTTTTGCTTCTGGAAACTGAATTCTATTCCATTGGTCTATATGCCTGTTCCTGTACCAATACCACACTGTTTTGATTATTGTAGCTTTATAGTAAAGTTTGAAGTCTGGTAATATGATACCACCTGCTTTATGTTTTTGCTGAGGATTGTTCTGGCTATTCTTGGTCGTTTGTGTTTCCATATGAATTCCTGGGTTGTTTTTTCTAGGTCTGAGAAGAATGTTGCTGGTAATTTGATGGGTACTGCATTAAATCCGTAGATTGCCTTAGGTAAGATGGACATCTTTACAATGTTGATTCTGCCAATCCATGAGCATGGGATATTTTTCCACTTGTTTCTATCATCTTTGATTTCTTTGAGCAGTGTTTTGTAGTTTTCATTGTAAAGGTCTTTCACATTTCTGGTTAGGAAGATGCCAAATATTTCTTTTTTTGTGTGGTTATTGTGAATGGAATTGTGCTTTTTATTTGTGTTTCTGTTTGTTTATTATTGCTGTAAAGAAATGCAATTGTCTTTTGCACATTTATTTTATATCCTGAGACTTTGCCAAAGTTCTTTATCAGTGTAAGGAGGTTTTTGACAGATTCTCTTGGGTTTTCAAGGTACATGATCATGTCATCTGCAAAGAGAGATAGTTTGACTTCCTCTTTTCCTATTTGAATACCCCTGATTGCCTTCTCTTCACTGATTGCTCTAGCCAGGACTTCCAATACTATATTGAACAGGAGGGGTGAGAATGGGCATCCTTGTCTTGTTCCAGTTTTCAGGGGAAATGGTTCCAGTTTTTGTCCATTTAGAGTATGCTGGTTGTGGGTTTCTCGTAGATGGCTTTTACTATTTTGAGGTATGTTCCCCATATGCCTAGATGTTCGAGGGTTTTTATCAAGAAGGGGTGCTGGATTTTATCAAAAGCTTTTTCTGCATCTAATGATATAATCATGTGGCTTTTATTTTGACATCTGTTGATGTATTTAATTACATTTATGGTTTTACGAATGTTGAACCAGGCTTGCATCCCAGGGATGAATCCTACTTGGAAGATTTTTGAGATGTGTTGTTGAATACAGTTCGTTAGGATATGTTGAGAATTTTAGCATCTATGTTCATCAAAGATATTGGCCTGTAGTTCTCTTTCTTTGTTGGGTCTTTACCTGGCTTGGGTATCAATATGATGTTAGCTTCATAAAATAATTTGGGAAGAGTTCCATCTTTCTCAATCGCCTGGAATACCTTCTGTAGGATTGGTATAAGCTCCTGCTTAAATGTCTTGTAGAATTCTGCCGGAAAGTCATCTGGTCCATGGCTTTTTTTGGTAGGTAGTTTTTTTATTACGTAGTCAATTTCCTTGATTGTTATTGGTCTATATAGAGCCTCAATTTCTTCTTGTTTCAACCTAGGCAGGTTGTGTCATGACAGAAAGTCCTCCATTTCTGAAAAGTTTTCAAGTTTGTTTCCATACAAGTGTACATAGTAGTCTTTAATGATCATTTGTATTTCTTCAGGATCAGATGTGACTTCATCTTTTGTGTTTCTGATTGTGTTTATTTGGGCTTTTTCTCTCTTTTTCTTGGTCAGTCTAGCTAGGGGACCATCCATCTTGTTTATCCTTTCGAAGAATCAGCTTATTGTTTCATTGATTTTTTTTGGTATTATCTTTTTGTCTTCTATCCTGGATTTGGGCTTTTATTTTGGTGATCTGGATTCTTCTGCTGAAATTAGGTTTTTGTGGTCTTGCTTTTCCAGCCTTTTTAGGTGGCTTCTTAGGCTGTTAATTTGTGATCCTTCCATTTTCTTCATTTGCGTTTGTAGGGATATAAATTCCCCTCTTATTACAGCTTTCATGGCGTCCCAGAGATTTTGGTAAGATGTTTCTTCATTTTCATTTGTTTCCAGGTATCTTTTGATGTCTGTTTTGATTTCATCATTGACCCAGGAGTTGTTTAGCATCATGCTGTTTAGTGTCCATGTCTTTGTGGGTTTTGGGGGAACCTTGTTGGTGTTAATGTTTATTTTTATTCCACTGTGATCCAAGAAGGTGCATGGCAAAATTTCAGTCCTTTTAAATTTGCTTATGCTTGATTTATTGCCAAGTATGTGGTCAATCTTAGAGTATGTTCCATGCGGTGATGCGTAGAATGTGTATTCTGTGATCTTTGGTTGGAGGGTTCTGTAGGTATCAATTAAGTCCACTTGATCAAGAGTCACATTGAGGTTTCAGATCTAATTACTGATTTTTTGTCCTGATGATCTGTCTAGGATTGTGAGTAGAGTATTAAAGTCCCCAGCTATGATGGTATTGGAGTCGATATCTTTTTTTAGTTTACCTAGGAGCTGCTTTATGAAAGTTGATGCTCCTATGTTCAGTGCATATATGTTTAGGATGGATATTTCTTGTTGATGGATTGAACCTTTTATCATGTAG
Source organism: Cephalopachus bancanus (assembly GCA_027257055.1). Classification (NCBI taxonomy): domain Eukaryota; kingdom Metazoa; phylum Chordata; class Mammalia; order Primates; family Tarsiidae; genus Cephalopachus; species Cephalopachus bancanus. Next base: position 794,088 of record JAPVLO010000461.1, on the reverse strand, counting down.
TGGCCTTCTGTATCTTTTTAAATTTTTGATAACTTATAGGGTATTTTGTCTGAGATTAAGATCACAACTCCTCCTTTCTTTTGTGTTCTATTCGCCTGAAAATTTGCTTCCCATCCTCTTACTTTGAGTCTGGGAGTGTCCTTTCTAGTGAGGTGAGTCTCTTGAAGGCAATAGATTGTTGCCTGGTGATATTTTATCCATTTTGCTATTCTGTCTTTTCAGTGGTGCATTTAGTCCATTCACATTCAAACTAATTATTGAATTGTGAGAGTTGATCCCTATCATAATGTGCTTACAGAGTTGTTGTTCTTCTGTTTGTGTGTTGTCTTTCTTTTGGTTTTAGAGTTGGATCATGTGTGGTTTTAATCTTTTGCCTGTACTCTTATGAAGAACGTTGTTGTTGTTTTTTCCTTTTCTTCTGTGTTCAATACTTTCTTAAGTGTTTCTTGTAGAGGTGGTCTAGTGGCAGCGTAGGTTCTTAGGGATTGGATATCTGGGAAAGATTTCAATTCTCCCTCACTGATGAATCTTAGCTTGGCTGGGTAGGTTATTCTTGGTTGAAATTATTTATCTTTTAGAATTATGAAGATAGGACTCCAATCTCTCCTAGCCTGCAGGGTTTCTGTAGATAAATCTGCTGCTATTCTAATTGGTCTCCATGGTAGGTGATCTGGCCTTTTTCTCATGCTGCCTTTAGGCTTTTTTCTTTTATACCTACTTTGTTTAGGCAAATTATTATGTGTCTGGGAGTTGGTCTTCTCATTTATTGTCTTGCAGGAGTTCTCTGAATCCCTTGTGTTTGAATTTTCGCATCATTGATGAGAAGAGGGTAGTTTTCTTCAATAATCTCATGAAATGTTTGTTCCAGGGTGGCCTCTGTTTCTCTCTCTGCCTCAGGAAGGCCAATTACTCTTAGGTTCGATCTCTTGAAGTGATCATTCATCTCTTGAAGGTTTTGTTCTGTCTTTTTGAGCTTCTTTTCTATGCTTTTGACAGTTTGGGTTAGTTCTGTGTTTTGGTCTTCAAGCTCTGAGATTTTTCTTCTGGTTGGGCTAATTCTGCTTTCCATGCTTATCAGTTTATTATTTATTTCCATCACAGTATTCTTTACTGTTGTTATTTCTGACATCAGCTCCTTCCTATTTTCCTCTTGTCTCACCTCAATTTTTAAAATTCTCTCTATTAATATATTGATGTATGGGTTTGTTGCATGCGACCAGTCATTCTGGGGCTCTTCATTGTTTGTGTTCTGGAATCTGTTTTCTCAGTATCTGATCTCCCAGGGTTCTGTGTGAGACCTATATTCTTCTTTTGGTTTTTCTTCATTTGTGTGGTTTTCTCTCCCTCCCTACTTTTTCCTTCCCTCCATGTCACCATCTTCTTTAATTCTGTTATTTAGGGGTAGAGGGATTGCTTTTACTTCTGTTTGTTTAATCTCCTATTCTTTATGTATGCCCTCTTAGTTTGTTCAATTCTGGAGTTGCACTGTAGGTTGGGGGTGGTCCTTTACGCAGTTTTGAGATTTACTTAAGGGGGGAGCTATGATTTAAAATCTATCTGCAGGTCCTGGTATTTGCCAACAGGTGTATGGATAATCTGAAACCCACTTCCCACTGCCTTGGAATCTGTCCATGCAGTGGGGCTGTAGGTTTACTCCCTGAAATAAAATATGGTTAGCAGAGCGAAGAGAATGGAGCAGACAGTGGGGGGATGAGGGGGGTGGTGAGAGAGAGGAGTAAGGGGGGAAACAGACGAGTGTACCAACAAATGGAGAGAGAGACCTAAACTGAAACAGATAAAAACAATAGACCACAGCTACAGACTAAACAACTCCCATACAAAAAAAAATACAATGATGCTAACATACAAGCTAATCAACCACCTTATTGGTGTGCTGTTCCTCTATACAAAGATATGGTTTACAGCGAGGAGAAAATAGAAGAAAAGGAAGAGGAAAAGAAAAAAAGGAACAAGACAGTAGGAATAGAATCAAGTCATTAAACTAACAGAACCAATCGAGCACATGCTGATACTTTTCATTTAAGTCCAATGTCCTTTCAGCTCTGATTTCTAGCTGTCTTCTCTAGCTGGTAAATTAGTTCACAGTTAGGATCAGTTGCCCCTGGCCTGCTATGAAGGACAGTTAGATCACCATCAGTTCACTCAAATCTGGCCTGTGTCTGTTTTTCAAGCTTTTTCCCGTTTCAGTGTTGTTACTTGAATCGTCAGCAGGCGGTGCTATCTCAGCTGTTAGCCCCAGAGGGCATGGACCTGGACAGGAGTAGGGCAGAGGCTGAGATGGGAGCTTGCCTCAGGGCACATGGGAGGAGACCCATGGCTGGCAGGATGTCATGGTGGCAACAGAGGTGGCAGCGATCCCAGCAGACCTTGCCTGCAGGGGTTTCAAGGACTGAAGTCGTGGATCACCTCAGGCACGGGTGGCGCAATGCGCTATGTCCCCCATGGAGGCCGCGGCGTTGCTGGCAGCTGCTGTGTCTGCGGCTGCAGTGGTTGTCCAGATGCTGCCGCCATGCCCCAGTGGTGGCCATGGCCGAGCTCTGTGTGAAGAGCAGGCTGCTGATGTTGGGATCCACAGACTCCAGGGAGAGAACCAGAGACCCCCTGCATTCTCCTTTGCAGAGGGTTTTATAGACCAGGCTGCCCCGTCGCCATCTTGCCGGAAGTTCCTCTGGTGCTTTATTATTGTTTTTATATTATCATTTCATTTCCCCTTGTGGCTTTTTAGTCATACATTATTTTATTCTCTTTTAGCAATAACCTTAAATATTACAAAACTCATATAGACTTATTAGAGTTTAATAATTAGGAAATTTTCTATTTTTCAGATAATGCAACCCTTTTGTTTTTTAACTGAGGCAAATTATACCTCCTTTGAACCTTTTGTACTATTGCTTTTATGTATTTAATTCTGCATATATTCTAGACCTCATCAGACATTGCATTTATTGTTTTATTATACAGGCAATATTTCTTACATTTATCCACATATTTATCCTTTCTGTTGCTCTTCATTCCCTTCTTTATGCTTCCATGTGAAAAAACTTTCTTCTCCTTAAAAAATTCTCTGTAGCATTTCCTTCAGTGCAGGTCTGGTAGTGACAGATTCCTGCAAGTCTTGTTAGTCTAAAGTGTTGTTTTTTTTTTTTTCATTTTCATTTTTTGGGTATAACTTTCTATGCTGAGAATACTATTCTTTCAGCATTCTGAAGAAGTCATTCCATTAGTCTTTCAGCTTCTATTACTTATGTCAAGAAGTCAAATCTCAGTCTTGTTGCTTCTTTTTGGGAGGTTACATTTTGCTTTTTCTCTAGCCGCCCTTAAATTTTTTATTTTTCTTTGGTTTTTAGCAGTTTTAATATGACATGTCTTGGTACTAATTTTTCTTTGGGTTCCCAGCACTTTTTGAATCTATAGAGTTCATAGAACTTCTTGATTTATTTTGTCTATTTTGGGAAATTCTCAGTCATTATCTTTTCAAATATTGTTTCTGCCTCATTCTCTCTCCTTTCCTAAGTAGGAATCCTAAAAAATACAGTAAATGCTTTTATTGTGCTTCTTATATCTCGTATGCTCTTTTTATTTATATTCTCCACCTTTTATTCTCCCTGTGTTTTCTAGGTATTTTTTTAAAAATGTATCTTCTAGTTTGCTAATCCTTATTTTCTTGTATCTATTCTATTATTAGCTCATACTTTGAGTTCTTAATTTCTATATTTTTAATTGTAAAATTTATATTTGATTCCTTTTCATACTTTTTAGTTTTCAACAGAAATTTTTCATTTTATTTTTTATGTTCATAAACAAATATTTTCCCCAATATACCTAGGTATTTTGAATAAATGTTGAATATTGCACAAAAAAGTGGTAAAGGCAATTTGAGGGTTCATGTGATATTATATTCTTACAGAGAGTGAAGTAATAAAGAACCATAGAGCGAATATCAAAGTTAGGAAACGTCCAGGAAAATATCCCCATAAAAATTAAGATAAGAGTGTGATTATAAATAATTTTTTAAGAAGACAGAAAAATTTAAGGTAGTGTCTCAGCCACTCTTTTACACAAAGCATCCTGAGGATCTTAAGGGAAAAAGCAAGCAAACAAACAAACAAAAAACCACAGACCCTTTCTTTTAAATTATAAGGCTCCTATCAATATTAATTGTATTATTTTATGGTAGTCCCACAGGAAGACTGAGGTTGAGATAGATAATTATTTCAAAGATATTTGCAAGTCTGGCTTTTATTTAACAGAACAGTTTATACATTTATAAATGGAAGAAAAACCACTGTGTTTTAAAGAAATTGTATCACATTGTTTTGAAAAGGACAAAGGTAGCACAAAATAAATAAAGTAAAGTTAGAGTGATACTCAGTTGTAAACATAGGCGATTTCTTTTTTTTTGAGTTGGAGTCTCACTCTGTTGCCCAGACTGGAGTGCAGTGGCCGCTCCTGGCCACCGCAGCCTCGACCTGCTGGGCTCTGGTGATCCTTCCGCCTCAGCCTTCCGAGTAGCTGGAATTACAGGCACGCGCTACCATGCCTGGCTGATTTTTTGATTTATTGTAGAGATGAGGTCTTGTTGCCCAGGCGGGTCTCGAACCCGCGGGCTCAGGCAGTCCACTCACCTCAGCCTCCCAAAGACGCGGGATTACAGGCTGAGCCACCGAGCCCAGCTCGGCTATTTCTTATAGAAAAGGAAAGGTGACTGAGAAGGTAAACCAAGAATCCATAAGGAAAGTTAAGATTCCTGAAAAATAACTGAGCCTTAGTCAAGAAACTGGAAACATGTACAGCAAGTGCCCTACATACAAACCTTCAAGTGGCAAACTTTCCAAAGATATGAACATGCATTTGCATGTCCAATCACATAAGTTAGTTCACATTTCTGGCATATATTGTCATGTGTGTGCATCCTCTACAAGTGGTTATGCTTTTGTGTGCTTTACTGTACAGTGCTCTATAGACTACAGTAGTACAGAATCTTTAAGCCTAGGATGTCTGGAAACAAGCATAAAAGCTGCAGTGATTTAGCTGGTACATAGTAACATGTGTCAGTGTCAGTTGGGTACCTAGACTAACTTTGTTATGAACAAATTGGATTTATGAATGTACTCTCAGAAAAGAATCTGTATGTAGCAGATTAACTGTATCTGGTTGGGTTTCAAACATGCTAAGGACTAGAGACTTCTTCTATTCCTATTTTCCTCTTTTAAAAATAGAATTATCTATGATAGTTATCCTATACCTGTCCACATATGTTATTTGTGAGGTAGGGGCCAGATAACTTATTTTTTAGTTCATAGGTATTTAGATCAAGAGGACCCAAACTCAAGGAATTATAAATAAGGACCCTCATTCACACTAGACCTAATTTAGATGACAAGAACCTGGACTTCAAGTTGATGTCACAATAAGAGGAGACTTTTGGGGTTTGGGGGAAAGGAATTTTGCAAGTGGAAGAAATATGAATAATTTACATCCAGAAGGAAGACTTTTTCAAAGTTATGATTATTTCATAACTCTCCCATAAAATGGTAGGCTCTATGTCACCTTCTTTTGCATCTGGGTATGTTCTGACTACTTTAACCAACAGATTGTGGAAGTGGCACTACTTGATTCTGTGGAGAGGCCAGAAAAGGCTATGCTGCACCCACCTGTCTCTGTTGGGACACTTACTCTGGGAGAAGCTAGCTGTCATCTAAGAAGTCTAACTACTCTAATTCCACTGTGCTGAAGAAGTCCATAGAGATACTGTGGTCAACAGCCACAGCTAAACTCCCAGCCAAGAGTCAGCATCAACTGCTGGTTATATGAGCATACTATCTTTTAGATGCCCTGCCTAATGAACACTTCAGATGAGTGTTACCTCAGCCAACATCTGATTCCAGTCACGTGAGAAACTCTGATTTAGAGCATCCCATCTGAATCCTTCTTGAATTTCTGGGAATTCCACCAAACAGTAAGCAACATTTTACAAATGGATATTTTAAGTCACTAAGTTTTGAAAGAATTTGTTATGCAGTCATAGTAAACATTATGCTAGGTGTAGGGCCAGGAATCTTCATTTTAACAAGCATACTTCAATGATACTTTTGCATTTAAAAAGTCTGAAATTTTTTCAACAGGTGTTAAGTGCACTAAATTGAGTTTTTTCTACTTCTCATCACCAAGCTAGTAGAGATGGCCAGAGAGCAAAGAAATCATACTAGCCTTTGTCTCTGGAAGTGAAACTCAAACAACCCAATGTCTGGAAAAAGAGTAATCTCAAGACTAATGGGGAAGGAAATTCCAGACTTACCTTCACTCTGATTTAATGTTCTGGGAAGTGGCAATTTTCTCTCACAGACTGAACCTCATGCTGTTAGCTCAAACTATCTGGAGCATTAAAAAATGTTACTTCATTCTTTTTTTACTCCTGCTGCTTCCTTGGGCCAATGAGAGGGCAGAAAGTGGGGTTTGAGCCATTCATTATCCAAATTCACTGCTGTGCCTGTCTCTAAGGAAAAGGCATTCCTAAAAGAGATTTAGCATCAGAATGGTCTTTCACATAAATAGGAAGCTGAGTTGTATTAGCATTTGCATGCAGAAAATGCAATATTTTTCTAATGCTTAATAATCATATGTTGATTATGTACTGTCATTTGGATTGTGTGTTACAATCACCCATTAGTTCTTTTTAATGAACATGCACACCTGATAACTTTCAGCCCTGATCCTAGTTGCTCTTATTTGTTTTCAGCCAGTCATTAGAGATAATAGGGATACACAGAAGAAAAGAGAGTGTGATTGTCAGATAGAGAAAGACCAAATGCAGGTGGTGGCAAGATTTGAATTATGCACCTGGGCTCATTCATCTCCTTCCCTTTGGACTTTAAGGAAGAAAAGATTTTAAGCCTTAAAGATAGTACTCCTTTTCTAAATCTCTAATCCTTGGATCAGTGCCGATTTTCCTGAATGACAAGAGAGGAAACAAGATGAGGAACTATGAATGCTAACAATATCTACTATCTTCAATGTGATGTCCTTACAGAGAGTAGTTTTTTATATTTAACTTTCCATCTCTACAGACTTGAGTTAGAATGTATCTGCCAAGCTACTTAAGTGCTCAGCAAACAACTTAGATTCCTTTAATACCATTGATTATTTAATTTAAAAATTCAGGTATGCTTCCATTTGTTTTCTTTTTTCTTTTCCTTTTTTTCCCCCCTCCCAAGATATTTAGGGTTCCATATTCCTACAAAAATGATAGAGAATTGGACACACATCTCTTCTCGGCCTTTTGGCTAAGATCCAGTTAGAAATGAACACAGAAAATAAAAGTATTAATTGATGGAACAATAAAATTTTTGATTCATCCACATTTTGGAGAGCAATCACTTATTATTTACTTTATTAGCCCTGAAAAATAATTAAACATCATGTTGTAAGTAAAATAATTTCTTTAGCATTGATTATCTATGTTTATATTCAAAAGTTAAGTATAGCAGATCAAAAGCAAAGGTCAGGTAATAATGTCAATATTAGAATTTCTTTTTTAAGAAATCTTACTTTTCATTATTTTTATTCTGATTGTTATTAAATAGTATGCTACATAGTTAAAATATAAAGTCAAAAAATAGCTGACTTTGTTAATTAGCTATTAAGCAGTAAAGAGAGATGCATTTCAGCTTTGGCTTTTTTTTTCTTTCTAATTTGTCATTTTCCTGTTAATAAAGATATTTGTCCAGGATTTTCCAGATTGCGGAGCTACTTAGTTTACTTAGTAGACTCCAAGCAATATCAAAAATCTGCCCACATGTGTGAAGATATTTAGAAAAAAAAAATATTTGTTCTTCTTCTCAACTGAGCTTTGTGTTCTGCACCTGTAAATATCTATTTGGATCTTGTACAAAAAATAGAAAGAGAAAATGAGAGAGTAATTATATTTTACATAGACTAATTAAGATATTAGAAAAGAATTCCACATTTGCAGAAAGGATGTGGTAAATGAGAAATACATATAAGAAGATTATGAAAAAAAAATGGATAAGTGATATAAAAAAAAGTAACATTACCTAATTCTAGACACATGGTACATAGTATATAGTAGCATACTGTGGGAGAAAGATTCCTGGGTTGGGAGTCAGAATACCTACCTTTACTCAGGTCAAATTGAATGACCTTTGACAAAGCACTTCAACTCCTTGAATCTTGGAATCTTTGTTATAAAACTATCAATTTGAACAACATGATTTCTCCAATGGATTCTTGTAATATTGATTTTAAGAAATGAAATTTTAACTGAACAATTTTTTTTGTTTGTTTTTTGTTTTTTTCCAGGACATTGTCTAAATACTTACAGAAAGCAAAGAAACTGGTTCAGTTTAGATATTTAGCTTGAGGTTGACTGAAAAGGAAAACCTAAGAATGTGACTAAACAATGGATTGTAATGGGCATTTTCAAATCAACTCTTGATTAGCCTTGGATGGATATAAAAGCCCAGTTCACTGCCTTAATTATGACAGGGACATAATTTCTTTCTTTCTTTTAATGTTTGAATAGTATTCACAGAATATTTTATTTATGCATTCATATCTTGATCAACATTTATGTTAATTCTATATATTAGCTATTATGAATAGTGCTACTATAAACATAAGGGTGCAGGCATCCCTTTAACACTCTGATTTTATTTTCTTTTGATAAATATCCAGTGGAAATGCAGGTTTGTATATTATTTCTACTTTTAACTTTTTGAGAAGCATCCAAACTGTTTTCAATACTGGCTGTATTAATTTACATTCTTTAAAAAAAAAAGTGTATAAGAGTGCCCTTTACTCCACATCCTCACAAGTATTTGTTATTTTTTGTCTTTCTTATGATAGCCATTCTAACTTGAGTGAGATGGTATCTTATTTTGGTTTTGATTTGCCTCTTTATGATGATTAGTGATACTGAGCATTCTTTCATATGTTAGTCATTTGTATGTCTTCTTTAGAGGATGTCTGTTCAGTTCCTTTGCTCACTTTTTAATTAGATTATTTGTATTTTTACTGTTGCATTGTTTGAGTTCCTTATGTATTTTGGATATCCATTCCTTGTTGGATGAATAATTTTCAAGAGTTTTCTTTCACTCTACAGGTAGTCTCTTCACTTTGTTGATCAATTTCTTTGGAATTAGAAAGTATAATCACAGAGATTAGAGGCTGGGAAAGGTGGGGAGAAGGATGGATAGGGAGATGATGACTTAACGGAATTACAGCTAGATAGGAGGAATGAGATCTGGTGTTTTACAGCACTGTAGGTTGACCATGGTTAACTATAATTTATTGCATTATGTCAAAAAGTTAGAGAGAGGATTTTAAATGTTTACAAAACAAATAAATGATATACCCTGATTTAATTATTACACATTGTATACACAAGAAAATATCATTCTATACTCCATAAATATGTACAATTTTTACATGTCAACTAAAAATAAAAGAAAAAACTATACTTTTTTTAAAAGAGGGATAGTGACATATGACAGCAAGTTGTGGTAGGGGCTGCTATAGTTATTTGCCTAATTCATCTATAGAATAGAACTGTACGGTGGCTCAGCCTGTAATCCCGCGCCTTTGGGAGGCTGAGGTGAGTGAATTGCCTGAGCCCGCGGGTTCGAGACCCGCCTGGGCAGCGAGACCTCATCTCTACAATAAATCAAAAAAATCAGCTGGGTGTGGTGGCACATGCCTGTAATTCAGGCTACTCGGAAGGCTGAGGCGGAAGGATCGCCAGAGCCCAGCAGGCCGAGGCTGCGGTGGCCGAGAGCGGCCACTGCACTCCAGTCTGGGCGACAGAGTGAGACTCCAACTCAAAACAAAACAAAACAAAACAAAACAAAACAAAGAACAGAACTGTACATATTTAGACTTGTCAAAGTTTAGGACTTTCTTAGAAAATAGACATATAGAATGTGATTGATACATAACTTCTGATGAAAATAATCCTACAATAAGACTCACTAGTATGAGAAAATTCATTAATGAAAGAAATATTTACATCATGGAAACAAATTTTTTATGTAGTAGATTCATGCAAAAGTAATCTTGGTTTTTGCATAGCTAATATTTGCCGTTTGCTATTTGAACATATTCTTAAATAAATGTGATCATGTTATACATCATTTAAATGTGCTTTTCTCACTTTATCATTTTTTGCTGATGACTTACTACTTTCTGTTTATTTTATATTTGTTTTAGACTATGGAAGTGATGTTAGACAAAAGCAAATTTGAGCAATTTTCTTATTCAAGTTCAAAATGAATCTTAAAGCAGTGGAGACAACTCACAACATCAATAAAGTGTTTGACCCAGGAACTGCTAACGAATGTACAGTGCAGTGGTGGTTCAAGAAGTTTTGCAAAGGAGATGAAAGCCTTGAAGATAAGCAGTGTAGTAGCTGGCCATTGAAAGTGACAACAACCAATTGAGAGCAATCATCAAAGTTGATCCTCTTACAACTACACGAGAAGTTGATGAAGAACTCAATGATGACCATTCTACAGTCATTCATCATTTGACCCAAATTGGAAAGATGGAGAAGCTCAATAAGCGGGTGTTTCATGAGCTTACTAAAAATAAAAAAAAATTGTTATTTTTAAGTGCTGTCTTCTTTTAGTTTATGACACAATGAACCCTTTCTCGATCAGACTGTAACATACAATGAGAAGTGAATCGTATACGAAAGCTGGTGATGACCAGCTAAGTGGTTAGACCAAGAAGAAGCTCAAAAGTACTTCCAAACTTCTGAGTAAAGTTTGGACCAAGTAAAGCCAAACTTGCACCAAAAAAGATTCTCCTGGCTTCTGTTGGGTGGTCTGCTGCCGGTCCCATCCTCTACAGCTAATTCTACTTCATAACAATGTTCAACTGCAAATCACACAACCAATACTTCAAAAGTTGAAAGAATTGGGCTACAGTTTTGTCTCATCTGCCATATTCATCTGACCTCTTGCCAACCGACTACCACTTCTTCAAGCATCTCAACAACTTTTTGCAGGGACAATGCTCCCACAACTAGCAGGATGGAGAAGATGCTTTCCAAGAGTTCGTCAAATCTCAAAGCATAAGTGTTTATGCTACAGGATTAAACAAACATTTCTTATTGGCAAAAGTGTGTTGATTGTAACAGTTCTTGTTTTGATTAATAAAGATGTGTTTGAGCCTAGTTACAATGATTCAAAATCCATGGTCCAAAACTGCAATTACTTTTGCACCAACCTAATACTTTCAAACCATCTATTTGCTTAGCCATAATGATAAATCATTCCTTACCATAATTTTATTCATTTTGTTTAAGTAGAATGGAAGTTCTACTGTAACAAGCACCATGTTAGTTTTGTTCATTGGTGCATACTCAGCACTTAGAAAAATGCGTGATATGAATAAATATTAGATATATTGGGAAGGATTCATTCTGCATTTCTTCTTTAACATTAAATTGTTTAAATTTATTAAAATAATAATGAACATGATGAAAATTAGAATTGGATGCAAGTATCAAAGTGAAAAATGAAAGTTATCTGCTCCCCTACCATCAACCACATGTCATGGAAGATAGGACTGTTAGTACTTTTATGTGTTCTCCTATAAAAACTGTTTGCAAATATCAGCAGAAATGCATATGCACAATACATATGTGTGTGTTTTTGTTTCCAAGTATATATACTGATATTCATTTTCATAAATGGTATTCATCTAGCTGCAATTTGCTTTCATATCTTAGAGCACTTTCTTTAAGAGTAAATATAGAGCTGGGTGTGGTGACTGGCATCTGTAATCTCAGCTATTCAGGAAGCTATTCAGGAGGCTGAGACAGGAGGATAGCTTGAGCCCAAGAATTCAAGGCTGCAAGAGCTATGATTGTGCAACTGGACTCCATTCTGAATGACAGAGTGAAAAATCATCTTAATCAGTCATCTATCATATAAATAGTATATAGTTCTATTCTATCCTTTGTGATGACTACAGAAAATTTCATTGTATGAGTATACTATAATGTATTTCCATATTTCTGACTCATTAAGCTTTTGAATTAACAGAAAACTGGAAACATTATACTAAGTATATCTGTATTTGTGTATTTTATTTATCCTGTAGGTATGAGGACAAATTCTAGCAGTTAATTTTTTGAGTCAAAAGGATAAAAGTTTAAAGTTGTGTTAGATATTGTTAAAGTGTCCAGAAAAAATTGCCCATTCAGTTGTTAAATTGTCCAGAAAAGCATCACCAATTTACATTGTCTGAAAATACCCATTTCTTCTCAGCTTCATCAACTCTGAAATGTATCGATATTTTTAGTATATGCTAATCTGATATTTCAAGGGAATAACTTGTACAAAAATTCTGAAGTTACTGTGAGTCTACTTCTGCTGGTTTATTGATATTCTAATTTTTTTTCCTGATTCTTCCTCAAGGACCATTGTTTCCCTTGTGGGTTATTTGTATTCATTGTCCATAGAAAATTATTTGTGGACATTCTTTGTGGCCTAGATGAAAGGACTTTCATCCATAGAACCTTTGTGTTAGTTACTGTCAGGTACTAATGGCACTTATTGTCAGGGACTACTTTTACCTAGACTCTACATGAAGTTTGCAGGTTTACAAAGGTAATGTGGATATTTACCACATAGTAGCTTGAAGTTTACACTTAGTTTTGCATTTCCTTAGAAATGGTTTCTACATAATACCCTTTTCCCTATTCTCTTGTTCAGGGCAACTTTTCTCACGGCCATCTCGGTTGAGTTTATAAGGGTTTATTTGAGTTTACTTTCCCTTGAGTGAATTTCCCTTTGGGAGAGAATTTAACACATTGTACTGAGCTTTGGTCACTCTACCCTAAGTCCTGTAATACTGTCAAACTAGCATGGTTTCAATGGTCTTCTCACATCCTTGGATTCATGAATTTTGCTTAGATTTAGGTCTGATAATTAATTAGTCTCATGTGAGGTCAACATTTCTTTTGCAAAGTATATTTAAATATTTTATCTATCATTTTAATTGTTTGCAAAAAGTTGATGTAAATACCTGGCTTATCAAATTAAAAGAAACAAAACCTTCTGGGAGATGGTGGTATAGCCAGTTGGATTGGGCAAGTCTCTGTGTGTGTGATTGATTTTATGGACAATTCTCCATGTGTTTCTGTGTGTAAGTGGGAGCATTAGAGGCTGACTGAGTGGGGACTTGAGAGTAAGTGGCCAGGGCCCTCATAGTGAAGCTGCTGGTGCCGAAGCTGCTGTTGCCAAAGCTGCTCTACTTGAACCCTAGCATTTCCTGGAGCACAGAGGTTGAGTTCCATCTTCTAAAATCAGCAGAGCTTTTCCCAGGAATAACTGCTGGAGCATTGCTGACCCCACCACCACAGTGCTGGGCTAAATGCTGGCAGTGAGAGCCGGCAAAAGGAGCATAGTGACGGAAGCTGAGGCAGAGTCCCGAGAAACAGCAGGGAGAGACAACCCTGAGCCTGGACTGAACTCCAGAATCGTGCCACCAGGTCCCAAGATCCAGAGAATGTGTAAACTGCTGGAGAGAGAGCTGTCTACCCCATTTATGACAGGAACAGTAGCTGGCAGAGAAACTGAGCAGACTGTCTTACACCTGGGCAAAGAAGTGTGCCACAGTGGCCTTTGTGGAACAGCAGAACTGCATCTTGAGTACAGGTGCTGATCTCTGCATTGTGATGGGGCTGCTCTTTGCAACCTCAAGCCCTGGTGGGTAATGACAGATGAAGAACACCAGACCATTCACCCTTCAGCCTAAGCCAGCTGCTGCATGTTAGACAGAGATAGAAGTATTGACTGAGAAGGAGACTTGTGAGTGCCTGACTGCCCCCCACCCAACCTTAGCAATGAGCCAAAGATATTGGGAGAGCAAGGCAGAGACAAGAAGCCCCATTTTCCTGCCATGAACTGGATGCCCTGGCAGCTGTGACCACATTGGATGAGGAAGAAAGGGAATGAGATCAGGATAGATGCTGTATGTCAAGTTATTACAGGTCCTTCCCTCACACAGGCATGTGCTGACAGCAGAGAGTGAAGATTCTAACATCTCAAGTTCCAACAGAGAATAGGGAACCTGCAGTAACAGACCTGCAGTCACAGAACCCGTCACAAGAGGTATCCCCTCCAAAGAGACATACTAAGACTGAGAACTCTTTATCAATGCTTTTTCTTGGAGGGGGGGAGTTTATTATCTCATTTGGTTGCTTTGTTTATTGGTTGGTTTTCTCTTTTCTTACCTCCTTCTACTTGTCTCTGTCCATTCTTTGTTTTTGTTTTGTTTTTCTTTTTTCTTTCTTCTTTTTCTCTCTTTCTCCTTCTTCCCTTTTTTCACTCCTTCTTACCTCTCTTTTCCTTCATATCCCTGTCTTGGACTCAGGGGCTATGCAAGCATACCCACTGTAAGGTCATATAGTGCAGAGATGGAGAGCAAGTCCCAACTGGCCCATTCACCAGATAGCAAACATGACCTGCCAATAGGTTCTGAATCCTTTCAGTCCTTCCCCATCCCCTAGTAAGTACTCAAAATTGTAAGGAGATAGTGCAACTCCCTACCCCCAGTCCTACTTCATAATTGAGCAAACTCAGAGCCCTGACTCAAGGAGGAAAAAGATGAGAGAACTGCTACAAATGAAAAAAAAAACAATGAATAACTGCTGGTAATGATCAGAGCCGCCCAGCAGAGTCAGTGCTAGACAGAACAGCTACTGGGGCACAAACAATGGCTATCTCCCAGAATGATAGTACCCAGAAGATATGTATGGAGATCAGGGAATCATTAGACAGAATGAATAAAAATCAAGAAATGCAAGGACAAAATAAATAAAATTACAACAAAGCTAGACAGACTCAAAGAAAGCATGCTTAGAATAACAGAAATGAAGAACTCCATCCAAGAAATAAGTAAAAACTGACAAGCATAGGAAGAAGAACTGACCAAGCAGAAGAAAGAATCTCAGTACTGGAAGACCAAAATATGGAATTACCCCAATATATTAAAAATATAGAGAAAACACTTAAGAAGAAAGAGGAAACTCCCCAAGAGATGTCAGATTTATCAAGAAACTAAACATACATCTGATCAGATTAGCTGAAATAGAAAGAGAAATGTAAAACAGCCTATAAAAAACATTCCATGAGGTCATTCAAGGAAACTTTCCTCATCTGCCCAAAGAGAGGACTATAGAAGCAAAAGAGATTCAGAGAACCTCTGCAAGACATCTTATGAGAAGACCAGTCCCTAGACATATAGGAATTCACCCACACAAAGTAGGTATAAAAGAAAAGATTCTGAAGGCAGCAAGGGAAAATGCTACAGACTTATCTGCAGAAACACTATAGGCCAGAAGGAATTAGACCATAATCTTTAATGTTCTCAGAGTTAAACAATTTTGACCAAGAATTTCCTATCCAGTTAAGGTAAGCTTCATAAGTAATGGAGAATTAAAATCCTTCCCAGACATTTGATCCCTAAGAGAATATGCTGCTTCAAGACCAGCTCTATAGGAGATGTTTAAAAACATGCTGTGCATAGAAGAAAAAAGAATAAAAGAAAGACCATACACTTAACAAGATCGCAAACAAACACAGAAGCAGTAGAATACACAACATGCCCACATACCCACAAAATTGAAAACACACACATATATAAACACAAAAGCGAAACAAAAACAAAACAGCCTTATAAAACATTATGACAGGAAAAAACTCACATTTAAATAATCAGCCTGAATGTGAATGGACTAAATGCACTACTGAAAAGACATAGAAAGGCAGACTGAATAGAAACACAAAACCCAGTAATTTTCTGTCTCCAGGAAACTCATCTCACCACAAAGTATGCCCACAGACTCAAAGTTAGAGGATGGATCACAAAAGAAGGCAGGAGCTATGATCTTAACATCAGACAAAACAACCTTTAAGTTATTTAAAATTTAAAGATACAGAAGAAACTACACAATGATAAAAGGCTCAATCCATCAACAAGAAATATCCATCTTAAACATATATGCCCCCAACACTGGAGCACCAGCTTTTATAAAGCAGCCACTAAATAAACTAAAAAAGGATATTGACTCTAACACTACCATAGCTGGGGACTTGAATAGCCTACTAACAACCCTAGACAGATCACTGAGGCAAAAAAAAAAAAAAATCAACAAAGATATTCAGATCCTAAACTTGATGATTGCCCAAATGGACCTAACAGAACCTACAGAACACTCCACTGAACAACCACAGAATATACATTTTACTAAATAGAATATACATCACCACATAGAATGTACTCCTATATTAACCTCATCCTTGGCCATAAATCGAACATAAACAAATTTTACAAGATTGAAATACTGCCATGCACCTTCTCGGACCACAGGAGAATAAAAATATCACCACCAACAAAATTCCCCTCAAATCCACAAAGACATGGGAACCAAACAGCATGGTACTGAAAGACTCCAGAGTCAACACAGAACTCAAAACAAAATTAAAATATTCCTAGAAACAAATGAAAATGAAGAAACATCTTAACAAAACCACTGAAGTGCTGCCATGAAAGCCATACTAAGAAGGGAAATTATATATCTATGAACACATCAAGAAA
The DNA here is from genome assembly GCA_027257055.1 of Cephalopachus bancanus. NCBI lineage: Eukaryota > Metazoa > Chordata > Mammalia > Primates > Tarsiidae > Cephalopachus > Cephalopachus bancanus. The sequence continues at coordinate 777,441 of JAPVLO010000461.1, read as the reverse complement.
ATAGAAAGAGAACAAGTTAACAGCCTAACAAATCACCTAAGGGAGCTAGAAGGGCAAGGCAAAAAAAATCCTAACTTCACAAGAAGAATCCAGCTCACCAAAGTAAAAGCCTAAATATGGGACATAGAAGAAAAAAATCATAGAAAAAATCAATAAAATGAAAAGCTGGTTCTTTGAAAGGATAAACAAGATGGATGCATCCCTAGTCAGAAAGTCCAAATGGCAGGAGATGGGAAGATAGTGACTGAGTCAGTCAGACTATGCAAGTCCTGGTGTGAGTGAGTGAGTGTATGAAAAATTTTGTGCATGTGCTGGTGAGCAAGTGGGCCTGTGAGTGGCTGACTGAGTGGGGGCTAGGGAGCTAGTAGCCAGGGCTCTCCTGGTGCAGCAGCTAGTGCCACAGCTGCTGGGCTTGGACCTTAGTGAGTCCCAGGACACAAAAGCCAAGCACCATTTTCTTTCATTTTTTTTTTAGCAATCAACAAAACCCTTCCTGGGAAGAAAATGTTGGGAGAGACTGACTAAGTGGGGGCTCAAAAGCAACTGGCCAGAATCCTGGTGCAACAGCTAGTGCTGCAGCTTCTCTGCTTGTCCCTGGCTTTTCCCAGGTTGCAGAACTGGGCAACATTTTTTTTTGTAAATGGACAAAAGTTTTCTTGTGAAAAAGTGATGGGGAGCAACCATCACCTCAGGCTGCCTCACCATAGCAGCAAAAGAAACTGCCAGCTCCAGTCTTTGCCTCACTACCTCAATGCCTGACAGGGCACTGGCAACAGGGGCTGTGGAGGGAGTCCAGAGGCAAAGTCTCATGGAAGAGGACAAAAGAGGCACCCCACCACCATCTTGAAGGCAGGTCAGGAAAGCTCCAACTTGCTCACCACAGAGCAAAAGACCCAATCTCTGTGACTGGTAGATCAATTACTCAGGGATTGATCATGATTCCAGAGGGAATATCCTGAAAGCACAAAATTCAGAGGGACCTAATGAATGCTGAGTTACAGGCACCCTAATCTTATCCAGCTGTGGGACAAGAGGTTTGACCAGAAAAAGACAAGGAAGGACTCCAAAGAGATCAGTGGTGAATCCAGGATGACCCAAACTCCCTCCTTCCCAGTAATCCTCTGAACATCAGACCCACATAGCTGGGCCATGACTGAGAGGGACAAACCCAGGTGGAGCCTGGAAGTCAGTCACAATAATATAACTCCATTTCAGGATAGACCTTACTGGGGCACCTGCTGTGAGTACATACCTGGGGAAGAGACAATCCTGCACCTCCCCACCAGAGAAGATCTCCCTGACCATATGAGAGTGGGAGGGGAAGACTGCAGCCCTGCCCACCTCCACTGCCCCTCCTCTTCCCTGGTACAGACAAATAGGAGAGAGTAAAAGAAGTGGCTCTGCAGGAGAGACTTGATTAGAGGAACAATTACAGAGCCTGCCACAAAAGGGAAGGGGTTTTTTCTTTTTTAAAAAAATTTGTAATTGTTTAAAAAAATTTTTTTTTTTGAGTTGGAGTCTCACTCTGTCACCCAGACTGGAGTGCACCCTCAACCTGCTGGGTTCCAGCGATCCTTCAGCCTCAGCCTTCCAAGTAGCTGGAACTACAGTCACGTGCTACCATGTGCGGCTAACTTTTGATTTATTGTAGAGATGAGGTCTCGCCAAGTTGCCCAGATGGGTCTCGAACCCACAGGCTCAGGCAATCCACTCACCTCGGCACCCCAAAGTGCTGGGATTACAGGCTAAGCCACCGATGCTGGCCTGTTTTAAAATTAAAATAATTTTTTTGACTCTGTTGCTAGTTAATCCATTTAAAAAATATTTTTCCTGTGTGCACAAATGTGTATGTGAGGGTTAGATCTGCATCCCCCCTTCCCAATATATTTCTTTTATTTTTCTGTTTCTTTCTTCTTTTATTTGTGATTTTCTGTTTATGTGTGTATGTGAATGATTGAATATTTATCTTTCATTTTGTTGTTGGTGGTGGTTTGTTTTTGCTCTTTTGTCTTCTGGGTTTTTTTATTTTCACTTTTTATAGTTTAAGGTGTGTGTCAATATATGTGTGAGGGTTCTATCTGAATTCCTCCCCCCCCCACCTCGGTCTTTCTGTTTTTCTTCTCTATATACTTTGTGCAAGGCATGTGTGTTTATGTATAGTTTTCTTGTGTTGTTGTTGTTGTTTGTTTTGTTTCACTTTGTAGTTATTCCAGTTTGTTTTAGGGTGTGTGTGTATGTCTGTGTGTGTGTGTGCTCAATTGTTTTTTGCATTGGTTTCTGTTTGCATCATCATTATAGAATGGTGATGGGGAGTGGGTCTCAGGGAACACATACCACAATAAGTGAACATAGTAATTTGCAAGTAGTTTCTGAATCCTAGTGCCCTATTCCCTACTTGATTTGAATTTTGAAAACTACAGGAGACAGTAAAGCTTCTCATTCACCATCCTACTTCAAAATAGAACAAATCCAGGGCCTGGATCAGGGAAGAATAGAGGACTGAACAAACATCAGAAGGAAACACCTCTCCCACTGACACTGAATAACAGACTAAAGAGACAAACAAGAGATCTGTCACAAATAAGGAAAAACCAAGGAAGACCACAGGCAATTTCAAGTGTACCAAAGACAAAACTCTTGAAAATCAGATCTAGGTGCCCAAACAATGGAAGTCACTAATGACTGGCCCCAGAATATGATAGGATTAGGGAATGAATGGAAAGAGTGAATGCGATTCAAGAAAGACAAAATGCAACAGAAAGAATTTGTAAAAGAGATTTTGGAAAAAAAAAAAAAAAAAAATTCATCCAGGAAATAAATAACAAGATGACAAGCTTGGAGTGCAGAATTAATCTAGTTGAAGAAAGAATCTCAGAATTTGAAGACCAGAACATGGAATTAATCTGATTTGTAAAAAACATAGGAAGAAGACTCAGAAAGAGAGAGCAAAGCCTACAAGAGATGTGCAATTATATCAAGAAGCCAAACCTATGCCTGATTGGTATCCCAGAAGAAGAAAGAGAAATGGAGAGCAACTTGGAGCAAGTATTCCAAGAGGTAATCCAAGAAAACTTTCCCCATCTCACCAGAGATGTGACCTACCAAGCACAAGAGATACAGAGAACCCCCACAAGACATTAAATGAGAAGACCAACCCCTAAACACATAGTAATACACCTATACAAAGAGGCACAATAGAAAAAAAACCTAAAGACAGCAAGAGAGAAAGGTCAGACTACCTACTGGGGAAAACCAATTGGAATAGCAGCAGATCTATTGGTAGAAACACTACAAGGAAGAAGGAACAGGAGTCCTATTTTTGAAGTCCTCAAAGATAAACGATTTCAGCCAAGAATTTCCTACCCAGTCAACCTCAGCTTCATCAGTGATGGAGAATTGAAATCCTCCCCAGATAGCCAATCCCTAAGAGATTATGCAGCTTCCAGACCAGCTCTACAGGAGACACTTAAAAAGGTACTAAGCACAGGAAAAGAAAAGAAAAATAACTACACACTTCCCAAGAGAACAGCAGAGCACAGAATCAATGTACAGTGCAACAAGAAACTTGAAAACACACACACACATCAACTCCAAAGCTAAGAGAAAGCAAGCAAAGAAAAAACTTTATAAGAACCTCATGACAGGGATAAACAATCACATTTCAATAATTAATCTGAATGTGAATGGACTAAATGCACCATTGAAAGACACAGAATGGCAAACTGGATAAGAAACCATGACCTAACTATTTGCTGCATCCAGGAGACTCATCTCACTACTAGGGATGCACACAGACTCAGAGTTAAAGGATGTAAAACAAGTTTCCAGGCAAATGGATCATCAAAGAAGGTTGGTGTTGGAATCTTAATATCAGACAAAACAAACTGTAAGCTATCAAAAATTGTAAAAGATGCAAAAGGAAACTACATAATGATAAAAGTCTCAATCCATCAGCAAGAAACAACCATCCTAAACATATATGCACCCAACACAGGAGCATCAACATTTATAAAAAAGATATTGACTCTAACATTATTATATCAGGGGACTTGAATACCCCACTAACCATCCTAGATAGATCATCGAGGCAAAAAATCAACAAGGGGATCCAGAACTTGACATTCGACCAAATGGACTTAATGGATACCTACAGTTTATTCTACCCAACAACCACAGAATATATGTTCTACTCATCACCACATAGAACATACTCCAAGATTGATCACATCCTTGGCCATATATCAAGCATAAACAAATTCTATAAGGTTGAAATCTTGCTATGAACATTCTCAGACCACAGTGGAATAAAAATAAATATCAACACCAACAAAATTTCCCCAAAGCCCACAAAGATATGGACACTAAACAGCAAGATGCTAAACAATGACTGGGTCAACACTGAAATCAAAGCAGAAAATAAACGATTCCTGGAAGCAAAAGAAAATGAAGAAACATCTTACCAAAACTCTGGGATGCCATGATATCAGTTTTAAGAGGGGAATTTATGTTTTTACAAACACACTTCAAGAAATCCGAAAGATCACAAGTTGAGAGCCTAACAAATCACCTAAGGGAGACAAAAAGAGAAGATCACCAAAACTCCAACTTGAGCAGAAGAATCCAGACACCAAAATAAGAGCCCAAATACAAAACATAGAAGAAAAAATATCATAGAAGACAGCAACAAAACAAAAAGCTGGTTCTTTGAAAGAATTAACAAGATTGATGGACCCCTAGCCAAAATAACCAAGAAAAGGAGAAAAAGCCCAAATAAACACCAATCAGAAATACAAAAGATCAAATCACAACTGACCCCAAAGAAATACAGAAGATTATCAGAGATTACTATGTACACCTATATGGAAACAAACTTATAATCTAAATGAAACAGAGGACTTGCTGACATCACACAACCTCCCCAGGTTGAACCAAAAAGACATTGAGACACTAAGTAGACCAATAACAACCCAGGAAATCGACCCTGTTATACAAAAACTACCTACAAAACAGAGCCCTGGTTTGAATGACTTTCCAGCAGAATTCTACAAAATGTACAAGGAGGAGCTGATACCAATCCTATTGAAAGTATTCCAGACAATTGAGAAAGATGGAATTCTCCCCAAATCATTTTACGAAGCTAACATCACTCTTATACCCAAACTGGGCAAAGATTCAACCAAAAAAGAGAACTACAGGCCAATATCCCTTATGATCATAGATGCAAAAATCCTCAACAAGATTCTAGCAAATCGGATCCAAAAACACATTCAAAAATAATCGACGATGACCAATTAGGCTTCATCCCCAGGATGCAGGGCTGGTTCAACACTCACAAGATCATAAATGTAATTAAATACATCAATAGATGTAAAAACAAGAACCACATGATTCTATCATTAGGTACAGAAAAACTTTTGATAAAATCCAGCATCCCTTTTTGCTAAAAAAAACCCCTCAAAAACCTAGGTATAGAAGGAACATACCTCAAAATAGTAAGTGCCATGTACAATAAACACACAGCCAACATATTGCTAAAAGGACAGAAACTGGAAACACTTCCCTGAAACCTGGAACAAGACAAGGCTGCCCACTCTCACCCTTCTTGTTCAACAATGTTTTGGAAGTCCTGATTGGGGCAATTAGACAAGAAAAGAAAATCTGGGGTATCCAAATAGGAAAAGAGGAAGTCAAGTTATCCCTCTTTGCTGATGATATGATCCTATACCTTGAAAACCCAAGAGAATATGTCAAAAACTGGCTTGCACTGATAAAGGACTTTGGCAAAGTCTCAGGGTACAAAATCAATGTGCAAAAGACAGCAGCATTATTATACACCAACAACAAGCAGGCAGACACAAATAAAAAAGCACAATCACATTCACAATAGTTACAAAAAAAGAAATACCTCAGCATCTTCCTAACCAGAGAAGTGAAAGACCTTTACAATGAGAACTACAAAACACTCTCAAAGAAATCGAAGAAGACACAAACAAATGGAAAAATATTCCATGCTCATGGATAGGAAGAATCAACATTGTTAAAATGTCCATCCTACCAAAGGCAATCTACAGATTTAACGCAATACCCTAAGTTACCATCATCATTCTTCTCAGACTTGGAAATAACAATACAGAAATTCATAAGAAAACATAAACGACCACGAGTAGTCAAAACAATCCTTAGCAAAAGAAACAAAGCAGGAGGTATCACATTTCCAGACTTCAAAGTTTACTATAAGGCTATAGTAATCAAAGCAGGCATATAGACCAATGGAACAAGATAGAGATTACAGAAGCAAAGCCTAAATTTCTAAACCAATTAATCTTTGACAAAGCCTCCAACAACCACTGAGGAGAACAGAACCTATTCAGTAAATGGTGCTGGGAAAATTGACTGATCACATGCCAAAAATTGAAACAGGACCCTTTTCAATCACCATACACAAAAATTAACTCTGAATGGAGCAAAGATCTAAATGTAAAACCTCAAACTATAAGAATCTTAGAAAACAGGACACACCCTTATGGAAATTGGAACTGGCAACCAATTCCTATTCAGAACCCTAATTGCCCATACCTTAAGAAATAAATAAGATGGATAAGTGGGTCCTCTTCAAACTAATGAGCTTCTGCAAAGCAAACAAAATCATCAAGAGAGCAGGGAGATAGCCGACAGAATGGGAAAAAAAAAATTGCCACTGTGTATCTGACAAAAGTCTAATTTCTGGGATCTAAAAGGAACTCATACACGTCGAAAGGAAAAAAAACAAATAGCCCCATTAAAAAGCAGGCAAAAGACATGACTAGACACTGAAAAGAAGATATACAGGCAGCCAACAGACACAAGAAAAAATGCTCAGCCTCACTCACCATCAGAGAAATCCAAATGAAAACCACATTGAGATACCACCTAACCCCAGTAAGAATGGCCATCATTAATAAAACAAACAACAGATGCTGGTGAGAATGCAGAAAAAAAGGAACGCTTCTACACTGCTGGTGGGAATGTAAATGAGTGCAACCTCTTTGGAAGACAGTGTGGCGATTTCTAAAAGAACTAGAAATTCACCTTCCATATGACTCAGCAATTCCCCTACTGGTAATATACCCAGAGGTACTCAAATCATTCTACTAAAAGGATACCTCCACATGTAGGTTCGTTGCAGCTATATTCACCTAGCAAAAACATGGAACCAACCATGCTGCCCATTGAAGCTCGACTGGATAAAAAACATGTGGTACATATACACAATGGAATATTATGCAGCCATAAAGAAGGACAAATATATTGACTTCACAGCAGCTTGGATGGACTTAGAGTCTATAATACTGAGTGATCTATCACAGAAACGAAGAACAGAGTACCATATGTTCTCACTCATAAGTGGACCTTGAACAATTATAATACTATAAAAAAGGGATTGACAGTAGTGGGAAACTGTCAGGAGAGGGGGTGTCGTATTAGCAGTTGAGGGAAACTGCCAGGGGAGGGAAGGGGGTACCTCATCAACAAGGGTACCTGCAATCAATGTTTGTATACCTAACCCTGAATTGTACCCCACATCTTTATAATAATAAAATGAAAATTAAAAAAAGAAAAACTCCAAATAAACAAAGTAAGAAATGCAAAATATCAAATCACAACTGACCCTGAAGAAATGCAAAAGATTATCAAAGATTACTATACCCACTTGTGTGGCAACAAACTTCATAACCTAAATAAAATGGAGGACTTTTGAACATCACACAACCTCCCTAGGTTGAAACAAGAAGAAATTGAGATCCTAAATAGACCAATAACAACCCAGGAAACTGAATCATTTTATGAAGTTAACATCACACTGATACCAACTGTGAATGAACCAACAAAGAAAGAAAACTACAGGGCAATATTCCCGATAAACATAGATGCAAAAATTCATCAAGATTCTAGCAAATTGGATCCACCAACACACCTCAAAAATCCTCCACCATGAGCAAGTAGACTTCATCTTGGGATGCAGGGCCAGTTCAACATTCACAAGACCATAAATGTAATTAAATACATCTACAGAAGTAAAAACAAGAGCCACATGATTATATCATTAGATGAATTAAAAGTCTTCAATAAAATCCAGCATCCCCTCTTGAACATCTAGGCAAAGAGGGAACTTACCCTTGAACACCTAGGCAAAGAGGAAACTTACCTCACAACAGTAAGCACCATCTACGATAAAGCCACTACCAACATATTGCTAAATGGACAAAAACTTGAAGTATTTCCCTTGTAAACTTGGAACAACACAGGGCTGCCCACTCTCACCCCTCCTTTTCAAGATAGTGTTGGAAATCCAAGATAGAGCAATCAGACAAGAGAAGAAAATCAGGCCTATCCAAATAGGTAAAGAAGTCAAGTTATCCCTCTTTCCTAATGATATGATCCTATACCTTGAAAATCCAAGAGGATCTGTCACAAACTTCCTTGTACTTATAAAGGACTTTGGCAAAGTCCCAGAGTACAAAATCAATGTGCAAAAGAAAGTAGCATTCTTATGCACCAACAACAAACAGGCAGAGAGCCAAATAGAAAATACAATCCTATTCACAGTAGCCATACCAAAGGAAAAAAACCTCAGCATCTTCCTAACCAGAGAAGTGAAAGATCTTTACAATGAAAACTACAAAACACTATTCAAAGATATCAAAGATGACACAAATAAATGGAAAAACATTTTATGCTCATGAAGTGGAAAAATCAACATTGTTAAGAGGTCCATCCCACCAAAGGCATTCTACAGATTCAATGCCATACTCCTTAAATTACCATCATTCTTCTCAGATCTGGAAATGCCAACATAGAAATTCATATGGAATCACATACAACCACAAATAGCCAAAACGATACTCAGCAAAAGAAACAAAGTGGGATGTACCACACTTCCAGACTTTACACTTTATTATAAGGCTACAATAATCAAAGCAGCCTGGTATTGGTACAAGAACAGGCATATAGACCAATGGAAAAGGATCGAGATTCCAGAAGCAAAACTTCAATTTCTCAACCAACTCATCTTCGACAAAGTGTCCACCACCAACCATGGGGGAGAGGAGAACCTATTCAGTAAATGCTGCTGGTAAAACTGGCTGACCACGTGCAGAAGAATGAAATAAAAATAAAATAAAATGAAATGAAAAGTGGGCAATAGACAGTTCTCAAAATGAGCAGCCAACAGACACATAAAAAAATGCTCATCCTCACTAATCATCAGAGAAATGCAAATCAAAACCACATTGAGAGACCACCTAACTCCAGCCATCATTAATAAAACAAAAAACAGCAGATGCTGGTAAGGATGTAGAGAAAAGGGAACGATTCTGCACTGGTTGTAGGAATATAAACTAGTTCATCCTCTATGGAAAACCGTGTGGCACTTCCTAAAAGAACTAGAAATTGACCTTCCAGATGACCCAGCGATCTCCCCTCTGGGAATATACCCAAGAGGAACTTTTTTTTAATCACTCTACAAAAAAGATACCTACACATGCATGTTTATTGCAGCATTATTCACAATAGCAAAAGTGTGGAACCAACCGTGTTGCCCATTAAAACGGAACCAGATTTTTAAAATATGGTACATATACATGAAAGAATATTAGACAGCCAGAAAGAAGGACAAAGGTACGGACTTTGCAATAACTTGGATGGAATTAGAGTCTAATACTCAGTGATCCATCACAGAAACAAAGAACTGAGTAGCACATGTCCTCACTCATAAGTGGACCCTTAACATTTACCATAATAGTATAAGAAAGGGTGATTTGTGTTCTTCAGGGTATATTCCCCCTAAGGACTGGATTAAAAAAATGTGGTACATATACACGATGGAATACTACGCAGCCATGAAAAAGAACAAAATCATGGATTTCGCAGCTACCTGGATGGAACTAGAGTCTATAATACTGAGTGACCTCTCACAGAAACAAAGATCAGAATATCACATGTTTTCACTCATATAATGGACTTTGAACATCCAATGTAATACTATAAGAAAATGACTGATGGTACTGGGAAATTATGGGGGGGGGATGGGATTAACAGTAGCTAATATCTATCTGGGACTGGGAAAACACCTCTTATCAATAGGGTGCCTGAATGAAACGTAATTGTACACCTAACCCTTAACTGTACCCTACAAAACGATAATAAAAAATACTGATTATAAAAAAAAAAAAAAAAAATAGTATAAGAAAGGGATTGGCAGTAACCAGAAACTGCCAAGTGTGGGGGGGGTGGGGGGGGAGGGGAACATAACAACATATAAGGTTACCTGATCTCAAACCAGGTGAAGCGGGGATGGAAGGAAGGCCCTGATTTTACCTATAAGATGACCTCTGGTATACCTAATGCTGAATTGTACCCCATATCCTTAAAATTAAAATAAATAAATAATCGAAACAGAGAATATATTCTATGTCCATCAACCTTTCTTTTTATATTCTCTTGTTCTTGCTCTCTCTGTACTTCATTTTGCATGATTTCTTCAGATCTAATTTTCAATTTTCATATTATCTTTCTACTTGCTCCCTCACTTTCAAATTCTGAACTGTCACTGGCATGCCCCTGCCTCTGTAGGTATTTTCATTCCCATGAAACATTTTTTTGCCTCCTACCACTAGCTTTCTGCTTGTTTCCCTCTTTATTTGCAGTAATTATTTTTTGCTTGATAGTTTTTTCATAGCGTTTAAATTTTTTACATTTTCACTAAACATTAAAACATTTATTTTACATTATTAATTTTCATATATGAGATCCTTGATCATTTTCAAAAATATGCTACCTGTTGTTTCTGCTGAAGAAAAATATAGAGTTATTTCCTATTTCTTTAATTATGAGTGAGATTGCTAATTCATTGGCAATTTGTATTATTTTTCTAAGACATTCCTGTTCTTTCATTTCCTGTTTGTTCACTGGGTTTCTTTTATTTTCTTATATTTTTAATTCATTTCTATTTCATTTATTTAATGTATAAAGACAATGTTTTGATCTACAATACATATAATATAATTGACAGTCATGCAAATTAACATGTTCATTTTTCATATACAATTTTATTAACTGTAGTCCAACTTCTATACTTATTTGTGCTGCATAAATGCAATTTGTACCATTTGATCTATACTTCTCAAACTCCCCTTCCCCTCACATACCCATTACTGGTAACTATTATTTTACTCTCTATTTCTATGTTGTTTTTTTTTTTTAGATTCCACATATAATTGAGATCATGCAGTGTTTATATTTCTGTGCCTGGCTTATTTACTTAGCATTTTGTCCTCTAGGACCAATATGCATTGTTGTAAATGGTGGTATCACCTTCCTTTTTAAGGCTAAATAATATTCCATTGTGTATATATACCACAATTTCTTTATCCATTCATCTATTGATAGACACTTAGGTTATTACCATGTCTTGGCTATTGTGACTAATGATGCAATGAACATGGGGCACAGATATCTCTACGAGGTGCTTATTTCATTCCCTCTGGGTATATACCCAGCAGAGGGATTGCTGGGTAATGTGGTAGTCTAAGAAATTTCAAAAAATTAGAAATGTTTTGAATTTTAAAACTATTTTCCATAACAGTTATGACAATGTATAGTCCCACAAGCAGTGTGCAAAGGTTTTCTTTTGCTATAACCAACACTTGATATCTCTTATCTTTTAAAAATAACCATCCTAATAGGCATGAAATGATATGTTACTGTGGTTTTAATTTGCAATTCCCTGATGGTTAGTGATGTTGCGTATATTTTCATATAACTGTTATTCATTATGTTTTCTTTGGAAAAGTGTCTATTCAGGTGTCTTTTATGTATTTTGTAATCAGGTTATTTGCTTGTTTGTTTTTTGTTATGAAGTAATGTGATTCATTATATATTTTGAGCATAAATCTCATATAAGACATATGGTTTACAAATATTTACTATAAGTCTGTAGGTTACCTTTTCATTTTATTTGTTTTCTCTGCTGTGTAGAGGCTTTTAATTGGATGTAGTATCACTTGTTTGATTTTTCTTTAGTTGCCTGCGTTTTTCTAAATTATTGATTTCTAGTCTTGTTTTTTTTTTGAGTTGGAGTCTCACTCTGTCGCCCAGACTAGAGTGCAGTGGCCACTCCCGGCCACCGCAGCCTCACCTGCTGGGCTCCGGCGATCCTTCCGCCTCAGCCTTCAGAGTAGCCAGAATTACAGGCATGCACTACCACACCCGGCTGATTTTTTTATTTATTGTAGAGATGAGGTCTCACTGCCCAGGGGGGTCTGAACCCGCGGGCTCAGGCAATCCACTCACCTCAGCCTCCCAAAGTGATTTCTAGTTTTATACCACTGTGTTTAGAAAAAATATTTGAGATTATTTCAATTTCCATAGATTTTTTTAAAGACTCTTTTTGTGGTCTCATATGTTATTTTATCAAAGAGAATGTTTCCTATGCAATTGAGAAAAATATATATTCTGCTGTGGTTGGATGATATGTCTGTTATGTCCATTTGGCCTAAGTTATGGTTCAAATCCAGTGTTTCCTTATTCATTTTCTGTATGGATGATCTGTCCATTTATGAACTCCCTTACTATAATTATATTACTCTAAATTCATCCCTTTTGATCTATTAACATATGCATTATATATTTAGATGCTGCAATATGGATGAATATACATTTCCAATTGTTATATCCTTTTTATGAACTGACCCTTTTGCCACTGTGCAATGATCTACTTTGTCTCTTGTGACACTTTCTGTTTCAAAGTCTTTTTTTTCCAGATCTAAGTATAGCCACCCATACTCTTTGTTGGTTTCCATTTGTATGGGATGTATTTTTCTATCCCTTCTGTTTTAATCTGTGTTTGCCCTTAAAGATGAAATGAGTCTCTTGTAGGCAACAAATAGGAGGTCTTATTTTTTCAATATTTTTTATCTTTTGATTGACATTTACATTTAAATGTCTGTTTACATTTAAAATTACTGATAGGTAAAGACATAGTATTGACATTTTATTAGTTGTTCTCTGGTTGTTTTTGTAGCTCCTTTGTTCCTTTCTTCCTCTCCTTCTATCTTCCTTTGTGGTTTAATAATTTTCTGTACTGGTATGCTTTGATTCCTTTATCTTTATCTTTTGTATACCTGTTATAAGTTTTTTTTTTCCTTGTGATTACCATGGGGCTTACTTAAAGCATCTTGTAGCTATATCAGTATATTTTAAGCTACTAACAACTTAACTTAGTTTGCATCTGCTTACATTGTGTATGCATTAACAAGTTAATATAGCAGTAGTTATTTCAATGCATTTGCCTTTTATCTCTTAACTTTTACACTAGAGTTATAAGTTACTTGCATACTGCCATTATGCAGTCTGAGTATTCTAAACTGTAGTATTCTGAGTTTGACTATATGCTTACTTTTACCAGTAAGTTTTATACTTTCATAAGTTTTCCTATTACTTTATTAGTAGCCTTTTATTTCAATTTGAAGAATTTCCTTTAGTCATCCTTACAAGGCAGGTCCTGTGGTAATGAATTCTCTAAGCTTCTGTTTGTCTGGGAAAGGCTTTATTTCTCCCACTTTTCTAATGTACAGATTTGCTGGATAAATTGTTCTTGGTTGACAGTGTTTTCTTTTAGTACTTTGACTATATCATCTCACTTTCTCTTGGCGTGCAAGGTTTTTGCTGAGATATCTAGTGATTGCTTTGTTAGGGTACCCTTTTTTGTGATATGTTTTTCTTGCTGTGTTGTTTTCAAAATTCTCTCTTTGTCTTTGATTTTTGACACTTTGATAATAATGTATCTTGGTGCAATTTTCTTTGGATTGAATCTGATTGGAGACGTTTGAACTTTATATACCTAGATATTTATATCTTTCCCCAGATTTGAGAAGTCTGCAGCCATTATTTCTTTAAGTAAACTTTCCGTTCCTTTCTCTTTCTTATTACTATTATGTGTAGTTCCATTGATCTGACCTCATAAGCTTTCTTCATTTCTTTTTATTTTTTTTTCCCCTCTGTTGACAGGATTATTTCAAATAATCTGTCTTTGAGTTCACTTCTTTCTTCTAATTGGTCTAGTCTTTTGAGGCTCTCTATTACATTTTGTAGTTTAGTCATTGTGTTTTTCAGCTCTGAAAATTTTGTTTGATTCTTTTTTGCTTTCTTTTTGTTGAGAATCTCATTTTTGTTCTTGTATTTTTTTTTCCTGATTTCATTAAATTACTTATCTGCTTTCCCTTTTAGTTAACTGAGTTTCTTTAGAACAATTATTTTTAATTCTTTGTCAGGCAGTTTGTTAACCTCCAATTTTTTAGGGAAAGTTACTGAAAGTTGATTTTGCTCCTTTAGTGGTATTACATTTTCCTGGTTTTCCATGATTCTCATAGCCTAGTGAAGGTGTCTATGCATTTGAAGTAGTCACCTCTTTCAGACCTTATGGACTGCCTTCATAAGGATAAACTTTTACCTGCAAGAGGTGAGGGGGGTGTGCACTGTAGCACAAGGTCTAGTGGTTTATAAAAGGTGAAGAGAGTGTGCATTGTGGCACAAGGTCTTATGTGGCAGTATTCTACTGCTCCAGTTCTAAGGAGATGTGCAGTATTTTATCAGCATACACGACTGGGGTCTGTGACATCAGCTACTATGTACTTCTTGGTGACAAGACTTATAGGAGGTCCCACAGTGGCAGTGACGGCTTCTGGAGTCCTCAGTGACACCTTTGGGTTCAGTAGTAGGGGTCCAGGGTAGCAGTGGTGGAGCAAGAGTCTTTGATGGAGAACCCAGGGCTATTAGCAGGCCTATGTGCAGTGGCTCCACTGTGACCGTGGGCTGGAGCCTGTGGTGGCAATAGCTGGGGTTACTGTGGTGACAACAGCTGGGTGGTTCTTGGACGTAAGGAGGGAGAGAGGTTGTGACTCGGGCACCTGCAGACTATGCAAGTGATAAACTGCAGGGCCCTTGGTGGTGAAAGCTATATGGAGTCTGCTGTGGCTCTCCTGGCTATTGGTTTCATCTGCAGTGAAACCTACTGGGGTCCTCTGTGGAACAAACTTCTTGAATCTTCAACAGCAAACACTGCAGGGTTCTTAGTGGTGAAAGTTTCAGGAAGTGTAAGCTGTAAAGTTTGTTGAGGTACTCAGCAGAGAAGTCTGCTGGAGTCCTGTACAGCATAAGATGACAACTGTGGTGAGCCTGGCCACATAACTGGTATTAATAGCTCTTCTTTGTTCCTAGACATCTCCAGATGTCTCAGCTATGCAGATTTCCCCCGAAGTAGGTATGGTGAGACTGATTCTGGTCATTTGAGAAGTGCCCCAAAATACTGAAGAATCTGGTTGTTCATCTCACTCTCCTTTACCCAGTGTGGGAGATGTATAAGCTAAGGAGATCCCTCCACATGGAGTAGTGCCAACACAAAAAATGGGGCGATACAGGCAAAATGAGTCTGTTTTTTCTACCCTTTTGGTGGTATTTTTCTTGAGAGTTTTTCTTCCACTATATTGTCATAGCTTCTGGACTCCTCAGCCCTTCCAGTTATTTTTATTCATGGATAGCTGTCAAATGATTTATCTTTGTAGGCGGAATGAAGGCTGTGATCTCCTACTCTGCCATTTTTCTCTGTCTTTTTCTAACTGATTTGTAAAAGCTCTTTGTGTTGAAAGGAGAGTGGCCTCTTATCTGCCCTACCAGTATGTCATTAGTTATTTTAATTTTTTCCACAAAATTTAGTTTTTAGAAATGGATACATAAAATAGGCTGCTATTAAAATTAATTCATTAATCAGAAAAATATCTTAAGTGCCAATTATGCTTCAAGTACTGATCTAAGTGCTTAGAATACCTCAGTGAACAAAAAGAACAAATATTCCTGCCCTCAAAGAGCATTCAAATGAAAGAGAGGGCAATAACAACATGCATCATAAATATATATAAATTAGTTATATAATAGAAGGCAATTGTTATGGGAAACTTACTATATTTACAAGACTTATTTAAGTATTCATGAAGGTCTCATATTAATAAGACTTTTGAGATTCTAAAAATTTAGTTGGATATACCAAATTTATGAATGCAGCTAAAATGTTTGAGTTTTAAACATCAATGAAAATCTTAAATATACTTGATTAATTAATAGATTAATAGGACTATTGTAAGATGATCCTAAAAGCTTTTGGAAGAACTAGGTCTTTGAGCTTGTAACTAAAATAAATTGACATTATTTCTGTAATCAATTATTCTGGACACCATCATTGCTCTCAAAGTCATCTCTAAATTCACTTTGACATTTTAATATATGAAGGGGTACCCACCAAAAATGAAATTACCTTTTGGAGGAAGGGCTTTTTGTGGTACAGGTTTCCCCTTAGGTAAGTGTTCTAGGAAACCAGCAGCATCAGTATACCAGCTAGCTAGTGTTTGAGAGGCTGCATTCCTCCTGAGTTGTAGCAAACAGGTGACTGATTCTTCCACCATGACAATACATGTGCCCACACTGCACACTGCACTGAATGTTTAACACTTTTTGACCAAAATGGCATGAACCCCCATGCCCCACCCTCCCTCTTCACCTGATCTCTTCCCAAGCGATGGTTTTTTGATTCCCAAGGTGAAAAAAAGTCTTCAAAGGGAAATGTTTTCCGATGTGGAAGAGGTGAAACAAAAAACAGCAGAACTAAAAGGCATCAAAATTGATGAGTTCAAAAACTGTTTTGAGCAGTGGAAAAACGTGTCTCAATAGGTATATTGCATCAAACTGAGAGTACTTTAAAGGTGACTGAAGTGTAAACATGTAAGAATAAATATACAATTTTTTATAAACAAATTCTGGCTTTTTGGGAATCCCCCCTCATATGGTTTACTAATTTTTCTCCAGTACCTTTTTTATTCTGTGAATTTTGTTTTGAAGTAAATTCATGGAGGAGCACAGTATGTGTTTCCACTTCTATCAGTGATTATACCATCATCTTTTCACACCTGATTTGAACTTTAATTATGTACTAAATTCCCAGATATGCTTTTCTATTTCATGACTTTCTATTTGCGCTTATTGTTCAGTCTGTCTTCCATAGTACATAATTATTTTAACTATTCTTATTCCATAATGTTATACTCTTTCATAAGATAAAGTCATATTATTTTGTTTATCTTATAGAACTTTTCTTGATATTCTCACATGTCCATTTTTCTGATAATCTTTAATATCAATTTAAGATTAAAAATTTAAATATTTTAATTTGAAGAACATTGAACTCACAGTTAATTACACATACACACGTATTATGCCAATTTTTAATAGTTATTGAGATTATTGTTTTTCCCCCATTTTGATCTATTAATATAATGGATTGTATTAACTAATTTCCTTAAGTAGAAATAATCTTGTATTTCTGAGATAAAACCTACTTCATTGAGAATCATCATTATTTAAATTTATTGCTGAATTCTATTTGCTAATATTTGGAGATTTTCATATTTTTACACTTATCTAAATTATATTTATTGTTATGGATCTGTTAAACTTACCTTCCTTTCTTTGGGTTAATTTTTGCGTATGGCATTTTACTAGAAAATCATTCATTTTAGCCAAATGTATATTTTTTTGCTTAAACTTTTTAAAAATAACATGTAATTCTTTTAATTTGCAATAAATCTTAGGGTGTTTCTCTTCTCTTCATTTGTGTCTATTAATGCTTTCTTCTATTTTAAATTATTAATGTACCAGTGACTTATTATTCCTTGGTTAGTCATTGCTCTTTGTTTTGACTCTATTTCAGTTGTCTTCCTCTTTAGTTTCTTCTATGTAATTTCTTCTTATTTGTTTATAACTCCTTTAATTCTTATTTATTTAATTCCTAAACTTCTTTGTGGGTTTTTTCCTGAGTATTTAATGCTAAAAACCCAATTCATTTTCTCATGTTTCATGTGTTTGTTTATAATTTTTTCCACTTAACATGGCATTATTTATATTCATGGGTCTTAATTTTTTATCATCATTATTTTCTTGCCAGTCTTTGATCATATTTCATTTTCCCCCTTCAGTCAAGAGTTAAGTAAGAATTTTTTGTATTTTGCAAGTGGTTAGTTGGTAATAGTTTATTCTAAATAAGAGACTTAAATTAAGCCTTTACTAATTTGTGCTTCTTGGTCTTAATGAATGAATATTATGATAACAAATTAAAAACTTGTGAAACTAGTAGTACAGATTTCTTTATTTATACATGATACCAACATATATGTAATTAAAGAAAAAGTTTAGAAGTAAAAATATATTCCCCGTTTGAGCACATATCCTGAGTTAAAACTCATGCATGTATATTGGCTGTTCCTCTTCAAAATTTCAATTTTATTTTCCAATGAAAATACAATTTACAGTTCTAAGATATCTTAAGAAATATGTATTTATATGGCCATAGTATAAATACATAGTATGTCTGGAGGCTATACTTAGCAGAGCTTTGGACTACAGTTTCAGAGAAACAGCAAAAATTAATTTGACAGCCTGAATCCTATTAAACTCTGATTTCTAGGCCCATTCTCAATGCATCCTACTTATTCCTAGTTTTTTGCCTCCTAACTAGTGTGTTAAAACATAGAAAATTGGAGAAAAAAATGAATTCCCTTTTTTCTACCATTCATAAAAAATAATGTTAACATTTTAAATATACAATGAGTATCATATGTATAATGTCCCTAATGAAGAGGAATAATCTCTTAAATATTTTTCTGTTTTTACTTTTCAATCCAGTTATCTTTCTCCTGGATGCTCACAGTCCCATCTTTCTCAATTAGAAAAATTAATTACTCAAAGTATTTTCAATCCCCTAGGACTTTAAGAAGACAAGATACAATTAATGCCTTCATATGCCATAGACAAATGGAAAAGAAAAATTATCTCAGTATCACATTGTAGAAATGTCTAAAATATTGGCTAGATGCAATGAATAAGTGCTACCCACTAACCAATATTGAGAGGCACATTTTCAGGGCCACCACAGAGACAAAATGCAGAGATCATCTTCACCTTAGTTTTTAACACAGACTGAAAAAAAAAACCAGTATAATTCATTCATACAGTCCATTCACTCATTCTCTTGTTCATTTAAGAAACATTTTGTACATGTATGTGACAGGCACTATGCCAATTTTAGAAGAGTCAAATACAAATCAAAAAATGGCATAAGTAAAGGCAAAATGATAGCTTGACAACTGCTATGAAGAGATGTTTCACAGTGACATGGCAGTGTATAATATAAAAATTTGACCGAGTCATGGAGTTGGAGAAGGCTTGCCTGAGGAAATTACCTTTGAGCTGAGGTCTGGAGGGTAAGTAGGCATTAATTAAATGAAAAAGACCAAGTAAAGAGTAGCATGAACAAAGGCCCTATGGTGGGAAGAAGGAAGACATCTACGAAAAATATAGGAGAGACTATAGGTATAAGAACTTTGTGAGTCGTCTGCAAATTTCAATTTACTAAAGATAATAGTATGAAACAGCCAGTTAACTCTACACACATACACATACATAAACACATACATATATTCAACTTTATGCTTTAAACCTCTTACCCTGTCTTTGGGTGGAAGCAACTACAAACTTTCTATTTACCACTTCTTAGATATAAAAATAATATAGAATTATTTTTTCAGCTATTATTTTCTGTAGTTTAGGTAGGCATCAGATACCTTTTTGTTTTGCAGATATTTCATGAATATTTTTCATGTTAAAGAAAATATTTTAAAGGTTAAAAAATTATTGTTTGTCAGTTTACTATTCTATTTATACCAGGGAATTTGCTATAACCCTTAGAAATATTTTATCTGTCATCAATAAAATGTGAATAAAGAACAAACAAATGAAAACTATTATGTTCAAAAAGTTGGTAACAAAATTTTCATTATAAAGTCCCGGTTCTCCCACATTTAGTGTTGTTTTGAAATTTCCTGTACCTAATTCAAATATGAAATCTCATTCTGGTGGCTAAATAAAATGTGAATGATGACTACTTGCATTTTGATAAGTTGTTCATATCTGGGGATTTTATAATGAAAGTCACTGTCACCATTTTGGTGCATTAAGGAACAGTTATGTGCAGATGGTACACATAGTCATTTCCTGAGTGTACAGGAGCCTAGGGTAAGTTGATTCGTGATTTAATGATTTTTATCAGAATGAAATAAGCATTTGATCTTTGGATACGATCAACCTCTATCTGCAGCTGCGCCTCAACTAGCAATTACTTCCTCCCTGGGCTTTTTGCCCAGGCAAATGGGGTTTGTCCTTGTTTCATGTCTCACTGACTTCCCTGATAATAGACATAGTAAGTGTTTGAACTATTGCTTCCTCTGGATATCATAGCTTTAAAAATTTAAGAAAGGGAATTTTTTTCTCCTATCATTTTTTTTTCCATCACAATAAAATGTCTCCTCTAATAACACTCTTTGAGGGCTAGTTAATTTCCTTACCATAAAAACTTGAAAGCAATCTTTTGAGAGCTGTCTTTTTTAAATAATAGGATACAATTAAGTATATCACTTTTATTTTAAAAGAAAAATACAAGATCAAGTCTGTTTATTCACCTCCTTATCACTGATATTATTTTAACTAGCTTGCTAAACATAGTTGAAACAAACCATCTTCTCCAGCTGCCAAGCACATTTTGTTTAAGGCAGAAATAAGAATTCTTTTACTCTTTTCTTACTTATTCTTTCCATGGTTTCTTCCATGTATTTAGTGTTCAATAATTAAAAGCACTGCTTCTATTTTACAGTGCACCATTTTGTCCTTCTGTGATTGTTTCAATGTAATTGTGAATGAAATAGGGCCTGTGATGCATCATTTTTCATGTGTGCGTGGTGATTTCTGATTTCAAATGCAACACATTAAACAGATTTAGCTTTGCAGATGGCAAAGTTAATGAGATACATGCAGTATTTATCTTTTCTATCCATGTTTGCTAAAACCTATCTATATTCTGAATGGCGTAATTTTCCTACCTTCCTCCTTAACAAAATAACATAATTAAAATAGTAGCAACCCAATAACAACAGACAAATTGTTGCCAGCTTTAAATCTTATATGTAGTTATCTGGTAGAAATGACCCTATTTATCAAATCTTATTAGTTATTTGGTAAAATGACTCTGACTGCTCTCTTTGTCTCTTTGTATTTAGTAAATTAAGGGCCGGAATCTTTAATTCGAGAAAATTAAACCTGCTCTGACTGTCATATTGATGTACCATCTGTTGTCCCAGGTGCTTGCCTGGTTTTTAAGAGCTGAGAAGTGAGCTACCTTCCAACTCACCTGCATAGGTGGAAGTCTTCCCAGGCGCTGTGCTTGAGTCTCCAATTTGATATATTTGCAAAACTTGCAGAGAGGCTGTGAGCCATGTGGCTACATCACACGTAGGACTACAGATGTTTTAAAGGTGTGCAAGGTGGGGTGCAGTTGTCAACAATCTGAATGAAATGGTAATTTTAGCAACCCAACAGGCTAATAGGAAAGCACAATAAGAGGTGCAAAGAAGTATTTCTTGGATTAAGAAAGCTAGAACTCCAATCAATAAATATTTGATTATTGCTGATATGTTTCAGTTTGGTGAAAAGCTAACTGGAGAATATTTTGCTAAATAATTAAGTAAAAAAGAAAAAAAAAAAAGGAAAGGCCAAATAGGTAGATTTTTATTTGGATATCTTACTAGGATATTAGTTTAAAGTTTCGAATTCAAGTACTCTATTATTTTAGTATAAAATTTATTGAGAGATATATGCATGTGCACACAGGAAAGTATACATATCAAAAATGTGCGGTTCAATGAATGTTCACAAAGTGAACATCTCCATAGAACTCAGGAGCCTCCCTCTTGTCCCCTTCTAGTTATTACCACTGGCTATAAGGTTAACCCCTATCCAGACTTCTAATCATTGATTTATTTTTGGGAGGGGAACAAAAAGATTTTTAGAATGATTTATTGAATTATAGCATATGTATATAAAAGTTAAAAAATGATAAATGTATGACTCAGATTTTCACAAACTGAAACCACCCACAAATCTAGTTCAAGAAACAGAATGTCATTAGCATCCTAGAAGCCCTTTGGTACCCCTTGCAACCATTGCTCTCCACCAAGGTTAACCACTTTTGACTTCCATGGCTCTAGTTTAGTTTAGTCTATTTTTATGCTTTACATAAACTGAACCACGTAGCATGCATGTTTATGTCTGACATTTTCCACTCAACATTATGCATGTAAGATTCATCCATATTATCGCATGTAGTTCTGTAATAGTTCATAAGTTTTTTATAGTATATCTTAAATTGGGCTCATATATGAAATGCCTACACTACCTGGAGGCACCTAAAATACTTTTAGAGGATAAGATGGGTCTAGCTAGCTGATTAAAGAGGTAAAAATAGACATTTGAATTCTCAAAGCTTTTGAGCAAACTTAAAGGCAAGATTTGCATTTTCAAAACTATTAGTTCATCATGATTGGACTCTGTAAAAGGAACATGAAATGATACAGGAAAACCATTATCAAGAAGTTATCTTGCACACTGGGGAGCATTAGCCAGCTCTCTGTTTCATTAATGAAGAGCTGCTGCTTTGTACTGTGGCTATTGTCTGAACTAAGGAGACCCACTGACTGAGAGCAATCCACCACCAAGGAAACTCCATATCCTGTAGTAAAACATCATGAACAAACAACACAAGAGGGAAACCGTAACACTGAGTGCATGTAGGAGAACTTGCCTTTTTTTCTGATTTAATTATGTCCTATGTAGGGTTACTCCTTTTGATCTACCTCAGACTTTTTATCTGATGCAACTCAAACTTTTTTTGCCAAAGAATCTCTAAGAGTGGAAGAGTATAAATGATTGATTTCCCCTCAAAGTTTAGCGTGCACAAGGCTATCACACATTTTAAATGTCTTTAACAGTTTCTGTTTTATTTTAAAAAGTCATGTGAACTTTATATTTAACATGTAATATATCTGCTGTAATTTGAATATTTGTCTCCTCCAAAACTCATGTTGAAACTTAATTTCCAGTATGGTAGTATTGAGAAGTGGGTCCTTTAAGAGGTGATGGTGCCATGAGTCCTCTGCCTTCATGAATGGATCAGACAATTCATCTTTTTTTTTTTTGAGTTGGAGTCTCACTCTGTCACCCAGACTGGAGTGCAGTGGCCGCTCCCGGCCACTGCAGCCTCGACCTGCTGGGCTCCAGCGATCCTTCCGCCTCAGCCTTCCAAGTAGCCAGAATTATAGGCATGCGCTACCATGCCCGGCTGATTTTTTGATTTATTGTAGAGATGAGGTCTCGCCTACCCAGGTGGGTCTCGAACCCGTGGGCTCAGGCAATCCACTCACCTCAGCCTCCCAAAGGCACGGGATTACAGGCTGAGCCACTGAGCCCGGCTGACCATTCATCTTTTAATGAGTTATCATGGGAATGGAACAGGTATCTTGAATTATCAAGCTCAGTCCCCTCACTATGTGATGCCCTACACTCTCTTGGGACTCTGCAGACAGTCCCTTCAGCAAGAAGGCCCTCACCAGATGCAGCCCCTCTACCTTGAAATTCTCAGCATCCAGAACTGTAAGAAATAAATTCCTTTTCTTTAGAAAATATCCAATTTCAGGTATTCTGTTATAAGCAAAAGAAAATGGACTAAGATAGTATCTGTGATTGTTTTAATTAAAAAAACACAATGACTTCAATTATTTACCATCAAATAAGGCTGTAGTCCCATTTATTATACCCATGGCACACTACTATATACCCTAAGGATTATACTTACTTCAGTTTGAGAAGATACATGCTATTTTCTTGTGCTAAAAGTTAGTTTCTAAGTTGCTTTTAAATCTATATACTACATGAGCGTTAAGAAAATTTTTTGCTTTTAAAAGTTAGCAAAGGACTCTCAGTCTTTATATTGTACCCAGAAGTACATTCTCATTATAAAGGATATAAATATGAATACCTCATGAAGAATGGTGTCATAATAACACCTGACATTTTTAATGGACATACAGTCCATTAAAATACAGTCACATATTTTCATCTGCATAAATACATATCCTATTCCTTATCTTGAAATCCTGTTAAATAGAGTAGGATTTAAGATCTCCACTTGAGAGATAAGAAAACTGATGTTTATAGTGATAAAGCAATTTCTCTGTGCCTCCAATTGATAACTCACTAGCATATAAGCTCCATGAGGCCAGGGTCTTGTCTATTCTGTTTACCACTTTACCTTCAGTCTCCAGCACAATGACTGACAAACATCAAGAACTCAAAAAATACTTCAATAAATTAATTAATCTTCAGACTTCTGTTTCTAGCTTTCTTTCCCTATACAGAGTACTTTGTAATTCTTCTGAGAAGAAATGGCAGGAAAAAAGGCCAATTGAGAAACCAAAATAAAATCAGTCTTCTTTTCCAATTTTCTTTCTTTCTTTTTTTTTTTGAGTTGGAGTCTCACTCTGTTGCCCAGACTGGAGTGCAGTGGCCGCTTCCGGCCACCGCAGCCTCGACCTGCTGGGCTCTGGCGATCCTTCCACCTCAGCTTCCGAGTGGCCGGAATTACAGGCATGCGCTATCACGCCCGGCTGATTTTTTGATTTATTGTAGAGATGAGGTCTCGCTGCCCAGGCGGGTCTCGAACCCGCGGGCTCAGGCAATCCACTCACCTCAGCCTCCCAAAGGCGCGGGATTACAGGCTGAGACCCCGAGCCCAGCTCTTTTCCAATTTTCTAAGGACTGGCCATGAAATCTTTACAAGAAAGAAAAACAATACCACAACATTAATTTTCTCTTTTAAAGCTAAGCTTTTGTTTTTTTAGTGGTTTATCATATCAATGACACAATAGTTAGAGTTAAAAGTACAGATGTTTAGGTGGGCATGAAAAAGAATAAATTCATGGGATTTTTGGTGTTTCTGATCAACTTGGGGTGAAAGGAGGGCATTCTATATAGTGAACTAAAATACATCTATATCAGAGTCAGCCTCGAGAGTAAACAGTCCAAGATGTGGATTGCTTTATAAACCTGAATTTAGCAATAAATTCTTAGAGGCTTGGACAGAAAATCAGCATAGATGTGCTTCCACATCCCAGATCTGTCATTGTCATGCAGTGCCATCACAATAGAATAGTGACAAATGTGGAGGTGGATTTTTGAGGAAGGAAATAAAAGAGCATGCAAAGAAAATAATAAAAAGACATGAACAGAAGGAGTAGATTAAACGAAACAATTTGGTTCCTAAGTACTGAATGGATGGGCATAGATTTTCTCTTTTCCATTGAATGAGGGGGTAAAAAGATATCTCTTCAATTTCTTGATTTACACCATGATGGCAACCATAATCATTGCAAACAGAAGGGTGAAAACTATAAAAAGTTGAGAAGAGTACCAGGGACCTATGGAAATACACCATTTATCTGGTCCTTGGATGCTATCAAGCATCCAGTCATACTGCATCCTCATGGAACACATCATAATGCAAGTAGTCTTGGATTCAAAGGCAGAAGACCTGGGTTTGTCAGACCCATTCTGCCACTCATTTGCTACTGGGACTTCTGGCATATCACATAAAACATCTAAACCTCTCCTTTTCTCAGCTTGTGTCTGTGGGAAGACAAACCTGACTTCTCATGCTATTCTGAAGAATGCAATGAGAAAATATAAAGAAAAGCTCTTTGTAAACGGAAAAGCACCCTGTAACTCTCAGATGATACTATTGTAGCCCTCTCAATTCTTATCATTAACTACTTCAGCAACAGTATTAAAGTGGTAAAGGCTGAAAGGAAGAAGGTGTGAAATAAAGCCAATTCTGCCCAGGTATGATTCTGACTTACATTGGGAACTTTATTTTGTAGATAAATAACTGCAATTAAATCACGCCTGATGTGCCAGGCAATTGTTAGGTGCCTTGCATGCTTTATCTCATTCATCCTCTCAACTACACAACACCCATCTTACACATAAAGAAATGGTGACTTAAAAGGTTAACTTATTCACCAATGGCCACATATTCCTTAGGAGAGAGCTGGAATGTAAATCCAGACATCAAACTCCAGATATCATTCCTTGAGGTGCTACAGGGTATGCAACTATGGCATTAGGTTGTGTAGTTGACAAAGGCAAACATAAAAACTTTTTTAAAATGGTGAAATAATCCATATACACCAAAAATACATTTCAAATGCAGAGCTTAATGAATTATTATGAAGGAAAAACTCATGCAGTCACCCACATCAAGAAACAGAACATAGCCACCATTCCAAATGCACTTTGCTTTCCCATTCTTATTCTCTCCAAAGATAATCACTATCTTGGCTTTAATAGTAATTATTTAATGGTTTCACCACGCAAGTTAGCATACACCAAACACTGTAAATTAAGTTTACCTATTTTTTAACTTTATATAAATGGAGTGATATGTATAATTTTTGGTCTGGCTTCTTTTGATCACGTTCATGAAATTTCATTCATCTTATTGTCATGTAACTATTTTGTTCACTTTCTTTGCTGCATATTCATGCTAAAAAATATTACCTTTCATTTATCCATTCTACTGTTAATGAATATTTGGATTATTTGTAATTAAAGGTTATTACATAATATGCTGCCGTGAATACTCTTGCATGATTTTCTGTTGAGTATATGCTTAGAAGTAGAATTGCTGGGTCCGTGCATATGCGTAGTTGGACTTTTTTTTTTAGGTGCTAGTACTAATTTCTATTTCCACTATCAGTTTATAAAGGTTTCAGTTGCCATACATCAATAGATATTCTGTCTTTTTAATTTTAGTCACTCTGGTGAATGAATCACAAATCATTGTGATTTTCATTGTGTTTTTTAAAATTACGAACAAAGGTGAATATAATTTAGATGTCCTCTATGGCACCTGATTCAGTGTCTTGTCTTTTTATTGGATTGTCTGTCATTTTCTTATTATTGGCAATCTTTATATACTGTACATATGAGTCCTTTTTGAATATTTTACAAATATCTTCTGCCACTCTGAGGCTTGTAAAAATTTTTTTTTTAAAGATGTGGGGTACAATTCAGATTTAGGTATACAAGTGGTCATCATACAGGTAAAGTTTGGGCCTCACTTTGGTCCCCATTACACCTGGTTTGAGATCAGGTGTAATGTGTCTATTGATGTTATGTGTTCCTGCTCCCCTGTCAGTGTTCCCCACTACTACCAATCCCTTCCTTACTGTCTTATGGTGAATGTTCAAAGTTCACTTAGGAATGAGAGCATTTGGTACTCACTTATTTGTTTCTGTGATAGATCAAGTACTATAGACTCTAAATCCATTCAAGTTGCTGCACAGTTCATAACTTTGTCCTTCTTTATGGCTGCCTAAATATTCCATTGTGTCTATGTACCACATTTGTTTTATTCGGTCCAGTTTCAATGAGCACCATGGTTGGTTCCATGATTTTGCTATTGTGAATAGTGCTGCAATAAGCATGCATGTGCAGCTTTTTTGTAGAGTGATTTAAGTTCCTCCAGGTATATATTCCCAGAAGGGGGATTGCTGGGTCATATGGAAGGCCAGTTTCTATTTCTTTAAGGAACACCACACTGTCTTCCATAGAGGTTGAACTAGTTTGCATTCCCACCAGCAGTGTAGAAACATCCTCTTTTCTCCACATCCTTTCCAGCAACTGTTTTTTTTTTTTATTAATGATGGCCATTCTTACTAGAGTTGGGTGGTATCTCAGTGTGGCTCTGATTTGCATTTCCTTGATGATTACTGAGGATGAGCATCTTTTATTTTACATTTTTTATTTTAAAGATGTGGGGTACAATTCAGGGTTAGGTATACGAATGGTCATTATGCAGGTACCCTTGTTGATGAGGTGTGCCCCTCCCTACCCTGGCAGTTTCCCTCAACTGCCAATCCCATCCCCGTCCCCTGGCAGTTTCCCCCGACTACCGATCCCTTTCTTATAGTATTATGATAATTGTTCAAGATCCACTTAAAAGTGAGAACATATAGTACTCTGTTTCTGTAATAGATCACTGAGTATGATAGACTCTAAATTCATTCAAGTTGCTGCGAAGTCAATATGTTTATCCTTCTTTATGGCTGCATAATATTCCATTGTGTATATGTACCACATTTTTTTAATCCAGTCCAGCTTTGATGGGCATCATAGTTGGTTCCATGTTTTTGCTATTGTGAACAGAGCTGCAACAAACATGCATGTGCAGGTATCTTTTTTGTAGAATGATTTGAATTCCTCCACGTATATTCTCAATAGGGCAATTGCTGGGTCATATGGAAGGTGAATTTCTAGTTATTTTAGAAATCGCCACACTGTCTTCCAAAGAGGTTGCACTAGTTTGCATTCCCACCAGCAGTGTAGAAGCGTTCCTCTTCATCTGCATCCTCACCAGCATATGTTGTTGTTTGTTTTATTAATGATAGCTACTCTTACTGGGGTTAGGTGATATCTCAATGTGCTTTTGATTTGTATTTCTCTGATGATTGTGAGGCTGAGCACTTTTTCAAGTATCTGTTGGCTGCCTGTATATCTTCTTATAAGTAGTGTCTATTCATGTCTTTTTTCCACTTTTTAATGGAGCTATTTGTTTATTTCCTTTGGCACGTTTGAGTTTCTTATAGATCCTAGATGTTAGGCCTTTGTCAGATATACAGTTGGCAAATATTTTTTCCCATTCTGTGGGCTGTTTCCCCACTCTCTTGATGGTTTCTTTTACTTTGCAGAAACTTGTCAGTTTGATGAGTTCCCATTGTCTATCTTATCTCTTATGGTAAGGGCACTTAGGATTTTGATCAGGAATTGGTTGCCAGTTCCAATTTCCATAAGGGTGTCTCCTGCATTTTCTAAGATTCTTATAGTTTGAGGTTTTACGTTTAGGTTTTTGCTTCATTTAGAGCTAATTTTTGTGTATGGTGATAGGTAGGGGTCCTGTTTCAATCTTCAGCATATGATTAGCCAGTTTTCCCAGCACCATTTACTGAATAGGTTCTCCTCTCCCTAGTGGCTATTGTTGGAGACTTTGTCAAAGATGAGTTGGTTGAGGCTTTGCTTCTGGAATCTCTAACCTGTTCCATTGATCTGTATGCTTATTCTTGTACCAATACCAGGCTGTTTTAATTATTTTAGACTTATAGTAATGTTTAAAGTCTGGAAGTGTGATACCTCCTGCTGTTTTTCTTTTGCTAAGGATTGTTTGGTTATTCGAGGTCATTTATGTTCCCATATGAACTTCTGTATTGTCATTTCCAGGTTGAGAAGAATGATGTTGGTAATTTAATGGGTATTGCATTGAATCTGTAGATTTGGTAGGATGGACATCTTAACAGTGTTGAGTCTTCCTATCCATGAGAATGGAATATTTTTCCATTTGTTTATGTCTTATATTTCTTTGAGCAGTGTTTTGTAGTTTTCATTCTAAAAGTCTTTCACGTCTTTGGTTAGGAAGATGTCAAGATATTTCTCTTTTTTGTGGGAGACTGAGCATTTTTTTCATGTATCTGTTGGCTGTTCATTTGTCTTCTTTTGAGAAGTGTCTATTCATGTATTTTGCCCACTTTTTAATGGGGCTTTTTGTTTTTTCTTTGTGGCACTTTTGAGTTCCTTGTAGAGCCTGGATGTTAGGCCTTTGTCAGATATGCAGATGGCAAATATTTTTTTCCCACTCTTTGAATTGTCTCCCCACTCTCTTGTTAGTTTAGTTTGTTTTGCAAATGTTTTTCAGTTTGGTGAGGTCCCACTTGTCTCTCTTATCTCTTATGGCATGGATTTTTTGGGGTTTTGATCAGGAATTGGTTGCCTATTCCGATTTCCATAAGGATGTCTCTTGTGTTTTCTAAGATTCTTAACGTTTGAGCTTTTATGTTTGGGTCTTTGATCCATTTAGAGTTGATTTTTGTATATGGCGATAGGTAGAGATTTTGTTTTAGTCTTTTGCATGTGGTCAGTCAATTTTCCCAGCACCGTTTACTGAATAGGTTCTCCTCTCCCCAGTCGTCGTCATTGGAGGCTTTGTCAAAGATGAATTGGTTGAGAAATTGAGGTTTTGCTTCCAGAATCTTTATCCTGTTCCATTGATCCAAATGCCTACTCTTGTTGCACTACCAGGTTGTTTTGATTATTTTAGCCTTATAATAAAGGTTAAAGTCTGGAAATGTGATACCTTATGGTTTGTTTCTTTTGCCAAGGATTGCTTTGACTATTCGTGCTTGTTTATGCTTTCACATGAATTTCTGTATTGCCGTTTCCAGGTCCGAGAAAAATTATGTTGGCAATTTAATGGTTATAGCATTGAATCTGTAGATTACCTTTGATAGGATGGGCATCTTAACAGTGTTGATTCTTCCAATCCATGAGTGTAGAATATTTTTCCATTTGTTTTTGCCTTCTTTTACTTCTTTGACCAGTGTTTTGTAGTTTTCATTGTAAAAATCTTTCACTTTTTTGATTAGGGTGATGCCGAGGTATTCAATTTGTGTGTGTGTGTGTGTGTGTGTGTGTGTGTGTGTGTGTGTCTGTGTGTGTCTATCGTGAATGGGATTGTGCTTTTTATTTGGTTCTCTTCCTGTTTGTTGTTGGTGTATAAGAATCTGACTGTCTTTTGCATGTTTGTTTTATACTCTGAGACTTTGTCAAAGTCTTTTATCAGTGCAAGGAAGTTTTTGACAGATTCTTTTGGATTTTGAGCTATAGGATTATATCGTCAGCAAAGAGGGATAACTTGACTTCTTTTCCTATTTGAATACCTCTGAATTCCTTCTCTTGTCTGATTGCACTAGCTAGGGCTTCCAACACTATGTTGAACAGAAGGGGTGAGAGTGGGAACCTTGCCTTGTTCCAGTTTTCTGGGGAAATGCTTCCAATTTCTGTGTATTTACCAATATGTTGACTGTGGGTTTATTGTAGATGGCTCTTACTCTTTTGAGGTATGTTCCTTCTATGCCTAGGTGTTCAAAGATTTTTATCAAGAAGAAATGCTGGATTTCATCAAAAACTTTTTCTGGATCCAATGATATAATAACGTGGTTCTTATTTTTACATCTGTTGATGTATTTAATTACATTTATGATCTTGCAAATGTTGATCCAGGCCTGCATCCCAGGGATGAAGCCTACTTGCTCATGTAGGATGATTTTTTAGATGTTTTGTTGGATCCAATTTGCTAGAATCTTGTTGAGAATTTTTGCATTCATGTTCATCAGCGATATTGGCCTGTAATTCTCTTTCTTAGCTGAATCTTTACTCAGTTTGGGTACCAATGTTATGTTAGCATCATATGATGATTTAGAGAGCATTCCATCTTTCTTGACTGTCTGGAGTGCTTTCGATAGGATTGGTATTCACTCCTCCTTGCATGTTTTGTAGAATTCCACTGAAAATCTGTCTAGTCCAGGACATTTTTTTGTAGGTAGTTTTCTTATGATAGAATCAATTTCCTGTGTTGTTATTAGTCTATTTATAGTCTCAAATTCTTCTTGTTTCAAACTTGGGAGGCTGTGTGATGTCAGAAAACCCTCCATTTCATTTAGTTTATTGAACTAAATAGTAATCTCTCAAAATCATTTGTGTTTCTTTGAAGTCAATTGTGACTTGATCCTTTGTGTTTCTGATTGTGTTTAATTGGGCTATTTCTCTCTTTTTCTTGGTCATTGTGGTTAGGGGGTCCATCAATTTTGTCACCCTTTCAAAGTAACAGTTTTTTGTTTTGTAGATTTTTTTCTATGGTATTTTTTGTCTTCTATGTTCTGTATTTGAGTTTTTATTTTGATGATCTAGATTCTTCTGCTGAAATTAGGCATTTGGTGATCTTACCTTTCCAGCTCCCTTAGGTGATTTGTCAGGTTGCTAATAGTTCTCTTTCTATTTTCTTGATGTGTGTTCATAGAAATATAGATTCCTTTCTCAGTATTGATTTCATGGCATCCCAGTGGTTTGGGTAGGATGCTTCCTCATTTTTGTTTGTTTCCAGGAATCTTTTAATTTTTGTTTGGATTTCTGTGTTGACCCAGGAGTTGTTCAGCATCATGTTGTTTAGTGTCCATGTCTTTGCGGGTTTTGTAGGAATTTTTTTGGTGGTGATATTTATTTTTATTTCACTGTGGTCTGAGATGGTGCAAGGCAGTATATCAATTTTGCAAAATTTGTTTATGCTTGATTTATGGGTGAGGATGTCATCGATTTAGAGTATGTTCCATGTGGTGATGAGTAGAGTGTATATTCTGTGGTTTTTTGGTGGAATGTTCTGTACGTATCTACTAAGTCCATTTGGTCAAGAATCAAGTTGAGGTTCCAGATCTCTCTGTTGATTTTTGCCTCAAAGATCTATCTAAGGTTGTTAGTGTGTATTTAAGTCTCTTATGATAGCGTTAAAGTCAATATCTTTTTTAAGTTTACTAAGTAGCTGCTTTATAAAAGTTGGTACTTCTATGTTGGGTGCATATATGTTTAGGATGGATATTTCTTGTTGATGGATTGAACCTTTTGTCATTATGTAGTGTCCTTCCATATCTTTTTAAACTTTTGATAACTTAAAGGTTGTTTTGTCTGACATTAAGATCATGACTCCTGCCTTCTTCTGTGATCCGTTCACCTGGAGATTCATTTTCCATCCTCTAACTTTGAGTCTGTGGGTATCCTTTGTGGTGAGATAAGTTTCCTGAAGACAGCAAATTACTGGGTCATGTGTTTTTATCCAGTTTGCCATTCTATGTCTTTTTAGTGGTGCATTCAGTCCATTCACATTCAAGATGATTATTGAAATGTGAGCGTTTGTCCCTGTCATAATGCTCTTATAAGGTTATTTTGTTTTTGTTTAGCTTTTGTGTTCATATATATTTGTGTTTTCATTTTTTTTGAGTATGTTGTGTGTTCTGCTGCTTCTGGGTTTGTTTGTGATCTTGTGAAGTATTCTTTCTTTAGTGTTTTTTTTTTTCCTCCCTTCTGTGTACAGCACCTTTTTAAAGCATCTCCTATAGAGCTGGTCTTGAAGCAGCATATTCTTTTAGGGATTGGATGTCTGGAAAGAATTTTAGTCCTCCCTCACTGATGAAGCTTAGCTTGACTGGATAGGAAATTCTTGGTTGAAATTGTTTATCTCTGAGAATATTAAAGATTGGGTTCCAATCCCCCTGGCCTGTAATATTTCTACAGGAATGTCTGTAGTAATTCTGATTGGTCTCCTCCAGTATGTAGTCTGACCTTTTTCCCTTGCTGCATTTTGGATTTTTTCTTTTATACCTACTTTGTGCAGGTAAATTACTGTATGTCTAGGGGTTGGTCTTCTCATAAGATGTCTTGCAGGGGTTATCTGGATCTCTTGTGCTTGTATAGTTGTGTCTCTGGACAAATGAGGGATCTTTTCTTGAATGATCTCACGGAATGTTTGGTCCAATAAATTTTCTATCTCTCTTTCTATTTCAAGTATTCCAATCAGACATGGGTTTGGTTTCTTAATAAAATCGCACATCTCTTGGAGAATTTCCTTTTCCTTCTTAAGTTTTTTTTTCTACATTTTTAATAGTTTGGGATAATTTCATATTTTGGTCTGCCAGTTCTGAGATTCTTTCTTCTGCTTGGTCAGTTCTTTGTCCCATTCTCGTCAGTTTGTTATTTATTTCTTGCATGGGGCTCTTTATTTCTGTTATTTCTAAGTACACTTACATGAGTCTGTCTAGCTTCATTGCAACTTCATTTAGTTTTAGCTCTTGCATTTTTTATTTTTACTCATTCTTTCCAAGATTTTCTGATCTCCCCAAGTACCTTCTGGGTATTGTCATTCTGAGAGATAGTCATTATTGGTGCCTCAGTAGTTGTTCTTTCTAGCACTGACTCTTTGCTGTGGCTCTGGTTAGCAGCAGTTCTTCATTGATTTTTCCTCATTTATATCATTTCTTCTACCTTTTCTCTTTAATTTTGTTGCTCAGTGGGAGGACGGAGAAGCAGTCACTTCTGATATTTGCTCTACCTTTTGTTTTTCCTTGAGCCAGGTGTCAGGTTTTTCAATTATGAAGTAGGACTGGGTATTGGGTATTGTGCTGTCTCTTTACAATTTTGAGCACTTACTAGGGGATGAGGGGGGCTGCAAGTATTCAGAACCTATTGAAAGTTTGTAATGTTTGCTATCTGGTGAATGGGCCAGCTGGGACTCACTTTCTATCTCTGCACAATATGACCTTACAGTAGGTATGCTTACATAGCCCCTGAGTCCAAGACAGGGTATAAGAGGGAAAAGCAAGAGGAGAAGTAAGGAAAAAAGGAAAAGGAGGAGAAAGGAAAAGTAGAAAGAAAAAAGAGATAAACACACACACAAAGCAGAGAAGAAACAAAGAAAGAGGAATAGAAGAAGGAAAGAAAAGAGAAAATCAGCTGGGCTCAGTGGCTCAGCCTGTAATCCTGCACTTTTGGGAGGCTGAGGTGAGTGGATTGCTTGAAGGCTCGAGACCCACCTGGGCAACTTGGCGAGACCTCATCTCTACAATAAATCAAAAAATTAGCTGGGCGAGGTAGCGCGCGCCTGTAGTTCCAGGTACTTGGAAGGCTGAGGCAGAAGGATCGCCGGAGCCCAGCAGGTCGAGGCTGCAGAGGCCAGGAGTGGCCACTGCACTCCAGTCTGGGTGACAGAGTGAGATTCCAACTCAAAAAAAGAAAGAGAAAATCAACCAGTAAACAAAGCAACCAAACAAAATAAACAAACAAATCAATGCCACCATTAGCCTCCTTCTCGGTCAGTTCTGCTGTCTGCCTCTATCACCCAGCAACTGGCTCAGGATGGATTATCAGGGTTCCACATCTGCCATTACCCACCAGAGCTTGTGCACTGGGAGCAATGTTCTCTGTTATCTCAAAGAGCAGCCCCAATGCAACACAGAGATCAGCACCTGGTCTCAAGATGCATTCTGCTGTCCCACAGAGGCCACCCTGGAACACTTCTCTGCCTAGGCATTTGAGAGTCTACTCAGTTTCTCTGCAGGGAGCTATTACTATCTTTTCAGCAGTTATCATTCTCTGGATCTCAGGACCTGGTGGCAAGGCTCTGGGAGCTCCATCCAGGCTTGGAGTGGGCTCTCCCCACTGCTTCCTTGGGAGTCTGCTTCAGGCTCCCTCCCTGCATTCCTTCCTTCCACAACCCTCACTGTCAGTGTTCACCAGCAGATTTTCACTGTAAAAGCTCCCATATTGTCTGCATTAGGTCTCCCACTCCGACTGCATGTGTCTAGGTTTGGTCCAGCTGTAGGGGCAGGGCTTCTTTTCTCTCCAGTATCATGAATGTGGAGTATCCTCTCTGGGCAAATGACGGTAGATTTCAGAGGGGTGCAGAAGCTGCCCCTTGGTCTCAGGATACAGGTTGCTCAAGATGCAGGCAGCTCAGAATTAGGCAAGATAAAGCAGGTCTCTACCTTGTCCTGGGACAGAGAAAAATGGCAGCAGACAGTGTTGTTTTTTTTTTTTGCAGAACTCAGCTCCAGATTTCCTCCCCATGCTGTCTCCATGGTCCCTACTGCTCATGCCTGGCCTGTAGCTGCAGGTGGTGGTGTAGGCCAGGTGCCAACTGTTCTCTTCTGTCTTTTCCTGAGAGATGCCCCGAGAATGGTGGATCTTTCTGCATGCAGCGGGTGCTGAATTTCGAGCAGCAGCAAATTGTAGCCGTTTCTGCAGGGGGCCCTAGGCACTTGATCCTATGTCTCCTCTCAGTTGGACATTTGCTCACCCATTTGCACACACAGACACAGATTAGTATTTTGTGCACTCACCCATGCAGAGATTCTCACGCTCTGACCAGATCCAATGCCATCTTGCCCCCAATCTCTGTGACTTTTTAAAAAATCTTTCTTGATAGTGTCTTTTGATGCATCAGCTCACCAAGCTCAACTACTTTGTCTTCATGATCCATAAGCCTTTCTATAACTTTTCCAACAAACACTTCCTCTGAAGCCCTCACTTGACTCCTACAGCAAATGGAGCCTGCTCAGACCCAAAAGTTTCTAATTAACTCTCTCAGGGGTCAACTCCTGAGTGACTGACTTGAATAACTCAGCACAAGCACAATGTTTTATTTATTTAAAGATTCCAAACACTTCTACCCTG
Source organism: Cephalopachus bancanus (assembly GCA_027257055.1). NCBI lineage: Eukaryota > Metazoa > Chordata > Mammalia > Primates > Tarsiidae > Cephalopachus > Cephalopachus bancanus. The sequence continues at coordinate 741,312 of JAPVLO010000461.1, read as the reverse complement.
CATGCTTATGTTAAACAAGGACAACCAAAAACAAAAAATCATGAATTAAAGAAATGTTTCTTTACACCAAAAAAAAAAAAGTTTTTCGAGAAATTGAATCTCTTAATTTTAAAGTAGTATAATTTATCAACATTTTTTCTGTTTGGCTAGTGCTTCTTGTATCTTTATTTTTTTTAATGATCTCTTTCTCTGAAGTTATGAAGGTAGTCACTTAAATTATCTTCTGAAATCTTTATTGTTTTATCTTTCATATTTACATTAATAATCAACTATAATTGAATTTTTTGTGTGTATGGACTGGAGATCAAGTTTCTTTTTCCCACATTGTACACGTTTTTTCTAGCACTTCATTGAAAAGACTATTTTTCCTCATTATTCCAAAGTGTGACCTTTATCATAAATCAGTTTCTTTATATGCATAGGTATGTTTCTGAACTTTCTCTTCTGGTTAATCAGTCTATGTTTTATCCTTATTCCAGTACCCATCTATCATTTAAATTACTGTCATTTTGTAAGAATTATTGGTTTCTTCAGAATTGTACTGATTAATCTTGGCCCTTTGCATTTTCTTTTATTTATTTATTTATTTATTTAAGAGAGAAAGCAGGATTTTTTGAGGACAGGATAGCTCCCACAGTGAGAGGGGACCTGAAGGGGTTGCCCCGGCCTTTTATATTTTCACATAAATTTTAGAAATAAACTTATCAGGTTTTATAATAAAATATTTGATATTTTTATTGAGATTACATAAAACCTAGAGATCAATTTGGGAATAATTACTATCTTTACAAAATTAAGTACTTCAATCTGTGAACAGTATTATGTCTCTCCAGTGGTGAGGGGCAGGGAAGAGGAATTTTCTTCGATTTCTATTGGCAATACTTTGTAGTTTCCTACTTTTACCTTCTTTCTAAACAATCCAAGTAACCTGAAATACATTTACATCTTTATCCCCCCAAGTGTATACTTTTTCTGTTATATATTATTGTTATTTTAAATTGCACAAGGTATTGTTTAAACAGTCAATATTTTTATGGATTTATTCACATTCTTATTTGTTTTCTCAGAGTTCATTCTATATCTTTTATCTTCATGTGAGGTATTATTTCTTTTGGGGGGTTATTTGTTTGTTTGTTTATTTATTTTTAACTTTGAAATTTTTTATTTTAAAGATGCGGGGTAAAATTCAGGGCTAGGTATACAAATATTCATTATTCAGGTACACTTGTTGATGAGGTATGCCCCCTTCCCCAGGCAGATTTCCACTAAGCCAATCCCACCTCCCTGCCCCCAGTCCCTCCACAGTTTCCTGCTACTGCCAATCCTTTTCTTATAGTACTATGATAGTTGCTCAAGATCTGCTTATGAGTGAGAACATGTGATACTCAGTTCTTTGTTTCTGTGAAAGATCACTCAGTATTATAGACTCTAAGTCCATCCAGGTTGCTGCAAAGTGAATGATTTTGCTCTTCTTTATGACTGTGTAATATTCCATTGTGTATATGTACCACATTTTTAAAATTCAGTCCTCTTTTGATGGGCAGCACGGTTGATTCCATGTTCTTGCTACTGTGAGCATTATTGCAATAAACATACATGTGCAAGTATCTTTTGTATAGCGTGATTAGAGTTCTTCTAAGTATATTCCCAGTAGGGGGATCGTGGGGTCATATAGAAGGTCGATTTTTAGAACTTCTAGGAATTGCCACTTTGTTTTTCACAGAAGTTGTACTAGTTTACACTCCCACCAACAGTGTAGAAGTATTCCCTTTTCACCATATCCTCTCCAGCATCTGTTATTTTTTGAGTTATCCTGACTAGAGTTAGGTGGTATCTCAATATAGTTTTAATTTGCATTTCTTTGATGACTAGTGAGACTGAGCATTTTTTCATGTATCTGTTGACTGCTTGTACGTCTCCTTTGAGAACTGTCTATTCATATCATTTGCCCACTTTGTAATGGGACTGTTTGTTTTTTTTCTTTTCAGCATGTTTGAATTCCTTGTAGTTTCTAGATGTTGGGACTTTGCTAGACGTACAGTTGGCAAATATTTTTTCCCAATCTGTGGGTTGTCTCCCTGTCTCTTGATGGTTTCTTTGCCTTTGCAGAAGCTTGTCAGTTTGATGAGGTCCCATTTGTCTATCTTATCTCTCATGGCATGGGCACCTGGGGTTTTGATCAGGAATTGGTTGCCAGTTCCAATTTCCATAAGGGTGTCTCCTGCATTTTCTAAGATTCTTATAGTTTGAGGTTTTATGTTTAGGTCTTTGCTCCAGTTAGAGCTAAATTTTGTGTATGGTGATAGGTAGGGGTCCTGTTTCAATCTTCTGCATGTGGTCAGCCAGTTTTCCCAGCACCATATACTGAATAGATTTTCCTCTCCCCAATAGTTGTTGGAAGCTTTGTCAAAGATGAGTTAGTTGAGGAATTGAGGCTTTGCTTCTGGAATCTCTATCCTGTTCCATTGGTCTATGTGCCTGTTTTTGTACCAATACCAGGCTGTTTTGATTAGTATAGCCTTATAGCAGACTTTGAAGTCTGGAAGTGTGATACCTCCTGCTTTGTTTCTTTTGCTAAGGGTTATTTTGACTATTTGAGGTCATTTTTGTTTTCATATGAATTTATGAAGACTATTTTTACTGAGTGTAAAAGTTTTTTAGCACTTGGCAGATACCTGTATTTTAGCTTCCTTTTTTTCTGTTTATAAATTATCAATATAGTTTCATTTCTTTGAACATAATTTTTTCATTTTCTTTTTTCAATTTTTATGATGGCTCAGTATGTTTCTTTTGATTTTTCCTCTTGAACTTTTTTGGTATCTATATTGGTGTTCATCATCAGTTTGGAGATATACTTAACTGTATCTTATCAAATGTTGCTTCTGCCCTTTTGATCTCTCCTGTACTTTTTGAACTACAACTAAAAGTACATTAGATGTCTGGGCTATGTCTTCTTTCTCTCACTTTCTCTTCTATATTCTGCATCTTTCTGTCTCCTCATGCTTCATAATAAAATTTCCTTCTAATTTATCTTTTATTTCACTGAATCTCTCTTTTATGGAGTCTATTCTATTAAATCATTAAATCTTTTTCCCGAGTTCTCAATTTCAACAGATTTCCATTCTAAAATTTCTATTTGATATTTTTATATTGTCTCAGTTGTATCTTTAGCTCCTTGAAATAGTAAGCATAGCTACTTTAAAGTCTAGCTTCAATATCTGAAGATGCTTTTTTTTTTTTTTTTTTTTGAGTTGGAGTCTCACTCTGTCGCCCAGACTGGAGTGCAGTGGCTGCTCCCGGCCACCGCAGCCTCGACCTGCTGGGCTCCGGCAATCCTTCCACCTCAGCCTTCCGAGTAGCTGGAATTACAGGCATGCACTACTACGCCCGGCTGATTTTTTTTTTTTTTTATTTATTGTAGAGATGAGGTCTCGCTGCCCAGGCGGGTCTCGAACCCGCGGGCTCAGGCAATCCACTCACCTCAGCCTCCCAAAGGTGCGGGATTACAGGCTGAGCCACCGAGCCTGGTTTGAAGATGCTTTTAATTGTTGTTTTCTTTTTCATTTTTAGCCCCCTGATAATTCTCTTCATACTGTCTTATTTTCTTTTATGGCTTCTTGTTTTTGACTGTGTGCTAGTCATTGATTCTAAGAATTGTAGAAATAACTTGTGGCCTAGGGTGATTTTGTGTTCCTCTAGGGGAAATTTTTATCTGACACATTTATTGGGGCTTTACTGATCTGAGATTAATTTAGTTTTAGAGGTGTCTATTTTTCTGGGCTATTCAGATATTTCCTAACTCAAATCAGTCTATATGGGCAATATATTACTTTCAATTTACTCTTTGTCTTAAGATATAGCCATTTATGGCCCCAACAAAAATTACAGGGAGCTATGATAAGCCCCCCACCCCTCACCCCCAAACACACTTTATCTAGTCCTGGACTTTTATCTCTCTCCATAAGTTTTCAGAAGTACTTCTCAGCCTCATAGTTTCTCTTCTAGAATGGCAAATTCCAGACACTACATCTCTTGAGTACTGTCTTCCCCTAGGTTTTGTCCCAGTAATTCTTTCCATTAGTATTATCATTCCAGTGCTTTCATTTAAAAAAAAAAATTCCCAGTTTTAATAGTTATCCTCATCACAAGTTTTGGTCCATATCACCCTGTCAACAATGATCAGAAGTTAAGATCCTATTTCTGACTTCTCTCACAGCCTGGGTAGGACTAATATTACTGGAAGAAGTTCAGTCAGAATATATTTTTATGTTTTCTGTTTTTCAGGTTAAAAAGCTGTGTGTTTTGATCCAAAAAGAAACAGAACATTTTGGAACTATTCTGAAGCTTTGAAATTTAGGGTTCTAAATTTAATAAGCACAATTAATGAAATTTCTTCTGTATTAGTGAAAATTATTTTTATTATAACAGAAACTCAATTCAAACTAGTATTTTTTTTCCTCTGTTGAAGTTAGGGTTTTGTGGTGTTGCTTTTTAAGCTTCCTTAGGTGTTTTGTTAGGCTGTTAACTCATGATCTTTCCATTTTCTTCATGTGTATTAATAGAGATATAGATTCCCCTCTTATTACTGTTTTCATGGCATCCCAGAGGTTTTGGTAAGAGGTTTCTTCATTTGTATTTGTTTCCAGGTATTTTTAATCTCTGTTTTGATTTCCATGTTGATCTAGGAGCTGTTAGCATCATGCTATTTAGTGTCCATGACTTTTGGGTTTTGGGGGAACTTTATTGGTGTTGATATTTATTTTTATTCCACTGTGGTCTGAGAAGGTGCATGGCAGTATTTCAATCTTATAGAATTTGTTTATGCTAGATTTAAGGCTGAGGATGTAGCCGATTTTAGAATACATTCCATGTGGTGATGAGTAGAATGTATATTCTGTGGTTGTTGGGTGGAGTGTTCTGTAGGTATCAATTAAGTTCATTTGGTCAAGTATCACATTGAGGTTCTGGATGTCCCTGTTGTTTTTTTGTCTTAATGATCTATCTAGAGTTGTGAGTGGGGTATTTAAGTCCCAGCTATGATAGTGTTAGAGTTAGTATCTTTTTTTAGTTTACCTAGAAGCAGCTTTATGAAAGTTGGTGCTCCTATATTGGGTGCATATATGTTTAGGATGGATATTTCTTATTGGTGGACAGAACCTTTCATCATTATGTAGTGACCTTTTGTATCTTTTAAATTTTTGATAGCTTAAAGGGTATTTTGTCTAATATTAAGATTGTAACTCCTGCTTTATTTTGTGTTCTGTTCACCTGAAATTTTGTTTCCCACCCTCTTACTTTCAGTCTATGAGTGTTCTTTCTGGTGAAATGAGTCTCTTGGAGACAATATATTGTTGTCTCATGAAGTTTTATCCATTTTGCCATTCTATGTCTTTTCAGTGGTGCATTTAGTCCATTCATATTCAGGCTAATTATTGAGATGTGAGAGTTTATCCCTGTCATCAGGTTCTCATAGAGTTTGTTGCAATTAATGCTGTTTTCTTGTTTATTTGTTTGTTGTCTTTCTTTTGATTTTTGGGTTGATTGATGTGTGTTTTTAATCTTTTCCCTGCTTTCTTGGGAAGGGTTTTGCCATTCTTACTTTCCTTTGTTCTGTGTTTAGTACTTTCTTAAGTGTTTCTTGTAGAGCTGGTCTGGAGGCAGTGTAAACTCTTAGGGATTGAGTGGGAAGGATTTTAATTGTCCATCACTGTTGGAGCTTAGCTTAGCTGGGTAGGTAATTCTTGGTTGAAAATGTTTATCTTTTATAACATTGAAGATTGGGCTCCAAGGTCTCCTGGACTGAAGTGTTTCTGTAAATGTCTGCTGCTATTCGAATTGGTGTTCCCCTTTTCTTTTAGGCCTATTATGTGTAGATGAATTACTATGTGTCTAGGAGTTGGTCTTCTCATTTATTGTCTTGCAGGGGTTTTCTGAATCCCTTGTGTTTGTGTGACTGCAACACTGATGAGATGAGGGAAGTTTTCTTGGATAATTTCATAAAATATTTGTTCCAGGGTGGTCTCTGTCTCTCTATCTGCCTCAGAGATTCCAATTAATCTTAGGTCCAGTCTCTTGATTTAATCACTCCTCTCTTGGAGGTTTTGTTATATCTTTTAAAGCTTCTTTTCTATGTTTTTACAGTTTGGGTTTGTTCCCTATTTAAGTACTCAAGCTCTGGAATTCTTTCTTCTGCTTGGTTAATTCTGCTTTCTATGCTTATCAGTTTGTTATTTATTTCATTCACTGTATTCTTTATTGCTGTTATCTCAGTCATCAACTTCTTCATTCTTTCCTCTTGTCTCTTCTCATTTCTATTTATTCTTTCTATTAATATCTTGATATCTGGGTTTGAGGTTTGAGACTAGTCATTCTGGGGGATCTTCAATATTTGTGTTCCAAAATCTGTATTCTCAGTGGTTGACCTCCCAGGGGTCTGTGTGAGATTCATATTCTTCCTTTGGTTTTTCATCATTTGTATAGATTTTACTCTCTCTCTTTTTTCCACCTCTTATTTAATTCTGTTGTTCTGTGCTAGGGGGTAGCTTTTACTTCAGTTTGTTCAATCTCCTATTCTTCTTTATCTAGCTCCTCTGACTTTGTTCAGTTCTAAAGCTGGACTAGTGGTGGGGCTGTACTTTTTGAAGTTTTGAGATTTAATTGAAGGAGGAGCTGTGATTCAGAAGCTATCTGCAGACCCCAGTATTGGCTGACAGATGTATGGGCCCCTGGAATTCACTTTCTACTGCCTTACAGTGAAGGTATATGTTTGCCCCCTGGAAGCAAAATGAGGTGAGAAAAAGGAAAAAAAATGGAAAAAGGAAGGAGAAAGATGAGAGGAAGGTGGAGAGAGAGATGAAGAAGGGAAGACAGACAGGTGTACCAACTAACAAATGAACACAGAAACAAAAACAGAAAAGATTTTCTAAAAAAACAGACAGACAATCATACAAACACACAAACCAACAACAACAACAACAACAACAAAAAACCCTATTGATGTACTCTCCCTCAAAAATAGCCATGCACATCCAAACTAGTATTTTTATTTTATTTTATTTTTATGAGTTGGAGACTCACTCCATCACCCAGGCTGGAGTGCAGTGGCATGCTCTTGGTCACCTCAGCATCCACTTGCGGTGCTCAGGTGATTTTTCCACCTCAGTCTTCCAAGGAGCTAAAACTACAGGCACATGCTATCATTCCTGGCTAATTTTTTATTTATTGTAGAGATGAGGTCTCACCAAGATACCCAGGTTGTTTTTGAACCCTTGGGCTCAGGCAATTTCCTCACCTCAGTTTCCCAAAGTGCTTGGATTAGAGGCTTGAGCCACCATGCCCAGACCCAAACTAGTATTTTTTAAAGTGGGAAGATTATATTAGTTCACTCAATCCAGAGGGAAACTAGCTTCAGGTGGGACTTCTTCCAGTGTATCTGTCATTGAAGTCTTCTGCTTTATTCTCAAGTTATCTGTGGTGGCCCTTGAATGCTCTATATTTATATACTCCCTATTGTGAGACTACCAAGAATCCCATAAATTTTATTTAACTGTCTCTGTTGGTCCATTTAGTCATCCATGAACCAAACAGGGTGATCTGGAAAATAAGATACTGTGATGTAGCATACAAGTTAAATGTTCCAGTCCTGAAAATGGGTGGGGAGCCCAACAGAAAGCACAAATACTGAAAGTGGCTGAGGATATGCTTTGCTGAGAAAAATCAGCAATCTGTTTTTAATAGAAGGGTACTGAATTCCAGATAAAAGAGAACAAAAAATGTTCACCACTCCAGTCAACTAGAAACGAATGTTGTAGATTTCCTCTATGGCCTCTGTGTTTCCCAGTATCTTTGAAAACATTTTATTGTTTAATTTATGATGCTGTCATAAGTACCCAAAGATCTTCCTTTGCATCTCAGTTATCTTTGATGGTCATCTTTTTTGGTTATTAGTTTTGAAAGTTCCTTAAGACTTGTGCCTTTGGATATAGAAAAGAGCAGTGATCTGCCACAAGTTGATTTTTAGAGAAGTATCTTAATCTAAACACAATATGCCACCTTGATGAATGTTCCTATGGGATTAAAAGGTTGGAATGGAAAGCAAGTATAGGCAATCACTCTAGAATCATGCCTCAGAAAAAGGTCTGGTGTTATCTGTCCTGAAACTCAATGAAAATGAATTGATGAGCAGACAATAGCCAATGTGCCCAGCTGATTGATCTGTGCAGCACCAAGCATCCCCAAGCTGTTTGGCAGCAAGCCGTCTTTCTTCTGTTCTTTCCTTATTAATTCGGGTTATGATAAATGGCCATGCTGACAGCCCACTACAATGAAAATAAAATCCTTGTCAGGGAGTCTTCCATCTTCCTAGAAGCAAAGAAAAACCTGTCCATAATCCTCTTGCAGTGGAATTTTTTCACACAGTCTTAGCGATGATGTGTGACAGTGTATGTGTGTATTTGTATATCATGCTGAGTACTGTGAGGTCACTTGAAGGCAAAAAGCACAAAAGTTAATTTAAAATAGACCCTTGTAAAGAGAAACCACCCAACTGTAGTTCATGTATGTTATCAGCAAAACTGAAAAAATGTAGAACTCTCAGAAACACCCTGAGTTTAAACAACACAAAGAAGAAAAAGAAAATTCGTGCATTCTTTTTTCATGAAGCTTCCTAAAAGAAAGTATGAATTGCCAAGTGAAGAAAAAAGGGATATAAATACTCATTGCCATTGTTGGGGAATTTCAATTTCAACTAATCAATTCATCCTTGCCTAGCTTCTTAAAACCCTCACTGTCTCTCCTGATCTGTATTGCATAGCGTCTCGTGACACAGTGCAGGCAGAAAGCTGGCACGCAGTTAGTGAGATTAGACAAAGGTTTACGTGTTCTAATGTTGCTGAAAATAGGAGCATCCATGAAAAGAGCTAAGATCAGTAGAGTTAAAAGAGTCCCTGGAAATTAATCAGGTGAGGGAATTAGACAAGCATTATCTCAGGGGAAGTTTGCAGATGATTATTTCAGATATAGTCACACCTGTCCGAGGGTAAACATATTTTTGGCAGGATTTCTTATAACAGCAAAACTAGGAAACAATCTATATGACTAGCAGTGGGTAGAAAGTAGATAGATCAATTCAATGGAATAGCCATTAGAAAGAATAAGAAAACTTTAGATGTATCTGTGTCAACAATCTTCAGAAAGTCACAAAAGGATATATATGCTTCAGTTTATAATCTATTAAAACAGGGGGAATTCTCTCTCTCTCCCCCCCCATCTCTCTCTCTCCCTCTGTGTGTGTGTGTGTACGCACACATATATGCATATATATACACACATATATACTTGTGTATGCCTGTGTTTTCATAGAAAATTTCTGGAGGTAATGAGCAAGAAAACATTTGTTGTCTCTAGGGAAAGACACTAGTTGCCTTGGAATAATTGTAAAGTCACTTGTAGGCATGTTGCACAATTTGAATTTTGTCTTTACCATTGCAAGTATTATGTTTTCATAAGAATCTAATACATTTGTTTTAATATTCTGAATCCCAGTTCCACGTTTCAGTTTGCCCATCTGCTTTCTAAAGGAGTATACAAACAGAATGATTGTAAGTTAAGACCTGTTGGGACAGTCACTCCGGGTACCTCTTGCCATGCTGAGAGTTTTTCCAGGGATGCAGGGCAGGAGTCTTGCACCTCTCATCAGCGATGCTCTGAGCATATGCAACAATGTAGCCCACTAGTTCTCAAGAAGAGTCACCTGGAAATCGCAATTAAACAGACTCTTGAGCCCTACTTCCAGAATCCACAAGTTTGGATTCAGTGTATCTGGTATGAGGCCTAAGAATCTGCATTTTAACATGCTCCTAGGCTGTATTAATGCTGCAACCCACATGTTGAGGTGCACAGTGTGTCACCTACATGTAATCTGAATGTTTCAGAAATGTCTCTCCTTCAAAAAATATATTTTTACTGAAAGAACAATCACCGGTGTTTGAAATACCACTGGGCTAGATGAGGCAGTGAAGAAGGATTTGAGATCCATTTTAGAGGAATGCTAATAAGACTTGCCATAGGTTTCTGGGATGAGCAATTGGGTAGATGATGATGACATTTACCAAAATTCTTTAAGTAAATGAGGCAAGAGAGTAGGAACGATAGGTGTAGGCTGCAAATCAAGAGTTCAGTCTGAGATTTATGTATTTTGAGATGGCAAAGATCTCCCTGAGAAAAATTATCTAATCTAAGCAGTTCATAATCAGCATCTCAAGCTCAGAAAAGAGGTCTGGGAATAGGAATACAAATGTGGTAATTGCCAGAAAAGTAATTCACTCTAAAAAGTAATTTAAGCCATGAAAAATAATTCACTCTAACTGAAAATATAGAGAATAAATAGAAGAATCTGAGCTGAACCCTGAAGAATAAAGCATTCAGAGGTCTTGGAGAGGAGGAGCAGCACTAAGATAAATGAGAAGCAGCAACCAGTTGGTCAGAGGAAAATGAAAGAGCACAGGATTACAACAACCAAGACAGGAGATGTGTAGAGATCTACACATGGTTGGGAAGTAACCATTAGAATGGACAGCATAAAAGTTCTGATGCCCTTGGCAGGGGTGATTCTTTGGAAGAGACTAAGGGAGAGTACAAATGAGGAAAGAATAGAAATAAGGAAGATAACTCTTTGAAAAAGTCTGATTATGAGGGATGCAGCGCTGTGGGATAGGAGATGAAGGAAGACATGGATTCAAGAAAGGTACTTTTTTATTTTTTATTTTAAAGATATAGGGTACAATTCAGGATTAGGTATACAAGTGGTCATGGTACGGGTAAAGTTTGAACCTCCCTTCGGTCCCTACTTTGCCTGGTTTGAGATCAAGTACCCTTATTGATGTTATGTACTCCACCCTCTCCCCTGGCAGTGTCCCACTACTGCCAATCCCAGTAAATGTATTTTAAAGAGGGAAGACACCAGATCATTTAGAAATGATCCAGTAAAAAGGGAGACATTGGTGGTGCTGCGGAGAGGGGGGAAAGAGAGGGTGTGAAGCACTAGAGAAAGCCAGAGGGGTGGGATTCAGAATCTGAGCAGGGACTGAATTGTGATAAGAAGAGCCACACTTCCTTCATTTCAACAGGAAGATTCAATACAGGTAGGTGAGAGTGTTGCATGGGAAGATAAGGAATGCTCTTGTCAATGAAGTGTGACATGATATATCAGGGGAGAATTTTTTTTAATGAAATTTTTGCAGTGAAAAAAAATATGTAAGGAATGTGGAAAAGCAACTGTCCCAATGAAGAGGAAGCAGATACCCTGGGAAAGCCATGAAAAAGCTCTACTCCATTTGGGCACAAGGTCCTAGGAATAAGTCTCTTACCTTGCTTTGAATCCGAGTTTATTCACAGTAGACTGATAAAAAATATTCACCTTACTTTGAGAGTTTGTGTGAAACGCAAATAAAAGCAATTTGTGGGGCCGGGCTCGGTGGCTCAGCCTGTAATCCCAGCGCTTTGGGAGGCCAAGGTGAGTGAATTGCCTGAGCCCGTGGGTTCGAGACCCGCCTGGACAACTTGGCGAGACCTCATCTTTACAATAAATCAAAAAAATTTGCCGCGCGTGGTAGCACGTGCCTGTAGTTCCAGTTACTTGGAAGGCTGAGGCAGAAGGACCACCAGAACCCAGCAGGTCGAGGCTGCGGTGGCCGGGAGCGGCCACTGCACTTCAGTCTAGGCAACTGAGTGAGACTCCAACTCAAAAAAAAAGCAATTTGTGGAGTTAAATTGCAAATTGTGAAACCCTATACAAATATTTATGACTTTTTTTAAATGTACAAAATAGAGATAGTACTTGTACCTACACCGTGGGTTGTACTGAAGATTAAGTGAGATAATACCATGTAATGAAAGTCTCCTTCCTGATTCATAGTAAGTCCTAAAAAAGGTTATTCATTTCATTTTCTTGTTTATTTAATTTGGTCTGTCATTTATCCCCATAATGATTTTTATAATCTGTGAAATGAGAGCTGCCTGCTCTCAGTCATAATAGCCAATGGGGTAGTCTGAAAATGGAAGACAAAGGCACACTTGCTGTATTCGTTCATTCATACACTTTCACACAACCTGAACTGTGCCATAGATCACAGAATCAGGGGTGGAAGGGCACTCAGTATCATTACTTCCAAACCTTATTAATAAGGAGCCCACTGCTCAGGCTTTCCAGGTGTCAGAAAGTCACTCATATCAGGGCTAGGCTCCTAGTCCATCACTCTTTCCACTATCCCAATGATTCCTCCCCGTTTGCCTTGCACATGGGGGAGCACAGAGCAGCACTCATTTGAAACATGGTTAAGACATCCGCGGAAGAATGACATGTTTTCTTTAAAAAGAACAAAGCTGTTTAAGGTAAACAGCTTAATAGCAAACCAACATAAACAGCAAAGAAGATTCTAACAGATGCAAATGGCATGTTAGAAAAGCTTTAATCAGCTCAAATGAATACTCCTGGGAACCAGCTCTGGGTTTATTGTAGCCTAGCAGATGGGAACTATTAAGCACAACCAGGCTCATTGGAATCCCAGGCAGATCGAGTGCTGATCACAGGACTAAAGCTCTGCCCTTGCTCTCTTGGGGACCTGTGTGTCCTATCTTCAGTTTCTGTTCTGTCTCTTCCCACTGGTGTGCACTTAAACAATAAAAACCACTACTGCTAATTGGGCAAGTGCTCTATGCCAGGCGCTAATCAAAGTGTTTGAATATGTTCCCTTTTGATCCTCACAAGAACCCTATGAGATAATTCTATAGAGTCTGCAATACAGGACTAAGGGGACACTACGACTCAGAAAGGGTCACACAGCCGGGAAATAGCAGCAGCAGGATTTGGGTACAGGTCTGCCCATTGCAAGGTTTAGGCTTTCAGTCAGTATGCAGTTCTACTTCCTCAAGTCACTGAACCTTTTCTGGCCTTATTTTGATTATCCGCAAATAAGGACATTGGTATCGATAATTGCTGAGTTTGCTATGAGTCTGTGAGATGAACGTTAACAAGTTTAAAATAGGACCACAAATTTATCCGCACTCTCAATGAGATGTACAGAGAAAATATTTCATCTTTATTTTTGTCTCTATCTACTTTGTCTTCCTCATGAGCTCCCACTTAAACTTTTGGTTCAATACATTAACTAGTCCAACATAATCACAGAAAGAGGCCTTTGGGTAAAGTACAATCTCTGAGTCTTCTCTTTCTTCCATTGTTTCCCCCTTAAATGGTATGAGGGGAGTCAGGTGGGGGTCTTGCTTGGTCCTGAGGATTTATGAGTAAAGTATTCTCTGCTAGTCTCTGTGGTCATGTCCTTAGGCTGCCTGGTCAGTGATCCCCTTAGTAGCATTTGTGGCTGAAGCTGGTGTTGGTAGACTGGTATACTCTCAACTTGGGGAGGGCCCAGTGCCCTCCATGGCTGAGCCAGCAGTGCAATGGCTCTTTCTAGCCCTGTGAAATACCCCCCCACCACCACTGCCATGATCTAGACATGACTTCAATTAGTGCAGGCCTCGGCAGCCACTCTGCAAATAACTACTGCAGGGTTGCCCTGATCACATTGCCCAAGTACCTCATCCACTCTTATCTACTTCTGGGACTCCTTGGCATGAACCAAGTATAGCCTAGGGAAGTTGGACATGCAAAGTGGAAGCTCTGATGTGGCTTCTTCAGGCCGACATAGTGCCTCAGTCACCTGTTTCTTGTGGTTCCTCGGTCACCTGTTTCCTGTGCATTTAAACTAGTCTTATGCATCCAACAAATGAAATGTATATTTGTGGTGAACTTTAACTTATCTCACATGTTCCAGTGCTGAGTAAAAATGTAGTAAGATTTTCATTTTAAATTCCAATTCTGTATCAATTACTCAATTACACATATGATAGTGAAATGATAAGTCTAACTTAATAAACCAAATATTCTTAACTATTACAATTGCACAAAATACCAAATTTATATAAAATACCCGATACACAAACTTCCTAGTTCAAAATGGTTATTTGGTTCTTATAAACATTTAAACATTATAAACATTTTCACATTGAATTAGAAATCTTTGAAGGGTTGAAATATATTTTCTGTCTATGGAAATAATAATATTATCCCATGACTTTGGGAAATTATTAGAGGTAGCAGAATGATGAAGGATACCAACTTGGCCTACTGACTGGGATAGTGAACAACCCTGGTGAAATACACTAAAGGACTATTAATAATTTTTCGATCAATGATTCCATAAGTCAAAAGGAAGTGTATGTGTCTGGACTCAGCTATACCCTATCTGATATTTCTTTGACAAAGTCTGGAGCTCACCCAAGCTTATCACAGCTTCCATGGGTTTTGGCATTTCTCTAGTACTCCTTGGGTTGGTAATTCCATCTAACTCAATGCATAAGAAAGAACAGTGCATTTTCTCATATTCTTAGGACCATACAATTCTTTTGGCTGTCATAATAATACCTAGATAATTTCTTACATGACTCCATCTGACAACCATTTGCTTATAATTCCAAAGGGCTCTAAGCAGGTACCCTCTGTCCCAAGTCACAGATTTTCCTTGCAGTTCCTTCAGTTGTTTTTACACATTCTATGTCTGTACCCTCTTCACACTGCTCTTCCTCACCAAGGAGGCCCCCTTACTTTCCTCATTAACAGGGAGGTTTCATGAGAAGCACTTAGGAAACTTAGGAAATATAGATTTGGTCTGGGAAGTCAGTACTCAGACACAACTCTTATTTTTTTTAGAATCATAGTTATACTTTGGGAATCAATGGACTAAAAGGGCCTAATTTATGCCCAACTTCCATCTGTATAAGCAACGGAAAATGACTCTAGTCTAGCAATTAAGAAATGTAATGCCAAGTACTAACTTTTCCAAATGACCAGCTGGTGTAACCTCAGATAGGTCACTTCATCTTTGCAGGCACATATTTCTGAATGAATTCTTAGTAGTATTTATTGAGCATGATTATATGCCAGGAACTGTATTATGACTTTATATACATTGTTGCATGTAGTCGTCACAGCAACACTGTCAGCACTGTCCTTTTTAATTCCATTTTACAGATGAGAAAACTGAAGATTTGAGAGTTTAAAACAAATTACCCAAGGTTAGTTCTTTAGCTGATACATGTTCTTGTCTAAATTCAAACCCAGGTCTGCTGACTTTGTAGCCTTTGGCCTGGGCCAGTTATCAACTATTTCTCATGAGTTTATGAAATATAATTTACTGGCCATTTTGGGAGAAACACATGTTGAATCATTAGGGCTCATTACAACTGAGCCTTTTTTTTTAATACTAATACTCTTCAAGATTTGGAATTGCTATGGAAACTGGGTGGAAGACTGAATTTTCTTGTTTTGTTTAAAGCTAATTGGACCATCTTTGATATTTGTCTCCATAAGGCTAAGAAGGTAAAAAGAAGTTGTCATTATAGGCTTTTGAGCTTAGAAATGTATAAGAACCCCCCTGGGAATTATACTAACAAGCAAACAACAATTGCTGCCCTCTAGTCCTGCCCCCGAGTGTCATGGTACATCGTACATCACTTTGTGTAATCGGGGACATGTAGGATACAGAGTGATTCACTTAGCAAAATGCCCCAGTCATTTTCCAGTTGGGCTGCATGATTTCCTTTTTTCCCCCCTCTGTAGGGCAGACTATAAACTGATGGGCTGAGATGGCCTAATTCCTGCCTGCACTCAATTGAATTTTAATCACATTTCTCTGTTTACTTGCTGTTCATTTTGCAATGAAATAAGGTGTCCTTCTTCACACTTCAGCACTTGAAAGGAAAGAAATCATTTGGCAGGCGGCAGAGATGCACTTTAGTTTGCAGAAAATGGCAGCAGGCTCAGGAATGGTTCAGCCTCATTTGCAGACAAGGGTGAGAAATTCCACACGGTTTATATTGTGGCTTTGGGAACCGAGCTTGCAGAGACAAAATAAGACCATATACTGCACCACAACTCAGCAATTACAGCAGCAGCCCAGCGGCACTTGTGGGATATCTGAGAGTAAGGTGAGACAGTCTACTGGGAGCAGGTTAAGGAGAATTTGGCTCTTCATTTGCCACTTAGGACATCTCTCAAACCATGAGCAGCCAGGTGCTTATATAAAAATAAAAACAAAAGTTCTTGGGTCAAAAGACCAGCCTGTTGTTGATGCTTGCAATAAGACCAGCATACATGGATACTTCTCTGCTTCCCTCAAAAAGTTAAGAGAAGTCTACACTCCGGCTGTGTATTGCCTTCAGTGATTCAAATTCCTGTGCAGGCAGAAAAGAAACACTTGGGGTCTGGAAAAGAGAAATAGAGAACTGGAATAAAACCGTACCTGTAAAAACATTCCAGTGAGGAAAAATAGCACCATTAAAATGTTTTAGAGGAACAGATCTCCTTAGCCACTGATAATTATATTTAATGTAGAAGAATCTTCAAAGCATTCATTGACATTTGACTTGTTTGAGTTACAAGATCACTCTGTATCATGGAGAGGGATACTGAGAACTGAGAAGAATCTGCCCTTGAGAAATGAAACCCAAAGGGCAGGGGTCCTTTCCCATGGGCCTATCAACTCACATGTACAACTTTTCTAGAACCACAGGTCAGCCCCAAAGCTCTAGGTCAAGATGATTTCCAGTATATGATCTTTCCAGAACACATGACTACTGTCCTTATTCTCTCCCTGATTTCTTTGTCTCCTCTTGAGGAATGTGTAGCTCTTATTTCAAGTTTCAAAACACAAAGCATCTTTAAGGACATCCTTTCCTTGGAAAATAGGACCAGCCCTTCCAAGTCCATCCTTCAGAGGGAGGCTACTTTGATAATTATAAGTTGCATTTTACCTTTCTAAGAGATGCTATTGTCAATAATTCTAAGGTGAGGTTGGTATTGCACAATGACATTGGCATGTTTTTCTGGTCCCTTCCCTATTGAAGTAGTGAGTTTAAAAACAGAAAACAAAGTGCTGTCTCTAGCAGGGCATCCTCCCATTAAACCAGGCTGTAGTCAGTCTCCAAGTAACAGATGAGAAAGGAAAACGCAATGAGCACTGCATGTGAAATACCTGGGTTTGATTGCAGTTTTCTATCTAATTTGCTGGGGAAGTTTGGAGAAGCCACCTCAGTTTCCTTATCTATGAAACAGGATAAAAATAATACTCCCTATCTGCCTTACTGCCTTAGAGCAATAATAAAAGACTAGAATGTAAGTAATTATTGTGTTCTTTCTCATTTTAAAGCTCAGAGAACAGTTGTCAGGGAGATAGGCAAATATATTACTTTCTGGATTCATTTAAGGAAAAACTTTCATGTGTGAACAGGATTTAAGGAGGAGTCTCTTTTGTGCTGATAATCAGGGTATAGAATTTCCAAATACTTCTCTCTACTTCCAAAATGAGGGTACTTGTGTTTAAAGGTAAGGATTAAGTTCCCACAAGGAAGCATTGTCATCTAATAGTCAAAATTTCTATACTGCTAAAGCCTTTGTTAAATTGATGAGATTAATAATCATAATAATGTTGGCAATAGTAATAGTAATAACAACTAAGCATGCACGGTCTCATGATGGAAAAAGCATAAGAATCTTACAGACTTAACCACTATCTAATTGAGCCCTTACCATGTATCAGTGACTAGAGTAATAGTTTATTTAATTCTTATCATACAAGACAAATGATTACTATAACCAACCTCCAAGATATCCTCCAATTATTCCCACTGCCTAGTATTTATGTCCATGTATAGTTCCCTCTCATGGTATATCATGACTGGTCTATGTGACCATTGGAAAATGAAAGAAGTGATGGTATGTTACTTCCAAGGTCAGGTTTTAAAAGAAACTCTGGCTTCCATCTTGCTGTTTCTTGGATTACTTGCTCTAGTAAAAGCCTGTTGTTGTGTCATGAGGATACTCAAGCAGCTTCATAGAATGCATAATTCTATCACACATTTCTCATCTTGTGGATGCACTATTTTCTCAAATTCATCTACAACTGCAGTTTTAGTCTCCTCTGTAATACTTTCTCTGAAGGACTCACTCTGGTTTAGTATCTAAAACCAGAGTGGTGAGGAACTGAGACTTCCAGCCAATAGTCATGTGAGTCAACCATGATGAAAACGAGTACTCCAGCCACAGTCAAACCTTTAGAAAACAGCAGCCCCAGACTGCACTGCAACTTGCACACTTGACTGCAACTCATTAGAAATCTTGAGCCAAAGTCACCTAGCTAAGCTAATTTGACTCTTTGAAATTATATAAGATAGTAAATGTTTATTGTTTTAAGTCACTAAGGTGTGGGATAATTTATTATACAGCAATCAATAACTACTATACAGTATTTTTATTTTACAGAAATAGAAACAAACTCAGGGAGATAAAGTAAGCTGTCTAAAACCATAATCGAGATAAATAGCAAACCAAAACACAGGTCTGGGGCCATCTGACCCCAGAGCCCATTCTCTTAGTCATTTCACTGTTTACTTTTCAAAGAGGAGAAAATAACCATAGAGTCTCTTGCTTATACTTTAAGCACCATACCAGGAGCCTACAAAAACCTTACAAACAATATTGATAAATTATTACTGACTTTCAATAATGGTCCTAACTATTCTTATTAACGGTAAATATATTTAAGCTTTTGTAGTATTATTGAAACTACTTTCAACATTTGGGAGGGGCCACCCAACGCATAATTCTATCACACATTTCTTATCTTGTGACTGCAACTAT
Source organism: Cephalopachus bancanus (assembly GCA_027257055.1). Classification (NCBI taxonomy): domain Eukaryota; kingdom Metazoa; phylum Chordata; class Mammalia; order Primates; family Tarsiidae; genus Cephalopachus; species Cephalopachus bancanus. Next base: position 722,558 of record JAPVLO010000461.1, on the reverse strand, counting down.
TTTCCCAAATTCATTGACAACTGCACTTTTGGTCTCCTCTATAATACTTTCTCTGAAGGACTCACTCTGGTTTTAGTATCTAATATAAACCTCTGAGTCTTGAATAAGTTCAGATATAATAGGATAATAGGTTATCTACATTAGCGTTCTCTCTTGGCTGCCTTTGTCTTCTTGATAGGGCCATTTCTTTATCCTTTTATCTTAATAATTTACTCAAAACTGTCTAAGTTCTAGAGATCTGATGCATGCTAACCACAGGAATTAAAGATTAGTTTGTGAAATTAAATGCTAATATCTTAATTTACAAAAAAGATACAATAAATGGAATATTATAGTTCACTCTCTCTGGCACATCCTAACATTTATGAGCTTACCTAGTAAACAAAGTTAGTCTCAAAAATCATCATGAAAAAAAGCAAATTTTTCTTTTAATGGTCTAAAGAAATATTTTGTTGGGTCATGTAAAATCTTTCTAAATATCTTCTAATCTCTTACCCTTGGACAGAATTTGTTACTACCTTATGCATTTTAACTCAGTCAAGTTTCAGAGCAACTGAATATAGCACAAGTTTCTGTATACCATTTAGAAACCAGTCAGCACAAGCTGGAGATCCACTTTTGTTATATTTATAGCTGTGGCAAACACTGAAGGCTTCTCAGGGCCAAATTTACAAGGGTTGTGCTGAATTCTGAAATTGATGAATCTCATTCATTTTATGTTTTGTTTCTTACTAGTTGCAATTGAAGAAGGTAACCATTTCATGATCTGCTTCCCAAATTTAGGATCTAGAAGGGGTCTTTGTGACATCCCATTTTCAATTGATTGCATAAAGACTATTGTATCTGCTACCAACTCATCTCAATGACAGTCCAAAGGAAATCAATTGTATACTGGCTTTCATAAGAATCCAAATATGTTAAACAAAAGCTCAACTTTTATATGAATAGGAATAGCAGCCCAACCTACATATTATCTGAAATACATATCATTGTAATAACAATTTTTATGTATCTTTGTACCAGGCATTATGCTAGTTGTTTTACATATGTAGTTACATTTACTCTTCGAAAAATCTTCTGTAAACTGAGTGGAAAAATCCATACATTTTTAGTTTAAAAATTGAAGATCATAAAGCAATATGTCCACAGTCACAGTGATAGAAAATAATGGAATTAGAAGAATCTTTATAATTCTTACTTCAAGTATTGGGTTTCTTCCAGCACACCGTATACCTATCTCACTTTCATAGGGCTTACTTTATTGAGTATTTTGCCCTGTTAGGAAACTAGCTCTGGAGGAGATAATTAACTACTAGTTGACTATGTATTCCCATATGGATATGACATGACATATGCTATACAGTATTCTCCTGTGCAGAATAACATATCATCTAAACAGACGCCCTATGAGTTAGGTAGAATTATTGTTATTTTGCAAATAACTTTTAGGCTAAGTTCAGGAGGCCATGTGGATTGTCCAAGGAAGGTCAATTGACTAAGCCCAATCTTCTGTTCATTTTTCAGTACCATTCTGCCCTTCTAGAGTAAATTTCACCTCCTACTTTCAATTTTTAAAAATGAAATACAGGATAGATAAATTGGAGAAAAAGATAGAAGGATATTTAGATACACAGGCTATTTCCTGGGTGTAGTGAAAGGCACATGTTAAGTAACCCTATGAGAATACCAGGTTGCAGGGTCAGGGGACAACTTGTGTCCACTATGATACAAGTCATAGATGCCAGGATGCCAGGCAGAAGACAAAAAATTATTTGCATACATTTATTTCCTTAATTTTCTCAGCTCTTTGAAGCTGACATAATTTTTTTTTGTTTGTAAGTTATAAAATGGAATTCAGAGAATTTAAATAAAGTACCACTGCCCAAGCTCACATTTGCTTAAGGGCAAAACCAGGATTTGAACTCAAGTCTCTGTACTTGAACTCTTGCTCCTTCCACTACAACCTTGGACGAAGAGAAAAACTGGACTGACAATAATTTTCTCAATTTCACCAAAATTGTTTCTGGTTAGAAATACTTTGTCTCTTCTTGAAAGCACCTGGTCAAAGTAAGAGTTTGTTCTCTCAGACTGTGAGCATACTTTCAGAAGTCTGTTTGAAAAGGTAAGGAAGAAAGGAAAAGAAAAGTTGCAAAACTTTGTAGCAACAGAACAGTTGCAACAGAAGTAGTATTTCCTATTCTTTCAAGGGAAAAATCGAGTATTTTGATCAATGCATTTGAAGCTACTTTTGTACTTCAAGAGCCCTGTCAGTTCTGCTTCAAATAGAGGATGTCTCTTTTTTTTCCACATTAGTAGAAACAGATCCTGATCACAGATCTCTTCAGATCTTTAGTTTCTACTTCCTGAGCTATACACAAGGTGATTTTGAAATTCTGAAAGCATTCCAAATAGACGAAGTCTCAGTTGCACCCCAAATACAAGAGGAGACCATTTGGGATTTTATACAATTAACCTATCAAGATTAGAAAATGAAGACCTGTTACTGGAAATCTGAATGTGCCTATGCATCAGTGACTATTGTTTTGTTGTTTTCTCATCTATCAAATTTTGTCATGGTTGTCACAAAGCAGTAGAACTTACCATTAATTATGATATATCAAAATTTTATAATTAATGCTAATATAATATATTAGTAAAATGACTATTAAGTAAAACATAAACCTGATTCTTTACAACTGAGAAAATGGAAATATTTAGCCAACTTACTGTTTTGCTAAGTTGGAAGTTTTTAAAACTAAAAACTATTTGAATGATTTTTATTTGTGTTGACACATTTAGACCCCAAATGTATGATGAATGGATGGGTGAGAAGGGAGTAAATGATGTTTGCTGAACACGTTTTATGTCTCAAACACTCTCCTTAGAATTTTACATTTTTCTTATTGAATTGGCATATTTATTGATAGCCAGAACCCTAGGTTGTATCTCACAAGACTCTATTTGAGATACACATCCCAAACAATCTTTCCACTCAGGATGTGAAATAAGGCATTTCATGGTGCTTTATCACTGCAATTTTCAAACTTGCTAATGTCATTCCCAAAAGAATAATCTTTAAGAAGTGGCATTTTGAAACTGTATTATAATTTATATTTTTGTAATGCCTCTGGAAATATACAGCTAGATACTAGCATCCTTTATGACTCCCCCTGCTGCAATTAGGAAAAAAGAAGCCAGTAAGTGTGTGTGTGTGTGGATGTATGTGTATTCATGTTAAGTGTAGTTTCCTGCAAATTAGGATGTCTATTTCCTCATATAATTGGATAAAAATAATCATATCCTTGGGCTTTTTCAGAGGCAATTGATAGTATCAGTGATTTCATCAAAAGTTAGGAAGCTTTTGTCAAGATTGCCAGTAGTATATGGAGAAAAGGATACCTCTTATTATTATGACTGCTGTTACTAATGTATACAACAATAAAATAATAGATGTTGTCAATTACTGAACACAACGTGCACTAAAAACACTGCTCTATTGCATCCATTATTTCATGCTATACAAAAACAAAAGTTAAGTCTGAGACTAAGTGATTTACCTAAAATCACATATGTATAAAAAAGAGACAGAAAGCAAAGAATAATTCCAACATCATCAGGAATATTTTAGGTGAAAGCAACTGAAAATCCAAACCAAACTGGCTTACGCAAAAATAAGAATGTATTGATTCATGTCATTGAGAGTCACAGGTAATTAGATCTCTGGATAAGGCTGTATTCAGCAGCTTAAATGGTGTCTTACTTCTCTGTTACTCCCAGTCTCCCCGTCTCTCCATCCCTTGGCTCTGCTTCCTTCTCTATTGTCTTTATTCTCCAACAAAAAAGGTAACCACTAGCAATTCTAGGCTTATAGTTTATCAGCTAAGTGAACCAGTAGAAATAACTCTTATTCAATGATTCTGGAGACAAGTCCCAAAATTGAATATTATTGACTTTCCTTTGTTCATATGCCCATCTTTCAACCAATCACTGGCCTGAAGATGGAAAGTTCTGATTGGTCAAACTCAAATTATGAATCTGTCTGATCCCATGAGCTGAAGCCCCACCACCACAATAAATGAAGTAAGGTGAAGGGTGTAGTTTCCCTAAAAAAAAGAAAAACAATGTTGTTTTATCAAGAGGGAAAATGAATGCTGACAAAGATTCCAGGTGTCCACTACACCCAAGAAGACACAGAAACTCCTGTCTCTCAGACTTTAGACATCAGGGATCAACCCCATTTATGAAGTTGGATGGCTCAGTTGCATTCCACCTACAGTTGATATCACAGGAAGTTATCTAGCTTACTCTTAAGCTTTAAATGGCAAAACGCACAACCAGAAAGCATTATAATTATGTAACCTGACTCTTCTCAACACTAAGGCTTCTAGAATCATGAATAGAAAAGGACAAGGAATAAAGATAAGGTAGTTGCCACCAGTGTACAAATCAAAAATCATAATTACAATGGGTCCCTGACCGGTCTTGAAATATTGAACAGTAAAAATTTAAGTCACATTCAAATCTAAACCCGCACGAGGGCAGATTAGTAGCTGGTAATGAAAAGATATGTAAAAGATGTCAAACAGAAGTTAACTTACTTTAGTACCATTTTTTGTATATTTATTCTCCCTGAACTGGCTTACTCCTGTGAAAAGCTGCTTCTAGAGTATATAATAGTGCATGGTTGAGAGAGAGCATTAGCAGCTATACAAATGACAGAATAATGACTAAATGGAAAAACAGCTGAGCGCTATAATTTACAGATGATATGGCCACAGCAAAACCAGAGAAATTAGCTTTCTCTGTTTAATAGTCTCCAGACTACTGTCTCTGGTCATTCATTCTTCTGACTTTACAAGCCAACTCTGCCACATTTAACTCCAACCAGAAATAAATAAAGTGAGAAAAACTTGCTGGATTTTTTTCACAAACTGCACTGGGTCTTCTGTAGCCTCCCCGTTGGGGAACAAAAGCAATGCCAACATATCCATAGAAAGACTGGCTTTTCTGCTTAAGTCATATATGTATATATATGACTGATCAGCAAGAATCTAATTGTTAGAGTAGTAAACATTAGTAACCAAAGACTCTGACATCCTGTGAAATTCGGTGATGAGGCATCTTCCCTCAAAATGTTCATGTGTCATTGTGATTGTTGAATTGAAAGCCCTTACATTGTTACTGTTTCTTTGTCTCCTGCAGAGATCATATGCATATTTTTTTGTATTTAAAAAACAGGAATTACTTTATATTTAATATTACTAGAGCTAACATAGCTGCCTCAAATTCCATTTTTGCTCACTCTCAGCTTGAGAACAGAAAGCTTTTTCTTTGTCCCTTCCAGCAATTTCCTATCACAGGAAATCTTAATATTTCATGGTTGTGTCATTATGAAAATGGCAAGTCCAGTGGATGCTTCTTGGTGAGATAACTAGTTATTGCATGTGTGCTTAAATTGTATTTTATGCTTGTCATAAAAGACACAGTTACTCTTCCTCCAAAATTCCAGGAACATAGTTAAGGCAAAATTGTGTACTTGTCAATCATAACTTCATTTAATTTAACCTTCACAGAAGCCTTAGGAGATAAACACTATTTCATATCTCTCCATTTCACAAATAAAGAAATAAGAAAGTGAGATTCCCAGAAGTAAAGTAACTTGACCAACATACACAACAACAGCATAGACAGGATTCAAACTCCATTCTTCCTCAAGACAAAACCTATTTTCTAGTCTGAATTCCAGGAACTACCCCTCTTTCTAAACCTCCATTTGATGAAAATATCCTGAAATTATTTTCATCCAGCCCTGGATCAAAATCTGCTCTCTGGGTCTTCTTTCACATTTAGGTGGCAGTCAATCATTTCTAACACAGTCTTTAAGTGGAATATATCTTGTTTATTCCAGGGATATACACTTTTTTTTTTTTTTTGAGTTGAAGTCTCACTCTGTCGCCCAGACTGGAGTGCAGTGGCCTCTCCCAGCCACCATAGCCTCGACCTGCTGGGCTCCGGCGATCCTCCCGCCTCATCCTTCCAAGTAGCCAGAATTTCAGGCATGCGCTACTACACCCGGCTGATTTTTTGATTTATTGTAGAGATGAGGTCTTGCCAAGTTGCCCAGGCTGGTCTCGAACCCGCGGGTTCAGGCAATCCACTACCTCAGCCTCCCAAAGGTGCGGGATTACAGGCTGAGCCACCAAGCCTGGCTATATACAGATTTTTAACAAAGCTTAGATGTCTAAGTCATTGATTCTGATCACAGTATGCATCAAAATTTCCTGGAAAGAGATTGCAGTAGAAAATTCCCAACCTCATCCCTGTGAGAATGCTAATTCAGAAGGGTCAGAGATGGCTCCACTTAAAAAAAAAGACAACAGATTATTCTGATGCCCAGCAAGGTTTAGAGAATCATTAATTTTACGAGGATCAAGTTTTGTTGATGGACTAAGAGACAGTAGCTTATAAGTAAATGAGATTTAAGGAAGTTGCTGATCCAGAAATCTCAATTCAATATGGAATACCAAAGTTATTAATTTCTTCACCAATTCTAGATTCTTATCTACAGCCTTGAAAAAAAGAATATTATTCCAGTATTCTGGATAATCTGCAAAACACTATGTCATTAATAGGTGTGCTAGATTTTATATGGTATGCTTAGTCTATTCAGGTTGCTACCAAATACCATAGAAGGGGTAACTTCTAAACATCCAAAATGTTATACCTTACAATTTTGGAGGATGGGAAGTCCAAGATTAAGACACAGGAATATTTGGTATCTGGCGAAGACTCTGTTTTCTGATTCATAGATGGTGTCTACTCACTGTGCCCTCACATGATAGAAGGGGCAAATATGTTTTCTCAAGCCTCTTTTATTTTTTTATTTTTTAATATTTGAGTTGGAGTCTCACTCAATCGCCCAGGCTGGAGTGCAGTGTCATGCTCATGGACATGCCAACATCGACCTACTGGGCTCTGGCCATTCTTCCACCTCAGCCCTCCAAGTAGCCGAATCTACAGTTGCACTACCATTTCCGGCCAATTTTTTATTTATTGTAGAGACAGAGTCTTGCTAAGTTGCCTGGACTGGTCTCGAGCCTGAGAGCTCGGGCAATCCACTCACCTCGGCCTCCCAAAGTGCTGGGATTATAGCCTGAGCCACCAAGCCCAGCCTCAAGTCTCTTTTATAAGGGCACTAACATCCATGGGAGTTGTGCCCTCATGAGCTAATTACCTCCTAAAGGCACTATTTCTTTCTTTCTTTCTTTTTTTTTTTTTTGAGTTGGAGTCTCACTCTGTTGCCCAAACTGGAGGGCAGTGGCCGCTCCCGGCCACCACAGCCTCAACCTGCTGGGCTCCGGCGATCCTTCCACCTCAGCCTTCCAAGTAGCCGGAATTACAGGCGCGCACTACCACGCCCAGCTAATTTTTGATTTATTGTAGAGATGAGGTCTCACCAAGTTGCCCAGGCAGGTCTCGAACATGCGGGCTCAGGCCATCCACTCACTCAGCCTCCCAAGGTGCGGGATTACAGGCTGAGCCACCGAGCCCGGCTAGGGCACTATTTCTTAATACTATGGTACTGGAGATTAAATTTTAACATATCAATTTGTGGCTTGGGAAAGAGAATGTAAACATTCTGACCATATAATTTCACCTCTGGCCTTCCATAATTCATGTCTTTCTCACACACAAAATACATTAACTCCAGCCCCCAAAGTCTCAACCTGTTCCAGCAACTCCAAAATCTAAAGTCCAGAGTATCATTTAAATGTCATCTAAATTAGATACGGGTGAGACTCAATTCTGAGGCAATTTTTCCTCAAGCTATAAACTTGTGAAATTAAAAAAAGTTATGTGCTTTCAAAATACAATGGTGGGAAAGACATTTCCAAGTCAAAAGAGGAAAACAGGAAAGGAAGGTATAACAGCTTCTAAGAAAGTCCAAAGTCCAAGAGGACAAACAGTGTCAAATCATAAGTCTCCAGAGTAATTTTTTTTTGACTTGAGACTCTGCTCTCCAGGCCCACTGGGGCAGAAATCTTGCCTTCATAGCTTTTCTGGGAAGGGGCTATGCCCCAAGACTCTGGAATGCCTTGCTCACATGGCTTTGGGTGGCTCCAATCTTACGATTTTGCTGGATGCAACTCTCATAGAATGGAATAGCAAGTCTATGACTCTCCCAGGCTAGAATCACACACTGGTGGTTCTCCTGTTCTGATGTATAGCTCATTCTTCCACTGTTTTGATGAATCCATACTAATTTTCTTATCCAACAGTCTTGGCCATTCATTTGGTGTTCTCTTGGACATGATTTCTCATTTTTTATTATATGGACAGGCTGAGAATTTTCCAAATCTTTAAGTTTTGCTTCCCTTTTGATTAAAATTTATGTCCTTAAACAATTTTTCTCTCTTGCATTTTACTATAAGCAATCAAGAAAAGCCATACAACACCGGCAACACTTTGCTAAGAAATATCCAATTTCATAGCTCACAAATTCTACCTGCCACAAAATACTAGGACATAATCACAATTCATTCAAGTCCTTTCCCACTTAGTAACAAAGATGGTCTTTTCTCCAGTTTCCAATATGTTCCTCATTTCTGTCTCAGACCTCATCAGAAGGTCTTTCCTATTCATATATTTACCAACTTTCTGTTCACAATCACTTAACTATTCCCTAAAAAGAGTGAGACTTTCTCTACAGTGCTCCTCCTCTTCTGAGCCCTTACCAGTATCATCTTTAATGGTCTGTTTACAAAGCTGTAGGCTTTTTCTTAGCATGTGTTTACAAAACTCTTCCAGCTTCTACCAGTTTCAAACCCACATCTTTAGGTATTTGTTATAGCAATACTCTCACTTCTTTTTTCCAATTTTTGTCTTAGTCTGTTCAGGCTTCCATAACAAAATTCCATAGCATGAGTAGCTTCCAAACAGCATAAATTTATTTCTCAGAGTTCTGGAGGCTGGTGAGTCCAAGATCAAGGCACTAGAAGATTTGGTGTCTGGTAAAGATGGCACTTCCTCCATGTTTTCTCATGTGGTGGATCAGGCAAACAAGCTCCTTCATGCATCTTTTACAAGAGCATGAATCTCATTTATGAAGGCTCTGCCCTCATGACCTAGTCACCTATTAAAGGCCTCAACCCTTAATAGTAATATTAATATTGAGCTCACCAGGGTAATCCAGGCAATGTCTCTATTTTAAGGACAACTGGTTAGCAACCTTAATTCCATTGCAACTGTAATTCTTTTTTATCATGCAAGGTAACATATTTACAGGTTTCAGAGATTAGGATATAGACTTCTTGAGAAGTGGGATATTATTCTGCCTGCTACATTATTATATGAATCAATGAAATAACCTAGGGCATGAGTATGCAAATAAAGAAGAAAAGCAGTTGAATGCCTGAGATCGAGGAGTTAAGGGGGAACCAGCGAAAGAGATTGAAAAAGAGCACATGAAGAGAAAATAGAAAAAAATAAGAGAAAATGGTGTTCCAGAAGCCAAATGAAGAAAGTCTTTCAAGGAAGAGGGAATGACTCATTGTATTAGTGTGGTTCATAGGTTAAGTAAAGGAGGGCTGAGATGAAGTCACTGAATTTGGCAGTGTGAAAGTCACTGGGAACCTGACAAAAGCTGTTTGGGTAGAGAGTTCTGGGTAAGTTTGTTTCCTGCTCTGCTCACCAATGCTTTTCATATTAGTTTCCTAAGCACCTGAATAAAATAAAGCTGTCCACTCCTTATGACCAAGATCTTCCATCTTCTAAAAAACCCTCATTTCCACCACCTTATTTTTCTTTTCCTCTTCCAGTAAAACTTTTTTATAGCATTCTCTTTGCTTCCTGGCTTTTTATTCTCCCGTACACCCATTTCAATTAAGCTTTTGTTTAAACGTGTTTTGTTGATGAAAACACGTTTAAAAGAGTGGAAGACTGCTAAGTGTTTCTAGGGTATTATTAAGAAACACACTGAGCCAGGCTCGGTGACTCAGCCTGTAATCCCGCGCCTTTGGGAGGCTGAGGTGAGTGGATTGCCTGAGCCCACGGGTTCGAGACCCGCCTGGGCAGGCGAGACCTCATCTCTACAATAAATCAAAAAAATTAGCCGGGCGTGAGAGCGCGCACCTGTAATTCCGGCTACTTGGAAGGCTGAGGCAGAAGGATCGCCGGAGCCCAGCAGGTCGAGGCCATGGTGGCCGGGAGCGGCCACTGCACTCCAGTCTGGGCGACAGAGTGAGACTCCAATTCAAAAAAAAAAGAAACACACTGATTCAAATTACAACAAGGCCATGTCTAAGATGCAAAATCCAAGTTGTAAAGGAAAGAGAATGCTTTTTCCACCTGTAACATAGCAAGGTAGAAAGTTTTATTCTGATAGAGAAAAATAAAACAATAAAAACTGAGTGATGAGGCTTTTGCATTTCTTAATGACATCTTCCTTCTTTGTAGCTTTTATCCTTGTTGCCTTGTTTGTTAAAGCTGTGCAGAAAAAAGGAAGTAGATACTCTGATGACAGAGATGTTAGAAAGACACAACAACCTCTCTGTGATTAACTTTGAAGGAGTAACTTAAATTATTGACTGCTGAGATGTAAGCAAGCTAGAAGGGCCTTTGATGCCAAGAGCTTAAGTCCTGGAACCATGTACCAGATTCCAGGGAGTCTGAATTCTAGTCTGTACTGTGGTCTGTTTGGCTTTCTATTACATTCAAAATGCATTTAAAAACCTCAGAAAGAAAAATCATGGCAAAGCACTTTCAATAACTTTGCTATCTCAAATAATATTTACATTAAGTTCTCCACAGCGTACCAAGAAATTTTGCAGAACTAAAGAGGAGAAAAACCACTTACATTTAACACACACCTACAAATGAAGAAACAAAGAGAGTTTTTGTCCAAGATTCCAGTTACTAAATGACCATCTTGGATGAGTTCACAATGTTGCTCTCAAACTTGAAAAGGCAAGTGATAATTGTCCAAGTTTCCAGGTCAGCAGCATAAAAGTTAATTAAGAGAGGATGATATGAACTATTATTTTAGAGAAAACTATCAATTATAATTTAACCAGAAGAATATAGTAGTCAGAGATTGCTATGGGATTGAAAAATAACTTTCTTTGATAGGAGAAAGTCTTCATATAGTATAATATGTGACTAGCTACCATATATTGCATTATGGGTCCTTCACCAGCATTAAAAAAGAAGACCTTGAAAATAAGGCCTTGAATCTTCCCTCACATAATATAAAAATACTCCAAGTTTTATTATTGGCCTAAATGTAAGATATTAAGCCATAACGTTTCCAGAAGAACAAAATAGGAGAAAAATCTTTGCAACTTGAGATTAGGCAAAAGCTTTTGTGTTTTTTCTTTAGAAGAGGTTATAAAGCATTAAACCTAAAGAAAAAATATTTAAAACTTCTCATCCCAAAAACATTGTAAATAAAATGAAAAGAAAAGCCACACTGGAGAAAAGATTTGCAAACTCATATTTAGTAAAGAACTTGTATTTAGAACATGTATATGGGGTGGGGAGGAACACACCAAATGGAATTGTCTTTTGGAGGATGAGGCCCTTGTAATATAGGCTTCCCCCACAGAGTGTTCTGGAAACTCATCAGCATTGGGGTACTAGCTACCATTGTCGTGAGAGGCTATGTTCAGCTTCAGTGAATTTTTTTGGATATTCTTTCAATGTGTTTGCCCATTTCATGATGAGTAATTTGAGAGTTCGCCTGCCTATACCATGCTGAGTGTTCAGCAGTTTTTGACCAAAAATAGCATGACTTCTATGTCTCCCCCACTCCACCCTCCCTATACACCCAATCTCACTCCAAGGGACATTTTTTGTTTTCCTACTTGAAAAAATTTCTCAAAGCAAAACATTTTGCCAATGTGGAAGAGGCAAAACAAAAAATGGCAGAAGCACCAAAAGGCATCAAAATTAATGAGTTCAAAAATTGTTTTGAGCAATGAAAAAAAGTGTCTCAACACGTGTATTACATCAGGTGGAGAGTACTTTGAAGATGACTGAAGTTTAAACATGTAAAAATAAATACACAGTTTTTATAAATAAATGCCAGGTTTGTGTGTGTGTGTGTGTGTGTGTGTGTGTGTGTTTGTGTTTCATCATTAGGGAAATGCAAATTAAAACTTCAACGAGATACCACTATAGAATAAGGAGCAATTAGAATTCTCATTCATTTTGGTGGGAATGCAAAATGGTTTAGCCACTTTAGAAAATAGTTTGGCTTTTTGTTAAAAAGTAAACTTAATGTACGTACGCTTAACATATGTACATTTAGCATATAACCAAAAATTCTGCTCCTAGGCATTTATTCAAGAGAAATGAAAACATGTTCACAAAATAGCCTATACATGAATGTTTATAGAGGCTTTATTCATAGTAGCCAAAAATTATTTTTAAAAAAATAAATGGCAGCCGGGCTTGATGACTCAGCCTGTAATCCCACGCCTTTGGGAGGCTGAGGTGAGTGGATTGCCTGAGCCTACAGGTTCGAGACCCGCCTGGGCAGCGAGACCTCATCTCTACAATAAATCAAAAAATCAGCCAGGCATGGTAGCGCATGCCTGTAAATCTAGCTACTCGGAAGGCTGAGGCAGAAGGATCACCAGAGCCCAGCAGGTCGAGGCTGCAGTGGCCGGGAGCCACTCAGTCTGGGCGACAGAGTGAGACTCCAACTCAAAAATAAATAAATAAATAAATAAATAAATAAATGGCTATCAATTCATCAAAGGCTTAATAAGTTGAAGTATACCTGTGCAATGAAATATTACTCAGAAATGAAAAGAAATAAGCTACTAATGTATGCAACAACAATCTGGAAAACTATAGTAACAAAACACAGACCAGGGTTACCAAAAACTGAGGATCTGGGAATACTAACTGAAGGGTGCAGGAAGCGACCAGAGGGGCAGCTCCCAAAATGGCGCCGACACACCATACAACCAAGTCCCTAGGTCCCAGCTTCTGTGAGCACAATTTCCTGTGTGCACGAATTTCAAACCTTCCCGCGCACGAATTTCAAACCTGCAAGCCTCCAATCCTTAGCCAACTTTGTTATGCGTCCAATAGGACTATAACACGGCATCCTCCCCACCCTACTCCCATGCAGCTCCTCCAATAGGAACATATCACAGCCCCTTCCGGCCCCTGTTAGGCTGATAAATACAGTCCTCTCCCCGCAACTCTCTCTCTTTTTTTTCTTTTTTCCCATTACAGATCCTCTCTGTAACAGCCCCCTTAATAAATCTCCTGGTCCTGACTGGGTGTGGAGTCCTTACTGGCACCAAAATTCTTTTATTGGTGCTGTGACTCAGATCGGGTGCTCTCCCGCAATTGTGCGGGTCTATCCCCGTAGGTGAGACCCTCAACCCGGCGCCGGTGGCCACTCCAGCCCTCCTGGACCTTCCTCACCATTTTGAATGCGTGACCTGCATCCACCAGTGACCATTGGATAGGTGAGTTCCCCAGACACGGAAGCCTGAAACTTGCCGGAATCCCCGGGAGGAATTGACCGTTGATCGTCCGGCAGCCCCTCCGGCCCCAGGGCGAGGGGGAATGCACCCCACCTCAGCCTTCATGGCCACAGCGGACCCTAAAGGCTTCCTCTTCTCTTTCATCTCTTAAACTTTAAAACTCCCATGGCTGCTGGGCTGCAGTGGGCCCCAGGGGTCCCACGTCTGCTAACCCACAGCGACTCCCGTAAAACTCTCTCTCTCTCTCTCCCCCCTCCCTAAGGAATCCCACGGCTGTCGGGCCGCAGCGGATCCCAGGGGTCCCACATCTGCTGGCCCACAGCAGATTCTGAAGGACTCATATATCTGTCGGGTAACAGATAGCCTCGGAGGCTCCATGTTTGTTGCCCCACAGTAAGCCCTATTCGACCGGCAGGAATCTCAAACACGCTCCCACCCGCTGCCCGATCAAGTGCTTTCGGTCTGATTCAAAAATCCTCGTGCTAGGTGCCTTGACTCCCTCGTTCTCCAGGAGGACCCTGGTTGTGTCAAACCCCTGTGACGACAGGCTTTACCACAGCCACACTTCTCGGACAGCTGACTCTTCGGGGGACACCCTGTTTAGTCTACCTGTCTGATCATGGGAGGCTTGTCATCCCTGCCGGCTGATTCCCCTCTTAAATGCCTCTTAAACAATCTCACTACATTTTCTCTTTCCCCTGATATCAAACCCAAACGCCTAATTCATTTCTGCACCCAAGATTGGCCAACATACCCCTTAGACAACCAAAATCAGTGACCCCCCCAGGGGTCCCTCAATCCTGATATTATTCAGGACTTATATAATTTCTGTGAGCGTTCAAAACGGTGGGTAGAGATTCCCTATGCTCAGTCCTTTTCCCTCCTCCATGAACATCCCCACCTCTGCCTCAATTGCAATCCCTCTAATCTCTACCCTCCACTCATATTAGCATCTGTCACCTCTTCTACAACTTCTCCTTCTCCCACTGTTCTACACACACTTCAGCCTCCTCTCCAAAACTCCCCTCTCCCCACTGCAGACACTGTAAGTCCCAGCTCCACTACCTCCTCCTCCATCTCAGATTTCGACCCTGCAGACAAGCCCCCCCACAGGCAGCCTCAACAGCCTCAGGCTCCCCCACCCCCACCATCCTCTTCAGCCCAGCCCCCCTCCACTCTGGCAGCTCGATCCTTATACCCTCCTCTTCCAACAACTCCTCCGTGCAGCCCCCCGTAACCCGATCCAAGGCCATGCTGACCCTCCTAGCCCCCCTTCACGAGGTGGCAGGCACGGAAGGCGTGGTTCGGGTACATGTCCCTTTTTCTATATCAGACCTCTCACAAATAGAAAAATGTCTCGGATCTTACACAACTAACCCTGCCACCTACGTTAAAGAGCTTCAATACCTTATCTAGTCCTATAGACTCACTTTTCATGATATCTATCTTATCCTCTCCAACACCCTACTTCCAGAAGAATGTAGAAGGGTTTGGGAACAGGCTAGAACATATGCAGATGAAATTCATCAAACCACCCCCGCTCACCCTCTTGGGGCGACAGCAGTCCCAGACCAAGACCCAGGCTGGGATTACAACTCCCCTGCTGGCATTGAAGCTAGGGACCGTTTTTCTTCTTGCCTCCTTTCCGGGTTGCGCAGGACCACACAAAAGACAGTTAACTTTGAATAACTCCAGGAAGTCATTCAGGAAAAAGAGGAAAACTCCTCCAACTTCCTCAGCCGGCTTACCAGGGCACTCCAACAATTTACTAACATAGACCCCGAAACCCCTGATGGCTGACAACTCCTAATGACATACTTTTTCTCCCAAAGCTATCCAGACATTAGGGCAAAACTAAAAAAACTCAACTGAGGCCCCCTCACTCCCCAACATGACGTTCTCACAGCAGCCTTTAAAGTGTTCCATAACCAGGACGAGAAGGCAAAAAAACACAAACATCAAATGCTGGCCCAGGCCCTCCATGGCAACAGGGTCACCTCCGGTATCACCCAGGGTGATGGCAATGCCCTAAACCAACGAAAACCACCAGGACTCTACTTCAAGTGCGGGCAGCCAGGGCATTGGGTATGAGGGTGCCCCAATCCTGGAGTACCCCAAAAACCATGTCCTAGATGTGGACAGGCAGGACACTGGGCAGTGGACTGCCCCGGTCCCCAAGGAGGGACCAGGTCAACCCCCATCCCATTCTGGATCTGTTGGGCATGGCAGCGACTTTAGACTGACGGGACCTGGGGTCTCCCTGCCCGACACTAATCTCAAATCATCGGGAACCCAGGGTCACTATAACCATTGATGGGCACCCCATCCACTTTCTCCTGGATACCGGAGTCACCCTTTCTGTCATTTGAGAGTTTTGGGGCCCGACTTCCCTGCCTAAGTTCCCTATAGTCGGGGTAGGGGGCCAGTCCATCCTTCCACGCATAACTTCTACAGTTACACGCATCTTTGTAAACGTCCCCTTCACTCATTCCTTTTTGGTAATGCCTCAGTGTCCTGTGCCTCTTATGGGCAGAGACATTTTAGCCAAGTTTCAGGTGTCCATCACCTTTAACCCAAGTGCGGCCCTCAGCAACCCTTCCCCTACAACCCCGTTCTTGGCCCTTCTAACCGCCGATAATTCTGACTCACTTCCCCCTTTGCCCTCCTCAACAGTGAATCCTCAAGTATGGGACACAGACTCCCCCTCCCTAGCACACTGCCCCAAGTCCACATTCAACTTAAAAATCCTTTCACACATCTTAATCAGCCACAATACTCTCTTCCTACCTCCAGTCTTCTAGGACTCCAACCTGCCGTTAACTCTTTGCTGCAAAAGGAATATCTGCGCCCCACAAACTCCTCATTCAACACCCCCATTTTAGCAGTATGAAAACCAAATGGCACTTACCGCTTAGTGCAGGATTTAAGACTCATTAATGCAGCTGTCATCCCCATCCACCCACTAGTTCCTAATCCCTATGCCATCTTATCTTCAATTCCTCCAACCGCTACTCACCTCTCGGTTCTCGACCTTAAAGATGCATTTTTTTTTTTTTTTTTTTTTTTTTTTGAGTTGGAGTCTCACTCTGTCGCCCAGACTGGAGTGCAGTGGCCGCTTCCGGCCACCGCAGCCTCGACCTGCTGGGCTCTGGTGATCCTTCCGCCTCAGCCTTCCGAGTAGCCGGAACTACAGGCGTGCGCTACCACGCCCGGCTGATTTAGATGCATTCTTTACCGTCCCCCTGGCAGCACACTCACAAAACATTTTCGCATTCACGTGGACTGATCCAATATCTCGCCACTCACAACAACTCACTTCGACAGTCCTACCACAAGGATTTCGAGATAGCCCCCACCTGTTCGGTCAAACCTTAGCAGCAGATCTTAAGTCTCTCTCACTTACCAAATCCACCCTTATTCAATATATAGATGACCTCCTCCTGTGTAGCCCTTCCTTAGCTGATTCTCAAACAGACACTGCACTCACCCTTAACTTTCTAGCAGCAAAAGGATATCGGGTATCCCCTCAAAAGTTCCAACTGTCGGTCACACAAGCCACATATCTAGGGGTAGCCGTCTCACACCAACAGAAGGCTATAATGACAGATCGGAAGGCCCTAATTAAATCCCTACATATACCTAAAACTAAGCAGGAAATTCAATCATTTTTGGGGCTAGCAGGATACTTTCGGGCGTGGATTCCCAACTTTCCCTTACTCGTGAAGCCACTCTATACTCTCATAAAGGGAGACCCCAATGAGCCACTCCTAACACCCTCCTCTGTTAAACAACCCTTTGTTGCCCTCCAGCAGGCCCTCCTGAGGGCCCCCACACTTTATCTGCCAGACATACACCGAACTTTCATCCTATATGTGCACGAAAACAAGGGGGTGGCCTTGAGAGTCCTGGGACAACTTTGTGGACAAACGTTTGCCCCAGTGGCCTCTCTCTCAAAACAGTTAGACCACACCATCCAGGGCTGGGCCCCATGTCTGCGAGCGCTGTCTGCCGCCCACATGTTGGTGTGCGAATCCAAAAAACTCACCTTCAGGGCCCCTATTACCGCAACTCCCCCCTTAGGATCCTCCTAAGCTACAAAGGCCTTCAAACGCTGCCTCCCGGTCAAGTCCTTTCGCTCCTTGTCTTCTTTTTACAGGATTCCATATTCTTTCAAACTTGTGCACCCCTAAACCCAGCCACATTGCTCCCTTCTTCCATAGCCCCACTAACCCATGACTGCGTAGAGACTGTTGAGGCTCTCCTCCCTTGCCCGGTGCACATCCAGGAAGGCCCTTTGCCCTCCCCCTCCTATATCTGGCTCACTGATGGCAGCTCCTTCCTACACAATGGGTCCCAGGTTGCAGGATATGCCATCACCTCTATTACACACGTCATTGAAGCAAAGCCTCTCCCACCAGGCACCACTAACCAACAGGCAGAACTTATAGCTGCCACTCAGGCATTTCAGCTAGCGGCTGGACACTCTCTCTTTATACTGATTCCAAATATATTTTCCATATTCTCATCTCCCACTCGGCCCTTTGGAAGGAAAGGGGACTATTTACCACCAAGGAATCAGCAGTGGTTAATGCTAAACTAATTTCTGATCTCCTTGTCACCTCCTTACTTCCCACTAACACTGGCATTTCTCACTGTAAGGCTCACCAGCCGGACTCCTCACCCATCACTCAGGGAAACTCCAGGGCACACAATGCAGCCCGACAAGCAGCTTTAACATCTGTTCCCGCCTTGGCTGCTGTTGCTCGCCCTGACCCAGACCGCACACTCCGCACTAATTCACCACCCTCAGCCTCCCCGTCCATTACAGACCTTATCCCATACCTACACTCAATCTTTCACACCAATCCTTCTGCACTGACGTCTAACAAACTTTTACACTCTCACTTCCCAACATAAGGAACTCATTAAAAGCATTACCTCACAACGTTCCATCTGCCAGCGAACCAACCGCAATACCCCTCTAAAACCGGGAAACTTTCCTACCCATGAAGCTCGGGGACAACTCCCAGGAGCGAACTGGCAGGTCGACTTCACGGTCATGCCCCCACTATGCAACCTAAAATAACTCTTTGTCTTTGTGGACACCTTTTCTGGGTGGGTAGAAGTGTTTCCAACTTCAAATAAATGAGCAGCAACAGTAGGGACTATCCTTGCTAGCCATATCATTCCCAGGTTTGGTGTCCCCATGTCCATACAATCTGACAATGGGCCCGAATTCATTACATGAGTGGTACAGTCTCTAACAACTGATCTTCACATTGATTGGCATTTCCACATCCCATACCATCCACAGTCATCTGGAAAGGTAGAGTGAATCAATCAGACCCTTAAAGACATCCTCACTAAACTATCCCTTGAACTACATCAAAACTGGGTCACCCTCCTTCCTTTGGCCCTCTTCCACTTATGAGTTCTCCCAAAAAAACCGTCCCAACTCTCACCTTTTGAAGTAATGTATGGCCGTCCAGCACTGCTTCCAGGAGTCCCTACCTCAACCCCTCTGACACCCACTCATATGCTTTACCCCCTCTTGTCTTTCATTCATTCCCACATCTGGGAATATCAAAATCTCCTCTTACCTGTTTCACCCAGTGGTCAAATCCCACCTCCCCTCCTCCCTGGACAGTGGGTCTATCTCTCTGACCCAGAAACAAAGTCTCTTTTAAACCCAAAGTGGTCTGAACCTCTTCAGGTAATTTTATCGACTCCCACAGCCACAAAACTCATCATGGGCCGTCGTCAGGTCACCCCATGGATTCACATTTCCTACTTAAAACCCGGTGCCCCTCCTTCCTCGCATCTCACCCATAATATTTGTCCACCCACCTACAGGTATATCTGCTCCAAGGTTCCTGACCAACCACTTAAGTTTCGCCTGTCTCGACCCACCACTCATCCCAACCCAAATCCAAACCAACATCCTGGATACAACACAGAACACCTGTGACCCTTGGCCCCTCTCCTTTCTTGGCCTGATTGCTGTCCTACTTACTATATTACTCACCTGTTCGACACCCACAAACTGGCCATCTACGGCAAAAATTCTGTTGGCTACTACCTATCTCTTAATTGTCACAGGCTTTGTTCTCATCAAATGCCTCCTCTAAACACTAAAGTAGCCCCCAGTCTTGCCTCCAAAGTCACTACCCTCTTATTTCTCATCCTTCCATTAACCCAAACCTACCAACCTCACCCCTATTATGCGCCAGGTAACTTTTCCTGGAAAATAATAAACGCCACTACGCAAACTGTAGTCTCCACCTACCTTGGACATGGGCAGCCGATATTTAACTTTGATCTTTGGAAACTACGGCCCAGCCCGTCCATTGTCCCAGAGGAATGGGGAGGCTCTTCCACCGGACGATGGGGATGTAGTTATGGCAGTCTGGAAGACGAAATTCAACTCAAGAACGTCAAGTTCTATGTCTGTCCTGACACGGGAGACAAACACTGCCACAAACTCCAGCAGTTTCACTGCACTGCCTGGGGATGCGAAACCATAGCCCTGTGGAAAGGCAACTCTGACCCTTACATATCAATTGTAAGACTGCCCTCCACTTCTCCCTGTATACAACCCAAAACCTGCTATCCACTACGGCTTATCATCACCCTGTGGGACGCTTTTAGCCTTCAAAAAACATGGGACACTGGAAAAACGTGAGGCCTTCGACTGCACACGCCTGGAACCAATCCAGACATGTTATTTACAGTCCAACGAAGGCCTGTTCCATGCACTCCCAATCCCGTGGGACGATTGCGCAAAATAATTCTACCCAAACCTATACCCACGGACTCAAAAATTCAACTCATAACTTCTCCCCCTCTCACCCCAAAGGGGGTAACAATCATCTCACCCACTTTAAAGACCCCCCCATTCCCTTACCACCTGATCACTTTCTTCACTTACTAACGGCGGTACACCATCTACTTAATAAAACCCGCCCCTCTCTGGCAAACGATTGCTGGCTATGCTTAAACCCACGGCCTCCATATTACATGGGAGTCAGAGCAGTTTCTTCAGTAGGCAATGCAGAAACTAACATAAAGATCCTTACTCTTACTGATATACAAAATGAGCAATTATGTCTCTGGGGCACTCATCCCACACTGACTCTGGATGACCTCCAGGGACAAGGAACGTGTCTCTTCTCCCCAACCTTTCCCATAACTACATTCCCCCTCCGATTGTCCTGCAACAACACCTCTCATATTAACATCACTACCTTCCATAATCAAACCATCCCCCATTTTGCCATGGCACCCCCTACCACGTGGTTTGCCTGTACCCGAGGAATCACCCCCTGTATCAGCCTACAGCATCTCAAAGACACAACAGAATTGTGCTTCTTGGCCCACATCCTACCCCAGGTCTACATTTATAAAGGAACGGAAGGTAGACAACACCTCAAACTCTTTAACACCACCCACTCAAAATGGGAACTGTTAGTTCCTTTACTAATGGGACTAGGCATTGCTGGAGCTACAGCCATAGGCACGGCCTCCTTAATTCTGGACGATCAAAATCTTAAACAGCTTAGCACTCAAATTGACACTGATTTACACCTACTAGAATCGAGCGTGTCTCAATTAGAACAACAGCTTGACTCTCTCACTGAGGTAGTATTACAGAGTACATGAGGCCTAGACCTCCTTTTCCTAAAACAAGGAGGGTTGTGCATAACCCTAGGAGAAGCCTGCTGTTTTTATGCCAACAAATCAGGGATAATAAGAGAAACTCTAACTCAAATAAGGGATAATATACAACACCGAGAATTGCAAAACCAGACCTATGGCAACTGGTATTAAACCCTCTTCTCATGGCCCCCCTGGCTCACCACCCTAGTCTCGGCAATAGCTGGCCCAGTAATCCTCCTCCTACTGGCTGTAACCCTAGGACCGTGCATCATCAAATACCTCCTTACCTACATGAAGACTACTGTCTCAAACTTTTCAAATCGAAGCCTTAACCTCCTGTTACTTGATAGCTACTAACCAGTTCCTGTAGAAAATCCAGAACTATAACAACCAAATTTTCATCTAATTTTTTCTTTTAAATATGCTCTCTTACAGGTTTTCTGTCTACCTCCACAGTCTGCTCCAGGACAGCTGGTTACTACCATCCCCGTGCTCATTAGAAGACTGGCCAGAACAGGTTGCTGTTCTACACTTACAAGGAACCTTCATGGAACTCTCACCTGCGGAAATCTACACCTTCAGCACCTACCTTTGGGCCCTGCTCTGGCTGGTTTTGCACCCTTCCACCACCTTACCCCCACAATGCCCCCGGCCAGCAGGAAGTAGCCAGAAAGAGTAAAGATGTCCCTCCCCATAAAAACAGAAAAGGTAGGAATGAAGGGTGCAGGAAGCGACCAGAGGGGCGGCTCCCAAAATGACGCCAACACACCAGACAACAAAGGCCCTAGGTCCCGGCTTCTGTGAACACAATTCCCCACACATGAATTTCAAACCTTCTTGCATGTGAATTTCAAACCTGTAAGCCTCCAATCCTTAGCCAGCTTTGTTATGTGTCCAATAGGACTATAACATGGCATCGGCCCCACCCTACTCCCATGCAGCTCCTCCAATAGGAACATAGCACGGCCCCTTCTGGCCCCTGTCAGGCTGATAAATACAGCCCTCTCCCCACAACTCTCTCTTTTTTTTTCTTTTTTCCCCATTACAGATCCTCTCCATAACAGCCCCCTTTAATAAATCTCTTGGTCCTGGCCAGGTGTGGAGTCCTTACTGGCGCTGAAATTCTTTTACTAACTGTAAAGAGGCATCAAGGAACTTTTTGGAGTAAGGAAAATGTTTTATATTTTAATGTAGTGGTGGTTACATGACTACACTTTTGCCAAAACTCATCAAACTGTACACTTACAAAGGATGAATATTGCTGTATGAAAATCATACTTCAAGAGAACTGACTTGAGTCAAAGGAAGATTAGATTTAAAGAAGGGAAAGGATAAGCCAGAGAGATAAAATTGGGTGGAGCTCTAGCTACAAGAAATGAAATATAATAAGTCATTAATTTAAAAAAAGAAAAAAAACTGGGAGAGATCCAAGATGACCACCACGGAGTAGCTAATCTGTGCCTCTCTGGCCAAGGAGAACAGTGAGGATGGACTCAGCTGCCAGTAAACTCAAGCAGCTTGAACAGAAGCAGCTTGCATCCCACAGAGATCTCCTCACACACACCAGGTCCAAGGAAGACAAAGTCTTGGAACCAGGAGATCCCCATCCCTGCCAGGCACCAGGCTTGCATAGGACCTGCAGTCCTGCCTTGTGTGCAAGAAGGGGGTGAGTGCTCCTGACATGGTCTAAGTCAATCCTCCTCTTCCTAGTTGTGCAGGTCACTGGTCCCACATGAGGGAGACCTGACTAGGGCACAACAACATGCAACTGATGCCCATGAGGAGCTGGGAATGCACCCACACTCTGAACACCTAATCCAGTCAGCCCCCTTGTGCATAGTCACTGCCAGCAGTTCCCAGTAGTCAGCTCCTAGGATGAGAAACCTCACCTCCTAGCCTCACTCATTCAGTGCCTGCCACCAGTGTCGGGTGACCAACCTCCACCTCCAGACCAGTAAGGTTTTTCTGCCAGCTTCAGGCACCCAAAAGGTGAGTCCCTCTGTGATGGAATCTGCTATTTTTCAAGTGCTGAGTGTGGGTTTGAACAGGAAAGGAGAAGACACAAAAAGCACCTGGAGGCACTGCTTCCCAGGAGAAACATTCTGGGTTGCAAACAATGAACAGCTGCTGGGGCCCAGCCCCCCACCCTGTTCCTGCACTGAGCTCTGAATGGGGATCAGAAAGCAGTCTGGCCAGTCTGACCACAGGAAAAACTCTACAACAGAAAGTAACTTTGAGTATACAGCACTGTCCAACAAGAGTCACAGAGCAGAAATGAATACCCCTTTCTTCCTGAGTGAACTATTTTGAATGACAAAAAAGGCCCTAGGGCAGCAAGACCTTATCTAGCTTCAAAACAACAGAACTGAAGAATAACAATAAAAAGAGAGGAGATACTCCTCACAGACTAGGAAGAGCTAGGAGAAAAACAACAGCAATCCACAAATTCTTAAAGAGACATCATCTTAAAAAGTAACCTTCAGTTCCCAAACAATGGAAGCTGGAGGCAAGATGGTGACAGAACTAGTGGGAGTGTGAGACTCTCTACAAGGATGAGTGTCCATAAAGACAATCTGTGTGAGTACCACTGGGTAAATGAAAATCCGTCTGAGGGGAGACTCAGGAACAAGCACCTGGGGCTCCCCTCTGGAGGTGGCTGCAACCCACCACTGCCCTGAGATCCCAGTCCCCAGAATGCAAAATCATCAGTCATTCATGGGGGTCTCTCGGGAGGAGGCAGTGGAGGTCAGCTGCTCTCAGCACCTGGCACCAGGCCCATACCACCACCCACCGCAGTGGGCCAGGCACTGGAAGAGACAACTATGGAGAGGGTGCAATGAGGAAATATGGAGGTAAGCCCTACTGCTAGTGAGGAGACACTGACCCTTACCATTTTCTCTGTCCCAGGACAGAGCAGAGATCTGCATTGATCCCCCAGCTCTATTCTTCCTCCAACCTGGGACCCAAAGTGATCTCTGTACCCCACTGGGATTGACCATCTCTGATCCAGAAAGGAAACTTCAGGAGTGGATATGAAGAGATGGACGCCCCACCCCTATGCTGGACCAGGCACAGACACAGATCTGAGTGGGGTCTTGGTGACAGTAGCAGCAGCAGCAGCAGACAAGTTGGCGAGTCAGGATCTGATTCACCCTCCTCCCACAGCACTCTGCAAGGTTAACAGCCACCTGATCAGCCTGCATCAAGAGTGAAGGAGAGGGGTTGGAGATGGGAGGCCACTCTCTACCACAGTGGCAGATAGAAGTGGCAGTGGTGCTTGGGAAAGATATCTGAACTTCCAAAACTGGCCACAGAGGGAGCTCTAATTTTTTTTCTTATTTTTGTTTTTGTTTATGTTTTAGTACTTGTTTTGTCTTTGGAGTTTTTTTTTTTTTTTTTAGTTCTTCTGTTTGCAAATGGGTATTTTTGAGAGCAAGTATATCATCAGTTTTTTTCTTGTTTGCATGTTTGCTTCTTTGTATGTTTTTGTTTTTTCTTGTTTTTGTTTTTGTTTGTTTTGCTTCTTTTTGTACTCATTAGTTGGTATGCCTGTTTTCTTTCTCCTTCTCCTCTGTCTTCATCTTCTTTAGTCCCCTTTCTTTCTTTTTCTGTTCTTCCCTTTTCACTTATCCCATTTTCTCATGGGGGCATGCATATGTCTCCATCACATGGATAGATTGAAGGTGGTGGAAAGTGGGTTCAGGGAGCCCACACACCTGTCAGTGGATACTGTGATCTGCAGATAGCTTCTGAACTACAGCCCCCCATCACACCTTAATAAAATCTCAAAACTGCAAAAACCACAGACCCCCTCCCCAGTCCAGCTTCAAAACTGAACAATCTAGAGGATTTAATACGGAAAAATAGGGGATTGAGCAAACAAAAGTAAAAGCTGTCCCCTCAAAACTGAGCAATGTAATTAAAGAAGGAAACAAAAATGGGGAAGAAAACCATTACAAATGAAGAAGAATCTAAGAAAGAACTCAGGTCCCTTACAGAAGACCACTAGGAACAACACATGAGAATATAGACTTCGGAACTCAAATAACGAAGAGGCCCCAGAACAACTGGTCCCAAACCAAAAAACCCAGAGATCAAGGTATTAATAGAGAGAATGAATAAAAGCAAGAAGAGACAAGAGGAAAGAATAAAAGGAGTTGATAACTGAGATGACAGCAATAAAGAATACAGTAAATGAAATAAATAACAAACTGATAAACATGGAAGGTAGAATTAACCGAGCAGAAGAAAGACTCAGAGCTTGAGCACCAAAATATGGAAAAGAAGCAAAAAAACATGGAACAAAGAAGCTTAAGAACATGGAAAAAAGAAGCTTAAAAACATGGAACAAAGAAGCTTAAGAACATGGAAAAAAGAAGCTTAAAAACATGGAACAAAGCCTCCAAGAGATGTGTGATTACATCAAAAGGCTGAACCTAAGATTAACTGGCATTCCTGAGACAGATAGAGAGATACCACCCTAGAATAAACATTCCACGAAATTATCCAAGAAAACTTCCCTCATCTCATCAGAAATATGACCATTCAAACACAAGAGATTCAGAGAACCCCTGCAAGACATCAAATGAGAAGACCAACTCATAGATACATAGTAATCCAATTACACAAAGTAGACATAAAAGAAAAATACTAAAGGCAGCAAGAAAGAAAGATCAGACTACCTACTGGGAAAGACCAATTAGAATAGCAGCAGACTTATCTACAAAAACATTGCAGGCTAGAATAGACTGGAGTTCAATCTTCAAAGTTAAACAATTCTAACCAAGAATTTCCTCCCCAGCTAAGCTAAGTTTCATCAGCAATGGATAATTAAAATATTTCCCAGACATTTTAACCCTAATAGTTTATACTGCCTCCAGACCATTAAAAAAATGCTTAAGAAAGTATTAAACACAGGAGAAAGAAAGGAAAAAAAAATGACCATACTCTTCTCAAGAATACAGGTAATAGATTGAAAACACATACACATATATCAACCCCCAAATCAAAAGAAAACCAACAAACAAATAAACAATAACAACAAACTCTATAAGAACCTCATAACAGGAATAAACTTACACATCTCAATAATTAGCTTGAATGTGAGTGGACTAAAACTGAAAAGATATAGAATAGCAAACTGGATTTTTAAAATGATGCAACAATATGCTGTCTTCAGGTGACTCATCTCACCAGAATGGACACTCACAGGCTCAAAATAGGAGGATGGAAAACAATTTTTCAGGCAAACAGAACACAAAAGAAAGCAGGAGTTGTGATCTTTTTTTTTTTTTTTTTTGAGTTGGAGTCTCACTCTGTCACCCAGACTGGAGTGCAGTGGCTGCTCCTGGCCACTGCAGCCTTGACTTGCTGGGCTCTGGTAATCCTTCCACCTCAGCCTTCCAAGTACCTGGAATTGCAGGTGTGCACTACCACACCTGGCTAATTTTTTTGATTTTTTGTAGAGATGAGGTCTGGCCAAGTTGCCCAGGCAGGTCTTGAATCCACAGGCTCAGGCAATCCACTCACCTTAGCCTCTCAAAACACGGGATTACAGGCTGAGCCACCAAGCCCAGCAAGTTGTGATCCTAATACCATACAAAATATCCCTCAAGTTATCAAAAATGTAAAAAGATATGGAAGGTCACTATATAATGATAAAAGTTTCAATCCATCAATAAGAAAAATCAATCCTAAACATATGTGTACTCAACATAGGAGCACCAACCTTTATAAAGCAGTTTCTAGGTAAACTAAAAAAAGACATTGACTCAAACACTATCATGTAGGCTGGGGACTTACATACCCCACTAACAACCCTAGACAGATCATAAAGGCAACAAATCAACAAGGAGATTCGTAATCTCAACTTGTCACTTGACCAAGTGAACTAATAGATACCTACAGATCATTCCACCCAATAACCATGGAATATACATTCTACTCACCACATGGAATGTATTCCAAGATTGACCATATCCTCTGAAGGAACAAGGACATAAGCTTGACAAGGTTCTTGTGTTTGTGGCCTGGTTCCAACAGAAGTTTGGCCAGTGTTTTTTTCTCTCCATGTTTGCCCCTGGGAATGTCGATTTAGTAGAATTCAGGTGGTGCGACCTCTAGTCTGCATAGGCTGAATGTAGCCTGCTTTGATAATAACTTTACTCAGAACTTCAAAGAACACAGATGTTAATAGTTTCACTTAGACACTCAGAAAACAAAGATGTCAGTGCTATAGTAAGCTTGCCAAGGAAAGTCCTAAATGTTAACTTTTTCCCAGCTGATGCTGGCATTAAAATATTTCTTATTTATGGAGTTTTGCTCTATATAAGAAAACATACTGTAAGAATAAACTTGCTCTCACCTATTGAGACGTGAGTCCTCCCAATCCCACTGTTCTTTGTCTTTCTTTTCTCATTCCATCCCCCTACCTCAGGCCCTGCTCCATGGAGGCTGGACCTCTGCAATCCTCAGACATAAATCAAGTATAAACAAATTTTATAAGATCTAAATGCTGCCATGTACCTTCTCAGACCACAGTGGAATAAAAAGAAATATCAGCACCAACAAAGTTACCCCAGCCCACAAAGACATGAGTACTAAACAGCATGATGCTGAACACCTCCTGAGTCAATGTGGAAATCACAGCAGAAATTAAAAGATTTCTGGAAACA
Source organism: Cephalopachus bancanus (assembly GCA_027257055.1). Classification (NCBI taxonomy): domain Eukaryota; kingdom Metazoa; phylum Chordata; class Mammalia; order Primates; family Tarsiidae; genus Cephalopachus; species Cephalopachus bancanus. The sequence continues at coordinate 694,726 of JAPVLO010000461.1, read as the reverse complement.
AAGGAAAATGAAGAAACATCTTACCAAAACCTCTGGGATACCATGAAAACAGTACTGAGAGGGAAATTCATTTCTTTACAAACACACATAAATAATGGAAAAATCACAAGTTAACAGCCTAACAAATCACCTAAGAGAGCTAGAAAGACAAGACTAGCAAAACCTCAACTTCATCAGAAGAACCCAAATTACCAAAGTAAAAGCCCAAATATAGGATATATAAATAGAAATATCATAGAAAAAAAAATCAATGAAACAAAAAGCTGGTTCTTTGAAAGGATAAACATGTTTGATGGACTCCTAGCCAGATTGACCAAGAAAAAGAGAGAAAAAGCCCAAATAAACACAGTCTCAAACACAAAAGAACAAATCACAATGGACCCTGGAGAAATACAAAAAGGTATCAGAGGTTACTATACACACCTCTTTGGAAACAAACTTGAAAACCTAAAAGAAATAGAGGACTTTCTGACATCACATAACCTCCCAAGGTTGAAACAAGAAGAAATTGAGACATTAAATAACAACTCAGGAAATTGACTCCATTGTAAAAAAAAAAAAAACCTATCCACCAAAAAAAAGGTCCTAGACTCTGGCTTTCCAGCAGAGTTCTACAAAGCATACAAGGAGAAGCTGATGCCAATACTATTGAAAGTATTCCAAGCAATCAAGAAAAATGGAACTCTTCTCAAATAATTTTATGACTCTAACATCACACTGATACCCAAACCAGGTAAAGAGCCAACAAAGAAACAGAGTTACAGGCCAATATTCCTGATGGACATAGATGCAAAAATCCTCAACAAGAATCTAACAAATCAGGTCCAACAATACATTCTAAAATCATCCCACCATAGTCAAGTAGGCTTCATCTGTGGGATGCAGGGCAGGTTCAACATCCGAAAAACCATAAAAGTAATTAAATACATTAACAGATGTAAAATTAGGAATCATGTGATTATATCATTAGACACAGAAAAAGCTTTCAATCAAATGTGGCATCACTTCTTGATGAAAACCTTTGAACGCCTAGCCATAGAGGGAACATACCTCAAAATAGTAAGAGCCATCTACAATAAACCCACAGCCAGCATATCGGTAAATGGACAAAAATTGGAACCATTTCTCCTGAAAACTGGAACAAGAAAAGATTGCCCATTGTTACCCCTCTTGTTCAACATAGTGTTGGAAATCCTAGCTAGAGCAATCAGACAAGAAAGGAAATCAAGGATATTCAAACAGGAAAAGAGGAAGTCAAGCAATTTATCTTTGTTGATATATATGACCCTATACCTTGAAAACTCAAGCCAGGCTCGGTGGCTCAGCCTGTAATCCCGTGCATTTGGGAGGCTGAGGTGAGTGGATTGCCTGAGCCCGCGGGTTCGAGAACCGCCTGGGCAGCGAGACCTCATCTCTACAATAAATAAAAAATCAGCCAGGCACGGTAGCGCATGCCTGTAATTCCAGCTACTCGGAAGGCTGAGGTGGAAGGATCGCCGGAGCCCAGCAGGCAAGGCTGTGGTGGCCGGGTCGGCCGCTGCACTCCAGTCTGGGCGACAGAGTGAGACTCCAACTCAAAAAGAAAAAAGAAAAGAAAATTCAAGCATATCTGTAAAAAACCTCCTTGCACTGATAAAGGACTTTGGCAAAATCTCAGGATACAAAATCAGTGTGCAAAGGACATTTTCATTCTTATACACCAACAATAAACAAGCAAAGAATTGAATAAAAAGCACAATCCCATTCACAATAGCCAAAAAAAAAAAAAAATCAAATACTTCAGCATCTTCCTAACCAGAGAGGTGAAAGACCTTTATAATAAAAACTGCAAAACATTGCTAAAGAAAAATCAAAGATGACACAAACAAATGGAAAAATATTTCATGCTCATGGATCAGAAGAATCAACATTGTTAAAATATCCATCCTACCCAAAGCATTCTACAGATTCAATGCCATACTCATTAAATTACCATCATTCTTCTCAGGCCTGGAAATGACAATACAGAAATTCATATGGAATCATAAATGACCACAAATAGCCAAAACAATGCTCAGCAAAAAAAACAAAGAAGGAGGTATCATACTTCCAGACTTTAAGCTTTACTATAAGACTACAATAATCAAGACAGCCTGGTATTGGTACAAGAACTGGCATATAGTTCAATGGAACAGGATAGAGATTTAAGAAGCAAAACTTCAATTTCTCAACCAACTCATCTTTGACAAAACCTCCACTAATAACCACTAGGCAGAGGAGAACTTATTCAGTAAATGGTGCTCAGAAAACTGGCTGACCACATGTAGATTAATACAAGACCCTTACCTATCATCATTCACAAAACTCTACTCTAAATGATCAAAGACCTAAATGTAAAACCTTAAACTATAAGAATCTTAGAAAATGTAGGAGACACCCTATGGAAATTGGAACTGGCAACCAATTCCTGGTCAAAACCCCAAGTTTTGATAAGATAGACAAATAGGACCTCATCAAACTGAAAAGCTTCTGCAAAGCCAAAGAATTCATCAATAGAGTGGGGAGACAGCCCACAGAAAGGGAAAAAATATCTTCCCATTATATATCTGACAAAGGCCTAACATCCAGGATCTACAAGAAACTCAAACATGTGAAAAAGAAAAAAAAAGCCCTATTAAGAAGTAGACAAATAATATGAATACACACTCCTCAAAAGAAGACATACATGCAGCCAACAGATACATGAAAAAATGCTCAGCCTTACTAATCATCAAAGAAATGCAAATTAAAACCACACTGAGATACCACCTAATTCCAGTTAGGATGGCCAACATCAACAACTTAAAAAACAACAGATGCTGCAGGGAAAAGGGAACACTTCTACAGTACTGGTGGGAGTGTAAACTAGTACAACCTCTGTGGAAAACAGTGTGACGATTCCTAAAAGATCTAAATTTGACCTGCCATATGACTCAGCAATCTCCCTTCTGGGAATATGCCCAAAGGAACTCAAATCAATCTTTGAAAAAGATACCGGTGCACGAATGTTTATCGCAGCACTATTCACAGTAGCAAAAACATTGAACCAACCATGCTGCCTATCAAAAGCAGACTGGATAAAAGTAATGTGGTACATATACACAGTGGAATATTTCACAACCATAAAAAGGACAAAATTATGAACTTCACAGCAACTTGGATGAATTTAGAGTCTGCAATACTCAGTGATCTATCACAGAAACAAAGAACTGAGTACCACATGTTCTCACTCATAAGCAGACTCTAAACAATTATCATAATACTACAAGAACAAGATTGACAGTAATGGAAACTTCCAGGAGTGGGAGGGCATACTTCATCAATAAGGGCACCTGATCTCAAACCAGGTGAAGTGGGGACCAAAGTGTGGCCCAAATTTTACCTGCACAATGACCACTGGTATACCTAACCCTGAGTTATACCGTGCATCTTTAAAAGAAAAAAAAAGGAAATCACCCAGAACAACCTGTCCTGTCCCTGATGACAGTAACAGAATTCAAGTATTCTATATCTAAAATGGCTAAGGAAAACCATGAGAAAATGGAAGCAAAGATCCCCCAAGCCATGCAGGAAGTAAAAGTTGGGTTGGCCAATATAAGAAAAGTCCATTCTGAAATCTTGGAAATGAAAAATTCCTTCATGGAATTTCAAAGCACAATAACAGGCCTAGTGAGCAGAACAGATCTAGCAAAAGAAAAATCTCAGAGTTTGAAGACCAAAATATTGAACTAACACAGTCTGACAAAAACAAGAAGAAAAGGCTCAAAAAGAATGAGTAAAGCATGCAAGATGTGTGGGATTACATAAAGAATCCAAATTCAGCCAGGCACAGTGGCTTAAACCTGTAATCCCAGCACTTTGGGAGGCCAAGGCAAGAGGATTGCCTGAGCTCAGGGGTTCAAGACCAACTGGGCAACTTTGTGAGATCTTATCTCTATAATAAAAATAAAAATAAAGTTGGGCATGGTAGTGCACACCTGTAGTTCCAGCTACTTGGAAGGCTGAAGCAAAAGGATCACCTGAGTCTAGCAGGCTGAGGCTGCAGTGGCTGTGTGTGCCACTGCCTTCCAGACTGAGCAACAGAGTGAGACTCTGACTTTAAAAAAGTAGTAGTAGTAGTAGTAGTAGTAGTAGAAGAAGAAGAAGAAGAAGAAGAAGAAGAAGAAGAAGAAGCAGCCAAGTCCATGGTTGATTGGAAACCCTGAAACAGAAGGGGCAACTGAGAACACCCTAGAGCAAGTTTTCCATGAGGTTATCCAATAAAATTTCCCATAGTTCACCAGAGAGGTGACCATTCAAGCACAAGAGATTCAGAGAACCCCTGCAAGGTATTTCATGAGAAGAAAATCCCTAAGCCCCATAGTAATTTATCTCCACAAAGTATAAAAGAAAAATACCCTAAAGACAGTTAAAGAGAAGAGTCAGATTACCTACCAGGGAATCCTCATCACAGTTGTAGCAGACTTCTCAACAGAAACCCTATACATCATAAAAGACTGGAGTCACATCTTTAAACATTCTCAAAGACAAGCAATTCCAGCCAAGAATTTCTTACCCTGCCAAGCTGAGCTTCATCAGTGATATAAAATTAAAATTGTTTCCAGAATCAAATCTCTAAGAGAATATACCACCTCCACACCAGCCCTCCAGTCCTCCAGGAGATGCTTAAGAAACTTTAAAGCATAGAAACAAAAGAGTGGTTACACCTATCCATAAAGCACAGGCAAGAACAGATTAACAGAGCACACAGATTATCCACAAAATTTTTACATATAAAGCAAAGCAACCCCTTAAGAGCCTTATGACAGGGACAGACTCTCACATGTCAATAATTACTTGAATGTAAATAGACTGAATGCACCATTAAAGAGGCATAGAGTAGTAAACTGGATTTTAAAATATGACACAAAATTCTGCTACCTCCAGGAGACCCATCAAGGTGAAGTACACCTATAGGCTCAAGGTAAAAGGCTGTAAAATGAATTTCCAAGCAAATGGAAAACAAGAAAGAGCAGGGGTAGTCATTCTTACATCAGACAAAATAGACTTCAAACCAATGAAATTCTAAAAAGACATGGAAAGACACTACATAATGATAAAAGGCTCAACCCATCAGCAAGAAATATCCATTTTAAATATATACACACCCAACACAGAAGCACTTGGTTTTATAAAAATACTTACTATATAAAATAAGAGAGGACATAGATACTCACACAATCATAGAGAATTTGATACTCCGCTAACAGCCCTAGACAGATCATTGAGGCTAAGAACCAACAAAGATATCTTGAACCTTAACTCAACACTAGACCAAATAGAGGACTTAATAGACATCTGCAGAACACTCCACCCAATAACAACTGAGTATACATTCTACTCATCTGCATATGGAACATACTCTAAGATTGATCACATTCTCAGGCATAAATCAAGCATGATCCAATTTCAAAAGGTTGAAATAATACCCAGCATCTTCCCAGATCACAGTAGAATAAAAATGAATATTGCCACCAACAAGATCAACCCCAAAACACACAAAGACATGGACACTAAACAATATGCTGCTTAATGACTTTGGGTCAACACAGAAATCAAGACAGAAATAAAAAGATTCCTGAAAACAAACAAAAACAAAAACACGTCTTAAAAAAACTCTTACATGCCATGAAATCAGTGATGAGAGGGAAATCTGTAGCATTGCATGCACATATCAAGAAAATAAAGAGATCACAAGTAGACAGCCTAACATCACACCTAAGGAAGCTGAAAGACAAGAATAATTATATCCTAATTTTAGTAGAAAAATCCAGATTACTAAGATAAAGTCACAACTTCAGAAAATAGAAGACAAAAATATTGAAAAAATCAATACAAGAAACCACTTCATTGAAAGGATAAATAATATTGACAGACTTCTGGCCAGATTGACTTTACAAAAAAGAGAAAGAAAGTTCCAATAAACATTAGAAATAAAAAAGGTGATGTCACAACTGACCCCAAAGAAATTCAAAAGATTGTTTTCTTAAAATGGTTACTATAAACGTCTGTATGCAAATAAACTAGAAAATCTAGAGGAAATGGAGGATTTCCTGGCATCATACAACTTCCCAAGGTTGGAACAAAAAGAAATTTAAACCCTAAACAGACCAATGACAACCCAGGAAATTTACTCAGTTATAAGAAGCCTCTCTACCAAAATAAAATAAAATAAAATAAAATAAAATAAAGCCCTGGACCAGATACCAGAAGCCTTAATAGCTGAATTCTATAAGACATACTAGGAAAAGCTGATATCAATATTACTGAAAGTATTCCAGGCAATTGATAAGGAAGGAATTCTCTCTAGCTCATTTTATCATAGTGATACCCAAACCTAGCAAGACCCAACAAGGAAAGAGAATTACAGGCGAGTTTCCCTGATGAACATAGATACAAAAATTGTCAACAAGAGTCTAACAAATTTCAAGGATTATTCACCATGACCAGGTGGGATTCATTCTCAAGATACAGGGCTGGTTCATCCTTTGAAGGGCCATAAATGTAATCCAGCATATTAACAGGGGTAAAACCAAGAACTCTATGATTATCACCTCAATAGATGCAGAAAAAGCATTTGATAAAATTCAGCATCCCTTCCTGATAAAAATGCTCAAACACCTAAGCATAAAAGGAATGTTCCTCAAAACAATAAAAGTCATTTGTGACAAAACTGCAGCCAACATTTTGCTTTGTGGGCAGAAGCTGGAAGCATTTTCCCTAAGAACTGAAATAAGACAAGAACGCTGACTCTCAGCCCTCCTATTCAATATAGTACTGAAAGTTGTAGCCAGACCAATCAGGCAGAGGAAGAAAGTCAGGGGTACCTAAATAGAAAAAAAGGAACTTAAGTTATCCCTTTTTGCAGATGATATGATTCTATACCTAGAGAACCTAGAGAGTCTGTCAACAACTTCCTTGTACTGATAAATGACTGTTAAAGTATCAGGCTACAAAATAAATGCACGCACACAAAAAACTACTGCATTGCATTTCTATACACCAACAACAAACAGGCTGAGAATCAAATAAAAAAACAATCCCATTCACAATAGCCACACACACAAAAAAAGAAAGAAATACCTTGGCATCTACCCAACCAGAGAAGTGAAAGAACTTTACAATGAGAACTACAAAATGCTGCCCAAAGAAATCAAGGATGATACAAACAAATGGAAAGACATCTCATGCTCAAGAATTGGAAGAATCAATATTGTCAAGATATTCATCCCACTGCACTCCAGTCTGGGCGACAGAGTGAGACTCCAACTCAAAAAAAAAAGCAAAAAAAAAAAAAGTGGGCAAAGGACATGAACAGACAATTCTCAAAAGATGACATACAAGCAGTCAACAAACACATGAAAAAATGCTCAGCATCATTAATCATCAGAGAAATGCAAATCAAAACTAAAATAAGATGTCAACTAACTCTAGTAAGGATGGCTATCATTAATAAGTAAAAAAACAACAGGTGCTGATATGGCTGTGGAGAAAAGAGGATGCTTCTACTCTGTTGGTAGAAATGTAAGCCATTTAAAACTTTACAGAGAGCAGTATGACAATATCTCAAAGACCTAAAAATTGAGCTTCCATGTAATCCAGCAATCCCTCTCATGGTAATATACCCAGAGGAATATAAATTTATCTAACAAAAAGACACCTGCACATGCATATTTATTGCCGCACTATTCACAATAGCAAAATAGTGGAACAAACCCAGATGCCAACTGAAAGTGGACTGGATAAAGAAAATGTGGTACATATACATGATGGAATATTATGCAGCCATGGCCTTCTCAGTCACTTGGTTGCAGTTGGAGACCATCATAGAAAGTGAATTATCACAGAAGAAAACTGAATATTGCATGTTCTAATTCATAAGCAGGCACTGAATACTAGTCACACTAGCACATGGGTGGGATCAGCAGATGCTCAGCACTGCTAGGGGAGAGAGGGAAAGAGGAGAAAGTGGGAAACGGGTATTTGGTGACACAATGGGTACCAGATTCATTTCCGAAGGAAAGAGGGTCAAATAGAAGCCCAAAGTTTACCTGCATGCAGTCTACCTATGTAGCAAATCCTGACTTGTATCCCACAACTCTAACATTTTATTTTATTTTTTTTTGAGTTGGAGTCTCACTCTGTCGCCCAGACTGGAATGCAGTGGCCACTCCCGGCCACCGCAACCTCGACCTGCTGGGCTCCAGCGATCCTGCCACCTCAGCCTTCCAAGTAGCCGGAATTACAGGCATGCGCTACCACGCCCGGCTGATTTTTTTTGATTTATTGTAGAGATGAGGTCTTGCTGCCCAGGCGGGTCTCGAACCCGCGGGCTCAGGCAATCCACTCACCTCAGCCTCCCAAAGGCATGGGATTACAGGCTGAGCCACCGAACCCGGCTCTAACATTTTAAATAAATAAATAAAATAAGAAAAATTTTCCAAGTTGCTGTCCATGGACTGCAACTTAGTCATCTTTTATTGGTCAGTTGTCCCACACTATGTATGAGTGACTGTTATTAATGATTTTCCAGCCTCCAAAAAACGCAAGAAATTTTACATACAGATGCACATTTTTTTGCTTTTTGTAAAAATGTTGTGAAAATCTGGTCACCCAAGAATGGCATTCCAATATGGTAAAGCTGGGCTTCATTGAGTAGCTCTGTGACTACCTTTCTGTGCCTGTTTGGTCCCCATAGGCATTTCTGTTGTCCACTGTGACTTTAAATCCAATTAATGCCAATCACTAGAAACCAAACTGTTGAATAGTCAGTGACAGTAAATTTAGCATGTGCCGGCTGAAATACTAAGCCTTTATGCCGTCAACAATCTTGGATGTGAGGTTTAAGTTTTAAAAATTTAATTTGGTTGGAAAGCACCTGATTTAGTTGTACTTAAGCAGTCCTTATTTAAAATATGTTTTAAATGATATTTTAATGTTAATAAGGCTTAATAAATGTCAATGCTGATATTTTAAAAATTATTATGGGAAAAGATGAAAACTTGTCAGGACATTACTTATCAATGCCTAGAGTAAGTCTAGCTTAGTAAATAAAAACTAGTTGCAAATATACTTCCTGGAAATATCTACAGTAATCCTAGACCTAATGGTTATAAGTACTTAAGCAGAGTTTAAGGGTATATCTAGCAAAGACAATATTTTTCAATGATATTCAAGTCGCTATTAGAAGGGAACATTTAATTAAAAACTATAACTGTAAATAACAGTTTAAAAATTTGTAAAAAATATTTAATTTTACCTAGGTCTTGTTTTTCTTTCATATTTTCCACAGTATAAATTATCCTCTTCACCAATTAAAATTTTTTTTAAGTTGAGATGTTTGAATAAAGATTTATGTTTATGAGATTAATAACAGTTATACAGAAAGGCTAATCTGAGTCACCTTGTGGTTGTGACCAATCTGAGGAAAATCTTCCAACAGATGGAAAAAGTAGCACTTTAAGGAAGGAATTCATCTACCTGATTCCACATCACAATTTAGGATATTTCCCCACAGAGCTAGCATGTTCATTTGTGAATAGGAAGTTTGAGGGTTCCTCCTACTTTTCTTGAATCCAAGCATGCCAAGGTCATTCTCACATAGCTCTGTAATAATTAGGCTCCTATACATAAAAGGGATGAAAGTTTGATCAAAGGTAATTGTTAAGATTGTTCTAATAAGTTTTTTAAAAAAATGTATGTGTGGACCCAGCCTCAATCTAATAGTTTTAACTAAGTTATCTAATGAACACTGGAGAGGTTTAATGTCAGAAAATGTCAACCTATAAATACAAATTCTGCTTTCTGGTTTAAATCCTGCCAGTTGTCCCACAGAACAAACATACCATGTGAGTATCATGAGCAGTCTTATTTGCAATAACTGAGTTATTTTCAATAGGCAAACTTAGATGCTCATAATTCAGGCTATCTGCTTTTTTATTATCTTTCTGACATAGTACATAGTAACTAGACTTCACACAAAGATAAATGCATATATGAGGCTTGCAATTATTTCTCCATCTCCACTATTTTATTTATGCTTGTGTACCCAGAGCACAGTATAATTCATATCTGTCAAATGTTGCCGAGAGTCATTTTAAACCCATGAGGTGAATGAAAGCAGGAGGATACCAAGATTTGTTGCCGAGATCCTGTCTGGTTCACAGAAGTCATTGCCCTTCTTAATGGATATACAGCTACAAACATTACGAATAATAACTAATAAAAAAGGTCAGATTCCAAAGCTGCCCCCTTTGGAATCTGTTTGAGCAGTTTAATAAATTGATCAAAATAAAAGAGTACACAGGACTTTCTTCTTTGAGGGATTAAAGAGCTAGGAATTGGAAAAATGTTATTTAAAAGAGAAAATCTCAGCAAATTAGCTTTCTGTCTTCAAGAAATACTTGGTTCTTGTGATAGTCTGTTTCTTATCCCACTTCCCAAAACTGTTTATATATTTTCCCAGACAAATGAATCCAGCCTAAGTTGGACATTCTTTATGACCATCATTAAGAGGTTAAATTTCGCAGTGCTTTTAAATAGCCAGATTTACCAGTATAGACCAATAAGGAGGAGAATGTTTATTTCTTTTTAAATTTCATTGTGTAAGCCGAACTGTTTTCCCCTCTTAGTTTCTGTCATCTTCTCTTCCATCTGTCCTTTTAGAGGAGCTTTTCTTTGCTTAAAATGCCTTTATCATTCTCAATAATCTAGAAACTTCCAGGGATTCTTCCCCGACCACTGAGTCTGATTTATACACTCCATTTCTGGCCTCCCACAGCACACTGTTCTTACCACACTGTACTGCAGGGATTGACTAACTTAGCTGTCTCCAGCAAAATATTGCAACCCCCTTTAGGACACTGTCGATGCTGCATTTGGCATTGAAGTTTGTACTTGGTACAATGCGCAGAACAGACACAGAGCAGGCATTTGGAGAATGGAAGAATAAAGCAGAAGCCATGTCAGGAAGACATTACATAGGTTTTAACTTTGTTTTAATCTCTAAAACAAAGATCTGTCAAATTGCAGTAAATGTCAGCACTTTTAGCAAAGTATTACATCTATGCTGCATACACATTTACAACTCTCGCAAAAGTTATGTTGACATCAGAATAGTCTGCCTACCTTGATGTTCCTATTTGTAAAAAAAAATTAAATTCACACATAAATGAAAACACCTGATGTGAACTGAATATTTGCAACCTGTACATTTTGATGTTTGAAAAGACATAGCATGTAACCACCATGAAGCACTCATTTTCTGCTAAATTGAAAACAGAATCATATTCTTAAACAGCAGATCAAAAGTGCTGGAATAAAGGAAAAGAAGATGAAAATGTCCCTTTGTTTTCATAGTCTCGCCATACAGTAACAATCCAAAGTACCACCAAGACAAAGAGAGAAAAGAAGGGATTTCTGAGGCTTTTATGCTTATTTTTGCCCAATTATTTAGAAGGTGGAAAGATTGATAATCAGTTTTTAGGCTCTACTCAGATGAAAGAACAATGTACAATGACATAAACTTTTGTATTTAAGAACTAAGTAGGACCATCAACTAACTGTTCTCATAAGTCAGTTTTTTGTTTTGTTTTGTTTTGTTTTTTGAGTTGGAGTCTCACTCTGTCGTCCAGACTGGAGTGCAGTGGCCGCTTTCAGCCACTGCAGCCTCAACCCACTGGGTTCCGGCGATCCTTCCGCCTCAGCCTTCTGAGTAGCCAGAACTACAGGCATGCGCTACCATACCCGGCTGATTTTTTTGATTTATTGTAGAGATGAGGTCTCGCCAAGTTGCCCAGGCGGGTCTCGAACCCCCGGGCTCAGGCAATTCGGTCACCTCGGCCTCCCAAAGCGGGATTACAGGCTGAGCCACCAAGCCCGGCATAGGTCAGTTTTATATGATTTTAGAATATTCCACCAACATCAAGAGCCCAAAATGTATAGAACTGTATGTGGGACAGAAAAGAAGCAGGTGGTGTCAGTAATATGAATAATGGGGGGATGGGGCACCTGAATTAATAAGTTGGACACTTTCTTTGGCTGTAAAATGAGAAGATTGAACAAGATTATTGTTAGGGCATGAACAGGGTGAGGGCAGATTGATGGAGTAGAGAGGGCAGGGAAGGCCAGAGATCCAAGTAATAGTAAAGAATTGTAACACACAAAGAGGTTAAAAAAAAAAAAAGTTTATTTAAAAGTAAATTAGAAGCCGGGCTCAGTGGCTCAGCCTGTAATCTCGCGCCTTTGGGAGGCTGAGGTGAGTGGATTGCCTGAGCCCGCGGGTTCGAGATCCCCCGGGCAGCAAGACCTCATCTCTACAATAAATCAAAAAATCAGCCGGGCGTGTAGCGCATGCCTGTAATTCCAGCTACTCGGAAGGCTGAGGCGGAAGGATCGCCGGAGCCCAGCAGGTCGAGGCTGCGGTGGCCGGGAGCGGCCACTGCACTCCAGTCTGTGCGAAAGAGTAAGACTCCAACTCAAAAAAAAAAAAAAAAAGTAAATTAGAGAGCGAGAAGGAAGAAAGAAGATTTCTCTCCCCAAGGTGGAGGAGGGGGCCAAAGCCAGGAAGCATGGCGGCAACCAACATCCATAGCTTAAAGAGCACATGGCCATACCAGAGTCTAGTAAGGCAATGGCCACTGGTTGTTTGTGGTTGAGTCTTTTTAACCATTTTCTTTGATGGGGGAAGATCATTAAGGTGATTGGGTGGTGGTCTGTTTATGTTATCATAAAGGGGCAGGCAAGTGTAGGTACTGATGTCAGGTGATGGACAGTAGGCAGATGGGTGGGTTAGTCACTTGATCGTCATGGTGGGGTTTACTTGTGTCACGCAGGTCACAAAGGGATGATTAGGTTATCCCTGGGGGGAGAAGGTTCCTGCAAGAGACTTGTTAGACATTTGCAATTTACAAACTCAGACATTTGCAACTTACAAATTCCTTGACCAAAGGTAGTCGTATTATTATTTTTATGACTTTGGCCAGCCAAAAGTTGATCTTTGATCTTCGGCCTTGACAAGGAACCTAAAAGTTTACTAGAGATATTATGCTAAACCATTAATTGAAAGGTTGGGTTGTCCTGGTCTTACATCTGATGGAAATTTGCTGAGGGGGGATGGGATAGGCTGCTGCTTGTTTTGCAGTAGAAGTCTAAATGCTTTCTAATGGTTATGCTGAGGCAAAAAGACTAAACTAAGAATAAGTTAAGTTTCCTCTAGGCTTCTATAGGTACCTTTCAATTATGTTGAAAGAGTCTTTCAGCTATAAAATTATATAATACTATGATTCTAAATCAGCCATACTATCAGTAGGAAATGAAAATCATCATGCCTAACATGTGTACAATGCCTTACAAAGGGCTTTCACATCCTTTACCAAATGCAGTCGACTCTTAAGTTTGACTTGATAAAAAAAAGCCAGGAGTTTTTTCTTGAGGAACATATAGATGCAATCTGTTCATTCATTTATTTATTCTGCATGTGCTAGTTGATGGTGCTAACAGCGTAGGAAACAAAAATGAACCTATTATAAATCTGAGCAGCCAACAGACACATGAAAAAACGTTCAACCTCACTAATCATCAGGGAGATGCAAATCAAAATCACACTGAGATACCACCTAACTCCAGTCAGAATGGCAATTATCAACAACTCAAAAAATAACAGCTGCTGGAGAGGGTGTGGAGAAAAGGGAACACTTCTACACTGTTGGTAGGAGTGCAAACTAGTGCAACCTCTGTGGAAAACAGTATGGCGATTCCTAAAAGCTCTAAACACTGACCTCCCATATGACCCCGCAGTCCCCCTACTGGGAATATACCCTGAAGAACTCAAATCACTCTATAAAAAAGATACCTTCACACGTATATTTATCGCAGCACTGTTCACAATAGCAAGAACCTGGAAGCAACCATGCTGTCCATCAAAAGAGGACTGGATTAAAAAAATCTGGTACATATACACGATGGAATACTATGCAGCCACAAAAAAGAACAAAATCACGAATTTTACAGCAACCTGGATGGAACTAGAGTCTATAATACTGAGTGACCTCTCACAGAAACAAAGATCTGAGTATCACATGTTCTCACTCATGGACCTTGAACATCCAATGTAATACTATAAGAAAATGACTGACAGTGGTGGGAAACTATGCGGGGGGAGGGGAAGGGAGATGGGATTAACAATAGTAAATATCTGTCTGGGGATGAGGAGACACCTCGTATCAACAAGGGTGCCTGAACGAAGCATATTTGTATACCTAACCCTTAACTGTACCCAATATCATAATAATATCATAATAAAAAATATTGATAAAAAATAAATTAGCCAGGCTCGGTGACTCAGCCTGTAATCCTGCGCCTTTGGGAGGCTGAGGTGAGTGGATTGCCTGAGCCCATGGGTTCGAGACCCGCCTGGGCAGCAAGACCTCATCTCTACAATAAATCAAAAAATCAGCGGGGCATGGTAGCGCATGCCTGTAATTTCGGCTACTTGAAAGGCTGAAGTGGAAGGATCGCCGGAGCCCAGCAGGTCGAGGCTGTGGTGGCCAGGAGCAGCCACTGCACTCCAGTCTGGGTGACTGAGTGAGACTCCAACTCAAAAAAAAATAAAATAAATAAATCCTGTTTTTGCGAAGTATACAGTCTAACAGGAAACATATTTAAAAATACATATGAAATATAAAGTGTACCATACATACTGGTATATATAGAGAGAAATTATATGTAAATATGTGCATATATGTCTTAAAAAATAGTGTAAAGGAAAGAGAGTTTGATGAGTGAAAACATCAGACTGAAGTCTTTTAGATAGGGTTGTTGAGGAAGGCCTGAGGAACTCACATACAAGCTGTGACTTGAATCATAAAAGGGAGGCAGCCTCTCAAAGAGCAGGGAAAGAGTGCTCCAGGCAGGAGGAATGGCATGAATAAAGGTGCTAAGGAGGAAAGAGGGTGATGTGTGGTAGTCACTGAATGAAAGCCAGCGTGGTTGGAGCAGGAGGGGCAAAGGGTAGAGGGCAGGAGGGAAGATAAGACTCACTCAGGGTCTCCTCCACCATAGGAAAGGGTTTAGTTTTATTCTAAGTGAGATGGAAAAACAGAAAGGCATTTTGCACTGGAAGTGCTATCTCGTTTGTTTGACAGGCTCATCTGGCTTCTGTGTGGAAAAAGAGCTGTAGTGAGCAAGAGAAGAAGCAGGAGAGCAGGTAGGAGACATTTGCACTTGTCCAGGTGAGGGATGATGGCGTGGCAGCTTAGCCTGGCAGAAGAGAGGGAGAGAAAGGAGCAGGTCTGTGGTGCAGGTGGAGGTGAAGTTAACAGGACTTGTTGATGCCCTGGGACATGAGAAAGGAGGAGGAATTCCAGGTGACATCCAGGTTGACTGAAGTGTACTTTATTGGGATAGGAATGACTGGGGGAGAAATAGGTTGAGAAGGAGGAGTAGAAAGGTATGACTTGGGTTAACTTTGAGCTGCCTGTGAGACATCCATGTGGGTACCTCCAGCAGGTAGTGAGACATACTGGTCCAGGAGCTCACAACAGAAGTCAAAACTAGAGATGAAATTTGCAAGTTATGAGCACATACATAGTTTTTAAAGTCATGGGGCAGAAGGACATAGAAAATTATGAGGCAGATGGTTCTGTTCCTTGTTGGAAAAATGAAAAATCAAGATTCTCAGCACATTTTTCTCCAATATTTTTTATTGTGGCAAAATGCACATAGCATAAAATTAACCATCTCTATATCTTTTTTTTTTTTTTTTGCAGGAATATCTGAAAAAAAGTTAATATTCTGTTATTTAATGTATGTCCATGTGTATTTTTTAAAATTTTTTATTGTGGTAACATATATCTAACATACAACTTACTTTCTTAGCCATTTTAAAGTTCATAGTTCGGTAGCATTAAATAAATTTACATTTTTATACAACCATCACCACCATCCATCTCCAGAATTCCTTTTATCAAGCAAAACTGAAACTCTGTATCCATTAAACACTAATTCTCCATTTCTCCCTACCTCCAGACCCTAGCAACCGCCATTCTACTTTCTCTATAATTTTGACTACTCTAAGTACCACATATAAGTGACACCACATAGAGTTTGTCTTTTCGTGACTGGCTTATTTCACTAAACATAATGTCCTCAAAGTTCATCATTTTTGTAGCATGAGTCAGAATTTTTTTTAAGGCTGAATAATATTCTGTTGTACGTGTATACTACATTTTGCTCATTTATTCATCTACCAATGGACACTGCGGTCACATCACATTTTAGCTATAATGAATAATTCAGCCTACCTCGTTTATAACCTATTGAATATCCCCACTCATCAGTCTGTCAAGAGATGTTTATTACATATCTATTATGTGCACAGTACTATAGTATGAGTAAGCCATAAACTTCTGATCTTAAAATTAATCATTTTAATATTCTGATATATTATTCCAGAGCAGGTCAAAGCTCCTGTATTTGGTATTGTTTGAACTAGCTTTGCTTTACATTTAATTTGTATTCATCAGAATCACTACAATGTTTGTGGATTCAAGTTAGATAACACTATTCATCAAGTAATTTTTCTGCATGAAAGTCAAGTTCTGCTTCCTTCAGTATGCTTTTACAAAATGGCTAAAGTAATACATACATATTTTTTAAAAAATATGTATGTATGTACTGCATATCACACTTGAGGTGATTCATTTACATTTATCTTCCTTTTTTATAGGCAGAGGAGGTGTAAAGAATGTATATAATCAGCAAATTTTCTTAGAGAGCAATAGTTTCACTACCCACAAATAAAATTTACTCCAAAATTATACATGAGAAATTGAAGCGTTCACAATGAAGCGTTACTATAGGCGTCTATTAGGGAGAAACGTTAGCTAGAAACCCAATTTCCTTATACAATAATCACAAAAACAACAAGCATTTCCAATATGCAACATCACAAAGTTGCCACAAGCCATATTTGGGTTCATAAATGCAAATGTAGAATATGTTTTCAACTACAAGGAATAGAAGAAAAAACATTGTAAGCAATTTAGTGCATGGGAAGAGATTTTATTTGTGAAAGGAGTATATAAACCTTGACATAAGCAAGCATAAAAAGATATTAAATGATTTTGGTGACTGGGAAATGTTATTTATTATGTAATTTTTCCTCTTTCTCGAAAATTAATATTCCATATGTCTTTTGCTGAAGCACTGTTACACTAGAAAATCCATACTTATCCCTTTCTAAAATGAGTGAGCACTTTATGACAATATTGGTATAAAATGACTTTTCTATATCAGAAGGTTGTTCTTCAGAATCCTCCACTTGGCCACAAATCATGGGCCCATTAATCCCAGACACAGAGTCTATGCTATGAAAATAAGCTCCACGGCTTCATTTATTGATGACATCATTTAAGAATTTTCTCCACAAGATTATAAATGCGTTGTTTAGCTATGTTGAATATTTGCTGATGGAATGTCTAATTGAAATATGATAACGTTCTGCCCTTCTCTCATGGCAATTTCAATACACTTGAAATCAAAGCATTGGCCAGTCAGTTCATCTGTATTGGATTGATCTTTGGCTTTCCTTCCCCTCAGAGATTCAGTGGGATGGAGTAATCACAGCAAAAATTACTCCAAAGGAAGCACTCAGAATAGGGAAAGCAATCCCTTAAATAATGAATGATATTGCTGATACTAACTTTAATCATTTGAATGAGAAGGAGATTAATTTTTTTAATGCTGAAATGTGTACTTTGTGCTTCATAGTTAATGGAACCCAGAAGAACCTAGAGGCAGTCTAATATAAGGGTCCCAGATAAACAGTTGCATTGGGCCTAAAAGGTAATTCCATTCCTTGAATCACCTTTGTTCTTAGTCAACAAGTCATAGGTAAGTCAGAAACTAGATCCTACAGATCTCCTGAGGTATTAACATGTTGTCCAGAGAGAGGATTCCCAAGGGCTACAGCTGGAGCACAGTTTAGTGGATTTTTAGGAGATGAATTATATCACCATCACCATGGGGTAGCCTCCTTTCTTTCTAATTTTTTTTCCTTTCTGTCCACATAATTCTAGGCAATAAAAGTCATATGTTGTGGTAACCACAGACTAGATCTGTAACTTCCTAGGCAGAAGCAATTTCACTAAAACCCCTAAGGATTTGTTTTCTTCATTTGAGCAGTCTCCTTCTACCTTCTACCTTCTTTTCTCAATCCTGTTTACAATGCCTCCAGCATTTTCTTCAACTCTGATCCATTTATTAAATATTACATCAACATGTAAAGCTTCACATATCTAGTGTGTAGGGAGATTTCACTAAAGAGGGAGCAAATACACATCCTGAATATGATGAAAGGGCAAGGTTTCCATGGTTACTTCTGATACCAGGCTTCTACTTATGTAAATTGTCTTCTGTATAAATGTGCAATAGAAACTGGCCTCTGAAGACATTTAACCAACATCCTCAAAAGACTTCATTCAAAGCCTAATTTGCAGCTGAATAAAACCTTGCCTCCTTTCTCTGCTTTCCTGGTTATTTTTCTAAGTCACTTTTGTTTATATTTGAATATTCTTCTTTTTCTGTTTCTTCCCCCTTGGTCCCCTATGTGAACTGGTGAGATAGTGATGATTGAATAATAATTAGGTACCATATATAGAATGAATATCCAGTGATGCCAGGTGGGAAGTGGTATGTTACTCTGTGGGTTCTTTGACTTCACCACAGAAAGAAATTACAGAATGAGTCCAAGGTATAGTTTAAGACAGAATTTATTAGAGAGAAAAAGACATGATAACAGGAGAGCATGGGTCCTTTAAGAGAAGACATGTGCTTGCCTTTGACAAGAAGCTTTGTATACTTTTACAATGATGATTAAGCAAACCATGAGCTAAGAGCGGAGGGCTGCAGGTATTTTGATTATCATCTCTCTAACTTTAAGGTCACAAAGAACTTCTAAATAATTAAAGTTATTACCTAACTAGATTTGGGCATTTCTTAGAACATCATGTCTGTGTTTTAGGTAAATCTCTATTGTTTCTGTGATTTACTGCACTGACAGAGTCACATTCCAGCCTGCAAGGTGTTTAAATCTAGTATGCTTGGTTGGTCAGGTGAAGGTTGTATACCAATAAAAAGATGTCTAAATACTTATCCTATTTTAATTTAAACCTGTCTGCAAAAAAAATTATCTATCTATGTCTAAACTGCTCTGGCTAACCTGCCTCACCCAGGGACCCAAGTATATAAATTGATGAAAAATAATGTAGTAATGATCGTTAGTGGACAAAGAGGTATTAGTTTTACCACTCAGACTGTCACATCATTCCATTTGTTCACTTCTATTAATGAATTTGTTTCCATATGTTTACCAAAGCAGGAGACTACTTGGGGTTCGGAGGTAAAATATCCTTTAAAAATATATAGACCATTTATTAAAAGACACCATTAAGAGAACGAGAGGACAAGTCACAGTGCAGAAGATTATACTTCTCTGTGATGTCTATGTTTGTGTGTGTATCTAATCCTCTGTACTGTGTGTCAGATAGATGATTGATAGATAGATAGATAGATAGATAGATAGATAGATAGACAGACAGACAGACATATCTGACCGTGAGTTCAAATTCAGAATACATAAAGAATTCCTACAAATCAATAAGAAAAAGTCAGGCAACTCAATTGAAAAGTGAGAAAAAGACTTGAACTGAATGTATCAAGTGGAAATTGCCAATGGCAATAAAAATATGGCAAGGTGGTCAACATCATTAGTCATCAGGGAAATGCAAATTAAAATCACAATGAGATACGATTGTACACACACCACCATGGCTTAAATTATTTTTTTTAAGTAGTCCTTCTTTACCTACAGGTAACTTTCTGTGGTTTTAGTTACTTGCAGTTCATCTCAATCCAAAAATATTACACACAATAAGAAAGCTTGAGAGAGAGGGACCACATTCTCATAAACTTTTATTATACTATATTGTTATAATTGTTCTCTTTTATTATTAGTTGTTATTCTTGTACTGTACCTAATTTATAAATTAAATTTTATCATAGATATGCACATGTAGGAAAAAATATATAGTACAGTATACACAGGGTCTGGTAAGCTCCATGATTTCAGGTATCCACTGGAGGTCTTGGAATGTATTCCTTTCAGATAAGGGGATGCTATTCTACTAGATGTAAGCATTAATGTGAGACAAATGGAACTCTCACACACTGCTGTTAGAAGCATAGATTGACAAATTGTTAGAAAACTGTCTGGCCGTATTTACCAAAGTCGAACATAAGCAGGTCCTGTGTCCCAACAATTCTGCTCCTAAATATATACCCAAAAAATTGCCTCTAATGGTCACCAAAGTACTAGTACAAGAATAAATAAAAGTGTTACTATTTACTTGGAAGGCTGAGGCAGGAGAATTGCTGGTGCCCAACAGGTCGACACCAGGGTGGCCACGAATGTGCCACTGCCCTCCAGCCTGGGTGACAGAGTGAGACCCCAACTCAAAAAAAAAAAAAGTGCTACTATTTATAGCCCTGAAAGAGAAATTGCCTAAACATCTTTCAAAAATTGAATGATTAAATAAATTAAGATATACTCATACGTTGGAATACTATAGAACAGTGAAAACACACTTCTGATATTTTGTATGAATAAATCCCATGAGAATAATATTAAGTGAAAGAAGTCAAGCACAGTTGAGTAAATACTTCATGGTTCTAGTTATATAAAGTTCCAACATAGGCAAAATAATTTACAATCAGGATATGTTTACCCTGTGGATAAAGATAGTAGTCCCTGGGAGAAGATAGAAAGTGAGTTTTCGGGGTGTTGGTGATATTCTCTTTTTTGCTCAGGTGCTAGTGACTTCGGGAATTAAGTACTAATATTAATTCACTCCAGTAATAAAAGAGCACCATCTTTTACCTCTCAGTGCTATCAGAGGATTCTAGCCAAGAGAAGCTGGTCAGGAACCACTGTGGACCTTTAAGTTAAAGGAAACTGTCCAGGCATGTAAAGTGGCAGGAATGACTAGAGCAAACAGAGTCGCTTAACACAGGCAGTGGTACTCTTGTGGCTCTCTAGGTTTTCCTGACTGCGTGACCAGATTGCAGAGTGCCCTGCTGTATAAACCCTTAAATTCAGCTTTGATAGTTTATTGACAATTTCCTGATGGCACCTCAGATCGGAGTTGGCTCTTTTTCCTCCTCACCTAGCTTCTAGGTTTCTTATCACAGACAAAACTCACCTTATAATACAGTAGATTTGAAATTCAACAATTCTCAGCTACCACTGCCAGCTACCTAGTCCAGGAGGTGAGAACATTGCCTAGCGATCTTGGGAAATGAAATAATCTGATCAATTTGGGCAACTTTTCAACTTCTCTAAGATGCCAAAATAAACTTGACTAGAGGCAAGTCAGGATCTATCAGTTTGACAGCTGATTGGCTGAACTTCTGTAAAGCAGGAATCTGAAATGGCAGTTTACCTAATTTACCACTAGGTGTAAACTTCACTAAATTAGATGAATAGGGAATGACAGAAAACAACTTTGTTTCTTTCTTATCCCTGTCCCTTTAAGCTCTCAGTGAAAGTAGTTCTCAAAGTATAGTTCCCAGACCAGCAGTATCAACATCACCTGGGAACTTAGGGGAAAAACAGATTTTCAGCCTTTACCCTACACCTGCTGAATCAGAAACTCTAAGGCAGGGTGCCACAATCTGTCTTTTAAGAAACCCTCTGGGTAAGTCTGGTGTTTGCCAGAATTTGGGAATGAGTGTCTTGCCAATTTCATTCTTCAGTGTAGTTGTTTGAAGGAAACATAAACTATATAACTTAATATTCTTCAGTTTCAGCTGCAGGGGAGAAATATCTAGAAAAGAAGAATAAATGAGAAGTCTTACAGAGTGTTCAAGTCCCCCTAAGGTTGAAAGGGCCTCGAGATGAAGATTAATGCCACTAAAGGAGATATTTTCAAATGCCTTTTATCCGGGCTTCATCCTCAGAGATTCTGATTCAGTTGGTCTTGGGTAAGATCACTTTATTTATTTATTTATTTTTTTCGAATGAGTGTCTTAGTTGGTTTAGTCTGCTATAACGGAATACCATTGGCTGGGTTGCTTATAAGCAACAGAAAGTCATTTCTAACAGTTCTGGAGGCAGGAAGTCTGAGATTAGGATGTCAGCATGACCAGTTCTGGTGATGGCCTACTTCCTGGTTCATAGATGGGATCGTCTCCTTGTGTCATCACATGGCAGAAGGGGCAAGGGAACATTCTGGTATTTATTGTATAAGGGCAAATCCCATTCATGAGGGTGCTGCACTCATGATCTAATCACCTCCTCAAAGCCTCAACTCCTAATACCACCAAATTGCGGATTAGATTTCATCATATGAATTTTTCAGGGACACAAGCATTCAGCCCACAGCAGTGCCCCTGACCCTACCCACAACATACAGCCAGGGTTGTGAACTAATAGTGTAGACTACCAAACCTGTTATTCCTTCTGATGAAATTATTTCTGTTTTGGAGGAGTTGCTTCCCAGGATACCTGTTCCAGTATTTAGTTTTCTGTTCATCTTTGTATTTAATCAAAGTCTTTCATTCTGTGATTTGACCCATTCGAATCAATCAGTTTTAAAATATTTGTTGATTAACTGCAATATAGCCAGTAGAGAATGAAAATAAGAGTATTCCTCATTTCAACTGGCCTAGGTTGTTCTCATCTGATTCTTCAAAAGTGTGTGTGTGTGTGTGTGTGTGTGTGTGTGTGTGTGTGTGTGTGTATGTAGATGAGTAATTGGGGAGTGTGTGTGTGTGTGTGTGTGTGTGTGTGTGTGTTTGTGTGTAGATGAGTAATTGGGGAGTGTGTGTGTGTGTGTTTGTGTGTGTGGATGAGTAATTGGGGATCTGGGGTGAAGCAGTTCTGTGTTTGAGTGCCAGCCACACCCCTGATTACAAGGGAAGTGATCTTGAGCAAATAATTTAGCCTTTAGGAGTCTTGGTTTTCTCCTCATCAAAGGAGGCTGATGTAGTGCCAACTCACAGTACATTGTTGTGAGGATCAAATCAGAATGTAAAAGAAGTGCTTAACATAGGACCTAGGACACTTGCAAGCTCTCAGTATACAGTCTTAATACGGAGGGCACATTTCAGGCCTTCTGTCATGTCCTCACCAACTGCCATAGAATTAGACTCAGAATTCAGTCCCAGCCTAGTCCACTCACCCCCATGCAAGCTCTGTGACCTCCAGCATGTTATTCAACTCCTCTGACCCTCAGACTCCTCACCTGTAAAATTCTCACATGATGTGAAATTTAAATGAGATAAGCCCTTGAGATCACTGAGTCCAATGTAAATTATTATTCAGTTACAATAGCATCAATCATAGACTGATACTCATTAAAAAACATTTTAGAAAATATGACATATACATGATGGAATATTATGCAGTTATAAAGAAGGACAGAATTATGGACTTCACAGCAACTTGAATGGATTTAGAGTCCATCATACTCAGTTATCTGGCATAGAAACAATGAACTGAGTACCATATGCTCTCAATCATAAATAGACCCTGAACATTTATCATAATACTACATGAAAGGGATTGGCAGTAGCGGGTCACTGCCAGGGAGGAAGGGAGAAGGCACATAACACTAATAAGGATACCTGATCCCAAACCAGGTAAAGTGAGAACCAGTGGGAGGCCCAAACTTCACCTGTATGATGACTACTTAGGTACCTAACCCTGAACTGTACCCTACATCTTGAGAATAAATAAATAAATAACATTTTAGAACAATTTTTAAAAATTTCAGAGTCTTCTGAGTCTAGACACCAATACAGCTGATCTGCCATTAAGTTAGTATTTGGATTAGTATTGGGGCTGTGATTAGAGTTGAGTTAGGACAAGTATTAATATATGCATAATTATTTATGTGCCAGGGGATTGTGGTGCAGAAGGAAGCAAGTTGTCTTTACCTCTTACCAGTTTCCCCATTCCACCCCGATGCCTCTCACTCTTCCCTCTCAGGCTTCTCACCTCCTTTCTCCCTCCAAGAGGACGCCTTCCTTTCATGGACTGTGTAGCTTTCACTAGTAGGAATTGAGACACAGTGGTAGTGGGCAAGTACCTCTTTTTCCTTCAGCTCAAGACAGATTTGATCCACAGTGTAGCTTCAGCCTTCCTTCCTCCTCTCCTTACTAAGAACTATATCTTCCTGATGCTCAGGAAACATACCACTTCCCTTCAAAGGTGGTTAAACTCTTTTAAACACACTAAAACCTCCTCCTTCCTAATGGCTTCTAATTTGAGAACCAATACCAGTCATCCTTTTGTCTCCGGTGCTTGAAAACTGAAATATCCTTTAAGCCCATCTGTGAAGCAACCAATTCAATTAAATTTTGAGATAAGTGCACATGAAGCATAATTGAGAAAAGACAAGAGAAGCTTGCCTTAAGAAATGATAAGGAATTCTCGGTGACTATAGGGCTACATGCAGTGTGATTCTCTGCATTCCAAATGTGCCTGCTATTCATGAGTCATACTGTCTTATGCCAGTTTGTGCAAACTGCTTTCAGTGCTGCCAGGCTGATTTCCCTACATCTATTCATGAACGACTGTTCAGGATAGTTAATGGGAGTTCCATGTGTTCACTGATTGGAGAAGCACAGAGGGAGAAATTAAAGGATTATCCAAAACACATCCATTAAGATTTGACTGGAGTCAGAAGTCTAGTGTGATTCAAACAGGAGACATTTTTCTTTATTCCTAAGGCTTGCTAGCAATGTATTATGAAACATTTCACTGATAATCAACTACTAACTAATTCAGGTTTGTGTTGTCAGCATTTTGAGTTATTATCAACAACTGTTACGTCTTAGAGCAACCTCTCCCAGTGATCCAGTCCTTACTAGGCTACCTAAATTAGTTGGGCTTTCAAGTTTGAAGGAATTTTGAAGGTCAGGCAGCTCAGCACTTGGCTAAAACATTAATTCACTCTACAGTATCTTGTCAGTAAATATCCAGACCATTCTGGAAACTTGGTAAGGCCAACTCCATTTAAGGTCTTATTAAAAGGTAAAGGTCTCTGGTCTGAGAAGATTCATGTTCATTAAAACCTAGTGGTTCTTCCCATTCAACAGTCAAACCTTTTTTGATCCAACTTCAATATGTCTGTTTCCATTGCCAAGCTCCATCTTGCCAAACTCTGAGTTCATTCCAGCCAACTCCAGCACAAACCTATAACACCTCTGTTGCAACAGCTCCTAGATGCTCTTCATTCCTATTTTGTTTGCCTGAATCTTTCTCTAACTGCCTCTTACTTTCCACCCCCACCTATGTGAAGGAATTAGTAGAGCTGATGACATTGTGTCTGCTCCATCTTCATCTTAGGAAAATCAGCCACATCACACCCAGCAGGTTAGCTGTCAAATCTCCAAATAGAGGGAATTCACTCCCACAGGGCAGCTGATTATATCTTCAAGACCCCTGATTGTCAAATATTTTTTTCTATCACTGAACTGACAGCTGGTCATTAAGTACAGGGTTTGGATATCCTACTGACCCAGACTCTGATCTTAGCTCCACCAATTCCTTGATACTGGCCCTTTGCCAAATTCCTCAATACAGCCACACCTCGACTTTCTAGTTTTTAAAATAGAAATAGAAGTACTAAGCATTTTATAGGGATGCTATTAATATAAATAAGTGTATCTATAAAGCACTTAGCAACACAGTAACTGGTACATATAGGTTCTTGCATTTTTGTTGTGTTGTTTGCTTTTGTTAATCTACTTAATTGATCTTAATCTTTCTCAAACAAATAATATGTAATAAATCCAAATCTTCTAAATAACAGCCCTTCATTTGCCTGAAGACAATTTTCATATTCTACCAAAGGAGTAGTTTTTTCAGAATGAAAATTTCTACTACCTTAATCATTTATTTTGTGAAATTGATTTATTTTTTTCACCTATATATGGAATTTTTTTAACTTTTAAAATTTTATTTTAAATATGTGAGGTGCAATTCAGAGTTAGGTATACAAATGTTCATTATGCAGGTACCCTTGTTGATGAAGTGTGCCCCCCCTTCCCCAGGAAGATTCCCACTACTGCCAATCCCACCTCCCCATACCCCACCTCCTCCTTCGCCCCCGCAGTTTCCTGCTACTGCCAATCCTTTTCTTAAAGTGTTACTTTAAGAAATCCTTGAAAATAGTTTTTCAAGGTCTGCTTATGACTGAGAACATGTAATACTCAGTTCTTTGTTTCTGTGACAGATCACTCAATATTATAGACTCTAAGTCCATCCAGGTTGCTGTGAAGTTCATGATTTTGTTCTTCTTTATGGCTGCATAATATTCCATTGTGTATATGTACCACATTTTTTATCCAGTCCTCTTTTCATAGGCAGCATGAAATGGATTTAAATATCTTTCCTATAATGTAGAGGATTAAAATATATGTTATAGACTCAGACAAGGTAGTTCATCTTCCATTCCTTTTAATAAAGATAGTCTAATTTTGAGCTGAGAGAGAGAGAATATGTAGTCATATCATACAGTTTGTCATATTTAACTTACCATCAACCCCCAGTTTTTTTCATATATGTGACATATTTTGCAGTTAGTGCTTATTTTAAGGGATGGGAAAGTAAAACAGGGATGGCAGAGAACAGGAATTATCTTATCCTGGGATCCCCTAAAGGAAGCAGAAGTAGGAAAAAGGCAAGAGGAAAAAGAGTACCCCCCCAAAATAGCACACTGTCCTGCTAGCCTTTGCATAGCAGCAGTCCTGACTGATTGATAGATCTTGTAGGTTTACCAGCTCCTGAGAGGCTATATATATACTTCTGAGAGCAGTTATATAAACAAATGCTTCTCAGGACTATGAGGAAAGAGAATGATCTACTCATGTCAATTTCTATTTTCAAAGGCTTGCTTCATGGGGCAGTCATTCCTCCATACTGGAGGGATTGCATATGCATAGACACCAAGCTGATCTTCAGGTATCCAACTCTCAGCAGAAGGCAAGAGGTATATGCTGCAAGACATAGTTAGTTGTGCCCTTCTGAAGCTGGTGAAACAACATAAAGTGCCTGTCACTCAAGAAGCAACTAGGGCTAGAAAAAGTGGTCAAAAAGTGGAGACCAGTAAGGTCACGTTGAATGAATCAAGTTGTATCATGATTGTTGTTATGCTCACGTAACTGATGTTTTTAACCTACAACACGACTTTGCTTATGTGCCTATTTCAGGTCCCCTTATTAATTTTGGTCCCTTCTTCCCACTCCATGATGTTGTGTTGTCTATCATTCAGTGTAGTCAGTATGGCTAGCATACTCATTACAGTGCTCCATCTGTGTTAGGGAAAGAAAAGTTCAATCAAAAGGGGCCCTGTCAGGCATTTCACCTTATTGTTTTTCATCAGGTTTCTATATGTTCATGAAAATCCCTCCCTTCACTGAAATTGGTCCTAAAAAGAATTTTAAAAAAACATCCATCTTCCAGTATGGCCCCTCACATATATATACACAGCACCAGCTTTAATTAAGGGAAATAACCATTAAGCTCTCAGAATATTTAGTGTTCTCTTAATACAGGCTTACCTATTGTCCCAATCATACCCACCCTTTGCCTTCCAGTCCCGGGCCAATCAACATTTAAGTTACCTAAAGAAGTTCCATGCAAGCCGCGTTCGGTGGCTCAGCCTGTAATCCCGCGCCTTTGGGAGGCTGAGGTGTGTGGATTGCCTGAGCCCGCGGGTTCGAGACCCGCCTGGGCAGCGAGACCTCATCTCTACAATAAATAAAAAAATCAGCCGGGCGTGGTAGCGCGCGCCTGTAATTCCGGCTACTGGAAGGCTGAGGTGGCAGGATCACCGGAGCCCAGCAGGTCGAGGCTGCGGTGGCCGGGAGCGGTCACTGCACTCCAGTCTGGGTGACAGAGTGAGACTCCGACTCAAAAAAAAAAAGAAGTTCCATGCAAATACAGCATCCAACTGAATAGATAATAATTCCTACCTGATAGGACACAGATTTTCTACGTTTGATCTAATCCCTTTCTTAAAGCTTCAGCATCGAAACAAGATTTTTATATAAAATGAAAGATATTTAAGTCCATTAAAAATCACTTTGACAGCTTTTACTTATAAATATTTTCATTTAAGCTATACTGATGGAATTATATAAGTGTTTCTACTTATTAATCCTCTAATATGCCATTTTTAATAAAATCTTAAAAGAATAGAAATATTCTTGGCGATCCCATTTACTGGGACTATTAAGTAAAATAGAGTAAATAATAATAGAAATAATTTTATTCACTACATCTCATAAACAATATGTGACTATTTTATGTGACTATTTTTCCTCCTCTGAGCTTAATTTGATTTGAATTAAAATATTAGAGAAGCACCTTTGACAACAGACATTGTTTAAAAGTTAAAGGTAAAAGTACAACACTCAAAAATGAGATTCCATCTTTATAGCTGATGAATAGTCACAACCCTTTCCAGGAATGAGGAAGTGTCCAGTGTGAGGAGGGTACTGAAATAAAGAAACAAGAAGGCATTTTCTTACATTCCTCTCGCATATGTTAAATATAAGACGATATGGAGTCCTTCCTTAATTTCTGTAGTATGTTATATCATAAAGATCTAATAGAGCAGAACCATATCTACCTAATTGACTCTGAATAATACCTAGCCATCCACAAAAATGTGAAGATCACAATCAATGCAGAGTCTTTTTATTATGTTATTTCAGATCTATCAACATTTGTTCTCTTTGCTTTACAGTTGACAAAACACTTTACATACGTTGTCTCATTTTCTCTTCACAATTATCTGGTGATTTAGACAGGGGAAGCATAATCCTTATTTTATGAATGAATAATGTGAAGTAAGAAGACATTGTGTTCAGCAGAAGTTCAACTCTAAGTAAATAAGAAATATTTGGGATATTGCGAATATGGGAAAGTTTGCAAAAGATGTGTCAGTGAATTTCGAGATTTAAGACTGTATGATTATTTAACGTTATCACTGTTACTTTAGATATAAAAAACAACAGAAGTAAAATGCTCAGCATTTTAAGTGTATAATAGCTCTCAGCAAACAGTAAACCACATACAATGGGGTTATATATGTACCAGCCATCTAAAAATAGCATTGGTTAATAGAACATGAGCAGGAAATATATCATTTGCTGGAAGATATTTCTGATGCTAGCGTTGGATTCTAAGATGTCTTGAGGGAAAAAATTATAAAGATATAATCTCATTTGTAATCATAACCTCTTCCTCAATTCTTGTACCTAATGGAGTGCTGGGAGGAAGGCCTGACTTGAGTATTTGCCAATTTTTTGTGGTGTAACTACTCTAACTATGGCTGACTTCAAGCTACCAGTATTTTAATAACTGGTTCATAAAACTTAAGAAAATTTTGTAATTGGTTCTCATAAGCTGGCACAAGCTGATTCCAGCACATCACCACGTAGTGAAATAGCTGACCACTCAGCATCTCCACTCATATCTGATAATCGTCTCAAACCTCATATCCCCATATCTGAACTCCTGCCTCACAGCTCTCAGACATACATACCTCTTCCACTTGTGGTCTTCCCTGTCTCTGTTAATGACAACACCATCTTCTCAGTTGTTCACACCAAAATCCTTGACATCATTCTTGACACTTCTTTTCACACACTTTTTCAAATCTGTCAGAAAATTTGGTAGGTGCCATCTTCAAAATGTTGCAGTATACAGCCACCTTTTGTAAACTGCTAATACTCAGATCTAAGTCATTACAATCTCTTGCCTGGTTGTTGCACTAGCCTCTTGGATTTGCCAGAGTAAATCTCTCTAGAGGCTATAACAAAAAAATGTAACAATTATCCCTGACTCTCAGTGGTCTAGATAGTAAAAATTTATTTCTCATTGACCTCACCATTTGATACAGGCTTGAAGTACTCCTGGATAGCTCTCCTCTAAGTGGTAACTGAGGGTTCCACGTGACTTCCATCACATCTCTACCATTCAAGAGTTCTTAGCTTCCAGCCCCACATATAGAAGGGAGGGAAAGCAAATAAAAGCATAGTTTTGAGAACCTGGTCTGAAAATAACATAAATCTCTTCTTTTCACATTTCATTTTCCAGGACTAGGCGTATGACTCTACCCAGATACAAAGGAACTAGAAAATGTAGTCTTTTGAGTGCACTTGGGAGGAAAACAAAGCTGCTTTGGTCAACATATAGCATTGTCTGTGTTATACTTCCTAAATGATTTCTCTGCTCCAACCTTGCTGCCTCTAATCTATTCTGAACACAGCAGCAATTAAATTACCCATCTTATGATCAATTAAACTATAAGTCAGATGATGTACTCCTCTGCTGAAAACTACCCAATGGCTTAATAACTCACAAAAGTAAAAAAAAAAAACTAAGGTTCCTCGATGGCTGACAAAGGCCCTTTGTGCCTTTGTGGTCTGGCTTTTGTGTCCTTATTGATCTAATTGCCTTCAACTCTCCCCTATGTGTACTTTGTTCCAACCACAAGGGACTTTGCTAGTCCATTGACATGCCAGGCATACTACTGCCTCAGGACTTTTGCACTTGCTCTTCCCTTTGTTGGAAACTCTTCACCCAGATAGCTACCTGGCTAACTCCTCTCCTTCCTCAAATGTTTCTTAAATGTCATTTTTCTTGACCACCCTATTTAAAAGGTTAACTCTTGCCCAGTTCCTTCACACCTACTATATGCCTTATCCCCCTCTCTGCTTTATTTTTCCCTGGAGCACTTAGCACTAATACATAATTTACTTATTAATTATTTTATTATTGTCCTCTAACACTACTAGAATTTAAGGAAGTTCAGTGTATTTTGTTATTGTGGTATCCCAAAACCTAGACCAGTGTCTACAGGTAAAATGTATTTAATAAATATTTGATTAATGAATGAATAAATGATAAATAAGGTTAAAATATTTTCTCTCAGCTAGTTATCCATTTATAAATATTAAGTATTCAAGTATTTTGCCTTTATCAAAAGCCTCACAAATAAAGACAAATGATGTAATGTGAACCTATAATATTAGTATAGTACCAGGTATTATCCAATCTACTCTCATTATATTACATTATCTAATCTTTATAAAATTACACAGATGGATATTATTTTATCCCATTTTAAAGTTGCGACTGAAACACAGAGAGGAGAAGTCATTTTCCCTGGGTTATATGTCTGATAAGAGGAAGAGTGAGAATTTGAATCCACAAAATCCAACCCTAGAGTAAAGGAAACTAGATATCAAGGTTAAAACATTTCTAATCTGTGTTGAAAGAGACTTATTTTAAAGTGAATGAGTTCTGCCACTAATTATCTGTGACCTTGAAAACATCTGAGATCCTTTGGATCTTAGTGTTTGTTCATCTGTTGTGGGGATATTGATACAGATCATTGTAGAAGTCTCTTCTGGCTTAAAAATTGATGAACAAGTAAATTGCCTGGGGCCACACAAGCAGTAAATAGAAGAGCCAACACACAAAGTCCCATTTTCTGGGTTCTCTCTGGGCTTTTTCTACCATACCCTGCAGTATCTACCACAAGAAATATCTCAGACAGGCAGAGGCACTGAATGGCTGAATAGCACTCAAAGTGTATACATACAAACAAAATCAAGGCACAATAGAGACTCAAACAACAGATTCAAACAACAGATGCTATAGCTGGTTTATATTTTAAGTGTTCTTCCTTTGCTATGACTAGCCCATCAGTACATAATATTCCTGTGCCTCAGTTTTCTTATTCATAAAGTGGAGGTGATGAAATTACTAGGTTCATAGTACTAGCTGTAAACACTAAATTAGCTATTATGTGTGATCACTTAAATCATGATAAAGTTATTAAAAATCCCTTCTGCTCTAACATTTTAACATCTTCTTACCTGCAGTCATCACATAACACAGTATCTGAATCCAGGTCAGTGTGACTCGTAGCTCTTGGTCATCTCCCTCTACTGACACTCACTAGGAATATATCCCTGTGTAACTGGGTCAAAATGGAAAGAGAACAATGAAAGACAGCTGCATTGCTGAATGCAAACATATGAAATTTTTCCTCTGTAACAATGCTTCTATAATGTTTTTCACTGATTACATGAAACAGATTCTATTTAAAAGTATGTAAATGTCCAAATGCATGATAACTTAGTGTACTAAATAAAACAAACACCACTAGTTCCATGGTGACAAGGGACATATTGCAGACAGAGACCATGATATGTATTATTTTTTGTGATTTTGCAATTTCTACATTTTCCTGAAAATTGGCACTTAATTTCAAAAAACTAAGAAAAATAAATGTGGATACTGGAGCTTAGGTTTTAAAAAGTCTTGCAGTTGGAATTAATTTTGACAGCTGACTACACACTTGGTTTCAAATCCACCTGTGTATTCTTAGCACCAAATTTCTGGAGACTCTTAAATAATGAACCAAGCATTCAATTGTCATGTTATTGAGCTTCTCAGGGCAGGGATAGTGTCTCATTCAGCCTTATACCTCCAACTATCCTTAGTAGGTGCTTCCTATTTGCTAAGTGGGTATGTGGTAGATGTATGAATGTTTGGATGAATAGACAGATAGACTGATGGATAGATGGAAGAAAGAGTGAATGAATAGACAAATAGACCCCCCCGCAAAAAAGAAAAGAGTAGATGGAAGTTTGTAAATAATAAACCTTGGACTCGTTGTCAGGAAACCTGGGTTCTAGCCCCAAATCTTTAGTTAACTTGCCTCTAATGTTGGATAAGACCTTTCTCATTTCTAGTCCTCAGTTTCCTAATTTGTAAAATGCCTGTGATTTCATTGGTCTAACATAACTGAATATAAGACTCAGCTCCCACAAGGTGGACTTTAAACATTCTCCCACCTGGAAAAGAACAATTTTCTGCCGGAGTCCAGCTCCACAGAGAGAGTCAGGGCCTGACTGGAGAGAATCGGGAATGGTGACGAAGAAAAGACGAAGATGACAGGAATCCTCTTCCTGGGGAGAGCTCAAGACTCTGCCAATTTTTATTCAATTCTTACAAGCTTATATAGTTTTTTTACTGAACCCCCTACCCACAAAATGTATCCCATGTTACACATTAAATGTTTACATCATGTTTTTTCTTTTGTTTATGGGGAAGTTGACCTTTATAAGTTTCATTTTGTTCTTTCCTGCTACTGGTGGTGTAACAAAATACCAGCTGCCAAGAATTTATCAGCCACATCCTGTGACCTCTAGGCTAACTGAATCTCTTCCCTTCACTATTCTATTTCTTTTCCTTTACTAATCTATTTTCTTAATTCTACCCTTATATATACTTTTAGCAGCAGTATATTGACTTGTTTTTTCTTTTATATAACCACCCTTATCTTACCCACTACAAATTCTTAATACTATTAATTTAAAAATTTAACTTTCTTAATTCTAATTGCCTTATCTATATTACTTGCTATTTTCTTATCACCTATTTTACATTTTATATTTCTAAACAAAGCATGTCTAAATCTACACTTATATATGAAATTAATCTTACTTCTTATCCTAAATGTATTTAATTTTAAACCTACATTAAGTGTGTATAATTTTAAGTTTACCTTAAAACTTAATTATTTCCTATTCCTTATATTTAACTAATACCTACATCTATATTAAATATTTATCTTTTAATTATAACTGCTATTTATTAATTCTAATCCTTACTTTAATTTTAACCTTCTCTCTAATTAAACTATAATATTTCTTAAATCAAAAGTCATGTCTGTGACTTCTTTTTCCCGAAAACACCTGTTTTGAAGACACTCTGTCTCAGTTTCTCACTTCCTCATCAATCACAACTGTCAATGTTGTTACTTATAAAGGGTGTGAGGAAGTACTTGTTTTTCCTTTTTAGCTAAAAGGTTGCAAAATTTGCATTCCCTTGTCCCTTCAGGGGGGAAATTTTTGCTGTTGAGCCCTTTTTACATTTCTATACATAGGTTTACTGCTAATTCCACATCCTTGCACATTCTAGCTAATTTTTTATTTATCAAGGGAAGTGTTTTTCAATCCTTAGCACGCATTCCTTTAAGGCCAAAAGGTGTCCTTCAATAAGATCCATGGGGCTCTGCCTCCAGCATGGCTGCTTCCCACTGGGGCTCTGCTCCCAGTCAGCGTTTTTCCCATTTTTGAGTAACTTCCGTTTTTCCTCGTTAGGGGTTGTGGCTTCCGGCAATTTTCCCCATGTTCTAGCTCTATCTCTTCTCTCAGTAATAAGACAATTCAATCTGAATTATTAAGTCTTAGATAATAAAATGGCATCAATTACCAGTGACCTTACCAATAAGGCCTAACGATTGATTGCAGGAATTCCCAGTTACAGGTTTTTGGTTTTCTGTTTCTTTGGGTTTTTTGTTTTGTTTTTTCTTTCTGCTGCTGAAGCAATTGAGTTCTTGATCATTTGCCTGAAAGTTCTGGGTTCATCTTCAAGGAGTAGAAAGAGACAGTGGAGCAAAGAGAGGGAACAGTTGGCTCTATGAGCCATCAGTTTGATTTCATAACTGGGAAACAGTTGAGTGTGGCTGTGAAAAGTACAAGTCGTATTCAGAAGTGCAAACCTTCACATTTGGGCTCAGCCACCTGCTATTATTCCTTGGGCAAGTGAGTGTAGGGTGAAGATGATAATTAAACCTACCTCACAGGATTGTTATGAGGGTTAAATGGAACAATTATGCAAAGTACTTAGCATAGTGCCTGGCCCAAAGTAAGCAAATATTTCATAAATGTAAGCTATTGGCAGCATCATTGTCATTGTTTCATTATAAATTGAGATGGATGTGTGCTAGTTTCTTAGAACTGCTGTCAAAAATTACCACAAACTGGGTGGCTTAAAACAACAGAAATTTGTTCTCTCACAATTCTGGAGGTCAGAAACCGAAACTCAAGGAAACCATGCTTCCTCTGAAAGTTCTAGGGGAGGATCCTTCCTTGCCTTTCCTTAGCTTCTGGTGGTTATTAGAAATTCTTGACTTTTTTTTTTTTTTTACTTGTAGTAGTATTGCTCCAATTTCTTCTTCTGTCTATACATAGTGTACTCCTGTGTGTGTGCCTGTATCTCCACATGGCTTTCTTAAAAGGACGGCAGTCACTGCATTTAGGGAACACTCTTATCCAGTATCACTTCATCTTTAACCAATTATATCTGAAAATACCTATTTCTAGGTAAGGAAATATGTCACACCCTGAGGTTCTAGGTTGACATGAAATTTTGGAGGACCCTATTCAATCCAGTACAGGAGATTCATAGTCTAGTCATAATTTCATCTCTTTTCTCCACCATGTCTTTCTTCATGCCCCATGCCTCTGCTAGGATGTCCTATCGCCTTGGAAACTTCCAGTACTACTGAGAATTGAAACAGAAAGCACAGGTATAAGCCTACTAACCCTAGGTGTCTCACTCTCAGTCTTCTAGTTACCTTCATGGTTTTTCTGTTTTTAGAATGAAAGAGTTGAAACTAACCCCAAAATCCTTTTCAACTAGCCAACTGTAAAATGATCTTTTTTCCACTCCAATTATCTGTGAGTGGTTAGAGGGACACTAATTTGCGTAGTGTTGATCGCATATAAAAGGAACAAGATTGCAAATACTAAGTAAGCATTTTCAGTATGTTAATAAATGTGTGAAACTCCTATGGCAGGTGCAACAGAAAGTGCCAATTAAAAATTAACTGCCAAACACATTTATAGATTGTGTTGTTAACTCCAGTATTTTGCTGTTGCCTACTAAAGCAGGAGTTGACAGATAAATTTCCTCTGCTGGATTCCTCTATAGATCAGAAAACAGTCTTGCACAGCTTTTGAAATCCATCCAAATTATTTAATGAGTTCTTCCCTGGCCATAGATGCTGTAATCCAACCTGTTTTCTTTGTTTTAAAAATGCTGTTTAAAGTATAACTATGCCTTCTGATGATGTTTAAGAATCATGGAAATACACGCTTTCTACTGAAAGAGAAGTTAAAGGTCACCTGGTTACTTCAGTTACACTTACAGTCAATGTCCCTGCAACATCTTCATCATTTGTCACTCATGTAATGTATACCCAGGAGCTCATTTCTGTAGGAATGACACTGACTATCAGAAAGTTATGTTAATTCTTAGGAGAAATGAAAAATGTGTGATTTGGTCACATAAATACCAGAATTATTTTTAGGCATTTGAGTGGCATCTTAAAGAATTCTAGCATCACTTGATGCAGCTCCAAGAGAGTTACCCCCTTACACATTCCTTCTCAAGATATAAGATGTGCTGGGATTCCAGCTTGAGAGAGGATTATTCCTGCAGTGGTAACCTCTTTCTCTTGCATGCATGAGACCCACACCAGCCTGTTAATACAATACTTCACCTCAAACCTTCAGATACAGTTTCTCAGCAAAAGGCCACAGAGTTATTTAGAGCAAGGATTCTCAGTCTTGAAAGTGCATATGAATTACCGAAGATATTGTTAAATTGCAAATTCTGATTCTGGAGATGGGACCAGAGATTTTTCATTTCTAACAAACTCATACTGTAGTAATAAGAGTTATAGACCAAATCTGTCAAGATTAGAGTTTCAATATAAATAAAAATAAAATTCTCTATTTGTATTAGTTTCCTCTGGTTGCTTTAACAGATTATGGCAAACTTGTCAGCTTAAAACAACAGAGATGTATTTTTTTACAGTTTTGGAGGCCAGAAGTATGAAATCAGTGGCACTGGGTCAAAATCACGTCATTCACAGGTCCATGCTGCCTCCAGATGCGTGAGGCAATAATTTGTTCTCGTCTCTTCCCGTTTCTGGCAGTTGCTAGAATTTCTTGGCTTATGGTCACATCCCTCCAATCTCTGCCCCTATAGTTATATTACCTTCTCCTCCTCTGCCTGTGTGTAATATCTCTTCCTCCTTCTATAAGGATACTTCTGATTGCATTTAAGACTCATCCCAATTATCCAGGAAAATCTTCCTATTTCAAGATCCTCAACTGCATTTTCAAAGACCTTTTTTTCCATATAAGTTATTATTTACAGGTTGCAGGAATTAGGACCTGATATCTTTGGGGGTTTTTATTTAGCCTACCAGGATATTCCTCTTGCAGATTGAAAACTTCGGCCGGGCTCAGTGGCTCAGCCTGTAATCCCAGCGCTTTGGGAGGCCGAGGTGAGTGGATTGCCTGAGCCCGCAGGTTCGAGACCCGCCTGGGCAACTTGGTGAGACCTCATCTCTACAATAAATCAAAAATCAGCCAGGCGTGGTAGCGCACACCTGTAGTTCCAGCTACTTGGAAGGCCGAGGCGGAAGGATCGCCGGAGCCCAGCATGTCGAGGCTGGGTGACAGTGTGAGACTCCAACTCAAAAAAAAAAAAAAAGAAAACTTCTTGGGTGGGTCTTAAATGGAGCAGAACTTCAGGTTCAAGTAGGTTCAATCAGACCTTGAACCCTGTCTCATTGCAGACAATGGAGGATTTTTTTCTTTCTCATGTCTTCTGAAGTACATACAGCACTTTAAAGCACCTTGCTTATAGATATTCCTCCCTCTTCTTCTTTTTAAAACAACATTTAGGGACAAGCATCTCCTAATCTGTTTTGTTTTGTTTTAACACACATAAGGGTATAAAAAAGCACTTCCAATGAAATGAGTCTGACATGAAGCTAGTATTTGCATGCTCCACGTATATTTTAAATCCTCAGTGACCAGCCTCATTGCTAAGGATTGTTGAACAGAAATTTTCAGAGAGTAGAAAGTCTATTTACATTGACTCTAGAGGCAGAACTCCTAAAATATTAATGTTGGTTTTTATATTGAACAGCACATTGTTGAATTTACATTGTTGCATGACGTTCATTCACTTATTCATTCAAGTATTACTATTAATTCAGTCACCTTTGTGCTAGGGACAGAGGAAGCTAGAGAAAAGTCAAGATTGCATGCTCCCGAGATGCACATGCATTATATACATAAACCAGAGGCCCTCAAAAAAGAACAAAAAAGTCAACTAAGAAAAGACAGTGGGATTTTAAAATTAACTTTCTTAAAAATGTTGCTTTAATATGGAACAATTGGTGCCAAGTATGGGAACTTTGGAAAACCATAATGAATTCTTCAAGGAAGAAAAGGGTCATGTCAGTGCAAAGCAACCGCTTAAATATAATACCACTGCAGCATTAATATTACAACTCTACCTGTAGTTTCTATAGTCCATGCCTCATTTGCAAAAGGCATTGATTTTTTACTTCTTTGCCAATTATTTGGAACGGGAAACAGTTATGATCTAATAAAACATATACTGTCTTATGTATTTTGGAAAGCAAGGACTAAAGAAAGAGTTTTCAAACAAATTTTAAGTTTATGCTAATGTGTGCGTGTTTTTATCAAACTCTGATAATATACTTCCTGCCCTTTAGTTTGACTCAGATAATTTTTTAAGGTCTGCTAAATTCCACTTCATTTTGAAAACATAGAGAGTGTAATCTAATTGCCATTTAGCAGCAATTAGCAGATTCACTGTCCAAGTCCACTCAGTGGATAATTGCAACAATTAACTCCTCGTACCTTTCTGTAGTTTTGGATGAAAGAGTCTTGCTTTCATTAGTGAAAGTCTTGGTTTGATGGAGATCAACCAGTGCTGAAAGCATAGATTTTTAAAAGAATAAATTTAAAAAATGACATTTTTCAACTAGCCAGCATCCACAAAAGTATGACTAACTGATGATAACCCTTGTGTTGTATAAAATATCCATGATAACATAGTAGCACAAAACTCACTTTTCCTACTAAAAGAGTTGCCCAGGAGTGGATGCATGTTATGAATACAAGCCAAGAGTGATTACATGGTAAGAAACTGCAAACATGAGAAATCTTTCTTTCATGAGTTGATTTATTTTGGTTTTTAGGAGGAAAAACGTGATGTTAGCGGTCTCGAGCATACTGTAACCAAAGACAAGGAAATGAATTTAAAATCATTAGTAAGATTATCTCTAATATGAATTTATTCATTCAATAGATGATAATAAATTCAATGGTTATTGATAGATATGATAGGTACATTATATTATATATTATAATTATATATTATAATATGATATATAGCTAATAGATGACAGATGATAGCTATAGATAGATAGATGAGATATATAGATTGATAGATATTGTTGGTATTTTTACTGTGTGCCAGGCACTGTGCTAAGCTATTCTCATTTTATACTTACAACAACATTATTATGTAGGTTATTTGCATTTTACAGGTTTAAAACAAGACTTAGCAAGTACACTTCCCAAAAAATTAGGAAGTGTGGTGCTAGAATTTAAAAAGAGATTATGTGATTCTGGAAACCAACTTCTTGCTTATTAATTCAACAACTGTTTATGAAGAACCTAGAATTGTCAGAAACTGTGCTAGACTGCAGAGACAAAAGTCAAACGCATAAATAGGAAAGAAGTTGCAAATCATAATAGTGTTGGGAAGAGAAAAGACCAGTACTAAGATACAGAAGGGGCATCTGTGTTGTCGGTGTGGTCAGAGAAAACCTCTTTGAGGAGGTGACATTAAGGTTGAAACCTAAAAATGACAAGGAATAAGCCACAAAGAAGAAAATGCCAAGCAAAAAGAATAACATACAAAAACTCATGGGCCTGAAGAAGCTTCATGGAGAAGAGGGGAAAGAAATTGTCCAAACCTGGAAAGATTTTTATCAACCAGGCAGAGTTTTCCAGGTGAGCAGAGCTATTGAATTTATTTATGGTAAGGCAGAAAGAAAAAAGCAGAATATTTCCATTTATATCACTGTGTCTGGAGCCCTCCTCTTAGCACACAACTTCGGAAGATTTTAAAGGATATAAACCACCCTTTAATGTTCTCAGGTTGATATTGTGATTTTTCCTGTATGGGTGTGGTAGGGGCTAAAGAGAGCATCATGTGACTTATATCCAACTAAGGCATTTTCTCCTTAAACACCTGAGTTCCCTATTCCACTGCCCCATGTGAGGACCACAGTGAGCAGAGCAGGTGATTAGCGATGCAGTCGGAGCTAGGTAAAGCTTAACCTCCACTACAAGAACCAGGCCACTTACTAGATCCTGGATATGCCAAGGTGGAGGGCCCTTTACTGTGGTAAGAGTAAAGGATCAAGTAAGCAACAAGAGCTTAAAACAGAGATCAGCAAACTATGGCAAAGACCAAATCTAGCTTGTTGCCTCTTTATGTACAGCTTCCAGAAAAGAATAAGTTTTCATTTTTAAATTATCAGGAAAACAATCAAAAGAAGACTAATATTTCATGGTATGTGAAAATGATTTGAAATTCATATTTCATTGTCTGTCAACAAAGTTTTATTGGGAGCCATGCCCCATGGCTGCTTTTGAGCTGTGGTGGCACAGTTGAGTAGTTGTGACAGAGACCTTATGTGGTCAACACAGCTAGAAATACTCTCTGGCCCTTTATAGGAAAAGTTATCTGACCCCTGTACAAGTATTAATAGTTGGAGGGGCCATGAGAGTATATATGAGGGACATGTAACTCAGATGCAAGAATCAGAGATGTCTTTAGCATGACAATTGAGCCAGATAAGAATGAGG
The DNA here is from genome assembly GCA_027257055.1 of Cephalopachus bancanus. NCBI lineage: Eukaryota > Metazoa > Chordata > Mammalia > Primates > Tarsiidae > Cephalopachus > Cephalopachus bancanus. The sequence continues at coordinate 654,025 of JAPVLO010000461.1, read as the reverse complement.
AGAAAAGTCGAGCATTCCAGGGACAAGAGATTAAATTAGTTCCTCTGTTTGTGATATCAAGATAGTGACTCTTGAAGAGAAGACAGTTTGTCAATCTCAGAGACACAAAGACAAGTAGAAATCCAAGGACATTCAGTGTATCCTAGTGTCCTAACACCCCAACTAAACACTCACTCCCTTTCTCCCACCACATGTACATGCAATACATACATGTTGGTGACATCATATTGCCAGGTTCAGTTCATTAGTAAAGAAATGAGACGAGAAGCAAGGGCTGTAAGTTCAGAATCCACTGGTCAGACCCCAGAAGTTTCCATGGAGGAGGAGGGAATGGGAAGGGGAAGAGAAGGATCTGTTCAGATGTTGAAACAGCAAGAGGGCCTCCCAGATCATCAGACTTCCTGAATAAAGCCTCATCCTCCAAGTAAGCAGATTGTTGCCATTTAATTTTCTAGGGACCCTTCACTCAAGCATATGATTCAACTGAAGAGGATTTCAAAGGACTGAAAACATTCTTAATGTTCTCCATTTTGCAACTGAAATTGTGCTTCACTGTGTGTGAGATGGGGCAAGGCGGCCTTCAAATAAATTAAACCCAAGCTTGGCATTTTCTCATTAAATACCTGAGCAGCCCAATCCCACAGGCTCACATAGGGACCACAGTAGACAGAGCAGTTGATTAGCAGTTTTAGAACCATCAAAAAGATGCCCACGGTACATGACTTTAATTAATAACTACTCTGCATCTAGCCATTTATCTCAAGCATCTGGGGGAAATTGAAAAGTGTTTTCTTCACATAGCTCTGGTAAATCAGGATTGGAGATGAGCAAAGTTCATATAAAAGTTAATTATGACTGCCAGAAGTTACTAAAACACTCACATCTTATTTTCCACACCTTAAACTTGAAATCACTGACTTGACCTTCAGAACCTTTTGGAATTATGAACAAATATCCTGAAGAGAAGATGTATTCAACTATTCCTTTTTTTTTTTTTTTTTTTAATTTTTTAAGGGACAGGATCTGGAGCCTCCCAAGCTGAGATGAATCTTAACTGCTGGTTGTGTGGGGTTGGGTGAGCTTCTCTCATGGTCCCTGGGCTTCAGTTTTTTCATTTGCAAGATCATATTTACCAGAGGGTGAGGCAAGCAGGAGAAAAGAGGTCTCTCTGCTTGTATGCAAGATAATCTTAAATGAATGTGTGATGATTTTACAATGAACAATAAAAAAGACTTTAAATGGTATTGAATTACATCATGAGAAAGTTAGCGCTCTTTCCATAGTTTCTATGTTAAGGAAACAGTTTCAGTTTAATGCTAAGACTTTTAAAAATTAAAAAATAAGAAAAAGCAGGCTTAGACTAAATTTTTTCTGTATAGAGTTGCTAGATTTGGCAAATGGAAATACAGCATGCCCAGTTAAATTTTAATTTCAGATAAACGGCAAATTGTTTTTGGGATAAATATGTTTCATGCAATATTTTGACCTACTTCTACTAAAAAAATTATTTATTGCTTATCTGAGA